>JALIGW010000007.1:19475095-20087595 GCA_023053685.1 Diadophis punctatus similis
GACTACTGTTTGCATATTAGATAATGATCCTGAAATAAATAGGGTAGCCTTCCTTAATTAGTACCTTCCACACCTCATGGACTACAAATACCCTTTGGTTATATTGTTCCTTTTATAATAAAGGGATGGGAAAGATCTAAGTTTCTCTTCTCCTCCCTGAATTTTCTGCACTTTGGATTTTACAAAGCAAACAAACCCCAATAATAATAATATAGGCATCAAAACCAGTAGCTATCATTCTTGTAAGACTTGAAGGCTACCTAGTCAACATAAATGGAACACAGGATTGTGTGAGAAGTGTAAGGAAGATGTGTGTATGCCTTTGAGTGTGTTGACTCCTGATGACTACTGGGATACGTCCCTGATGTTTTCTTGACAACATTTTCAGAAATTTGCCATCATCTGCCTTCAAGCTGAATGACTTTGTGCCCGAGATGGGGTTGAACTCACTATCTGCCAGCTTCTAGCCTAATGTTTTAACCTCTGCTCTATGTGAAATATTGGCTTCACAAATGAAGGCAAATATACGTGTCCCAGGATAAAGATGCAAAATTGAATTTGGGCCAGTCACTGGCTTCCACATAATTAATGGCAAACAGGAAAAGCATGCATGATAATATGCAATTTATTAATAGTCTTGTAATGAACAGGAAAAGTAGAAACAATTAAAAATAGATTAGCCTGTTTTTTTCTTAAATCAAGGCATAGTTAGAATTCAGTTCAGTTTTGACTTCTAGAAGCCCATAGAGAAATGTTTCCATTGCCTTAAGAACAGAAGTGTTCTTGCGGGATTTTTCCAGTTGAATTCCTTTTTTGTAGAAGACCTTGTTTAATAAAATTGGAAGTAAAGTGGGTGACCCACAACATTGTTTTCTATCGTCAGCTGCTTTGTGTTTGAAATAGCTTATTGTGTACTGGCAGATTAGATGAGCTCTTTGCTAACCTAAGTTAATAATCCTTCTGAATGCCTTTCCCTGGATTTGATCATGATGTTGTTTGGAGGAGTGAGCATCTGTTTCAATTCAAGGCTTCTGGCTGCATTTTCATTCTGTTCCTGTGGTCCTGCTGACCTACAATTACACGTGCCCGTTATCCAGTCCAAGGACGGCCATGCGTCATCCCGTGTTGTTCTCAACCAAGTTGTTCTTAATCACCATTTCTATGCCAGTGGACCTTTTGAAGGCCATTGAGAAAATTCTGCATTTTTTTCTACAGTCCTTATTCAGACTGATAAAAAGAAAGAAATTGCTAGTGAAATACGTTTTAAAGAAGAAGAAAATTAATGTGACATTGTCATGGATGGAATGTGTGTATGTGAACATGCTGCCTTTCTCTCTGCAATATTTTATCCAGCAAACTGCTGCCTTTCTGCCTTCCCTTGCTTCAATTAAAGCCACCAGATATTTTTTTTTAGAATAAGAAGTATGAATAACCTGGGAAGTTTAAGATTTGTGAAAAGATGCAGCAGCAGTAGCACTCACACCTCCAAAGATTAAGTAATTTCAAAAACACCATCAAGAGAAATCTGAAATAAGATTACTAAGCTCTCTGAGACTAAAGTAGAAATTTCCTTCTTATCAGAAGAAAATGTTTCAGAAATTGCAGTGCAAATTTCAGATTGGTCTAGTTCTTTTACTGCAGTAGCAGGCACGTTAAGAGTTTCTACAGAAACTCTCAGAGAGCTCAAGCTCTCAGAGAGCAGAGCTTAAATCACATGGGACATATTTAACATGCATGAATTAACAGGCAAGTGCTATGAAGTGCAGTGTGACAGTCATATATTTGCTTCATATTATTTATTTAAGCAATTTTCCAAAGTAGGAAGCAATTTTCATGTCACTTTTCAGAGAGATTTTTGTGAGATGCAATTAGCAAAAATAGAATGCTTTGTTGGTTGCCCAAAAGCAGCACCAATCTAGTTAAAATTAAAAGGCCTCCTTTTTTTAAAACAGGATTTTGTCATAAGCTGAATCAAAACAAAATAGACCCCTGTTCTGATGATGACAATGTTCATCAGTTGAAGTGCCACCAACCAATAAAAACTACTCATGGCCATTTGGGCAATCTCAAAAGAGATTAAGAGAGAGAAAAATAGTGCAGCGGATGACCGTTCAAATAATTAAACTCTATGGAATAAATATTCATCCACAACAAAATGTTGCTATATCCCCTCAACCCAGAGTGCACATAAAAAGAAATTCAAGCTGGACTTGTTGTTGTTATTGTTGTATTATTATTATTATTATTATTATTATTATTATTATTATTATTATTATTATTATTATTATTATTATTATTATTATTATTATTATTATTATTATTATTATTATTATTATTATTATTATACCATGTTAGAAACTAAAAGTGAACATCTGAGAAACCAAGGGGAGATATCAGCATATTCCAGGGAACCTCAATATTTTAAACTTTAGCAGATATTGAAGTTGCCTGGAATGTGCTGATACTTCCCTTTGGTTTCTCAGCTATCCACTTTTAGCTTCTAATATGGTCCAAGGTTATCAACTGTGCAGGGATATCATACCCATAGCATCATGTTAGTATAAATATGTCCACATTTCTAAAAAGACAAGGATTTAGACTCTCGTGATAAAAGAGGCTTGTTTGATCATCCTAAGTGCCCAATGCTTAGCTTAACAGTATTATCATCACCTTTAAAATTTTGCCAATTAGAACAAGCCACTTGCTAATCCTTCAAAGGAATTATTCTCCATCTAATACACAGGGTAGATGGCTTTTTAGCTGGATGTAGTGGATCAGTCTCTTTTTACAGTTTGAAAAGTGCATGCAAAGTGCAAAACCTTACTAGTTTTAAGAGGATCAAGCACATTTACATGAGTGAATAGGCAAATGCATATAATTGATAATCCTATCTGGAGTGGGAAGAGCAGAAAAATAGAGCAGCAACCTTACTTGGAAGGTATTTTTATTCACATGTAGCTGTGGAGACGAATGGAAGGGGAGTGGTATAATGAGAGGCAGGATGTCAATTACATTCCAGCTGTCAGAAAAGCAGAACTGTAGGTACTGGAGGAGCAGGAATTCTAATAAGATACCATGCAGGTGACCAGATTTTATTTTGGCATTGTCTCTGGAGATGTGTATCAGCTTCTCCACTGAATTTTAATAAAGCTTTAATGATGAAGGAATTTCTTCACTAAGAAACTCCTGTCAAATCAGAGTTTGGATCCTAAAACCACAGAGGATGGGAAATTTTGACAGCTGTGGTCCCAGCATGTCAGAGGGCATCAGATTGGGAAGCCTGCTGTAAACAAACTGTCAACTGGACAGGAATAGCCAACACCTCTGAAGACAAGCTCAGGATCAAAAAAGATCTTGACAAACTTGAACAATGGGCCCTATCCAACAAAATGAATTTTAATGTGGAGAAAAGCAAAGTTTTACATTTAGGCAGGAAAAATCAAAGGTATCAGATTAGGCGAGACCTGGCTCAAAAACAGTAACTGTGAGAGGGACATTGGAGTTCTAGATGATCACTTGAATATGTGCCAGCAGTGTGCAGCAGCAGCCAGAAAAGCTAATACAATCCTGGGTTACATAAACAGAGGCATAGAATCAAGATCATGTGAAGTATTAGTACCGCTTTATAAAACCCTAGTAAGACCACACTTGGAATGCTGCAACTAATTTTGGTCACTATACTACAAAAAAAAAAAGATGTTGAGACTTTGGAAAAAGTTCATAGAAGAGCAACTAAGATGATCAAAGGCCAGAAGACTAAAACATATGAAGAACGGCTGCAGGATTTGGGTTTGGCTAGTCTAAGGAAAAGAAGAATTATGGCCAATATGATAGCAGTATTCCAATATTTGAGGGGCTGCCACAAAGAGGAGGGGGGGTCAAATTATTCTACAAAGCACCAGAGGGCAGAAAAAGTGCTTGGAAATTAATCAAACAGAGAAGCAACCTGGAATTAAGGAGAAACTTCCTAACAGTGAGGAAAATTAACCAGTGGAACCGCTTGCCTTCAGAAATCATGGGCACTCCATCACTGGAGGTTTTTTAAGAAGAGACTAGACAGTCACTTATCTGAAATAGTATAGGTTCTCCTGCTTGAGCAGGGGGATGGACTAGAAAACCTGCAAGGTCCCTTCCATTTCTATTGTATTCTAAGGGATGTAGCAATTGTGTATCTCTTAGAATTCTAGAATCTGGTATCAGCCAATGAAATTGTTCCAAAATAGATGCAAAACATTACTCTAAGCTGAGAGAGACCAATTTAGCTGACTATTAGAGGAGTTGGCGAACTTGCAGAGACCAGTATCAATTATTAGTCAATGAAATAAAATCTTCATGTTCCACAGGAGTACCACTTGCTAAGGTCAATATCAAAAGAGGGCAGTAACTTTCATGCATAACTTTTGTGCATATGGGAAGCACCCACCCGGGGAAAAAAAATGTGGAATGAGATAGACATTAGGTGTGGCCCAGCTAGGCTTGTAGTCAGGGTTGGGTTCCAACTTACCTCACTGCCGGCTCGCTCCCTCCTGCGCCACGTGGAGGTGTCTCATGGGCACGTGCACGCATGCACAGTAACGAAAAAGCCAGGAAAAAAAGCCAAAAAAAAAGGATGGCGACCGCATGCACAGTGCCGGAACTTGGCTTCTGCGCATGCTCAGAAGGAAGAAAAAAAAAGATGGTGGCACCCACGAACTGGCACCGACCGATCCGGTTCGGTAATGTCATCATGAACCGGTCCGAACCGGGAGGAACCCATCCCTGCTTGTAGTTGTCCTGAACTGTCCATTTCTCTTCACCCAGGCTACATTGAGGAGGCTTGCATCATTCCATGTCCATCAGACTGCAAACTCAGTGAGTGGTCGAATTGGTCTCGCTGTAGTAAATCGTGTGGGAGTGGAGTGAAAGTCAGATCTAAATGGCTCCGGGAGAAGCCTTACAATGGTGGAAGGCCCTGTCCTAAGCTGGATCATGTGAATCAGGTAAGTGATCTCTATGTCCTCATCATCAGTATCCCTTTCCAAGAATGAGACTTGCTTCTCATTAAAATACCTATGTGACAGCCTTTCTTAATCTTGGGAACTTTGCACGGACTGCAGCTCCCAGAATTCTCCAGCCAGTGTGCTAGCTGGGGTGTTCTGGGAGTTGTAGTCCACACATAAAGTTGCCAAGCTTGGAAAGCACCACCATATAAGATCATATTATATGAAGCATCCAATAGAGAGCCAATTATTTTTATTGCCTAGATCAAGGGTGTCATTGAATATCTCTTCTCCTTTTTAATGTCAACAGAGACAGTATTGTTGGCTTATATTAGAGCTGCAAATCATGTAGATTAATCAATGTTTTGCCTAACTGACCAGCTAAAAAGATCTCTCTCAAGCAGAACAAAACATATATACAAAACATGTCTATTTAATATATAAAATCTGATGATGGTGTTCCTCCATTACTCTCACCCCAAACTAAAAATATTTTCTGAGATTATTCTTACAGAGACATGATCTAAACATGACTTCAGTTATCAGTGCTATTGTTCAGTGCAGATAAAATTAAATAGTGCATTAAAACTTATTAACTAATGCTCATTTAATTACTGTGTAAGAACAGCTCTTCTTGGTATATTCTTGGTATTCACTGCCGTTCCAAGGAAACATGATTTTAATTGGTTTCGTAAACCAATTGTGAGCATTTATTTTTGTATAAAATAATATGAGTGTCCATATAAAAGAGAAAGAGAGAAGAAATCTGATATCTAAGCACAGGGAAATTGCAGGGCTGTGTTGAATTTCCAAGTTACACTTAATAATTCTAGACTGGACCCTAGTTTAGGTCCCTGTAACAGATTTCCTGAGTAAGTGATTCATAACATAGTGAAAATGGTAAACATGGCAATACTGTTTCTCCTTGTGCAAAACAGTTGAATAAGGGGAAGCCACCTTTGTGTGTCTCCTCAGTCCTCTTTTATGTCCATTTTGAATGTTGATTAATTTGCATATTATTCAACAAGTGAAATGTCCAAGTTTATATTTCCATAAATTCCCTTTCATGTAGGAGAGAGAGAGATAAACAGAGGGGGCACCGTTAGCCATTCATGTCCATTCGTTAAATGCCTTTGTGTTGACAATTTGCAGGCTGAAAAGGAAACGACTTCCTGATTTGATTTTCCACTTAAGGGAATGTAATTAGTTCTAGTTTAGAAGATAGTAAGTGTTAAATTAATAAGGCAACATTGTAACTGAATGCAATATGAAACACAATTGAATGTGAAAGCTAAGTTTGAAGCCATCCAAAAGTGAGATGGCATGGAGAAAGAAATATTTTAAGAGTGATTTCAATTTTTTTTAACTTTCAAACTGCATACTTCATATTGAGAATTGAAATGTGTGCCAAATATCAAAGTAATGAACAATTAGATGGGCACATATTGAAGTTTCTAAGGTTTATTTCTACAACTCTACTGCCCTCTTGTGGCAGAACAGTATATTGTTTATTATAAATTTAGATTTATAAATTTATAGATTATAAATCTAATTATAGATTTATAATATAAAATATTATTAAAATTAATAATAATAATTTTTATTAGAAAGGTTCATCCCTATTAGTCTTTGTAAACTTCATACCTTCCAAATTTCATTTTACTTAAATTCTCAAATAGTATCAGCCAATGGCTGTGCTGAAACAGAATAGCAATAGCACTTAGACTTATATACCGCTTCATGGTGCTTTACAGCCCTCTCTAAGTGGTTTACATAGTCAGCCTCTTGCCCCCAGCAATCTGGGTCCTCATTTTACCCACCTTGGAAGGATGGAAGGATGAGTCAACCTTGAACCTGGTGAGATTTGAACTGCGAATTGCAGGCAGCTGGAAATCAGCAAAAGTAGCCTGCAATATGTCACTCTAACCACTGCATCACCACTGCTCATTGTAGATAGATCTAGAGAGTATCTAAAGATTGATCCAGATTCATATTTCAGTCTCTTGTTATTCTAATATTTAAATGTTTTCCCAGAATATATACCTAAGTATCTGAAAGTTGCAATTTTATTCCTGTTATTTTTAATAATTGTGTATAGTTTATACTTTATACTGAGAACATACTATTTAGTGAAACTAATGCAAGATGGAATTCAAAACAGAATTTGGCAAGGAAATAGTTATGGGCATCTTTGTTTGGGTCAAAAGGATACTTAAATGAAACGAATGAAGTATCTAGATCTGTGTTTCTCAAACCTGGCACTTTAGGATGGGTGGACTTCAACTCCCAGAATTCCCCAGTCAGCCATGCTAGCTGCCTCATGCCAGCAGAGTAATTCTGGGATTTGAAGTCCACACAGCTTAAAGTACCAAGATTGAGAAACACTGATTTAGTGAAACACATCCCCACACAAATTCATCACCTAGTGTGTTCTGTGAGAATACCCAGGACAGTGGCTACAATGAAGAACAGTGGAAATGTTTCTCTAAATCAGTTACACAAATCTATGTAGCTTTCCAAAGATGTAAAAGTCTTTAAGTTCCACACATGGATGAAAAGAAAAGTATGGAGATAGCACAAACCCCAGTAGGTCAATGCAGTATGCCTTTCATGTGTCGCATCCTGTTACTTTTTTCTACAGCAATTGATCACACAAAGAAATTGCTGCTGCAGCAATTGTAGCAGCAACAAAATATTTTAAAAGATCCCTCCAAATCATGAAAAAAATAGGGTGATTGTGTACCTACTGCACTGAAAAGTGTTCGGAGACCTTGAAAGCTTAGATTATTTGTTAAAGTCTCCTTTTGTTAAATCTGTAATTATTCTCTAACTCGTGGCAGAGCCAGGCTGTAGAGAAAATATAATTAACTTGTCCTACCTCCAGTTGAAAGAAATCAAGTTGTATACAAGCCTGTGACTGTAGTGAAAGCGGTGCACAGAGACTGTAGCATCCTTTGAAAGAAAAAAATCAGGATTAAAAGATGATATATGGCTGAACAGCAATTTTGATTAATTTATATATTCATCAGGAACTTTAATTTTTATGTTTCTAACATGCTTCTTATTTAACCCAAGAAAGTAGGTGACTCTAATTTTAAAGTGGCGAAAAGCAAAGGGAAAGCAATATACAATAATGGCCATTTTTTTAGCATTTAAATAATTTTGTTTTACTACTGCTACATTTCTGACAAGAAGCAAATAAACAGATTTATAGCTAGTTGTAATTCAAATCTGAAAACTGGAGATTTTTAAAATTTTTATTTATTATTAAATTTATTTCCCACCCATCTCATGGTGGGGCTGTTCTGGCCAATTTACAACAGTAGAACGTAAAATGATAGAAATAAAAATGTAATAATAAATGATGAAACCTAAAATAAAAAAATACAGCAATATGAATTAAAAGATAGAGAAGGAAGCAGGGTGCCTGGGGGAGGGGGGAAGTGGGTTTTGCTATTAATCTAGAACAGGGCTGTCAAATTCCCGGCCAGGGGGCCAGATGCGTGAGGCGCTGGCCACGCCCACACCCATTTTAGTGAAGGGGAACAAAGTCCCGATATGTCACATGACACCACCATGACAACATGAGTTTGACACCCCTGATCTAGAAGCCACCTCCAGTGTGATATTCCCCCATTGGGTCCCCAGACAAACTGGCAGTACCAGTTCTTCAGACTCTTACAGATGGACAGTACTATGGTATGAGAGGAGAGAGACTTCACCCCAGGGGGCAGGATGTTTCAGTGCTATGGAAGAGAAGTCTCTTCTCCTAAATCCCGCCAGCCAGAGTTCCTTGACTGATGGGATCCACAGAAGGACTCCTCTGCTTGCATGAGTGGGACAGTCTTGTCCTAGCGGGATGAGGCGGTTCATTAAGTAACATGGATTCATGCCAAGGTTGGATCATAACCAACACCTTGAACTGATCCAGAAGCAAACCGCTAGCCAATGCAGGTTGCGGAGCAGCAGTGTGACATTGTTGTGGTCCAGCAGCGGCCAGCGGAGCTGGCAGCAGATTTGGACAGTGAGAAGGTTGGGGAAGAACATACCAGTCCTGAAGTCTGGGGAAGCCTCTGATGAGTGCTCTGCATCGGAGGCAGAGATGGGGCCAGGGCAGTCTGACAGTTATCAGCTGCCTTTGAAGTCAGACATCAGTGAGGCAGATGAACAGTTGGAGCCTGTTCCCAGTGTGCACATGCGCAGAGCTGCCAGACGAAGGGAACAGCTAAGGAACAAGGGTTGACTTGGGAATAAGGCCACAGGTGGACGATGAATGGGGATAAAAGAGGAGCGAAAGGGGATGGGAGTTTGCAGGAGACAATTAGTTCGCTTAATTGGTTCATGACTCTCAGAGACTTCTTGCCAAGTTTTGAAGATATCGGCCTGGCAGCTCTCCAAGCCAGATAAGGTCTGTGACTGTAAATTTACCCTTGAAAGACTTTGCTGGATGTGAATGAGAAGAATTCACTGTAACTTAATAAAAAAAGGGTTTTTTGTCGGGACAAGGAGTCTGCTTCGTGGTTTGTGGAATCCTAGGTCAGAACAAACATGGGCCACTCTAGGGGGGGACTCAAAGACTGCTCAGGCTGATACAATCTGAAACAACTGAAGCTTCTGAATGCTTTTCAGGGGATCCAAAACTGTTAGTTGCTGTTTTCTGAGATTCGCAATCCAGATTTTTTTTTCTCCTCTAAAGCTTTTTAAAATCATGTTATTCATGCCTGTCTATCTTCTCAAACATTGAATCTTTTTTTAAAAAAATCACGTATCCAAGAATAACATAAATAGGGAAGTTCATTTAGTGACCGTTCGAAGTTACAACAGCACTGGAAAAAAGTGACATGTGACCATTGTTCATACATTGCAGCATCCACATGGTTGCGTGATCAAAATTCAGATGTTGGCAATTGACTCATATTTATGATGGGTGCAATGCCCTGGGGTCATATGATCACCTTTTGTGACCACCTGACAAGAAAAGTCAATGGGGAAGCCAGATTCACTTAATAATTGTGTTACTAACTTAACATCTGCAGTGTTTCACTTAACAACTGTGGCAAGAATGGTCGTAAAATGAGGCAAAATGTCATAAGTCACAGACTACCTATACTTTGAAAAGGTAGCATAGTTCGATATAAAATGTCATAAGCAACACCCCCCCCCCAAAAAAAAATTATCTGTATTTACAACAACCATTCCTTGTCAGGAGAATCAGTTTACCACTCTGAAGCACCTGAGTTTTTGTGAATATGCTTTGCTTCCTAACTGTTCTTTTTATTTACCTTGCTCATTCCCTTGCGCTCATCATCAACACCTGTTCCAGGCTCAGGTAAGAAGCTGTGAAACAGATGCAAAACCATCACGCATGCTTCTGGATCAGATTTAATTACTATGTGCAGTGTTTGTCTTTTGCTTTAGCTTTCCTTTGAGTCAAGCTGAATGCCGATTTAAAATGCTTTATTATTAGTCACCTTTTTCGCTAGGCAGAAATGGGAGGGAAAGATGCAGTCCTATAACTGGGGTGAAAAATTGATTGCATTGTTATTATTAGTCATTACTGCCTTTGATAGATGAAGATGATCCGTGAGGAACCCATTGGACGAAAGCTGTAATGTACAGGTCTCCAAATTTGGCAACTTTAAGACTCATGGATTTCAATTCCCAGAATTCCTCAGCCACCCATGCTGCCTGGGGAATTCTGGGATTTGAAGCCCACGAGTCTTAAAGTTGACAAGTTTGGAGTCCTCTGCTCTAATGGCCATGTGTCCTTCCTACTCATATGACTAATTTTGCTATACAAGATTCAAACTTCAAAATACCTCTAACAAGATGACCTAATCAGGACACTTCAGTCACACCCAATCTTCACTCAGAACTGACCAGAAGGAGTTGCTGATAACACTGTTTAGTACAAGCACAGTTACTGTATTTTTCGGAGTATAAGACACACCTAGATTTTAGAGGAGGAAAACAAGGAAAAAAGTATTCTGAACCAAATGGTGCAGTAATATATTATTTAATAAAATACCAGTGTAGCAGAATACTTTTTACAATCATGTATACTTTTTACAACAATGTACACTTTTTACAACCATGTATACTTTTTACAACCATGTATACTTTTTACAAACTTCAAACTTGACAGCTTTAAGACTAGTGGACTTCAACTCCCAGAATTCCTCCTCCAGTCATGCTAGATGGGGTAATTAGAAGGCAAAAACGCCCCAATTTTTGCAAAAAACGGCCCTTTTTCGCTTGTTGTTTTGCAAAAACAGGGCATGCAGAGGATATGGGAAGCCTGCAGTGGACACTTAGGAAGTGGGGGAAGGCAAAAATGCCCCAATTTTTGCAAAAAATGGCCCATTTTCCGCTCGGTTTTTTGCAAAAACAGGGCATGCAAAGGATCTGGGAAGCCTGCAGAACACTCCTAGGGGGTGGGGGGAGGCAAACTCCCCCATTTTTGCAAAAAACGGCCTGTTTTTTTGCAAAAATTTGATGCGAGGGCAGGGCTTCGGGAGGCTAAAATTGCTGTATTTGGTGTATAAGACGCACCGACATTTCTACCCTCTTTTTGGGGGCAAAAAGGTGCGTCTCATACTCCGAAAAATACGGTATTTATCTGTTCTGAAAGGCCAGGAAAGTTGGTAAGTCTGCATCATAATTGACCCTTTGTATACAACCAAGAATGTTTCCATTTCTTTGCAACTGGCCTCCATTTCCTATTCCACTTATCCCATTTGTACCTGTTTAAAATACTAGTTATGGTGGCAAAACATCATGCATATTAAATTTCATCTGAGTGATGAGAACAAAACAAAATAAAATAAAAATACCACCCAATTCAGACTGTTACATCTTGAGGGACAGGTCGCATTATCATTTCCATTTAGTCAATAGCTAATTTAAGTGCAATCTTTATATCAAATCAGAGTTTGGGGAATCCGAAGGCCATATGGAAATATAATGCAGTTATGACCCTGAGTAAATCCAAGGTTACATATAAATCCCTACCTCATGATTTAACGGCAGCAATAATGGTATCCAACAGAATGGTTATGATGAAAACTTGATCTCAGTGGGTTTTAGCCTACCGAAGACATAGTCCATATCTATCCCTGTAATCTATCCTACTGTTCCATATTTTAAGTCAAAACAGATAGTTTCTTCATTTCTTCAAATTATTCAGCAATGGGTAATATTTATTTAATAAATACATTATACTAGTCATTTAATTAATTATTAATTTATTTAAAGAATTATTAAATAATAAATTTAACAGATACGTAATACAAAAATTGGATTCCTATATTGTGTAAAGACAAATTTATTTCGTTAGTTTTAAATGTGTTATGGCGTACAAATCATGGTTTATGTGTGAGCCAATGGACTCGACTCCACTTGAATAAGTAATGATTTACATATTCAAGTAAATCATGGCTCAACCAACAGAATGCACAGCATGACTTTTAATGTTGAAGGGTCATTTACCAGTCAATTAAATACCAAGATTTCTTCTAAGAACAATAAGCCCTCATTCAAGTAAAAATCTTACAGATTTGTAAGTGGCTGAAGGTAAATGCAGATGTTGCTGAAGTCAAAGTAGAGTTGAGCAACTAAAAGTGGAATAATAAATGAATACTAAATAAATGCGAGACTGTGAGCTTGTAACATCCAAGAGGAAATAACAGGAACCAAGATCACAGTTTATTCTTCATCATCTTGCTAGAAATCCTGTAATTCCCGTAAATTCCCTGTTCCTTTAACTGCATGAGGTGAAAAAGGAACAAAAGATATTGAAATCTTGCTGCTGTATTGCTCAACTTGATGGCTCACTCGATGCACCTAAAAGAAGCAGGTTAATGCATTTGGGAAACACAAAGTTGAGAAGGATTGTAGGAAAGGTAAGAAATTGGTTTCATAAAAGTGAAACAAATTCAGAAACAGAAAGAGTGAATGCCTTGAAATTCTTCCCATCTGTAACCTAATCAACAAATCTAAGCATTGTTGGATTGCCATGCACACCTATGCTTGCTTGCTAATGTTGCTATGCATGCCTCGTAACTTTGAATAAATGATAGTTACAATATTGTTCCAGTTCCCTTCTGCCAGTTATCCTTCTCTACGGGAAGCAAACTGATTATTCTGTCTCTGCATTCCAGGTTTACGAAGTGGTCCCTTGCCATAGTGACTGTGGTCAGTATATAGGAGTCACTGAACCCTGGAGTGTCTGCAAAGTGACTAATGTGGACTTAAAGGAGAATTGTGGAGTGGGTGTGCAAACCAGAAAAGTGAGGCAAGTTAAACTTTTATTAGATTTATCACTTTGGAGGGAAGAACAACTTCCATCTGCAAGGTTTGGCATGCTTGTTTAAATAATGGTTTGCTGATGGTTTGCCATGCTTATTTAAATAATGGTTTGTTAAGCCTATGTCATAATAACAAAGCTTTCAGAAATTTTTTATGGACTTCCCACTAGAGGCAGGCTCATTAGGTAAGGTTCCCTTCAAAGCTATGCCACCATGTAGAAAACCTTTGATTAACTCAGAATCAATGAATTCTTCATGTCATCCTCTTTCTACTATGCAAAACAGAAATACTGTAGCTATGAGCCTTTCCATATTCCTGTTTCTATATTGATTGGTGGCTTGAGATGACATTGAATCAACCTTTTATTTCCTTGAGCATTTCCTGATACTACGTTCCTATAAAGGACAACTATGTTGGTTGTGGATGTTTAAAATCTTGCAGTCTTCAAATCCTGTTTTATTTATATTTTAATAGTTGTTATTCAATATGTACTGGGAATATATTTGCAAATACAATGTCACTAACTCAAACAAAAGATAAACTGTTGCATCATGTATTGTGACTGATCTCCCAAAGCTTAATTTCTTCCAGATTTTTCTATATCTAAATGTTAAAATTAAAATCTTTTGATCAGTGGTATTTAAACATACAGACAATTGTTTTGCCTGCAAAATTAGGCCAAAAACACACATAGACCTCATATGCCAAATATGCTCTTTCCTGGAATAGGACATTCCACACTTCACAGATTAGAGTAATGTATTCTATATAGGGCTGCCCCTTGGAGGCTACTTAGAAGCTACAGCTGGTCCAGCATGCAGTGATGCAGGCAGTGTTGAGCTCACCTTGCTATTACCCATTGTACTGCCAGCTGCACTGGTTACCAGGTGGCTTCCAGTATAATTCAATGTACTATAAATCCTCTATAAAGCCATTCATGGCATAAAGCCCTGTAATTTGAGTAACTGCCTTACCCATCCAGTGTGATTGACAAAGTTGACACACTTTGCATTCCATCAATTAAGTACCATCATCCTGTGGAATCAGTGGTGGGATTCAATTTTTTTTTTACTACCAGTTCTGTGGACGTGGCGTGGCGTGGCTTGGTGGGCATGGCAGGGGAAGGATACTGCAAAGTCTCCATTGCCACCCCACTCCAGGGGAAGGTTACTGCAAAATCCCCATTTCCTCCCGATCAGCTGGGACTCGGAAGGCAGAGAATTGATGGGGGCGGGGCCAGTCAGAGGTGGTATTTACCGGTTCTCCGAACTACTCAAAATTTCCGCTACCGGCTCTCCAGAACTGATCAGTACCTGCTGAAACCCACCTCTGTGTGGAACCCAGGAAGAGTGTCTATAGTGGGACATGCCCTCTGGGATATCCTCTCAAGAAGTCCAGGTATCTCCCATCTAATAGTGTTCAGGATGCTATTGAAAACCTAGCTGTTCTCCCTGGCCCTAGGCTGTGTGAAAAATTTTCCTGTTGTTGTCTTGTGAGCTGTCCATTAGCTCTTTTTTAGTTTTAGTTTATTTATTTATTTTACTTTTAATGGCTCTTCTAGAATCATTGGAAGTCAGGCAGCCTATGAATTGTGTAATTAACTAATTAAAACAGACATAGAATTCGTTATAATCAAGTTTGGTTATAGTTTTTAAACTAGTTTAACACTCTTTCCTAATTAGAGTGGCTTCATCTATTCAAGTGATTTGGGAGAAATTCTAAGTGTGCAAGTTGAGAATGTTGTATGTCTTGTTAAGATTCTGTTTCTGGAATCTTGTTCAGTGAAAAAGTTGTTTGTTAAAACCTTTAGATCAACCTTCTTCTTTCTGCTCTCTTTCAAATAACGTGTGGATAAAATTCCCACAATGTGCTGCCTGGGGAATGCTAGATTACATAACTGGAGAAAACTATTTTAGACTAAGATGCATATTGGTGTTTTTTTTTAATTTCCCTTTAATTCAGCACAGACCTTTCTATATAGGAAGGATCTAAATATACTGCATAATTATTTACAGCTACATAATTTTACATCTACTACATCTAAGGGCTTTGTCTTTCCAGATGCATGCAAAACACTGTGGATGGTCCTTCAGACATTGTGGAAGACTATCTGTGTGATCAAGAAGAGATGCCAATTGGTGCTAGAAAATGCATATTGCCATGTCCAGAAGACTGTGTCATATCTGAGTGGGGCCAATGGTCTAGGTGTTCCTTGGTAAGAACTTTAAGAAAGTAAGGATTCTTTTGTCCAACCAAATCAAAATTGACCAAGATACTTTCTTCTGAAATGCCTAGCCAATAACCCAGCTAGATATTTCTATGTATAACTTACCTTTCTATCAAGCCATAGAGTCAAACCATCTAGTATTTGATTATCATCTCTGAAAATAAGGGGATTTTTCACATTACCTGCTTCCTGTTCTTTTTAAACTAAAGATTCTAGAGACTGTATATCTTGAGTAGTTGCTCTGTCAATTGTTTTATCACAATATTAGGGCAAATAATTATAGGTTGGTTATCTCACCTTTAGTTCCCTTGGCTATTGCTGGAAATGTTAGTAACACAGAGTAATTCTTGGCAATACAGTTTGGCACTAAAAACTGTTAATGTATTCCCATCTCAGGTTGTATATATGTATGTGATATATTTCTGTATACATAGATCTTCAACTTTTCCCCTTTGTAATATTTGAAAGATTTCTCATTTTAAATCTATGTTCTACAGTTTTAAAACTACTTAATTTTGAGAAAAACTAGATGGGCACCACAACCATTAAACTGTAATTAGTCTAAAAGGTCAGCTAAGCCAGAAGTGAGCCATAGTACTGTAGTCTTTAGCTTGCTGTTGTTAATCCTGACTCTGTAACCTGCTTAATGTTATGTATGTTCTAGGTCAGAGATGCCAAAGTCTATTTCATTGAGGGCCACATCAGGATTGTATTTGACCTCAGAGGGCCGGAGTGGGCATGGCTAGGGTGGGCGTGGCTAGCTCAACGTCACTCGTGTCGGGGGCACCTGTAGTGGCCTGAGTGCTCTGCCAGTGAAAATGGGCTCCCAAGCACCATTTTTGGCAGTGATGGCCTCCTGCAACCCTCTGCCAGGGAAAACTGAGCTCGGAAGGGCTGCCTGTGGCCCTCAAGAGCTCTGTTTTAGGCTGCAACGGCCTCCTGCAACCCTCTGCCAGCGAAAATGGAGCTCCAATTTTCGCTGGCAGTGGCACTGCAGGCTGGTCCTTCGCTGTTTCCAGGGCAGCCCCACAGGCCCGATCTAAGCGCCTTGAGTTTGATACCCTTGTTCTAGGTCATTGATAACAACGTGACTAAAATCTCATTAGTTTAATTCAGGGATTCATCTTATTAATCAAAACAATATACTTATTGAATTATATTTTCAAGAAATATAAGTATTTAAAGCAGGGGTGAAATCCTCCCGGTTCAGCCCGGTTCGGGCGAATAGGTAGTGGTTGCGGCGGCTGGTTTGGAGAACTCTGATGGCAGCATGAGGCTCCGCCCACCCACCCTGACATCATCACTTCCTGGGTTTTTTTTAAACTTTTGAAAGCCTTTTTCCCTGCTGGTTCCCCTGAAAGAAAGAAAGGGAGGGGGGAGGGAAGGGAAGGGAAGGAGGGGAGGGGAGGGGAGGGAGAAAGAAAGAGAAAGAAAGAGAGAGGTGTTAGAAGGAAAAAATCAGGACTCACTTTCCAGCTGGGAGATCGCTTGGCAAAGAAGAAAAACAAATGCTGTCGCTTTAAATGTCTCCAAACTTAGCCACATGGCTGGCTGAGGAATTCTGGGAGTTGAAGTCCACAAGTCTTAATGTTGCAAACTTTGGAGACTCCTGCTTTAAATTGAAAGCCTTCGGAAGCTGCTCGGAAGGAGGTTTTTAATTGCAGAAGCAAAGTGACATTCAACAGTGGATAAAAGAAAGGATTCTTATATGATTCTGTGTTTTTGAAGTTTTGGGGTTTGTGCAATATGGGCTTTGTGTTTCTAAAAGGGTTTGGGTGATTCCCATTGTGGCTAAATGACTTTGATCCTGTGTCATGTCTTGAGTGTGGGTCTGCTTATTCTGAATCTACTACTGTGTTTTGTTAGCTGTCAAATCTTGCCATGGGGAAATTTCAAAATATCCCATCTTGAATGGGTTTTCTAGGGATCTGTTTGCCTGCTTGTATGAATGGAGCCAAACGTCAGGCTTCCACTTTCTATATGGTCATTATCTCATTATGCTCATCTATTGGGAAGGAATGTGGAATGAGCTTCAGGCAGGTTCTTTGTTAGCAGCTTGATTTTTCCTTGTTTTTCTGTGAGCCTTTTATTATGAGTAATATTTTATTTGGAGGGATTGCTTCCCACAAAAGAAAGGAAGGAAGGAAGGAAGGAGAGAGGGAGGGAGGGAGGGAGGGAGAGAAGACCACAAACCTGGCTGGCACTAGACACAGCTTCAAAGGATGCTTTGAAACAACACAGCAAAGGCTGGAAGAGACCTCAGAGGTCATCTAGTCCAACCCCCTGCTCCCTGGCAAAATGGACTGCTAAATTTGCCGCACCCACCCAGTCACATGACAACCTGGCCATGCCCATCTAGTCACATGGCCACATGGCCACGCCCACATGAAGCCACACCCACATGACCTCCAAATCACACCCACAAAATAAGCCACTCCCACAGAACCGGCAGGGAAAAATTTCACATTTTACCCCTGATTTAAAGTATACACTAAACATTTAAATGTTATATTTAAGCAGATCTGTGTATCACTTTCTACACTATTATGCTCACAGTAACTGTGAAAGCTGAGGTCAGATTTTTAAAACATAATTATGAGTTCTAATTCATTTAATACTATTCCTAAGTGAATGTGGATTTTGAGCCCAATTCTTTTAAACACTTTGGCCTTAAAGAATTTGTATTAAGGATGTTACTTTTATCAAAGTAAAAGGATGTTTGGTTTCTTTTCTCAGCCCTGTAACGGAAGCAGTGTGAGGGAACGCTCAGCAAAGATCTTAAGGCTGCCTCAGGAAGGAAAGGCCTGTCCTTCTACAGTGGAGGCAGAGCCTTGTCATCTGAACAAAAATTGCTATCACTATGATTACAACGTGACAGGTACTGATGTTGATTAAGTCTTTGTACATTGCAGCCTGAAAGAAAATATAGGTAGTCCTTGATTTATGACCATAATTGAGCCCAAAGTTTCTGTTGCTAAGTGAGATATTTGTTAAGTGAGTTTTGTCCCATTTTATGACCTCAATTGTTAAGTGAATCTGTCAATTGGTAAGTTAGTAACCCGATTGTTAAGTGAATCTGACTTCTCCATTGACTTTGCTTATCAGAAGGTTGCAAAAGGTGTATCAGCAACGGTCATAAATATGAACCAGTTGCCAGTTTTGATCACATAATCATGGGGATGGCTGCAAAGGTCGTAACTATGAAAAATAGTCATAAGTCACTTTTTTCGGTGCTGATGTAACTTTGAACAGTCCATTAAATGAACTGTTGTAAATTGAGGCCTACCTGAATTGCAGCTCACCAGACACATTCTCTTTTCAAATAGGCCAAACATTTTTTATAGCCTGATTTTCTATCCTGATAGTTTTCCATTACATCTCCACCTCCAAATTCCCCTACTATTCTGTGTCTGGTAAGTAGTTAATTCATTCTGCAATAAAGCTATTTGGACTCCCTCCAAAAATATATATCTATACATTTGATGATCTTCCTCCATATAAAAGTAGTCCTTGACTTACAACCACATTTGGGGCCAGAATTTCTGTTATAATTCATTGCAGTCAAAAGTCAAGTCAGAACTGAATTTGCCATAATTTTTATGTCGGTTGTTAAGTGAATTCAACTTTCCCAGTGGGCATTTTTTTTGCTGGAGGTTTTTTTATTATTATTGTGATCAGGACACTGAAACGAGTCATAAATGTGAGCCAGTTTGCCAAGTTTCTGAATTGTGATCATGTGACTATGCGTGATGGAATGGTTGTAAGTGCAAGTACAGGTCATAGGTCACTTTTTTCTGAACAGTTCTAACTTTGTATCATTGTTAAATGAATGGTCATAAATCAAAGACTATCTCTAGAGTTGATGTGATTAGTTGGTTATTTCCACAAATTTTGAAGTTCTCCCAAACTTTCCTAACCTTCCTTTTGTATCTGGATAGTTTTATTTTGGATCTGAATTCACAGACAGAGAACAAAGTTCACTATCAGAATATAGGATACCTCTTCCCCATTTTCTTTGTCTGATTTTCGAGAGTCAAAACCAGATATTGCCTAAGGCTGGGATTCCCAACTTTTTTCCAGCTAAGAACCTTGCTGCGCTTAGGAAAGTATGCTTAGCCCTGAGAAATAGGGGTGGATAATGACATGTGTGGAGACAGAACAAAATTTGGATTTGATCTAATTTAATTAAAAACTATATTAATCAAATATAGATAATAGTTCCCCTGTGTTTTATATCTTTCCTATTAAAAATTATAATGAGCTCTGAAGTTGTGCTCTTCTGGATTTGACTACTATTTTATGCACTCTTACAAGGTGATCAATGCAATGTGACGCCCAGAATTACCTATTTGAGAGGCTGGTTCAGTGTGTATTAATTTCATTGCTATGTTTATCACTTGTTGTGTCTTGAGGCTGACACAAGAAATCCACTGTAAGTCATCTGAATCTTTTGAAAACAAAGGAAAATATGAACGAGGGAGGAGGGCAGGTTACTGCATTCTGTTGCCTTTTGGTTCAACACACAGGAGATCTTTTTCACTGTCTACTGTTCTTCTTTTCTTCCCTTCCTTTCAAGACTGGAGCACATGCCAGCTAAGTGAGAAAGCTGTTTGTGGCATTGGGATCAAAACAAGAATGCTTGATTGTGTTCGCAGCGATGGCAAGTCAGTTGACCTGTTGTACTGTGACAAGGTAGGTGAATGTTTTCCCTTGTTTTGTGGTTGAAAACCATCATCTATAAATCTTTCTCTTCAGTGCATGTGATCAATCTTGTGACAGATGCTTCTCAAAGCTATTCAGGGACTGCTATGTACCCTGTAAATGAGCTTTTGCCACGATCAGTGATTTTTGTCATTTAATTCCCTCTTTTTGCTTAAGTGAGTGATCACTAAGATAGGCTATTTCCCCCCCCCCCTCCTGAAATAATGGTTTGGGAACAATAAGCCATCAAGGTGAATAAGTATAATAAATCTTACTTGGAATAGCCATCATTGTCCTAATTTGGAGTGATTCTTTTGTAACTGTTTGATCTTCTGCCAAAGTAGTGCATTCCTTTATCTCTCTCCCTGTCTTTGTCTTTTTGGGTGTCATTTTCCCAATTGTAAGTTGTTTGGCCTTTTTGTAAATTTGAAACAAAAATGCCTGCATAAATACCTTCTAATATATTGATATGATAGCATTTATTAAATTATTTTCATATTGATAGATTTATCAAAGTTTTATGTGCCCATCTTACCAAAATTGACTCTAGGTAGCCCACAGACATTGAATAAAATGCAGCATAAAACATTAAAACAGTAAACATAGATCTTAAATTTAAAAATCTGTCTAAAATAAAATTAAACAGGATGGAGAGGAGAGGAGCAAAGTGCACATAGGGAGCAGGTGGGATGTTCTCAATTCCATCAGCTATCTCCAACGTGCCACATCGCCATTGGTGCCCCAGCCTGTTTGGCATAGCATGTCTTCAAGGCCTTTGAAAACATTAAAAGGGTGGGAACGGCTCTAATGTGTGTGTGTGTGTGTGTGTGTGTGTGTGTGAGAGAGAGAGAGAGAGAGAGAGAGAGAGAGAGAGAGAGAGAGAGAGAGAGAGCAAGATGTTCCAGAAGACAGAGCCATGGCAGAAAAGGGTCATTTTCTGGACCCCACCAGCTGAAATTCCTTGGCTGAGGGAATCCACAACATGCTAATAATAGCTGTGTGTCAATGAACAATTTGAAAATTCATGAAAGAACTGATGAGCTAAAGAGTTTGCGGGTTCTTGAGTTAAACCAAGAGATTATTTATTTTGATCAAGCGTGGTGTACTTCACTATGAAGCTGAATCAACTGACATAAGGTATAGGGAAGTTTTTCCCCCAAAAAGATTTGAAAGAAAAGTACAGAAGTACAGCAACATTACAGTATTTCTTTTAGCGTATTGAAAAGCATAACCATAGTTACTATGACAGAAGGTTCCTCACTGAGTCATAACATAGTGGACATCCTCGGTCACTTTTTAAATCTTGGAACAGAAATAAGTAGATTCATTGGCCATGGACCACAATTAAAATTTGTGGGGAATCAAAGGTCACAGTGGATTGAGTGATGGAGCAAAGTGGGCCCAGAATATTCTCTTCTCATCTCTGCTTTTCTCTCAAGTTGTTTTGGGGATTAAGGAACTTTTCATGGTTTTATTAACTAGATTAAATTCATGTGTAATGAATTCATTTAATTTCCACTTAAAATGGCAGAAAACTGTGTCATTGATTTTTTTACAACTATAGTTGCAACTAAGGTTAGAAGATGCATTAGAAGCCACAAGAATGCAGCCTTACTTTGCTGATTTTTAAAAAAACAAGATTCCCATTCAGGCTACCTAGCCACTCTTCAACATACTCTTATTTTTATATAAATTCACTGCAGTTACAAGTTGAATGGGAAAGAGCATCCCAAAAAGAATGTGTTCATTATAAAAAAAAACATGTACTTGGACCAATTTGTGCATCTTGCAAACACAGTAAATCTATTATAAAGTCTCCACAACAAAAAAATATTTTGGATTTCTAATAATTTCTATGGAAGGTGTAAATTTGTAATTAGGGTGTAAGCGGTTTGTAAGGATACGTGGATGAAGCTGGTTAGGACACTAAGTAGAAGTCCTGGTTGAAATAATCATTATACAACTATTGAGCAGGTTGCACTCAATCAAAGAAAACAGTTCAATTTCTCACAGCCTCAAAGATGCAAAAGGAAAAGGCCTAGAATTCAACTATGAAGCAAAATATAGGGCTTAATTTCTGCATTCTGCAAGAGACAGATCATTTGTGTATATATGGCTTCTACCTCATTTGCAATAAAGGAATACACACATAATCATGTTGTGTCTGTGAACTTTTCTGCTGTAAGCAAGTCCCCTGAAGTGGCATGTCTGGAGAGCTGAAATTTATTGCTGTGCTTGGCATGGAATCTAATAGCATATGTCTCCAAACAATATTTGGCAATTGGTTTCTCTTGTATTATTTTATATTGCTTATTTAATGAGACGGGATTCAATGTATGCCTCTTAACATGGCTATTTGAAAAGCATGAGTGCCTTTTCTGAAATTATAAGGAATGGTGGAATTAAGTGGGAAACCAGAATAATAATTCCCTCCCATTCAAAAAAGCAATGTTTACATCAACTACTAGAATAAGTAGGATAGAGCCATTTTCTTTACTTCCCATTATAATTTAGGATCATTGTTTCAATATTCAGCTTTCTATTATTTCATAATAGTTATTCTCTGGTTGTAAGCAAGACATCAAAAAGTCTATTTTTTGTGTACAAAATACCTACTGTCTGAACATAATAGAACAATGTTTCTTAACGTGTAGTTCTAGAATCCTCTTAAATTCTCAAAAATTTAGAACAAAATTTAGAACAATGACATTTTTTGTGTGTTCTGGTCAACTCATATTTTTTTCATGAAAAATATTTTGCATTATGCTTAGTCTTCAAATTATGAAGGCATTTGGGACTAGAGTTTTTGTCTCTAAATGATATGGTCATAAGGAGGACCATATCTCTTAGTTTCAGAGATTCGAGCAGTCACACTAATGATTATACTGTATTACTAACCCCTGGAACATGGGAATGGGGAAGAAGGATCTTTTTGCATATAGTATCACATTTTATTGGGGATTTTTTTTATTTGCTGTTGAAGGTATTATTGACCCCAGAAAATAATACTGATGTCATGAATGTCATGAATGTAGAGGGCAGTGCAGAGCTGCCCTTTAACAAACTCTTTTAGCCTTTTTAAAAAAAATCGCACCACTGAAAATGGACACTCCAAATTGCCTCCAAATTTGGTCAGTATGATCCTAATGATTTACAATGGCCATAAAATGGAACTGGGACTGTAGAAGGCTGTAGATTGTAAGAGAAAGCCAATTAATTTTATTAAAGAACTACAAGAGTATTTAGGTCCTTATACGAATTGGTACAATTTTTCCTTTTGTGATTATTAATTTATAACTGTGTTAGCTTTTGTTGAGTTGATAATCTTTTATCTGACATACTGATTGGTATATCTTTTTTTTTTTAGCTTGGTCTGGAAAAAACTTGGAATATGAACACCTCCTGCATGGTGGAATGTCCTGTAAACTGTCAACTGTCAGACTGGTCTCCATGGTCTGAATGCTCGCAGGCTTGTGGTCTAACTGGTTAGTTCATAAGCTTCCTGGTGATTGATAAATGAGCCCAGTTATCAGTCACCAGAAGACGAAGAAAAAGAAGGGGCAGAGGCTTTGGTAGAAAGATTGCTAGATTGAGGCAGATTTGGTTTGCTTTCCTTTAAGCTTGCTATATTTCCAGCTTTGTGCTGAACAAATTGCCATTCTGATTCTGAGGATACAAGATAGGGTGAATGTTTCTGTGGGATGACCACAGGAACCTAACTCTATATAGCGTTTTTCAGTCTTGGCAACTTGTAGATGTATGAACTTCAAATAATCGGTGGTTGAGGGATTATGGGAGTTGAAGTCCATACACTTTCAAGTTAGCAAGGTTGAGAAACACTGCTGTGTGGTATACAAAGCTTGTCTCAAGCTGGAAGAAACTTTTCCTGGTGGTATTATGTATCCTTTCTGCAAAGTAGCTTACATCTGTGTTATAAAGGCATCTCTTTTGTGCTCACAAAAGCTAGAACATTGAGGAAGATACTAAAAATGTGAGGGTATTGAGACCAGACATTCTCCTATTTGGATTTAGGCCTTAATTATGAGGAACGCAACTACATATAAGGAGAAAAGCACAAAGCAAGGACAATACTCACCACCATTCTTTTTTAACAAAATATTAGATCTACTTGTGGAATAGGTGCTTTTTCACCTTAAGTTTCTTACTCATACCATCCTAAATGGCAGCTAGGATTACTTTTAACCAGAGCCTGACTGATATTTTTTCAAATGAGTGAAATTTAAAGCTACCTGAACTAATATAATGCCAAGCCAGAATTTTTCAACTTTAATTTCTTAGCAAGCCATAGTGTCTAGCTGGCGTATTACTGAATACCACTAGGAGGATTCACACAGCAGGTTAAGCTTAAAAAAAGATAAATCCTTTGATTATGTATGAGTTTTATTAAATGCCTGACTCTTTAGGCTCTAGAGGGTACAAAATCAAAGCTCAATACATAGAACAATGCAATAAAAACAAAAACAAAAAAATGTAATAAAACACAATAATGGCACAAATCTTTCTTTAGCTAATTATCAAAGTTGAAAAGTCAGGTTTTTACTACTCTCTGGAAGTTCATAAAAGTGGGCAGTATTTGTGTTTCCAAGATAAGTTTGCCAAAGATAAATTGCTGCCATCATGCACACCTGCTTCAGTGCTCCCTCCTACTACTACAACTAATGGGAGAGGACTTTTAACAGGGGATCTCGCCAAATTAGAAGAGAAGACTCACTGGAAAAGACCCTGATGTTGGGAAAGGTTGAAGGAAAAAGGGACTGCAGAGGAAGAGATGGTTAGATAAAGTGATCAGTGCAATGTACATGAATTTGGGCAAACTTTGGGACATAGTGAAGGACAGGGTGGCCTGCCATGCTGTGATCCATGGGTCATGAAGAGTAGGGTATGACTTAGTTATTGAACAACAGCAATTTCATTTACTCAGGTTAGATGGACAGAGTTGACTTGGATGAGGAGTATCTGAAATACCCAGTCCCATGCTATATAGGCAGCAATCCGCATCCTTGAGCTGCGGTTGGAAACAACCAATAACCAGCACTATTCCTGCAATAGTACTTCAATTCTGTACTAAGCAGCTGATGTGCTTTGTTAGCTGGTGTTTCTTCAATTTATGGTCTTCAATTTATGTGAATTTTAATAATTGGAGTACTGGAGGACAAGAATATAAGCCATAGTCCCAGTGCCTCCTGTTCTAGATAAGGTTACAACTGATGTGTGTAGGCCCTTCTGGCCTTTGTGTTCTTTCAGCAGCAGTGGTGATTCTAGGAGAAGCCCAGATTATGAACCAACTATTTCAAGCGAAGCCCAACCCTGCCAGGAGTCAAGGTGGATGTCCCCTGTTATCAGTTGGCTTCTGAAACAACAATTATTTCATTTTGCTTGGTTTTTGGTTTTTTTTTATGGCTTATACAATGGAAGTGTAATGATAGATGGATACTTAATCAACAATGGATTATAGATCTTAATCTTATTTTCTTCTTTTGAATAGGGGATTCATTTCATTTGTGATATCATAGGAACTGTGATAACATTGCAGCATGGTTAATTTATAGCATTGGCAGACAATTCTGCTGTTAGTGGATGTCAAAGCTGCATTCAGTATAACAATTATTTCTTTATTGCTCCAAATTTGCCCAAGATGCCTATTATGGTAATAGTATTTGATATGTTTAGATTCATGTCAAGAAGATGTCAAATTATCCTGTGCAGACAAAACCAGTAAAAATATGTCAAATGTACATGCTTTGTAGTACATCCATCTATTTGTCCCATCACTGTACATTTTGTCCTAGTAAGGAAGAAAAACAGAAGAAGAAAAAAAAGATTCTGGGTCACTAATGGGAGAGAAAAAAGATGGATACTTGGAGGGGTTTATATGTGTATAACATCTGTCACACCTGACACATAACAGAATTTTGACTTACCAATTTTTTAGCCAGCCTTCCCTACTTGGTATTCTCAATCTATGCTGGACTTTAATTAGCCCAATTACTGATTGGGAGTTCTGTGAGTTGAATCTAATACATCTGGAGGTTAAGTAAATTGGAAAGATTGATCCAGGCCATATTTTTGGGCTGTTCCTTAAAATGCTCCAGCTATGCAGGGAAGAACATCATTCCTAGCTAAAGCAGAACTTATGACCTGAAATGACATGTCTTAAAGCACATACAATATCAGTACTAAATGCTGCCTTTTTTTCTTTGCTTTGAAGGAAGGATGACACGGAAGAGAACAGTTATTCAACCTTTCCAAGGTGATGGCAGACCTTGTCCTTCACAAATGGAGCAGTTCAAACCTTGCCCAGTAAAACCTTGTTATCGATGGCAGTACAGTTCATGGGAAGAATGTAAAGTTGAGGTAAAACTAGTACCTGGAGGTTTTCATCCTTAGATATTTGTGATGCATAAAGTAGTTTCTTCCCCAAACCCCAAAAACTTCAACCTCAGATTATCTACCATCGACCTCACCCCATTCCTAAGAGGTCGGTAAGGGGCGTGCATAAGCGCACAATCGTGCCTACCATTCTTGTCCTAATGTACCCATATATTCATACTTCTTTTACTCTTATTCATGCTTGTAATATTACATATATATTCAATCATGTTTTACTGTTTAAACTTTGCTTATAATCATATATGCTTGACAAATAAAACAAATACAAAAAAATACAAATATATGGCATCTGGAGTATATGGAGAATGGCAGATTAGGGAAAGCGGATTTTTATACTTCTATAGACAGCCTTACACTTTGGCCTAAACAAAAAAACAAGATTCTATAGAACAATTCACTATTGAGCTGTTCTATCTTATCTACACTTGTCTCATTTATTAAATAAGAACTTTTTATTAAATGTGCACATAGAAAACATGTATGACCTGATTTTTCCTATGGTTAGGAAATAGGCATGACTTTATTTTTCCTAAATTGTTAAGCCTAAAGTGTTGTGTATCAATTTTGGCTTTTCAGTGGAAATTTTATTTATACAGTACATATAGATCTTTAACTATCATAAGTTAAGCCACTGATTGTATGCACTTTGGCACTAGCTGTGGTTTCAAAGCATGGCCCAGTATTTCATTGCCCTTTTGTGGCATTTTATTCAGGTTTTTTTTTTCTTATTCTGATTTCTTGTGAACATCTTTTCCAGGATGCCCAGTGTGGAGAAGGGACAAGAACTAGAAATATTTTCTGTGTGGTTTATGATGGATCTAGTGATGACACTGGCAAAAAAATTGATGAAGAATATTGTGGGGAAATTGAACCTATGGTTGATGGCAATAAGAAAATTGTACTTGAAGAAGCTTGTACTGTGCCTTGTCCAGGTATTTCATTTGTTTGCATATTTTGCAAAACTGATGTTGAATCCACTGCTGATTGACGTTTTGAAAGAAAGACAAAGAAAATAGGTTATTTCATATATCGTATTGTTGTGGATCGAAGTAAGGCAAAAGGAATTTGACCGCTACATTAATTTTTTTTCTTTAAACTCTTTTATTACAACAGCAGGGTAAAAGTTATTAATACATTAATAATTTGGAATGCAATAATATTTATTTAAAAAACCAATATGGGGGATTGCAAGATAGTCTCTGGTTTAGAGGTAAGCTTGCATAGCATAGCATGAGCATACTTAAGACAAAATTGACTTTGATTGCATTTGTGGTGCTGCTGATAAAATCTGACAGAACTGGCCAGGCTTGTCCTAGCTGCTGGACAGGTAGGTCTAGGGCAGGTAACTTTGTCTATACAAATTCTTACCTGAATAGTATTTTCCAAAAGCCTCATTAGATCAAAGCTAGGATCAATCATGGAGATCAATACCTATGGGCCCTCTTTGCGACAACTGACATATGAAAAATGGCTACTTGGAATGTAAGAGAAATCTGTGAAAGCGAGGAAGTAATGGAAACATATGAAATAACTGAAATATATGTCGAAGTATGAATTGAGTCACCTAGATTGCTATGAATGGATATGAAAGTAGGAATCCATAGGTTAGTGATAGCTACATGTTACGATCCACTAAATAGTAATTAAGAAAGAACCAAATGAATTTTGGAACAGTTTGTGAAACTTTCTCAGTAAATGCAGTAGGTTGGGAGAGGAATTTTGTTAAATTGCATGAACAGAATAGTGAGAATGATAATAATATCAGATCAGACCCCCCCAAAGAAATGATAATTATGATTATTAGATGAGTATTTGCTTCTCTTTCTCTTTGGGATAGATGGTTTAAACATAAGCATTTTCATTTTTATAAGTTTCATCATTCACTGTTATTCTGTTCATCATTTCTAAGCAACTTAAAACCACCTTAAGAATGGAAATCTTTTGTAATGATTCCTGAAACTCTATAATTAGGAAGAATTAGTAAGACAGCCAGCGGGAGAATCAACACATTTTGATTGAGCTTTATATAAAATTGCCTCCTTTTTTCCATTATAAAATAAAACATAATCTTTACCAACTGTTGGGCAGATTTTATTTTTTTGCTAGCTAATTCAATAAAAACATACTGCTCTTGGACTTCCGGTTCCGGATCGCTGCATCGCGGACGCTCCTCGTTGAGCGCCTTTCCTTTTCCCCGTTAAAGCCGCCAGAACAGCTGTCTGGCGGCTTGAAAGTCTCTGCCCCGGGCAAAGGGGAGAGATGAGAGCCGGACAGGTGGGGTAGAGCCCCCCCTAGTGCCCCAAGTGTCAGCTAGGGGCGCGAAAGGTGAGGGCTCCCCAGCCAGCCTGTCTCTTGCTCCGGGGACTTGGAAACCTCCGCTTTTGCGGAGCAAGATGCTGTGACCACCCGCTGCTTCGTGAATGGGATTACAACTACTTAATTGTTTAAACAAGCAGACAGAGAGAGACAGGATTTTAAAGGGCAAGTACAGATTTTTTTTTCTTTCAACTCCACTGCTGATTTTCACTTCGGAAGAAACTAAGTAACAGTTATTAGGCTACAACATGGCGATCGGAGAAAGGGGGAGGAGAAGTGAAAGTAACTTTCGTTTCCCTAGCAGCTTTTTTTCTTATGGAAATTTTTGATTTTGAAAGTTGGCTTTACTCTCTCTGTCTCCCGATTCTGGATTAAATAATAACTGACAATTTTTTAAAAATAAAATTCTATCTGGCTTTGGAATTTGAAAGAATTTTAAAAGAAATTTAAAAGAACTTTAACTAGAGGCTTGGCTTTTTCTTTGTTCACCACTGGAAATACTAAAATGGCTTCAAAATCTGGAAAGATTGTTTTGAATAAAAGAATGGATTATTCATCTGGTTATATTTCTAAAATGCAACTTACCACTGAGTTAACACCCCCAAAGTCTTTAACACCTGAAAATTTAATAAGTACCTTAAAGATTATGAAAGATGAACTTATTGTTGAATTTAACCAAAAAATTAGTGAAATAGATAATAAAATGCAGGCTGCTTTAAAGAATATTGACCAACAAATTAGAAATGATGTGTTGGAGGTATGTAAAGGTCTAGCAACAAATATTGAAGTTTTGGCAAACCGCATTGAAGAAAACAAACAAGTTTTGACAACTTCAGTAGAATATATAGATAAAATACAAAATGACATTGCAAATTTTGAAACAGAGGTGTTAATGACGCAATTCAGATCCATGGAATTTGCCATAAGGGTCAGGGGGTTGAAAGAAGGATTATATGAAGATTTGAAAGGAAGGATGGTGGAAGCTTTGGAGCAGGTGTCTGGACTGTCTAAAGAAGAACTAGCCAGGCAAATTGATAAAATATATAGAATCAACTCCTGGTATGCAAAACAAAAACACCTACCAAGGGATATTGTAATATACTTTACTACAAGAGCCTTACGGAATAGGATTATACAGGCGACGTTTAAAAATAACCTGCAGGTGAATGGCCAGGAACTGATGATATGGAAAGAAATTCCCTCTAAAATGCTCAAAGCCAGAAAAGATTATACCTTTCTGATTGATGAATTTAAAAGGTTAAATTTACATTACAAATGGGAAGCACCAACAGGAGTTGCAGTGAAATTTCTGGGAAAAAGATATCGGCTTAATACAACAAAGAAAGCTACTGAATTTTATGTCAACGTCTTAAAGGCTGATATATCCAAGATTCCAGAGGAAAGATGTATGAAAACAAAAGAGGAGGAGGAGGGAAAGCCATCCCTTCCTCTTCAAATCGAAACAGATTTACAAAATTTAAATGATTGGCAGAGCCAGACAGATGTCTACAGTCTGGAAAAGGAGATGGAAGATCGGGGTCAGATGGGAGGCGAGCTGACAACTACAAAATTATCAAGTTACAAAAAGATGCAACCATCATCAAGATACAACAAGATGCAGTGTTGAAGTTTATTGGACAGATGGTTGCCATTATGACTGTACTTTTCTTTTTCCCTTCTTTCCTTAATTTTTTTTTCTTTTCTTTACTTCTTGCATTCTTTTTTTTTTCTTTTGTTTTTTTTGGGGGGGCTTATTCAAAGTATTATTAATTCTTTTTAAAGATTTAGAACTTTTTTGAACCTAATAATTTAATACATAGTAACATTTTGTTACTAATAGAGTGGTAGAATTTATGATGAAGTTTAAGGTTTTTGTATTATTATTTAGTTATTTTTTGTGTAATATCAATTTAAGTTTTATTTAATTGTGAGAAAGATTTGGAATTGTTATCTATCCAGTTATAAAATATTACAATTAGATTTAACATTTTTTTTTTTTTGGGAGGAAGGTTATTTAAAGTTTGGAATTAGTGCTTATAATCTGATATATAGTAATAGTAAGTTATTTATATACTGATTGATTTTATGATGAAGTTTAAGGTTTTTGTATTTAATACTTAGTCATCATTTATGTAATAATCATTTAATTCTTAGTTAACAGTGAAGAAATGTTGTGAAGGGTAGATGATTGAAAGGAGGAGGAAGGAATTTTTATTAGTGTACAATTTGGAGTTGAAGTTTTAAAAAAATAAGGTGGAAGTCAAAATTTTTTAATTTAATTTAAATTTATTTTATTGATATTATGCCCTGTACTCTCTCTGGGAAGTCCGGGGGGGAGGGGGGAGGGAAAGGGGTGGGTTAGGGGGGAGAAAAATTAAAAAAAATGTTTGTACTTTCTATTTAATGTTTAGCTATTATCTATGTAATTTTGTACTAATAAAACTTTTTGGGAAAAAAAAAAAAAAAAAAAAGAACACAGTCTTCTCGTTCTGAGCCCAAAAAGCTTCGGGGAGCTCATAATCCAGTCTTTCCCACTATGTTTATTTATTATTTATTTAAATAAATAAAAATAAATAAAATGAATGTTTGCCCTGCAAAAAAAAAAAAAAAAAAAAACATACTGCTCTTCTTAAAGGTAATATTTAACATTACAAGAGCTTTGTTTTTATTCTTTGAGTTTTATGGTCTTTCACTTGAAGCCCTTTTCCCACCCCACTCTATCTTTCAGCAAAAAAATTAACATCCCTGTGGGAATAGGTTAACAGTGCACTTATTTTAATGTATCAAAAGATGATACATGTGCCCCAATTATACATATATTGTTTATTCAATAATTCATTTCTTTACACAATGTTACAATGTTTGCAAATAAACCTTCTTTATTAAGGCATTGTTAACACTGAGTTGATTTTACTTGTCAACATAATGTAAAGCAACATGAATTTTTAATAGCCCATGTACTGAAATAATTAAAGTTCTGTACTCATTTGCAAGCTTGGATGCCTTTCTAGCTTTATGGCCTCCATTTAGTGTATTATTTGCAAATATGACTTCAGTCCCATTTTTTTTAAGCAGGAAAGGTTTTGCTCTGGTTCTCTCAATCCATAGTGAAACTTTCATGATTTTTACAAGCATAGAGTTTGCTTATTAGAAACTGAAAAATATCTTTCTGCTACAATTAAATAATTTGATTTTTTTATTTTAAAAGAATGAAAACCTACATGTGTTTTCTGGCACATTTTTCTAAGTCCTATACATTTTGTACAGATTTTCCTGAGATAAAAGATTTTTATAAGTATTTTTTTTAATCTAATGTGATACATTTTTGTGCCCTGATTTCTTCGTTTGTATAGAAATTTCCTTACTATAGATGTTTTGTACATTTCTTTAAATTCCCAAGCACACTGAGTATTGGTAAGTATAATTTGTGTGTCTGGGGTGGTGGTTGCATAGGTATGGAATAGATATGGATATAAACTATTTACATTTCCATGAAATTTGAGGTGGAACTAATTTTTCATACATTTCTGATTAGAGTTATGTAGGTTTGAGCATTTGTCAAGGATCCTAAATTCCCTGAAGAGTTAATTCATTCACAATTGCTCCAGCTTCTCTTTTGATTTTCTTAATGAATAATCCCATGTCAGCATCTAAAATGCCAAAACAAAACCCTGGCAAGGATTTTTGCTGTGTCTTATTTTAAATCTGCCACCTCTCTTAACCACAGAGTTGGGAATCCCTTGCTGCTGCAAATATTGTTAAACTATAACTCCCAGCATCTGTCTTACACTTAGCAAAAGCTTCTGGGACATTGTAAACTGTAAGTCAGCTAAACTGGGCTTTTAAAAGTTTTCCCTTCCTTTCCTGAAAGAGTTCACTTCGGATCCTTTCAAAAGACAACTAAAATGTTCAGTACGTGAAATGAGACAGGTGGGCTTTTTTCCCTGATGATGTCTGTGTCCAATTCAACCTCAGAAGAAGAAGTAATAAGAGCTATTGTCCACCTTTTTATTGTCAAGAAAGGGTGTGTGATTCAAGGAGCAAAAATACGATTAATAGCTCTTACACATATGTGGCTAGCCTTTCCCTTGATCATATTGAAGCAGCTGTACTTTGCAGTTGTTGCTCTCTGAGTTGGGTTGTTTTCTTGCAGACGCTTCATGCCCATGTATGCTCCAAATCATATCTTGCCCTTTGAACCTAGACACATAGCATACAAATGTGAATAATAAATAAATAAATAAATATTCTGCTGCCAAAGCTATTGAGCTCCAATGGCTGATCAGATTATGGAGGATGATTCACTGGCCATTATTTTGGAAGATTTAAACAAGGCAAACTTAAGGACAGAGCTACCAAAATACTTTCAGCATGTCAATTGTCCCACCAGAGGCAAGAATAGCTTAGACCACTGCTACACAACACTAAAAGATGCTTATCGATCCTTACCACGAGCAGCTGTGGGCCACTCTGATCATTGCATGATTCACCTTGTACCTGCTTACAGACAAAGATTTAAAGCCACAAAACCAACAATTAAATCAGTGAGGACTTGGACTGAAGAGGCAAAGTTAAAGCTACAGGCTTGCTTTGACTGCACGGACTGGAATATTTTTGAAGATACCTCTGCAGACCTGGATGAACTCACAGATACTGTAACATCATATGTCAGCTTCTGTGAAGACCTATGTGTACCGACCAGGAACTTGCAAATATACAGTAACAATAAACCTTGGTTCACAGCTAAACTTAAGCAGTTACGTCGTTCCAAAGAGGAAGCCTACAGAAAAGGTGATAGAATGCTGTACAATCAGGCCAGAAATGTATTAACAAGGGAGATCAGAGCAGCAAAAAGAAACTACTCTGAAAAGCTAAGGAACCAGTTCTCAACAAGTGAACCAGCAAATATGTGGAAAACTCTTAAAAACATCACCGGCTACAACAAACCACCTTCCCAAGCTGAAGGAAATCAGCAACTGGCAGATGACCTGAATGTGTTCTACTGCAGGTTTGAAAGGAAACTACAGCCACCTATCTCCACAACCTCCATCCCAGACACACCGACAACAGCCAAACCTCCTACAACTGAACCCATCCCATTGGGTTCATAACCCCTGGTGATCACAGAAAAGGAAGTGCAAGATCTATTTCACAGACAGAAGCCGGGAAAAGCACCAGGTTCAGACAAGATAACTCCTTCTTGCTTAAAAGTCTGTGCTGACCAATTGGCCCCCATCTTCACCCAAATCTTCAACAAATCACTAGAGATATGCCATGTTCCTTCTTGCTTCAAATGCTCCACTATCATCCCAGTGCCGAAGAAGCCCTCCATCAAGGAACTGAATGACTACAGACCAGTTGCTCTAACATCTGTAGTTATGAAAACCTTTGAAAGGCTAGTGATGTCCCACTTGAAAACCATCACGGATCCACTGTTAGACCTCCTGCAATTTGCATACCGAGCAAATAGATCAACGGATGATGCTGTTAATATGGCTCTGCACTTCATCCTACAACATCTTGAATCTCCAAATACCTACGCAAGGGTCCTCTTTGTAGACTTTAGTTCAGCATTCAACACCATCATACCGGACATTCTTCTAACTAAACTAAATCAGCTAGCGGTACCTGAACACACTTGTAAGTGGATCACAAGCTTCCTAACAGAAAGGAAGCAGCAGGTGAAGCTAGGCAAAATCACATCAGATACCTGTACAATTAGCACAGGGGCCCCCCAAGGCTGTGTACTCTCACCACTTCTCTTCTCTCTATATACCAATGACTGCATCTCAAACAATTCATCTGTTAAACTACTGAAGTTTGCAGATGATGCAACAGTGATTGGCCTCATTCGAGACAACAATGAAACCGCATACAGACGGGAGGTTGAACAACTAGCCTCGTGGTGCGACCGGAACAATCTGGAACTGAACACACTCAAAACCGTAGAAATGGTGGTAGACTTTAGGAGAAACCCTCCCATCCTACCACCTCTTACAATACTAGACAACACAGTATCAACAGTAGAGACCTTCAAATTTCTAGGTTCCATCATATCTCAAGACCTAAAATGGTCATCTAACATCAAAAATGTCATCAAAAAAGCACAACAAAGAATGTTCTTTCTGCGCCAACTCAGGAAGTTCAAACTTCCCAAGGGGCTGCTGATACAGTTCTACAGAGGAATCATTGAGTCTGTCATCTGCACCTCTATAACTGTCTGGTTTGGTTCTGCAACCCAACAAGACAGACACAGACTTCAGAGGATAATCAGAACTTCAGAAAAAACATTTACTGCCAACCTGCCTTCCATTGAGGACCTGTATACTGCACGAGTCAAAAAGAGGGCCGTGAAAATATTTACTGACCCCTCGCATCCTGGACATAAATTGCTTGAACTCCTACCCTCAAAACGTCGCTATAGAGCACTGCACACCAAGACACCAAGACACAAGAACAGTTTTTTCCCGAACGCCATCACTCTGCTAAACAAATAATTCCCTCACCACTGTCAAACACCACTTCACTAGGCTGCATTACTATTACTATTAGTTTTTCTCATCGTTCCTATCACCCATTTCCTCCCACTTATGACTGTATGACTGTAACTTGTTGCTTGTATCCTTACGATTTATATTCCTATTGATTGTTTCCTAATTGCTTACTTGAACCCTATGACAACCATTCTTGACAAATGTATCTTTTTTTATGTACACTGAGAGCATATGCACCAAAGACAAATTCCTTGTGTGTCCAATCACACTTGGCCAATAAAGAATTCTATTCTATTCTATTCTAAAGAGTTAGTTAGACTAGAACTTGGGAGACCCAGGCTCTGTTCATCCTCCTTGTGAAAGGTCACTGCATGACTTTCAGGCAAATACTTATGTCGGTTCAGCCTTCTTTGCAGGATTTTGGAAAACTTAGAGTGGGCTATGCTTACATATTCTGGCTTGAGCTCCTGGGGAGGGTGGAAACATGATATCAATCTAATAATCATAATTAGGACTGACTAAGCATCACAGTTTCTAAGCAGAAACTCACATAACCATGATAGGCTTACGATCTCACTTCCCCTTTAGTCATTAAATCGTCACGTGACCAAAACCTAAAACTTTACTTCAGCTTTTTTGTTTAATTTGTTGCAAGCCAGTTGCAAAGCACACAAATATATGAGTGTAGGATGCTGAGATTTTTGTACATGCAACTCTTGGTTACAAATATTTTTTTCCCTACACTATTTTAACTTTGAACCATCACTAAACGAGGCAGTTGGTGAGGACTTCCTCTTATTTAGATTATTATTTTATTATTTATTAAATTTATGTGCTGCTCGTTGTAAATAATGTTGTGTAGAAATATACTTTTGTAATCTGTTAAATAGTGAAAACTAAAATATATGATATAACAGTTATATAAATTCATGCTTATACAGAGGTTTGGGAATGAAGTTTATTAAAAAAACAAATTTGGGCAGAATGCTAATTAACTGTAAGAGATTATTACAAACCCTTTTTCTTTGCTAACATATTGGGCCATTTATATGCCCCCTCCCCTTGCTGTGTAGGTGACTGTTACTTAAAGGAGTGGTCACACTGGAGCATTTGTCAGCTGACCTGCATCAATGGGGAAGATCTTGGTTTTGGAGGAATACAGGTTCGATCACGAGCAGTGATTGTTCAAGATGTAGAAAATCAGCACCTTTGTCCAAACCAAGCCTTGGAGACAAGACAATGTAATGGTAAGTGCCAGAATCTACAGCAAAGTATGTGCCATTCTGTTAATAAACACTAAAAAAAAATAGCAGGGGGAATATCTCTCTCCTGTTACAGATACAGAAACCGAATGCACACTTTTTCTCTCTGTGCTGTCTATAAAGAGGGAGGGTCCAGAGTTGAGCACTGAAACATGCATTGCTCAATGCAGAAGGCAGGGGTGGGTTCTAACTTACCTTGCCACCGTTTCTCTTCCTCCCGTGCCGCATGGCTGTGTGCACATTGCGCGGGTGCACACGCATGCAAATGCACAGTGCCAAAAACTCGGTTTCTGCGCATGCGCAGAAGCAAAAATTAGCTTCTGCATATGCGCAAAAGCCAAAAACAAGATGGCGGTGCCCACGGACCGGCACCGACAGAACCGGCTCTGTGACGTCACCACCGGTTTACTAACGGTTCTAAAGAACCGGTTAGAACTGGTAGGAACCCACCTCTGGCAGAAGGTCCCCAGTTCCGACCAAATATCTCAATAACAGAGTTGGGACTCGAATGCAACATTGCTGCCATTTATGGCAGAGTGAACTTAGTAAGGTAATTCATGTGCTGATAACATCTAGGCTTGACTCAAGTAAGAGCTGCCTTTGAAGATAATTCAAAACAAAATCTGGTGGGGAATGTTACTTCGACTGAGCATCGGAAAGGAAGTTGCTGGGGTTAAAACAGCTTTAGTAAGCTTTTTTAAACCCATCATTTGGTCCAATTCAAAGTGCTGGTTTTTTTTTCAACTGGTAGGAGTTTTGAGTTAGATACCTGTTGCATTGTCCCTTCCAGGTGAGTCTAACATTTGCTTTGGACCATATGACCCTCTCAGTTTTAGACAATCATCCACATGCCAGGATGATTTTAATGATGGTATTAGAGTCACAGAATGCTCGCTTAAGGGAATGTTTCTTGCTGTTCACTTTGATTTCTATATTGAACAAGTTTCATTTTGCTTAAAATTGTAAATATTTTAAATGGCAATTGATCATATGCTGCCATTGTTTTCTTTGCAGCCATTTATTATGTGTATTCATTTTTAATATCTCTAAACTATAAAATGTTTTCCTTGAAAACTAAATATGTCTAAAATAAATATACACATGAACTATGTGAGATTTGATGTGCCATTCTAATTCCTGCTCATATACTGATCTTATTAATAAAACTAAAAGTAAAACTAAAATGAGAAGCAAAATGGAAGGCAATCGCCAGGCATAACTTTCCAATCCAAGCGAAAAGCTAGAATATAATGGAATCTTTCAATCTTTTCAATTCAGATGGCCATTGTTATGAATACAATTGGATGGCCAGCGCATGGAAGGGATCATCTCGGACTGTATGGTGCCAAAGATCAGATGGTTTAAATGTTACAGGTAATATTAACTTTACTTTCTTTTTTTACATTCTTGAAAAAACTAAATTATGTTTTTAAATTATAGAAGAGGACGTCCTGTAGGAATTTTCTAGTGTTTATATTAGGGATAGAAAGAATATGGCTATTCATATCTTACTGAAAGAAAAATCATATCACACCCTCTCAACACAGCTAAAATCCAGCAGAAGTTAGAGTCTATCAACATCTGGAATATGCATATGATTCTTATTCCTAATTTAGATAAAGCAACAAAGTTGAATTAGAAGTGCTAATAGAGGGCTAAATGAATGAGCTCCAATGTTATACCCTATTTTCTGAGAACAGCTTCCTTGAACTTGGACGGATTTGCTTTTGAGTGGACATGTGTAGATCTCTTATAATAATTACATCTAATTAGATCTGACTCATTACAATTTTGAGTATAAAAACTCCAACATGAACATTTCAGAACTTGCCATGTTAGAGAAATCATACAAAGTCTGTATGAAAAATCAGGGAGCAATTGACATTTCTGTATGTAAAATTTAGCCTTGAATGTTAATCAAAAACAATTTTCATAATAGCATGCAACTCATAATGGATTTCAGTGCCAGTATAAATTTCCGAAAATTAGCAGTATAAATGTCTATGATTAATTAAGAGATTACCCAATTCTTATAGTCCTTTAATCTATGGATAGCTGCCATGAGGCAGTAGGAAGTTATTTAGGAGCCATTAAAGAACTTTTCTATGGAAAGCCTTTAAATTCTTGATAGGAATAGAAGTGTGTCAGAGCTTTTAAGGTCTCTTGATAAATGTTAATGACTACTTATAAAAACCTATATTAATTAGCTATCATTTCTATAGCACTGAGAATATCTAGTTAATAGGAAAGTCATTCATAGTCAAATAGCTTTTGCTTTAGCTATAATACAATTTGATACATAACAGCATCATTCATTCAACAGCTTCCCATCTATTTTATTCACTTATTCATTACAGTGACTCATGTTAAAAACATTGGGGTTTTGAATCAAGTTCTCATGGCCATCAATTTGACTTTTTGACCTTCACCCAAGTGTAAATAAAATGACCTTCAGCCAACTCTTAATCAACATAAGCAGTTTTACATCTTACTGTTTTAAAAGTATCTACTGTACATAGCGATGAAACCACTGAAAAAGCAAGAGGTAATTGTGCTAGATTTTGGGTGAAATCTATCCATTGAAATTTATAGTCTGCCTATTCTATTCTCTGGCGATTTGGCACTGTGGAGTGCTTCTCTGACCATGGGATAGTTTTTATTTCCTTCCTATTGAAGCCTCTGTCACCATACTTTTTTTAGAGAATCTAATAATCCTCAGAACCTTCTTTACAGAGCCAGGAAGATAGGATAAAAATCAAGAGCCCAATCTTGTATACAATTGGCAGGCAAGATGATTCTTGGCTGATGGTTTTCATGGCCAAATTGCCAACTGCTCCTTGGGCAGAAGATGGCTGGAAGTTTAGGAAAACCCTCAAATTGGATATCAGGCCTGAATATTAATGTCCAACTCCTATTTCATCAGATCCTAGACCAGGAGGCTGTCCAGACAGTCACTCAAGCCTTGGTCATCTCATCTATAGACTATTGCAATACATTTTCATAAGATTGTTCTTAAAGATCACTTAGAAGCTTCAACCTATCCAAAGTATATGTGGCAGGACCAATGATGGACATAACCACAGTACACTCAAGTAACACTTCCAATTTATGAGTTGCATTTATTGCCATTAAGTTATGGGTGCACCTCAAGGTGTTGATTGACATCTATAAGCTCTTAATAGCACTGGCCCTGGTTATCTGAGACACACAAAGTTGACATGCTCAAGATAAATCAAAGAGTGTTATATGATGAGACTCAGGAAGTTGGTTTTCTCTATCACAGAGCTTGCTCTCTGGAACAACAACTCTTTCCAAGATTCATATGAATCCTATCCTGCCCTTGTTTAAATCATCCTTAAAAACATGGCATTTATCCAAGAGTTTGGGCTCGGATGGATGGCAGGCTTTTTATAGAAATACCAAGATAGATCATAAGTTTTGTTGCCGTTTCTGCTCATCACTGTTGTTATTGTTACAATATATTGATTTTTTTAATCTATTTTTTATCATGGTACACTGCTAGAGTCTATAGCTGGGGAGCCTTATAAATTTGAGAAATAAATAAACAAGCATTAGTTAAGCAGAAACTGGGTTGCATTCCTCAAATTATGTCGTTCTTTCTAGAATATTTCCCAACACTATGTACATTGCTTTATAATTCATGTATTAAAGAGCTAAATTGTCTTCTAGAAGTAGCCAAATGTTTTCACTGGTTTTTAACAGACATGCATAATTTGGCTGGCTATGAAATGGTTATACATGTTCATTTGATTGCTCTGAACAATTCAAAATGTTGATTAAAAGATACATGGTAAGATTACATTTACATTTGTAATTGTTAGAACACAGTTGTTTTCATTTGTTGGACTTCCATCACAGTATGATTGTTTTGTGTGGCCTTTTGATATCTACATTTTATTTTTGCAGATACCTTAATTCACAATGAAATGGGTGAGGAAGCAGTTTCTTCCAGTAGTTCCTCAGATGGCTGACATATTTTAAGAAAGGCAATTGCAGGCATGTGCAACTGATGCCCGGACGTACACACATTTTATCATGTCAGCTAGCAACATTTGATTTGGCAATCAGTGTCACTCCTTTGGTTAACATACAGTTGCCTAATTGCACCTAACTGCATCTACTGCTGTTCAGATTTCTACATTGTTTTTCACCATTGTGCGGGATGGGCATGATTATTTTACAGTAATTGGTGCTGCAGTCAACATTTATTTATTCAATTTATATTATCTCTTTTTACTCATTGAGCACTGAAGCCCAATAGATTGCCAGAGTGAATATATATATAAGGTGCATAACTTGGTTTTGTTATTACAGAGACAAAAGTAGAGAACTAGGCATCGCCAAAGGCTGGCAATGCTAATTCTGGCTCAGAATAGTGGTGAAAACCTATGTGGATTTAATAAATCCAAGTAACCATGCTGAATTAATAACCTCCATCTACTGAGAATCAAGACCAAAACCCAAAGAAAGCTCATGCCTTGGGAACTGATAACTTATTTTCCTCATTACAATTCTCTCACAATTATATACCTTTTTGGGGTGCTAGTGATATAAAGATTTGCTATATTTGCTATTTAATTTCCATCATCTAAGAACTTTTTCGAAGTACAGGTATGAAAACTGGGCCATTAATTTAACAGCATAAAATTGCAAAGGAGGTGAACTTATTTGGTGAGGTCTGTTCCTTTGCTCAGTGTGTTGAGAGGTGAGATTTAAAGGAGAGCAGTGTCTTGTATCATGTTATCACCTTTACTCAGTATCATACTCACATTTGTGAATAATTAGGGCTCCTCCCATGAGGAATACAAAGAAGAAAACCAGTAATTCCCACCACATTTTCACACAGATGATTACTTATTTGAGCTAGAGATAGGAAGATGATATCTAGCGTATTAAAATTCCCAAAGAGATACTAAGTGAAACAAATTCAGTAGTTTTGCTATATTTTTTCTCAATAGCATGCACAAGAACTGAGAACATCTTCTCTTCCATTATGGATTGCTGGTTTTTTTTTTCCTAGATAAAGCAGGTATTTCCCGGTTAGTAAATTATGATTGTGCCAAAATGCCATTTGTTTTGTTCTGCAGGAGGTTGCTTAATGATGCACCAACCAGATGTGGACAGGTCATGTAAGCCAGCATGCAGCCAGTCCCATTCTTACTGTAGTGAGGTATGTGCTACTACAGGTCAGGTTTTTAACATAGGGCCACAGTGTCATTGGTCGTGCATCATATTAGAACAGTAGGAAAGCCCACAATGTTTAATTGGAAATCCTGTTGCAAGCACCACCTTAAAGACTAGTGAAAGATATTTTGCCCTCTTGGCCATTATTTTGCAGCGTTTACATATCTCCATTCTTATGCTTCACATTGTTTAGTGAGAGTTCCGAGCATTACCTCTGAGGAAATGTCTCTTTAGTCTTCTTTGACAAGAGAAAGGGCAGGCAAATAAAATAGAGTTAAATTGGCCACACCATTCTTGAAGAAAGATGGGTACATGCATTGTTTAAGACCCTCTGACACTCTAAACTCAAGCTGAGCTGTTAGTCAAAATGAAAAATCCACTTTAGTTAGGAAAGGGTGTAAGCAGAGAGCAAAGCTGAATTATTGGAAACTGAATTACATTATATGAGCTCTTGGGCTTGACCTGCACCCTTGTATATTTGCCCTAGAAGGCAGTTTTACCAGTCTTGATATTACATTTCCAAAATCTGGTATGGAAAGGGGTACCATCTTGTCTGGCCAACTTGTCATTTTCAATCAGTAGATCTTGGGGATTATAGAAATTGAGAGCAATAGGTTGGTGGGGGGAAGAAATGAACAACCCTTCGATCTACTGCACCTTGGACCAGCTCAGGCTGCCCCAAGCTCAGTTGGGATATCCAGCCCTTGCTGTTACTTCATAGCAGCAGGTCTCCTTCATTCTTGACTGGGGCATTTTCAAGGTGCTTACTACTTGTATGAGAATCAGGCTTTGACATACACTATAACAGTGATGGTGAATCTTTTTTGGTTCGCATGCCAAAAGGGGGGGAGTGCGTGGGGGTCACACGTGTGCGTGCCCAAACCCATAATTCCATGTGCCCCCCTGCGCATGCTTGCGTGACACACACACCCCCGCTCCCGGCACGCAATGGCACACCTGTTTTTCGCTCTCCCCAGGCTCCAGAGCCTTTCTAGGAGCCTGGGGAGGGCGAAAACTGCCTTCCCCATCCCCCCGGAGGCCCTCCGGAGGCAGAAAATGGCCCATTTGCCAACTTCCGGTTGAACCAGAAGGCCCGTTTTTTTCTCTCCCCAAGCTCCAGAGCCTTTCTAGGAGCCTGGAGAGGGCGAAAATGGCCTTTCCCACCCCCTCCAGAGGCTGGAAACAGCCTGTTTCCTGATTCCCAGTGGGCCCAGAAGCCCAAAAATCAGCCGGCTGGCGCGCACATGTATGCTGGACCTGAGCTCGCGTGCCCACCGATATAGCTCCGCATGCCACTTGTGGCACCCGTGCCACAGGTTCGCCATCAAGGCACTATAATAAAACAAAGTTCTGCATTCTTGACTTCCCCAGTAGAAAAATCCTATACAAAAAATATGATCAAAGCGACGCACATTTCTAGGCTGCAATGGGTAAAACAAGTATCATTATATTAAAGAACTGGGTGAAGGATGTTCAATACTGTATCTCTTTTAATTGCATGCACATACACAACTATAAGCCTATTACATGGCTTACATTACAGTTCTTGTTTCTTGATTCAAAATGGCTGGGAACTACACTATGGACTTTTTGTCCAGTATTTGTTGTTGTTTTATGGAGAAGAAAACCCCAGAAACATTAACCAAAAAAGTTCACAATCATTTGCTTCTTTGGGGTCATGGATTGCTCATCGTTGTTGTGCTATATTCTGTGGCTTTTGAAGTGATATGACTTTGCTACAGTGTGTAAAACATTTGTTCCTCTGCAGACCAGAATGTGTGTTTGTGAAGAAGGATATACAGAAGTAATGTCTTCTAATGGCACACTTGAGCAGTGCACTCGCATCCCGGTGGTAGTTATCCCCACAGTGGATCATAAAGAAGATGTGAAAACTAGTCGAGCTGTAAACCCCACACAGACACCTATCACCACACCAGGACGAGGAAGAACTTGGTTCCTCCAACCTTTTGCCCCAGGTGAAATTTCACATGGATAGTTAGTGATATTAGGTCATATAAACTGAATAGAGTAAAAAAATTTGCAGACAATTATAGTATTGTATGATAGTCTTAGAAGGTAGAGAGACCAGTGATTCTTGATCATACTACCTCATGCCATTCCAGTTATTAATAGTATACAAAAGAGATCTGATTATTTTCAGTCTCTTCTGAGCTCTTGTTATACAACAGAAGCTTATTGGTTTATTGATACTTCAATTCAGCGTGTCAAAAATGATTTTGCACAAAAGCATTGCATAAAATAAATATCCATGGCATTATCGTAGACAAGGTTTAATCATCACAAAATTTTCTCTTGCACAGATAGTTGCTCTTTTGATTGCCTAGCATGCAACCCTATTTATAGGAATTGCATAGGAATAAGTTTAGCTTGAACAGAACAGAACAGAACAACAGAGTGGGAAGGGGCCTTGGAGGTCTTCTAGTCCAACTCCCTGCACAAGTAGGAAACCCAAAACTATTTCAGACAAATAGTTGTCCAATCTCTTCTTAAAAACCTCCAGTGTTGGAGCACAACTTCTAGAGGCAAGTCATTCCACTGATTGTTTTAACTGTCAGGAAATTTCTCCTTTGTTGTAGGTTGGTTCTCTCCTTGATTAGTTTTCATTAATTGCTTCTTGTCCTGCCTTCAGGTGGTTGCCTTAGCTCTAAATAAGGCTTTTGTGACCAAGAAAGGAAGAGGGAGAAGAATTAAATAACATTCTATAAAGCATGTACAAATTAATAGTCATCAAACAGTTTTAGTGACCAACAGAAAAAAACACCCACATTTAACATTTTTACTGGTATTCTTCAGAAAAGCAAAAACATAACTATTCCCTTTGTAATGTCTTTGTTTGAAGTTATATTGAGTTGATCAATAATATACAAAAGAATCAAGCCATTAAAAGATCTTACAAGTTTCCAAAAACATGAATTATAGGCACATTCACAGATATTACATTTGATACAATACAAACACATTCCTCAAATTGGTGCTTGAATAAAGATTTTGTTCTTCATTCTTCACCATCTGTTCTATTGAGATGCTTCAAGAAAAGATATAATCTTACTTACTAGCCAAACAAACTTTGTGTAACATCAAAAATGCATCATTTGTTGGTAACACTTACTGTACTTTCTAAAAATATCTGATTGGCACTAACTGATTACTAATGACTAACATACATTTATTTTAGATGGGAAGCTGAAGACCTGGGTTTATGGTGTAGCTGCTGGTGCATTTGTTTTGCTCATTTTTGTAATATCTATGACCTATCTAGCCTGGTGAGTTTTATCATTTATTATACTTGGGATTTTTCCTCAAAAATAGTATATATTAAATATACAAATAGGCTTATAATTTGTTTCAATTTATTCCTTCCATCTTAATACTGAATTTTTAGTAACTGTTCCTGACATGATTCCTATATCGTTATCTTCTGCCTATTCAAGCTAACGTTCAACTTCTTGATATGTGTTAACAATAGCTATGGGAACCGGGAGCTCTATCACTAAATGACGTGGTCATAAAACACAGTGTCATTCCATGCTGCATAGTGATGGAAATTCCAGCTGTCTCAGTCACTGTAATGAAACAAGGATCAGATGGACCATTAAGTGAAAACCTCATATAATTATGACTTCCAACTTCCTTGGGAAATTGGCAAGCAATGTTGGAAATTGTAATCACTTGGTTTCTCATAAACAAAGATGATCATTCTGGCTGCCAGAGCTGTCCTAAGTGCCCTTCACTCAGTGTCGTCATAACTTTGAACAGTCACTGAATGAATGGTCATAATCCAAGGAAGAGCTGTAATGTTTTATATGTTCTTCACTTGCCACCTCCACAACCCAATTAAATACCTATATTTGTGCTTAATTACAATGCAGATGCTTAGTGATATACATACATACATACATACATACATACATACATACATACATACATACATACATACGAAAACCACTCACGCATTAATCACAAAATCTCCAGAATTGTAAAGCCTACAAACTTGAAATTTGCCACGTATGCTCCTCTTGGCTTCTAGGTGCTCACTAAGAAAGGATTTTTCAAAATGACCATCGGAGCATGAGTATTTCTTATATTATTATTAACAAGCTCTGATGCTAAGGAGTTCTACTCCCTCCTCCCACCTGAAAAGAAATCTGATCCAAATGCAAAACACAAGCAGAGAAGTTTCAGTTTCGCTTTTGCTTTTGCTTTCACAGCAGCAAGCAGGTTTACTACAGAACAGTTGAGCTAAGCCACGCACTGACTCCTTCCTGCCTCCTTCTTGCTTACACAGCAAATACTCTTTGAGTTTCCAAACACTCCTCAACTCTCTCACACACTAACAGGACGCTAGCCAGTGGATGCTGGTAGGCAGAGACAGATTTTTTTTCTCCTCAGTTCAGATGAATCTGTTTCTTCTACTGAAACACCAGTTAAAGGGAAAAGAGGCAAAAAATACAGGAAAAGATTTACAGATGCGATTAGGAAAACACAAGTAAGAGAAGCTGCCTGTTTCTCCCATGGCCAGTTCTATGTAGCATGCTCCAGAGTCAGTGCACCTGACAACCTGGTCATCCTCCAGCCAGAGAGCAAAACCAGGAATGTTGTTTACAGGGAGGTCTTGAGCAATTCATCTGAGGGACGAATTGAAAGTCTATGCTATGCAAATAATGTCTTCATCTGTAACAGAAACTTAGCTTACCATCTTTAATGAAATAATACAGTCCCTTTTTCAAGTACTCATTATACACACACACACACACACACACACACACACACACACACACACACACACACACAAACATATATATGCTTCCATATATATATATGGAAGAGAACCTTGTGGCCTAGAGGTTAAACTTCTGCCTTACAAGCAGACTGCCCAGGTTCAATTCCCACTAAGGCAGTGGTTCCCAACCTGGGGGTCGGGACCCCTTTGGGGGTCGAATGACCATTTCCCAGGGGTCGCCCCGGCATCCTCAGCTCCCCCCCCCCCACTGCCACAAGCCTGGCCATATCGACTCAACTCGCCCGAGCCCTCCGATTGGTCGGGAGAGGTGCCATTCGGTGAGAGGCATTTGTGACGCCTGGCGGCTGAGCTTTGGCAGCATCAGCTAAGGGGCCAGCTTTGTTCTCAATTCTGGGAGTTAAAGTCCAGGCACCTTAAAAGTTGCTGAGATTGAGAAATATTGCTGTACACTTGTTGGTTATCAAGTCGAAATACAGAAGTAGACTTGTTGTGGAAGATGATATTCCTTGTGCTCTTGCAAAGACTGGCCCGAGAATTTCTGATCTGGCATAATTACATATTGTTTTTGTGATTAATCGCTATGCTTTAATTATGTTCAATTTGTAACAATGAAAATACATCCTGCATATTAGATATTTACATTATGATTCATAACAGTAGCAAAATTACAGTTATGAAGTAGCAATGAAAATAGTTTTATGGTTGGGGGTCACCACAACATGAGGAACTATATTAAGGGGTCGTGGCATTAGAAAGGTTGGGAACCACTGCACTAAGGGTATGGCTATCTGATGAGAGCAAAATAGCTCGAAATAGATCTATAATAGTCTCCCTTTATTTTCATTTATCAGCAAAAAATGTTACACACACACACACACACACACACACACACACACACACACACACATATATATACACACACACATACATACACACACATACCATTTCATAATGCTTTACAGCACTCTCTGAGTGGTTTACAGAGTCAGCATATTGCCTCCAACAATCTGCATCCTCATTTTTCTAACCTTGGAAGGATGAAAGGCTGAGTCAACCTTGAGCTGGTCAGGATTGAACTCCTGGCAGTGGGCAGAGTTAGCTTGCAATGCTGCATTCTAACCACTGCACCATCATGGCTAAAGAGAAAGTTATTTTGAAAAGATAAGCCAGTCATTACTATGGAGCTGTTCACAACAGGAGATGCAAGTGTCATCAATATCAGTAACATCTGGATTCAATAGGGGCTAATAAATGTGATTGATAAAACTGTTGAGGAAAGCACTCCAAATGAGTTGATCGCAGGCTTCCAGCTCTGGAGCCTTCAGCAGACTCCATACCCTGCTGTTCTCTTCTTCAAAGGCACAGTCGGTGCTTCTCCAATGATTTTCCCAGTTGTTTTTTTTTTAATCTCCATTGGCAAACATTGGAAGAGAATAGATCAAGTAGCTTCCAAGCTGATCTGTACTTTTGGAAAGTATGTAGCAAGGAAGACAGCTGGAGTAGAATCTTCCATAGATGTGTGAGACAAAGTAATGACAAAATAATGAGAAAATATTGGTTGGAATATTATGGCTCAAAGCCCAGCTTTTCCTCCTTGTGTTCCTTCACACACAAGAATGTAAATTATTCATTTGTCTCTCCCCAAACCTCTTTCTGCTATTCCCACTTCCAACCCCATAGAGGTAAAGTCTCATTTGAGTCCAACTCAACTCCTGGTAATTTTTTCCAGCCATTTTGTTGTCAGTACAATGGAAATGGGCTGCTATCTTTTGACTTCCCAATCTGGTTTACATCCCTAGTATCCTGGCTGAAATTTTCTTCTTGGGTGGGAGTGTGTGGCGAAGTGAGTTTTCTAAATAGTTTGATCAGGTGATTGTCCAGAGCTACTGGGTGGTAACCTAATTATTTATTTGGCTATGACATGTCAATACATTTGTAATCTACAGGTTTTTTTTTCCAGATTTTTTCCTTCAGAATCTTGTAGATAAAAGCTTACATATCTGACCCAAAGCAATTTAAACCAAATTATTAAAAGTGAGAACTGCTTATAAATCCGTGTTGCCTTCTCATCCTGAATGAAATGAATAGCAAACCTATCTGTCTGTTAGCTTAATCTGTTAGATTGGTGACTGTTTACTTTTGCTTATTGCAGTAAAAAGCCAAAGAAGCCACAGAGGAGACAGAATAACCGTCTGAAACCTTTAACCCTGGCTTATGATGGAGATGCGGACATGTAAAATAATTGCTTCCCATTCTTTAAACTTTTGAAACAGTAGTATTGAAAAACAGCATGCACATTGTGGACATTACCAAACAGATGTTACACAAGACAAAGAAAAAAAAAGATAAGATGGATGGCTATGGATGTTCTAAGAAGGAATCTTTGTCCGTGACCACCAATTGGTACAGCAAATTCCAGTGGCCATTTTCAGTTGTAAGCACATCAGCTGAGCATCTTTATGCAGCGCTCTTTGAAACATACGAACTATAAAACCACTTGCATATTATATTGAGATTTGGGAGTGTTGATACCAGAACAGTCTGCTGCATTAATCTAACTTTACTCAGTAAGCATGGGAAGGTCATACCAGGTTGTCTATAATGCTTTATATCCAACATATATATATATATACTCAGTTGCATCATAGGTTAAAAAAATCTCTCAAATGATATACTGGTTAAAAAAAACTTAGTGTTTAGCATCTTGTAAACTTTAACTGAGAATAACAAACCATTGAACAAGTTTTGGCATTTTTGGACGACGGGAGGCAGATTTCTGAACTAGCTTTTCAAAGAGGTAAAGACTTGCAAAATTCTTGTCTTGTTACCAGTCCCAGGTACTAATGCACTATTATCACACACATTTATCAAGGAGTTAAGAATCTTCAGGTTCAAATTTTATACAAGTTGTCTGGACATTTAATATCTATGTGTAATACTTTTTACTTTCTCTAACTCTCAAACTGTTGCCTGGAACTTTTTTGCTACAGATAAGGCAATTTTTTTTGCACTATATTAGTGCCGCATGATATGCACTTATTAATGAGTATTGCCATAGAAACTGTCTCTTTTCAGTAAGGGTGATGGTGAAAATCCTGCATCAGACAGACATTTGTCAGTAAATTTTTGATTCCTAATAAAAGTAGAGATCAGTTTCCAAAATGTTACTGGATAGGCCAGCTAACACAACTACTGTTTATATACCAGTCTTGTAAAAGCAGCTGTTTTTTAGTCAAAATCCCGGCAGTAATGTAAGTGTCTACTTTCAGACTCTGACCAACTTCTACAGTTAGTAGATTTTCAAGTTGATTTCTTATTTCTTTGAAGGTTGTAAATGACTAGATTTTTATATTGCTAACTTTATAAAAAAGAAAAAAAGAAAAAAGTGGTTGTGCGCTAATCTTGGGGGAAAATACTTAACTAAACAGTGTCCCAGTATGTTCAGTGGAAGGAATATGAATTTACTACTTATTTTTCTCCTGCTAATGGAAAGTATTTCATTGATGAAGGATTGATAATCCTGTTCTTCCTATTTGGGATAATCTTATATAATCTTGAGTTTGTTTGATTTTTTTGGAGGGGGGATTTTTTTTCAGGACAATGGCTAATATAGGTTATATTTTAAAATATATTCTGATTCATCATTGTCAGATACCTAATCTAAGATGGAAACTGTAATGTGTTCATGGAGCTTTCTCACTTGAAATGCCTCTGTAGTCATTTTAAGAGATAGAAATGATATTTTCACCATTCTTTTGAATTGAACGATCATGGTACAAAACAACATACAAGCTTTTCCTCCAATGTGCAACTTTTTATGTAATCATTCTGGTAATAGCTGCTTCATTTCTTTTATCTGCTTCCATCCTGAGGTTTGTATTAAAATATGCATCCAATTTTATTGCTATTCAGAACCATTTAACATTTCCAAAACATAATGCCTTTCAAATAATGTCCATTTAAGATCGTGTGTATGTCTATATATCTCTAGTTATGAACAGATAAATAAGCAATATAGCTCATCAACTTTATCAGATTCCTGTTACACACGATATTATTAGTTCTGACATCTCAGGTCTTTGTCAATAAGCTAAATCTTCTTAATATGTGTATTATGCCTGGAGCATTATGTAGTGATTAATTAAATCAGGCAATGTGTTGCCTATAGCTCCCTCTTCAGACCCTTGCCAGGCTTCCTGACTCAGCAGGCTTTTTAAAAACACATTTTTGTTTAAAAAAGAAAAAGAAAGAAAAGAAAAATAGTACATGGGAAACTGGCCCCTGAATTGTGAAGCACCTGAGGTTATCTGTAGTAGCATATCAAAATCTGCAGGATGTTAGATGTGGTTTTCTGATTAAAGCCCTATTCTTTTGTAAGTAATATTTGACTTCTACTCATTCATTTAACAACAGTTTGAAATTACAATGGCCTCTGGAAAAGTATGACCTGTCCTCTAATTTAGACAGACACACCACTCCTGTGGTTATATGATCACAATTTGGCCATTCGTCTACCAGCTCACCTATACCATAGTTGCAGTGTTTTGTGGTCACTTGACTGCTTTCCCACCAGTAGTGGGTTCTAAAACCCTTTACTACTTGTTCACGCGCATGCACAATGTTACTGCGCATGTGCAGAAGCTTCTGTGCATGCACAGAAGCATCCTGGGTGGGTGGGCGGAGCCTCCGGCCACCGGCCCTACCTGTTCTTAGAACCAGGTCGTACCGGGAGCAACCCACCGCTGCTTCCCACCCTGACAGCATTCCTATCCAGCTTCCAAAAATTGAGAAATCTGAATTCACTTAATAACTGTATAGTTGACCTAATAACCATGTGAAATTCACTTAACAACTGTGGTGATTTGCTTAACTGTGGTGGAAATAGTTGTAAAATTTGGTCCGGTCCGGTGTCGACTTGCTTACTAACTGCATTGCTTAGCAACTGATATTCCAGTTCCAGTTGTGGCGCCATAAGTGAAAGACTTTGATTGTGGCACTGCACACAACATGATGTGAGAAGGTCTCCAAAGCAGCGGCTCTTAGCCTTATAGATTGCAACAGCCTCAACATCTCTTAATGGGAATGATCTTGAAGATTGGTGGGGGGGAGCCACAGCCAGGCAATAATTGGATATAAGGCATCTGAGCCTGTAGAAGGAATGTGGGTGTGGCAAACATTTCAGAAGGGACCCTCTCTAGTTTCTTGGGCTGCAAAGGCAAGAAGAGAGAGAAATGTACTTTCAGACTTGCAAACCTGATGTCATTCTTGCAAGGTAGTCCGGAAGGGGACTAATTATGCTTTAATGTAAATTTACATTAACAGAATCTTGTAAGTCCCAAGGTCATTCCCACATGCCCTTATCACACTTCAAGGAGGGCTGTTTGACACTTGCATGTCTGATGAGCATTTTGAACAGGCCCATCATTATACAGCCCTCCTTTACTCAACTATAAATATGAAGCAGTATTCTTAATTCATCAGTGAAAGTAAATTCTTCAGACTTGTTTAATTATTGTATAATGGGAAGCTTTCCATTCTCCATGAAGACATATATAAATTATACTGTATCTAAGCTGAAGCAGAATATTTTGGTCTCCAGAAAGTTTTGGATTTTGGATATACTTTGCATCACACTCCTAATCTACTCTGACATTCCTTTTTTCAGTCCAGCATCTGGGGAAAAACATCACTGGTAATGGAGGTAAGACTATAGACATTACTTATGGTCTCTGGGGCCAACACTTTTTGTGGGAATTAGGCACCTATATCCCCTGCAAAGCCTTCCCTCTGCGATTTATATCTTGAATATGGGATGGTTTAGCCCAGTCTTAATCTTGATTCACATTCTGTTCATGAGAATTCTGTCACACAATCTAGCCATAACGTTTTCAATGTTGATACAGGTTCAGAATCTGTCTACTCTAATACTGTTTATGCTATTTAAAAAGGTGCTCCTATATGAGGTGAATCTGCAGTTATCCGCATGAAGGAGGAATGTTCTAAGCATCCTTGAGCAACAGCTGTTTGGAAAATAAATAAACCATTCAACCAGTTTACTAACATTAACTCTCAAAGATACCATCCAAAATAGAACCACCAAACTTGATTATATTCACAGTGTAATCTTAACATGGTCATTTGGAAGCAAGTCAAATGTGTTCAGTAGAGTTTAGTCTCAAGTAAGGAGTGCAGCCCGGAAAGGTAAGATGTGCAAAATGCTTAGAGTTTTCTTTTAATGTAAAGGAAGAAAATTGTTTTAAATCGTCATTGGGCCAGCGAGAAAGTCAGAAACATAGCCTGGATTGTGTTAAATTTAGCAAACAAAAGGTAGTATTGAATCTGTGAGTGCAAATACCTTATCTGTATAAGATGAAGTTGTTTTTTAAAATCTGTTTCTACAAATCCAGTGCCTAAATCAGCCACAGCAGTAAATTGTTAACTTGTAAAAAATAACATTTTTGGTGATTCTATATCTTTAATCCATCCTGGAAATACTGAGTGTGCATTTTCTTAATTCTGTTCTGTTTGTAACTTCAGTTTATAAATAGTAGTTTTAAAATATGATTACATTTGCTAGTTCTTCCAACATTTTCAGTTTTAAAACTCCACTGTGTTACATATGTTTTGAGTATTTTTTCCCCAAATGTAATGCTGTAAAATGATTAATTTTAAATCATGTAAACAACATTGTAAAAGAAAGCTTTGGAAAGAAAAAAATACCTTTTAACTTTTTGTAAATTGTGCTTACCCAAAGTAAAAATAATTATTTTGCATAATCTTCAATGTAATCCTGAGTGTTTACTAAGAAATTAACCCTGTTGCTTTCAATAGGGTTTATATTCACCTAAGTATGCACAGGATTGCAGCCACAATTTACTTGAATTTTCTGCTCTCTTTTCCTTAGATTATGAACATGAATGACTGGGGAAATGTTTACTTTTTGTTAATTTGTAAGCAGTGTAATGCATTTTCATTTTTTAATTATGTATTTTTTTTCTTTTTTTTAATGGACAAAACATTTATATACAGCTGCAAATGAGTGTATATTGTCACCAAATTTTATTCCGTTAATGTGGAACATGTGAAAATGTAAACATACTTACATTTTCAAATGGGATATTTGTACATAGCTGAGATGATGCAAACAATAAATATTAACACAAAATAGATAAGTGAGTTAACTGCTTTGTTGTGTTGCTGCATTGGAGTAACTAGGTACAACTTTCACCCTTTAGGAATGAAACACTAGTAATAACACTATTAGTGTTAAGGTCCAGGAATTCATTATCGTTCTTCTCATTTAAACTAAAAGTTAGACTGCCTTTTGGTACATGTGCAAATGATTGCCACAGCTGGACATAAACACCTTCTCCACTGTAAATATAAGAAGACACAGTAGGTGGCAATTCTTAAGACCCTTCCAGAAGAAGAACATATTCAAAGATGTTTCAATGGCAAGACTTCTCTTAACTCTGTAACAGTACTACTAAAATGTCCCATGGGAAATCTTCCTTCTCAGATCTATTCATACAATATAACTGACGCCAGGAAGGATACTGGCCACAGAAGAGATTATTATACAGTGGAAAACTAAGCTTTCAACTTTCTGTATTCTGGGAAGCCCAAATGTCAGATGATTTCCTAATTGCTTCTAGCTGTTGAACATGTCACCAGAATTCTTGGTGGTTTTTCATTGTTTATTTTCTTTGGCTGGGATTTCAGGCTGTATATAATACATGGATGTCTGCAATGATCTGATTGACACTGAGTATTCTCCATTTCCATGGTAGTAAAATAATAGTCAACTAAGTATTTTTTATTTGTCCCCCGAGTTGCTGTTTCCCCCCCTCCTCTGACACCTATTTTGAAAGTTCTCATCGCTAAAAGCCCACTGAAAATTATTTAAAACCACCCAGTCACACTATATTGTGGGCCACTGACCCAGACTTCATTAAAAAGAGAAGGAAAGACAGTATGTAGCACAAATTACAACATAGTATGCATAATAAAATAGGCCATGCCTAACAGTGGTGGGTTCCTACCAGTGCGGTCCACTCTATAGCACCGGTAGCGGCCCGCTGGTGACGTCACAGTACCGGTGCGGTCGGTTGCCGGTGCCTGGGCGCCGCCATTTTTTTAAAAAAAAAAATTATATATTTTTTAAAAAAATTCTTCTGCACATGCCCAGAAGCTGAGCTTCCGGCACTGCGCATGCGCTGCCTTCCTACCCCACAGTGAGTCCAAGCAGGGGAGGATGGCTGAGGGAGCGTGTGAGACGCTGAAAGAACAGGCAGCAGGAGCTATCTCCATTCCCCTCCCTTCAGCAGTCCGAGAAGCCACGAACACGCGGTGATGATCCTAGGCATTTTTGCACGTTCGAGGCTTCTCGAGCTGCTGAGGGGAGGGGGAATGGGCAGCAGGACCTATCTCAGTTCCCCTCCCTTCAGCAGTCTGAGAAACCACGAACTTTGTATGCAAAGCTTTTCATGTAAGGTATAAAATAGCAAAAATAGTAGTAACATCTCTCTGAAATAACTAATATATGACCGGCAAGCCACACCCACCTGGTCACATGGCTGGCAAGCCACACCCACAAAATAAGCCACGCCCACAGAGTGGTAGTAAAAAAATTAGGAACCCGCCTCTGATGCCTAACCTATTTTCCCACCAACAGCATGTAAATTCTACAGGTTACAAATATAAATTTTGCAACAGCAACAATTAGTTTTGAAGTTTTATATGCCCAAAGAAGCTGCACATATGATTCTTCCATACAACCTAAAAATAAGCTAGAAAGAAAGTACTTCATGACAGTAAATGTGATGGATGGTTAGAGTTAGAGTTAGGGTTAGGGATGGGAAGGTATAGTCCTTGGGCCACGTTTCCCTCACCAACCATTTTCTGGGAAATAGACTATTTTTGGTGTGGTCCAAGGACTACCTAGTCCCTCCTCCAGGTCTTGTTGGTTTGCCATTCAAAGTATAGGATGTGGATGATAGTTGCACAAAACTAAAATGAAAGGTCAATGCCCTCTTTTCCTTTGTGAGAGATCTTCTGAAACAAGTACACCAAGGGAAATAGGGACGAAGATAAGGCAAGAAGCCAAGGATTGCACTATTTTGTAATGAGAATCACACCTGAATTACAGTGTAAGCCCTAAAAAAATGGAATCAATACAACATGGGTAAGGGTAGCAGCTGCTTTGGTACCCATAAGCACAGGCCTATGACCAATCTCTCACTTTAAAATAAAACACTCAAAATTTGGCTCTGTTCTGCTAAAAAATCAGCTCATCACCATAGAGGAACCAACACGAGGGTAACAGATTGAAGTGAAACAAGATGGCTTTAACACATATTCACAAGGTCAAGCAATAAATGGCAGCCACAAGCTCTAGAAAACTCTTGTCAAGTGGTTGCACAGATTTTGTGGGCCCTGATATATATTGATACTGTAGGAAGTTAGCACCCACCCCTCTCCTAGAAAAAAATGACACATCCTAGGAAATATTAAAAAGGCAGAATATTATATAGAATATCCCTGGAAACATGCTTTTAGACAGAAAAAGACTCATTCTTAGTAGCCCCCACCTTTGTCAATGAGCCCAGCTCACTCATTCCCCCCCACCTTTGTCAATGGGCCCAGCTCACTCATTCCCCCCACCTTTGTCAATGGGCCCAGCTCACTCATTCCCCCCACCTTTGTCAATGGGCCCAGCTCACTCATTCCCCCCACCTTTGTCAATGGGCCCAGCTCACTCAATCCCCCCCACCTTTGTCAATGGGCCCAGATCACTCATTCCCCCCACCTTTGTCAATGGGCCCAGCTCACTCATTCCCCCCACCTTTGTCAATGGGCCCAGCTCACTCATTCCCCCCACCTTTGTCAATGGGCCCAGATCACTCATTCCCCCCACCTTTGTCAATGGGCCCAGATCACTCATTCCCCCCACCTTTGTCAATGGGCCCAGCTCACTCATTCCCCCCACCTTTGTCAATGGGCCCAGCTCACTCATTCCCCCCACCTTTGTCAATGGGCCCAGCTCACTCATTCCCCCCACCTTTGTTAATGGGCCCAGCTCACTCATTCCCCCCCACCTTTGTCAATGGGCCCAGCTCACTCATTCCCCCCCACCTTTGTCAATGGGCCCAGATCACTCATTCCCCCCACCTTTGTCAATGAGCCCAGATCACTCATTCCCCCCCACCTTTGTCAATAGGAAATATATTCTACATAACAAGCATCTACAGGAAGAACCATAATAGGAATCCCAAAGCCCTTTCATTACACCACATGGGACCTGGGAAGATTACATCAGCCAAGCCTGGAACTAAGGCAGCCCACAAGAGTTGCGCCAGCATGCCCCTAGGAGTCTGACAGCCAATGAGATACATTTCTGTACAGGAACAGGAAACTCTTAGGGCAGGGCCCAAGAGAGGGCATAAAACAAGGACATTTCAGCATCTCAACCCTTTTTCTCTGGACCCAACATCTGGAAGCATGTGATCCACCTTTTCGGTTCAGGAGCTCCTGCCATGTGTTCCTGTTCTCCATTAAACCTTCTTTCCAAGCAATTCCATGAATCCAGTGTCTATTTCCCCACTTGGAACTGAACCCAGAAGAATATTACTTCCAACAATACAAATGCCAATGCTGTATTTTTGCCATCCACCCACCTACCCACCCTATAGAGTTTCCCAAGTCTTCATTGTCTCTGCTGGCATTCCTTCCTCCCAGTGACAAGTTACAGATAGCAAAACAGTTTGCTCCCTCAAATGATTCCACTATCTCTTTAACTGATAACAAATGTAATGATGGAGATCTCATCCAAAAGGTTTCCTTGGGGCTCTTAAGCCCCTGCTCTAAAAGAGGCTTCAGGCAAAGATTTCTACAAATTGAACTCCTAATGGCTATCTGCAGTTATCCATCTTCTTTGCTGGAGAAAGGTTTTATTCATGCCCTCTGGGAATGTAGTTTCAACATTTCAATCAAGCTTAAGCGATGCTGTTTCCTGGTCATCTTTCATTCTAGCACCGGGTCTGACCTTGTTTAAATTTTTGAGATCACCAAGGTTAGATGCTGCTTCATAAAATGTTACACATTTTTTTAAAATTCTATTTCTTTCTCCCAAATCATTACTCCTTGAACTTTCTGAACCATGCCGACTTCCCTTATTACCATGTTTATCACAAGCACGGGATATCCAAAAAAAACTTGAATTATGACCCATAAGCATAAAAAAAATTAGCTCCCCAATTCCCCCCCCCCCAATTTAATACATAACTGAATTTGAAGGGTTTTTTTCTTTTCCAAGGACACCAAGGAAGAATCACTTTACAGCTGCTTTACTCTGTGCTAATTCTGTTGGTTTTTAAATGTTTGTTGCCCATGGTCATAATTACAAGATGGGCACCTACCATATGTAAATTGAATAAACAAAAACAACAACCAAACCCATTTTGCTTTTTATTTGTTAATGTGTTTATCAAATTAATATACCTGGCCATCTCACAAATGGGACTTTGGGCAACATATAGTAAAACCATAAGAACTAGACTACACTTACCAATGTTTTAAGGAAAGAACCGAAAACCCTAGCCACAGCACCTATGTAAAATAGGCCTGCACATTTTTTCATCATGTTTGGTTCATTTGGCTTCAACCTCCCTCAAAATAGTGAATCTCCTCACTCCTGCTTATTTTTGCTTGAAGCGTTACTCTATCTACTACAGAATGGCCGGGCTTCATAATCCCTAGATCCAGAATAAGGTGTATGCAACTGTGGCTGAACTACAGTGTCCCATAGGATCAGCTAATGTGGGAAATGATGAGGGATGCTGAAAGTGATATTTCAGAAACTTCTAAAAGGCTATGGCTTCCTAGTTGCTTCCCAATTTCTATATACTTGGGAATGAAAATGAAGTATTGAAAAATGGGTATGACTTTCAGGTATGGTGAGGGTGCTGGCACTGTGACAAGAAAACAAAGAGAAGATTATGCATGTCATGTTGTACACCAGTTATTTTTCCCATCCAACCCCCTTTTCTTCCTGTCCTCTCACTGAGAGATGAACAGATGGCCCTTTTCCCCCTCAGCTGGATATTTACCTCATCTTTATTGATTGGGCTGTCAACTTTAATTCACTTCTGAAGTGGCAACTCGGTGCTAATTGGTTTTAATGTTGCCAGAATGGAGTTTATGTATATATTGAAAAAGGCATCAGCTGAAAACTCACAGAGCACAATAGCCCCGATTAAATGGACTCTTAAGGCAGCTTTAGAGTGACACGTCAATGACTTTTATGAAAATGATAGAATCTCTGATGTGGCTGGAGTGATAGGCTCTGGCATCATAATGCAGATGTATCCAACCTATTCAATTTAACTTTTTGGAATGAATAACACGTCCTTGGCCCCAAAATGATAGCCTGTTAAAAATAGATTAAGATTGGCTAGAAAGATGATGTAGCAGATGGCAACATCCTTTGATTTCAATCATGAAGTCATTCACTGTGGCAGAAATATATCAAATTGAAGTAAGATTCCAATGGATTATTATAGGACAAAACTTGTTGAATATACATTTTTGTGCCAATGGGAAGGGTAAAAAAGAGGAATGAAATCTTTGTTCTAATTAGAAGCCTGAAGAAGCCAATTGTGCTTGCTTTGAACTCTTAGCAGATTTCATTTCAATCCTTCAAGATTCTTGTGAAGCTTAGACTTTTCTCAACCTAGCTTTCAGATCAGTTGGGCTTCAAATGTCAGAATCCCAGCAAAATGGCTAATGAAGTTCAAAACCTGTGGCTGTATTGTATAGGGGTGATGGGACCTAAAAGTGAATGCTGATGGTCATCACTGAATTGAAGAAAATTGATCTAAAGCAACAAAATGAAAATATGGATCTGATTATTATTTTTAAGTCCCATCTTTCTTCCAAGATTCTCAAAGTGGCATAATAGTTTTTTCTAGATTCTATTATTGTGTTCTTCAAACTTGCCATCTTAAAGTTGGCAAGTGTGGACAAGAACTCCCAGAATTTCCCAGCAAGTACGATGGCTTCGGAATTCTGGGAATTGCAGTCTTTACATTTGCCAGAGTTAAAAAAAACTGATCTATTGGTGGCAAAAAAATTTCATACCGAATAAATAGGCTCCAATTCCTCCTTTTAAAGCAGATTGGTGTGGAGCCTTCTTGGAACTGTTGAAGAAGTTCCAACAGTTCCAACAGATGATGTCGTATCTCTGTTGAGAGAGGGCTGTTCAATTTTGACATAGATGGCCTCTTTAACCCCTCTTTCAAACCAGTGATCCTCTCTGTCCAAAATATGGACTTTGTTGTCTTCAAAAGAGTGGCCTGTGTCTTTTAATGATGACACAGATAAATCTCCAGGTGACCTTAACAACCTGCTAAAAGAATGCAAATGTCCAGCTGTCTGCAAGGAGTATAAATCCTTCCATTCCCCACTATCCAGTCAGAGCTGAAGAAGCTTCTTGGATGAGAAGAGAAACATCTTCAAAGAAAAACCAGAAAGTCCAGTTGCCTCTTGAAAAAAACACCTTTGGGACAACCATGACCTGGATGACTGACAATCTCAATAGACATTATAAAACATGTCCCCCCCCCCAAAAAAAAGAATAATGTTCACTTAGGTTTTTTGGAACATGTTAGCATAATTCCCCCCCCCCTTTTTTTAAAGGATCACTTATATCAAATAGTGCCGGATCATTTAGTGGTGATAAATGGGGTTAGCAGATATCTGAATAGTTATAACTGAATAGGCAAAGGAGGACAACTGCAGGAAAAAGAGCACACATTAACTATTTAACTTTCCAATACAAATTACAGCAAAAATCCGAAATTGCACTAAGGACTATGTTAGTTTTTCCACCATCAGAAAATAGTTTTTGATTTGCAATATAATCATTATTTTCAAAAACATTTGCTAGCAGTAATGTAAAATTCACAATTATCCACCATTCAAATTTTACCATAGAAATAAATGACAAATCATGTGAACTATAGATTACAGTAAACATTTGAAGGGTTTTGTATTGAAGCCGATTGCTAGAATCTAAATTTAAATAATGTAAATCTAGGTTGTGGAGTCTGTCAGTGGATGATGAAAACAAAGAAGTGGAGAATTTAAAAAGTGACACTACATGGAACTTTGAATGACTACTGTTGTGGTTCAATTAGAAAAAAAACACTCCAAACTGGATAATGTTTTATTTTAAGACTATGTTGCCAGATGTAGGACATGAAGACAAAAAGGACAAGTCCTTCTCTTGATGGACATCTGGTAACACACACTCACAGACAAATTATCTTGCATTGTTGCTATCAGATGTCTCACAGGCTGAAACTTTCTTCCAAAGGAGTACATAGCATATACTATTATTGCACATATGAGTGATGAGTGGCCAAGAAATATATTTGATGCATTTGTCTTTAGCCTCTCTCTCTCTTTCTAGCTTTTTCAGAAATCTTAGTTCCCATTCATTCATTCCAAAAGACAAGCATCACATGTGAACTCCTCAAGTGAGACTGTTACAAATGGGGAACATGAAAAGTTTCAGAGTTATTAGGAAATTGTGCAGCTAAGAACAAACATACAATAATGTAAGCCTCAAATGTCACCAAGAGAATTAATGATGAAATTCTTGAACATCCTTGGTAAAACAAACAAAATATAAATAAAGCAATCAAATCAAATTCTCTTTTACAGAGAAAAAAAATGTTTGTAAAATTGCAAAGCAGATTTTAGAATAGAATAGAATAGAATAGAATAGAATAGAATAGAATAGAATAGAATAGAATAGAATAGAATAGAATAGAATAGAATAGAATTTTTTATTGGCCAAGTGTGATTAGACACACAAGGAATTTGTCTTTGGTGCATATGCGCTCAGTGTACATAAAAGAAAAGATACAGCCCCAATAAAAATTGAATTTTTTTTTAATATGGAATTAGACAAAATGGTCCGGAATTTTATTTGAATTGGCAAGAAACCGAGAAACAAATATAAGCTACTACAAGATAAAAGGAAGCAAGGAGGATTCGGACTGCCTGATTGGAAAACATATCACCAAGCTGCAAGAGCAATGTGGTTTAAAGACTGGATAACCTTGACTAATAAAAGAATCTTAACCACTGAGGGCAACGACTTACAATTGGGCTGGCACAATTATTTATGGAATGAGAGTAATAAAACACACAACTATTTTCAGAGGCACCATATGAGAGGGACGCTAATAGATGATTGGAAAGAAATTAGAAAATATTATACCCAAACTCCAAAATGGATATCTCCGATGGAAGCCACAGCCTACCCCAATTTATTTTACTTGGATAAAAAGGCCACCTACAATCAATTATTGGAAAATCAAAATAATTTAAAAACAAGAGAGGATCTGGCATCGATTGGAATAAATATAGATTGGTGGTCTTACTTGAAAATTCAAACCAAATATAAAAAGGACTTAATACAATTTAGCTTTCAAAATAACTATCAGGAGTTGGACAAAATCTTATTGGGACCGGATGTAAAAATGATCACAAAATTATATAATTTCTTATTAAATTCCAGGATGGAGGAAGAAAGAGTCAAGGAGGTGATGGTGACATGAGCTCAAAACTTTGGATATTCTATTGATTTAGATCGATGGGAAAGAATCTGGGAATGGAACTTTAAATTAACCATGTCAGCATCATACAAAGAGAATGCATATAAAATGTTTTATCGATGGCATCTATCTCGAACAAGATTGGCAAAAGTCTCCCCTAAATTATCAGCAAAATGTTGGAAATGCAAAAAAGAACTGGGCACGTACTTCCATATGTGGTGGATGTGTCCAGAGGCCAGGATCTATTGGGAAAAAAACCAGAGATGGTTAACCGAGATTACATCACAAAAGATAGAGTTAAAACTGGAAATGTTCCTTTTAGGTATTGTGGACGAAAAAATAAACAAAAACAATCAATACCTGATTATACACATATTGACAGCAGCAAGGATTACATACGCGCAACTATGGAGAAAAGAAACAGTTCCTACTAACTTAATGATTATAAACAAGATCCTAGAATGCGCTGAAATGAATAGACTAACTATACAAAGAAAGGATAAAGAGGAAACTGACTTTTATAAAATTTGGGAAAATTTTTATGATTGGTTAAATAGTAAAAACACAACGAAATAAGATTATATATATATATATATATATATATATATATATATATATATATATATATATATATATATATATATATATATATATATATATATATATATATATATATATATATATATATATATATATATACAGAAAGAAATGTATTTAACTGAATTAGAGATAATAATTTAGAGTTAATGAATGTAATTAGTTTTTTTGCTTTTTTAGTAAAACAATGAGAATAAATAGTGATATAGAAATACAACGATACATTAGACTGCTTAATGAAGAATAATCCTATTTTATGTGACATGTTGAGTTTTTGAGGTTTGTTAGGTTTGTTTTGTCCGTTCTAAAAGTTTTGTATTTATATTTATGTATATATGTATATATATATATATGTATGTATATGTTTTTTTGTTCATGTTTGTTATATGTGATAATTTTAAAATTACTTAATAAAAATTATTTTTTAAAAAAAGATACATTTGTCAAGAATCATGAGGTACAACACTTAATGATAGTCCGGGTACAAATAAGCAATTCAAACATATTTTGAACCAATCAATATAGTTTTAGCTTGATTTATTTGGTTTCCCAAGATTACACACACCAGATTAATTTTATTATATATTTCACAATGTTAAAAATAATGTTTAAAATTAAAATAGTGTTTAATCCAGAGTTAGAGGTGAATCTCTTCTTTGAGAACTTTGAGATAGGAAGCTCTTTGCAGTCGAAAGTTCAACGTAATTAAAATAATGTTTAGTTGAGACTCAAAACACGAGGGAGAAGTAACAGAGATTTGAGGAGTTCCTAGGTATCTAGATGTCCCTTCTTTTGTGAAAGGAAGATCAGCCATTCTTCTGTGAAAAGATAGAAAGCAAAGGGAATTTGAGTGTCTGATAAAACTGGAGATTTGTCAGCCATTTCTCTACTGCAGATTCCACCTGGTCTGTCAGTGATAGCAAAAGAATGCCAGTTCTAATGAGAACAGTGCTTTTCAGTTATTGCCCTACAGATGAGTTCTGGAGAAGATACAGTGGTACATCCTGCCTCTACAGAAGAAACAGAAATATGTGTCCCGGAGGGAGGGGGTGGCTACAAATCTTGCAACTGGGAATGAAGATCTGCTTTTGACAGAAAGCTAGTGAACTGATTTCAAACTTAATTCTCCAGGTCAGTGGAGACAATCACTGCTGATATTAATTAAGGAGGTTTTGAAAAACTTTGCAACAATGCTGCAAGGGGATTATGGAAAATTACTCTTTTCTCCCTTCTGCCTGCCTTTGTAGGTAAAGTTGTTTCCATGCAGTTATGACAAGGCCACAACAACATAACAACAAATATCCTCTACTGACTTTCCAATATTTCATTTTAAAAATGGCACTTTTATAGATCAATAGTTTAGGACAAAAGCAACTTTTGGTAGAAAATATGATCATGTACCAGCGGGGAGAAGGAAGGGCAGAGGTGGGTTCCTCCCAGTTCGGACCAGTTTGCCCAAAGTGCTAGCAAACCTCTGGTGATGTCACAATGACATCACGGAAACGGTTCAGTCGGTGCTGGTCCGTGGGCGCCGCCATCTTTTTTAAAAAAATTCAGATTTTTGGGGGGGGTTCCGGTTTTTTTCTTCTTCTGCGCATGCACAGAAGCTGAGTTTCTGGCATTGCGTATGCGTCACCATCTTATTTTTGGCTTTTTAAAAAAGATTTTTTTGGGATTTTTTGCCACTGCGCATGCGCGTGTGCACAAAGAGCGCGTACACAAAGCACGCCTGCAGCCACACGGTGCAGCCACACAGCACGGGAAGAAGTGAACTGGCAGCGAGGTAAGTTAGTACCCACCCCTGGGGAAGGGGTGGAGGACACTGTTCCCTCTAAGTTGTGCGGCCACGCGGCCGCGCACATAATGAGAGAACGCCGCACAGAAGTTTCTAACTTCCACGCGGCATTTTCTAATGGCAGAGGCTGCGTGCCTGTGCGGCCACACATATGAAAAGAGAATGCCGCACGGCAGTTTCTAACTGCCGTGCACCATTTTCTGTTGTTACAGGGAACATTGGTGGGGGAGAGAAAGATAAGTATTGTCTGGTAGAGAGTAGGGAGAAACCTCATCAGTTTTCTAATGAGTAAACTGATTTTAATACATTGCCGGACCCCCTCAAAAATAGCCATTTTATGAAAATTTCCATAACCTGCTACAAGTATTATTAAAAAGTGACCCTAAGATATTATTTTTTTGAATCACAGTAATTACCTGATGATAGCCAGAAATCTAAACAAATTAGGATTCAAATCCATGAACTTCTACATTTAACAACATTGGTTACTGATCTGTGATCTCTCTATTGGTGTTAATAATTAGATGCCTTGATCCAAAAGGATGCCCACACAATAGCTTTTGGAAAAACGTAAAATACGGTCTGCAAAAATCAGAACTGCTCTAAATGAATGGTTTGAAACTTGAGAGAAAATAAAGTGTTGTTTATATTTTGTTCCACGAGGTGGCAGACTTGTCCATATTTCCTGGCAATATTGTTTTTAACACAAGGATGATAAAGTTTTGGCTCTTAACACACCAGATTTAACAGTGGTTAAAAAGAAAAAGTGTGGATAATTGATGTGGCAATACCAGAGGATCATAGAATAGAAAATTAGAGAAAGATCACAAAGCATCAAGATCTGAAAATCAAAGTTGAAAAAATGTAGCAGTAGTGGTCACAATGGTTATCAGCACTAGTTGCAATACTGAAAAATCTTGGATGACACTTTCAACATTTCTGCATTTGCAACATTTCCATCTGTCAATTACAGAAAATCCCATTGCTTGCATTATGACATCCTAGATTCTTGGGATGAACTCAATAGATATGAAAGTCAACTAAAGAACAGACAGCTGTGATTTCACATTTTTTGTGTATAATAATAAAAATATGGTTTATATAATAAATATTTATATTGATATAATTAACAACAGCAATAATAATAATAATAATAATAATAATAATAATAATAATAATAATAATAATAATAATAATAATAATAATAATAATAACAACAACAACAACAACAACAACAACAACTAAAAAGATGCCGCAAAAATTCAAGAGAAACAAAGGGCTAGTTATTGAGTGATAATTGGTTTTAAATAATTTTTTAAAAGAACAAATTTGTTTTACTGCTTGGATAGACTATAAAAAAGAAATTTGATTCTGTTTCACATAGCTGGATTGAGAAATGTTTTCAGATTTTTGGTATCAACAGAATGATTTGGCAATTTATGAATACTTCAATGAAATTTTGACAAACGAAGCTGGTAATTAACGAAGAAGATTTAGGGGAAGTTGGAATCAAATATAGAATCTTCCAAGATAATCACCTTTATTCTTTATTTATTTGTGAGATTTATTTGTGAGATTTATATAACGCCTCACAGTGCAAGCACTCTCTAAGCGGTTTACACCAGTAAGCAATGTATATTTACATTGCCCCCAACAATCTGGGTCCTCATTTTACCTACCTCGGAAGGATGGAAGGCTGAGTCAACCTTGAGCCGGTGAGATTTGAACCGCTGCCCTGTGGATCACAGTCAGCTAAAGTGCCTGCAGTACTGCCTCTAACCGCTGCGCCACCTCGGCTCTTCCTTCTTTATATTATCAATGGTCCTACTGACAACGTATTTGAACATGACAAACTGAAGTGGTTGCAGCAGAATTTCACAAGCTGGCTACAAACAGCCTCATGACTCATGAGTTGCTAGAATTATTCAATGGAAATTTGGCCAGAGGTTTGGATCTGAATGTGGTAAAAACTATTGGACCATCACAATGACAAGCGTTTAGAAAAAGAGCAGATTAAGATATGTTGGACTTTAAGATCCAAATGGACAGGCAACTTGTTCATAACATGCCTGCTACAACAGTTATGGGAAAGAAAGAAGTCTGAATCATCTATTCTGGGTGATGCTAGGAGTGAAGAAAAGCAATTGGGGGGAAAATTACACAATATCAGGACTTGCAGACTGAAGCTTATAGAAAAAGAAATCTGTTGTATACCAATTGTAATAGGAGCCTTCTGTTCTGACCCAGCCTTAGCAGAACCAAGGACCAGACTCCTTGTCCTGAAACCCCCCTCTTTATTTAGCTACTGTGAATTCATGGCATTCACACACAGAAAAGTCCAGGCAATAATCCTTCCAAGGGTTAACTGAAGTACAGACCTTATCAGTTCCATGGATAATTGCCAGGCACAAAGCTGTAAATTAAACTCTCTCAAGCAGTCTCTGGGACACAACCAAGATGAGCAAATCTTCCTACTGAAATCCGAGCGGTTGTCTCCTACGACGCCATTCCCCTTTTGCTTCTATTTATTCTCCAGCCAGGGAGCGGCCATTCAGCGTCCACGTGTGTCTTTCTTCCTGAGTCGGCTCCTGGTACTCAGTTGTTCTCCTCTCTTGACAGCTCTACGCATACACGCATCTGGAACAGGCCCCAGCTGTTCTTCTTCCCCACTTATCTCTGACTCCGAAGGGAGCTGGGAAATGTCGGACGGCCGTGGGTCTATCTCTGCTTCCAACAAAGAGCATCCATTTGAGCCTTCCCCAGACTCCAGGACTGGCCAAAGTTCCTCCCCAACCTCCTCATCGCCTGAGTCTGCCGCCAGCTACGCTGGCAGCTGGCGGGCCACCACACCTTCAAAGCGATACCTAAAGAACTTCCTCAATATTTGGAAGTATTGGATTTATCAGAATTGAATACCCTAATTTTACGAACAAATATCCTGCTTGGAATTGCCTGTATTCTTAAATGCAATCTTAATAGTGTTTAAGACCTTCATTAGGATTTGAAAAATTAAATTTCTACCAGTCTTAGTCTGTGAATCCAAGTATAGATTACCCACACACAATAATAATAATATCTTTAACACTCTTGAAGAACAGTTGCTTACCATAAGTCCTTGGAAGGACTTGATAGATAAGTAAAATATCAAATCCAATCTAAACATCTGACTGACTATGTGACTCATCATCATAATAAAAACATTAATCTAAATATGTTTACACATGCAGATTACATTCACGTACCTAACATTTTAAAATTAGGCTTTGCTGTGATTTGAATCTAAATATACATTTAAAGTGTGCTTTTACATAAACAGCAAATGTATTGTGCAATGCATAATTCTGGTTTCCCCCCCCCCTCAAACAGCACATTTAAAAGGATACCTATCCTCTCTTTTATCTCCACAATGTCCATAAAGCCAGCCATGCTCAGATATCTATTCAGCCAAGGATTAAAACCAATTGTACCAATCACACTCCATACCAATACTTGAAATTCCTATAACAAGAGTCTCTAAGCACATCACCCCCCTTTACTTCAAAAGCATAATCACTCAGAATATTGAACATCTGGAGAAGTTCACGTGTTGTTTAAACAGAAGATTAAAAGATTAATGCTTCCAATTTCCTATCTTTACTTTCAATGTTTGCTTATTTTTTAAGGTTCTGATTGTATTCTATGCAGCTCAGAGAAATGGGTGAAAGCTCTGGGCAAGTGTGAGTTGACAAGTTGAAATATGCACCGTATTTTTCTATGAAAAGATATCTGTGTAAAAAAAAGCGCTTGAAAGGTAAATTCACTGAAGGAAATGGATGTGATGCTTATGCTAATGTTGGAGCCTTGACTTTAATTTCTGTTGTAGTTTTGGGCAAGTCATCTAGGTTGATGGTCTTCTTCTGCCCAGTTGGGGGAGAAGGAGAACTTCTTGTGGTCACAAGTTCAGCAAATTTTGGATGTAAGATTAGATTAACAGAGTTGGAAGTGACCTTGTAGGTCATCTAGTCCAACCCCACACCCAAGCAGAAGACCCTAAACCATTTCTGACAAATGGCAGTCCAGTCTCTTCTTGAAAGCCTCCAGTGATGAAGCTCCCACAGCTTCTGAAGGCAAACTGTTCCATTGGTTGGTTGTTCTCACTGTCAGTGTTTACTACATTTGACCTGTTTTGATGAAACAAATAGGCTTGTTTTGCCCCATCTTTAAGTCAGCCTACCTCACAGTGTTGGTTAAAGGTATGATTGTGGTGGGGAACTGTAATGGTATGTGCAAATGGATTGGGAGACAGGAGGAAGGATCACAAGCTTCAGAACCTGCATGTATATAGCAATAGCAATAGCACTTAGACTTATATACAGTGTTTCCCTGAAAATAAGACATCCCCCCAAAATAAGCCCTCCTCTGAAAATAAACCCTTCCCCAAAAATAAGCCCTCTCCCAAAAATAAGCCCTCCCCTAAAAATAAGCCCTCCCCGGAAATATTTAAATGCATGCACAGCATGTCCTCACCGTTTCCTCTGGTTAGGATTAGGGAGACAGAGCAGGAAATCAAATAAGATGTCAAGAGGAGCCCCGTCTTGCTCCACGCGCCCCAAAATAATAAGACCTCCCCAAAAATAAGGCCAAGTGCTTATTTCAGGGTTCAAAAAAATATAAGACAGGGTCTTATTTTCGGGAAAACACGGTACCGCTTCACAGTGCTTTACAGCCCTCTCTAAGCGGTTTACAGAGTCAATATATTGCCCTCAACAATCTGGGTCCTCATTTTACCCACCTCGGAAGGATGGATGGAAGGCTGAGTCAACCTTAGCTGGTGAGAATTGAATTTCCGAACTTCAGCCAGCAAGCAGCAGAAATAGCCTGCAGTACTGCACTCTAACCACTGCGCCTCCACGGCTCATATCACATGGAAAGTGTTGCAGAAGGGAGCCTTCTTAGTTCTCTGGAAAGTAAAAGGGAAAGGAGGGGGAGAAAAACGTTAAGCCTTGCAGAATTGATATTAGCCCTTCGTGGTAGGACAGATAAGAAGCACAGCCATGAGGACTAACGGTATATCTAATGTGAGATTGGCAGAATCTAACCCTCATTTCCACAGTAAAGCATCGATAAAATATAGAGTTCAATAGATCCAGAGTGAATTAAAGAGATACAGAACAAGCTTGTTTAGGCTTTGCCACAAGCAAATGAACAATAGTCAAGGCACAATGATTGTTGGATGGGGTATACAGAGTCCTTTGACAAGCCCTTTGCCGTCTGCTAGCTATAAATTCCTGGACAACTCCTTCTCATATGCCCATAAAACCTCAAAGACAATTAAAAAAAAGTCTGAAGGCTGATTCTTTTTTCAGATTTAGAAGACATTAAACAGGATAGTTGTCAAACTGCAAAGGTGCTGCTTTTTTTTTAAAGAAATGCCAATCATTTCCACAAGAAGGCAGCAGATACCCACATTTGGAAGAAAATACATCAAACAAGGCTCTCTCTTTTTCATTATGATTTTCTTCTTCCTTAGTCTTCACTAGAAATAGGAAATAAATAGAAACAAACTGATGGTAAAAGAAAACAAGGTGTATTTTTCAAGCACAAGTAGCATGAAGGTACTGCATGGGACGAAATGAAAAGAATAGATTAGGATCTAACTTTGATTCATGTTCCTTGAAATGTATGTTATCTGTTGGCTTCTTCCATTGCAATTATAATAGCATTTCACCTGTTGGTTTCCAATATTCCATTTCTTTCAAAATGATTAAAGATCTGAATACGTCAAATTCATTATAAACTATATATAACTCCTAAAAATAGGCACCTTGTTTTCCCTTAATCTGAATACCAAATGAAACTATGACCTGTGCAATCACGTTAATAATCAGTTTCACCTAGTGCAGGTTTATTAAGACACTTGTAAAAATACTTAAATTTATCACTTAAATTACCTCCCAGTGTAGGAGAAATATTTTTAACACCTCTTTTACAGAAAGTAAACAATGTTTTGAATAAATGGGGAATAAACATTAAATAAATGTTTTGAATAAATAAACGGGGGAGGGGATTGCAACCCTGGATTGGTAGCTAATTGTCTTTTTTTCCTTATAAAGAAGCTCCCAGCAATGTTCACATGAAATGAAGGTTCTCCTTTTGCCCATTCCTGCAACTTTTGTCTTATGGTTAAGAACTGAGCATTGTAAGAAAGCAGGAAAAAGATGAATTATTGTTGCAAATTAATAAAGAAATGAATCTCTCCCCTCCTTTCCCCTCCCTTCCCTTCAAAAGAAGACACCAACCAAGGGTAATTGATGGATTGAAATCCATCCTGCAATCTTTAGAACACCGGGGCAGCTAAATGTATTTTAATATATCAATAAACAGTACAACATTCTGTTTCTGTACGAATTAAAATATAGTAGTTTCTGGAACTGGATGCATTCCTGTGTGTCTTTTTTGCTATAAGAATATGCTCTTTTGCATGGAAAAACATAAGCACATAGTAGCAGTGAAGCCTATATTGTTCAGTGGGATTCACACAATGCCTTCTCACAAGTCATGAAGGCCCAAAGTTATCTGTACATGAGCGTCTCTGGTGAAGAAGCATGGGAATAAAATGATAAACCTATGCATCATGAGATCATCCACTTGTGACACATTATATATACTTGCATCAGAGATCATGACGCAAATATAATTCTGTTATTTGCATGATGATGCAACAATGCCTAGTGTCATTTTTATGTCCTTGTGACATGTAGAAAACACCTGTTGCACATGGGGTTATAGAAATAAAATATGAGATGCTACTTGAGCTGAGTGATTTGAAAAGAAATCTAAATATATAGCACAATCAGGGGTGGGTTCCTACCGTTGCGGTCCAGTGCGCAGGTCCGGTAGGGACCCGCCGATTATGCAATTTGCGTGCGACTGCTCCGGTGCAGTCTTCGCCGGACAGTCGCGCATGTCACCATCTTTTTAAAAGAATTTTTCAACTTTTTTGCTTCTGCGCATGCACGGAAGCAAAATCTCACTGAAATCTCACGAGGGAACACCCATGTGAGCGAGATTTTGGTGAGATTTTGCTTCTGCGCATGTGCAGAAGCAAAATCTCACTGAAATCGCATGAGGGGGCGCGCGCGAAACATGGAGATGCACGTGCAGCGCACTGGTATCGGTAAGTAAGCAACCCGCCCCTGAGCACAATGTCATCCTAAACTTGTTCAGCAATGTCAATTTTTAAAAAATGAAGCTGGCAGAACATGAAAATTTATGTTCTATGGCAAGGGGCCAATTTTTTCGTACTTTTTCTTGTCAGGAAGCACTTTCTTCATTATAAGGCATATGCTTTTAGATTGCTTTCCTTGATCAAATCCCACTTATAAAGACATCAGGTTTTCTCCATTGTTCTGTGCTTTGGTTATGGCCATAGCATCTCTTTAAACTTAGTCTGTCAGCTTTCATATCAGCCAGTTTCTGCTCAGAGGTTCTTTGTGAATCCCAAATCAAATGCATAACATAATAAAATCACACTTCTTTAAAAAGAGCTGTACAGAACATTCACAATGGGAAAGAAGAGAGACAAATCTCATTTTTCTCCATGACAACAAATTAAATGAAACATAAATTGCTGATATTTCTTGTAGAAATACGCAGAACCATTTGTAGATACTTTATTTCTCAACAGATTTCCTCAGAGCACAAGCTAACAACTTAATTTCCAGGTTCAAAATCAATGTAAGTTTTGGAATAGAATTATCATTTGGGAAACGTTTTGTCCCTGTGTGAGTAGTAGTAGTAGTAGTAGTAGTAGTAGTAGTAGTAGTAGTAGTAGTAGTAGTAGTAGTAGTATAGTAGGAGGAGTAGGAGTAGGAGTCTTAGTAATAGTAGGAAAAAGACATATGGAAAGATATCTATTTAGAAAAAAATGTTAACACTCTACAAAGAAAGTACCAGACATCAAATTACAACCTTAATTGAGCCCAGAATTATGGTTGTAAATTATTCTTGTTTTAAATGGGTCACCATGTAACTGTGTCTGATTTTATGATCCTTGTTGCAACAGTTGTTAAGTAAATGCCAGGGTTGTTAAGCAAACACTGTAAGAATTAAGCAAACACAATGGGCATTAAGTCAATCCATTGTATTGGTTTTCTTTCCCCAGAAGCTGGATATAAATGCTAGCTTCTAGCAAAAAAAAAAAAAAAGTTACAAATCATGGTCAAGTGCCTATGGCAAGGGCCATAAATTCAGACAAGTTGCCAAATGCCCAAAATGCAATTGTGACAGTAGCGAGAGGGAGGTGACTGTCAGAACTTCAAGACCATGTTATAATGCTGAGTTATATACAGGGATATTGGAAGGACAATTCATCAAGAAGGTAGTGTCAATGTTGTATGCAAATGGATACGGTAAGTTACCTATTTTTCTTGGTAACGGTGTGAGGTTTTCTTCCTACTCATGGTGTTAAGAATGATTTCAACCTGGGGAAACAAGCCAATTCCTGGCTATTGAAAGGGCTGGGAAGGATGTGGTCATTTAAATGATATAAGTGTGGTATACATATAATAATGTTATGACTTTAAGACTGAATTTGGGATGCATCTCTGCATTTTACAAATAAACCCTTTTCACTCATAAACCCAATAATCCCAGGTTATCTACAAAGCAATTTATAAGAAATGTGGTTCTATGAAAACATGTATCATAAGCATCAGAACTACCTATAACACACATGTCCCTCTCCTTCAGTTAAGATAGAAGTGCTATTATAAGAAAACCTAAAGAATCTGAATGTTGATGTAGCAGATGGCAGGGCTTGCCAAGTGGTATGCAGCTTCCAGTAAACAAATTAGTTATCTTGATGGGTCATGGAGAGAACCAAAATGGGGAGTGTTAGAGAAAAGAGCCAAAAAATGGATAGTCAGGCAGTAGTGGTCATTCTGTTAATAAATCAAAGGTTAATCTGTAATAATGGTAGGCATGTTACTATTGGTGATGATGATGATCATAATCATGATTATGATGTGAGGAGGAGGAGGGGGGAAGGAAAAAATCCTTTTAAGTGAAAAGCTGAAGTAGGAAGAATAAGCACTATTTCTTCGAGGTGCCTCAACCAAAAGGTTTTCCCTAATAAAAATGAAATAACTGTACTTTTTCCTTATTTTACTTCTCAGCATTGCATCCAGATGAGCTTTTGAAGAAGTAGCCCAAGGAAACTGCAGCTTATTTATTCCTATTCAAATCAACTTTTGCCATAGAAATTAGAATCATATAAAATACTTTGCAAGTAGAGACATCATTTTTCTTAAACAAGAAAAATATTGATTCCAGGCCCCCTTTTCCTTTTGAGTTAAAGGCTGCTTAGTTCTATAGCACAGCCAGAATTAAGAAATGTTATGCCTTCCTTCCTCCTAATTGCAATTAAAAGTGCTGGGAAGGTTTAAATTTCCCCTCTCTGTGCCTGCCGTTCTAAGCACTCAACCACACAGCCACTGGAATACATGCTGGGTGTTAATTTTCTTAAACTTTGTGGAGCTTCAAGCAACCTATTCAATGCAGACTCCTGGCACACAAAGAACATTTCCAATATTGCTGTTGGAAATTTGCTTCTCAAACTTCTCTTACAAAGCAAGAGAGTCTGCAGGATGTGGTCCTAAAAGGATGGTCACAATAGCGCAATCAAAGCTCCATCTGGTTTTTATGTACATCACACTGTTATCTTGAAAATTGTTGGCCACACCCTGCAAAGACCTCTGTTACAAGAGCAGTCAGATAATGCAGTTTAGTGTCTACAAGGGGAAAGAAATCAAAATTGAGTTTGCATGATGAAGAAATTGATGTTTTTGTTTGATCTCAGTTCTAGTCACTTCACAAATATTTCTGTAATCTGTCTACTGAAGAATCACAGGTCCAGATGGCTTCAGTAAAGGACAGCATGGTACTTCCTGCTTCTCCTAAAATTAATATTTATATATCCAAGTAGTTCCTTGTCCTTTTTCAAACGATTAGATAACATAAATTTAATATTTAAAATCTCACTTCTTTCTGATTCCTTTGCTCCTAATATACATTTACATTATTTCTCCTTTTTAATTAATTCATCACATCCAAAATACTTTCATAAGAGAAATAAATACACTTAGCTTTCTGGGAAGTCATCCCTTGAAGTAACAGAACTGTGATCTCTAAAATCTCTCAGCCAGATGTTTCCCAGTTGGAGAGCAAAGTTTGGATGCTGAGTTTTATACACTTAATCGATCTTTAAGGAAACAGCTAGGGATTGGAGATGTAGTGAGTTATATCTTTTGCTCATTCCAAAGCTACTTTGTCCCTGTGCTTTATTATCTATTGGTATATTATGTGTCATTAAGCCAGTATTGACTCTTACTGATTTTTAATGAACACAAAGTAGACTTTCTCCATGACAATATGGTAGGATTGGGAGATTAAGGGTCTTTCAGTGGTGTACCCCTCACTACTGTAACTGAGTCATTGTACATAGTCAAGTTCAACTTTCACTCATACTATTTCACACTGTCTGCACTTGAAACACATGACTTTTTTAAAAAATGTACGTCTTCATTAAGTTTATCTGCCTTCAACAAGACAATTATCCTTATGATATCTTTGAATTGTCTAAAACAGTGCAGAATAATCCACTTTTCATATCACCACATCATCAGTAAAATCATGCAAGATGTAGCCATATCTAAATAGTACAGTAATCTAAGCCATTATTAGAGATCCTATAAATCTCAGAGTCAGTAACTATAAAAATATTTCTCTACCAATTTCTGGAATGTTTACTTCCTCTGAGGAAAAGGGTCCTTAAATACCATTAGGCAGGATATTTTAGCACTCTTAAAATATCTTTGGAGAGGTGCTTCACAGGTAGCCTTACTATCAGATAATGAAGTCTGCTATTTTTGTTTGTTTGTTTGTTTGTTTTTTTGTTTGTTTGTTTGTTTATTACAAAGAAAATTCTGTCCTGTGGCAGAATTTTGTGTGCATGTATGTGTGTGTGAGATGTCAAAATAGTCAAGATGCAATATTCAAGGCAACTGTGTAATCAAAAGTTCATCACTTTGTACACTTGCTTTGTCTTTTGACCACATATTCAAAAGAGATGGGGCTTCAGTCATGTGACATAGCCGGCTACTTGACTTTTTTCATTCCTTCCTATGGATGCTCTGATAATGCACCAAATTAACAACTCTTGGTACTGTACAAAGTGCTATCTACAATATATAATTATCTTAATGGTGTTGGGAGGAAAATCCATCTGGTTCAGTCCCAAGCTGAGAGAAAAGCACTGGAAACAACATGGAGGCTGATTGGAAAGTAAGGTTTATTGATGAAACAGAATCACCAGGGCTTGTGGTTCTGGTGCAGCTGACAAAATGGAGTTGAGAGTGGATGGGTTTTTATACCTTCTTTGGGCTTTGTATTTGAGCTTTTTGTTCCTGTGCAAGAACATGTCCTTTAATATTCTATTGGCTGTTGTCAGATTTGTATGGGTTCATGTAGGGGTCATGTAAGGGTCATAGTTGGCTCTATACGGAAAAGAGGAAATTGAAATCCTTGTCTGAGCTAAGCTGGTCAACCTCTTGCTTATTGTTTATCTGAGCTCCCAGGTTTCTGTATCTTTGAAGTTTGAATTGCTCTGGGGGTGGTGCAATGAAGGGGCTTGTGTTCTGAAAGGGTGTTGGGCAATTCCTATTGTGGCTAATGGCTTTTGCCCTGTGTTGGATCTTGGGTGAGGAGCTGCTTTCAAATCCTACCATTCTGCCAAGGAGTTTCAACATATCCTGCCTTGAATGGATTACCAAATCTGCATTTCTAAAAGGTGGCCTCCTCAGTTTCTGCTTGGGGGAAGGGAGAGTGGGGCTGGTTTAAGAGCATATTTCTCCATTTCTCCCTTTGGGGAAATATAATATCTTGTTTTTTTAATATTCCTCAAAATACTTCATTCTTCTAGGAGGGGGGGCTTCCCACAATGGTAAATTAAAATAGGGTGTTCTTCCTTTCCATTCTCTAGCTCTCAGGACCATTTTAAAAAACTATTGAGAGGTTACCTCAAGCAAGAACCAAGGAAAACAAGTAAACCTCCATGGAAAGCATATTACACTGCACCTGGTCTACTATAAAAATACTTTCCCTTTGGTCACATCTTTGTGAGTCTTTAAGCAAGGACTGATGAGGGGATAGGCTGGACAGATTCATACTGGATAAAGTAGTCAATAAGTGTCAGCATCTGCCTCACTAATATTATCATAATACATTTTTAACAGCTATATATTTGCAAGATACATTCCTATAATGCCCACTATAGAGATTGAAAACTAAGAAAATTTTGGCAAGAAAGACTGGCCCTGAGAATCATAATGCAGACAAGCATGATGGCTACCATCTTACTCTAAAAGGTGGAAACCTGTGAGTTTCCATGCAGAAGCAAAAAAACAAACGAACAAAAAGGTCACTTTTTTTTCAGCAAGACATTACATCATTCTTGTGTAAAATTGCAAAATTTCATTGTTATACAAGAGTTCGATAATTGATTTTATTATATAGAATAGAATAGAATAGAATAGAATAGAATAGAATAGAATAGAATAGAATAGAATAGAATAGAATAGAATTCTTTATTGGCCAAGTGTGACTGGACACACAAGGAATTTGTCTTTGGTGAATATGCTCTCAGTGTACATAAAAGAAAAGATACATTTGTCAAGAATCATGAGGTACAACACTTAATGATTGTCATAGGGTAGAAATAAGCAGGAATGGGGCCAGTTGAGGGTATCGGACACACTGTTTTACCTATCCCAGGCTCAGGCACATTTACTCTCTAGTTAAAATGCTGATGTATAGTTTGTAGTTAAATAACAAGTGTTCTCTCATTTGGGAAGAAGAGGAAGGAAGGAAGGAAGGAAGGAAGGAAGGAAGGAAGGAAGGAAGGAAGGAAGGAAGGAAGGAAGGAAGGAAGGAAGGAAAAAAGTTATTTCATGTGCAAACACGTGGGAGTTCTACATTTCAATATCAGCTCAACAGATATATTGGGAAAGGACGATGATAATTTGATAATTTAAAGCAGCCTTCTCTAGCAAGGTACCCTGGACATGTAATTCATTTTTTGTTTATATATTTTACCTTCCCCCCCCCCTCTTCTTTACAAGCTCAAGACAGTGTACATTGATTTCTCTTCTCATTATATCTCTAGAATGAGATGATCCCTATGAAATAAACCTGGCTGAAAGACTGTGGCAATACTAAAAAAATTCAAATGAATTCTATATTCAGGTAGGGCTTGAACTTGATTTTTTGTGGTTCCAGATCCCAGTCCAGCAGGGTCAAAGTCTGGGAAAGCCAAAACTTGCAGCTCTAACATCTCTTTGAAGGCTCCAGATTGCAAAAGACTAAGACAGAACAGCATACCATTTTCAGGAGATTTTATCATTTTTTTCAGAGTGAGAACTAATTAATCTGCATTAGTTCCACTAATTTATTATATGGTACGTACCGTATTTTTTGGAGTATAAGACGCACTTTCTTCCCCCACTAAAAGTCAGTGAAAAATTTGGTGCGTCTCGTACGGGCCTGTTTTTGGCCTCCCAAACTCTCCACGCATTGCGTTTTCGCCCTCCTCGGCCCCCAGAAACACTCTGCAGTGTTCCGCATGTTCCATTTTTGCCAAAAAAGGGCCCATTTTTGGCTTCCTAAATCCTTCGTGTATCCCATTTTTGCCCACCCCAGCCCCCAGAAGCACTCTGCAGGCCAAAAATGGGTGCATTTTTGGTGAAAATGGGGCACGCGGAGGGTTTGGAAGGCCAAAAATGGGCCCTTTTTTGGCAAAAATGGAACATGCGGAGCACTGCAGAGTGTTTCTGGGGAACACTCTGGGCTGGGGAAGGCAAAAACAGGACACATGGATGCCAAAAACTATTTTTTCTTGTTTTCCTCCTTTAAATCTAGGTGCATCTTATAGTCCGAAAATTACAGTAATAGCTCTACTTATACAAATCTCTATAATTCGGAATAGAAACTTCTGCAAAGCATAAGTGCTAAATAGAGACTTCAATTAAAAACAACAACAAATACTAAATCTACAGAGGTCATACCATTATTAAATTAAGTGATGTTTTATATGACATAATTTGTCATCTTGTCAATGACAAGATTTGAGGTTCTCAAGCATTTTCCTACAGGATAGGTGGATGACAGATAGATATTATAAGTAGAAAAGAAGAAAAGAGGAACATTGATGACACTTTTCCTGAACTAAGTTTAAATCTTAGAGATAATACGACAGACCCTCCAGAGATGTCACTTTCTGTTATGGATAGCAGGTATTAAATTGTGGGGTTTTTTGGGAAAATATTTGTAATGAGTCTTTTGTAACAGTAATTAATATTTCTTAATATTAAAAATTGGGGGAGACACATTCAGTTACATAAGCTGTTTTTTGTGCATGCTTCCTTCAGATATAATTTAGCAAATGATTTATTTTATTTCCATCCAAGGCAACATGTTGAGAACAAGGATAACAAATTTTCTAGGAAACAACAGTACATAATTCTTCAAATTTGAGACAACCCTATTGCATTTTAGGATGCTTTGTTTTCTCCGAAGAGAAAGATCCTTGGGAATATGTCAACATAAGCTTCCTAACCTGGTTATCACAAGATGTGTTGAACTATGATTCCATATCTGGAACTGTTATCCAATATATTTGGAAGACAATTATCCCATTAAGTTCTAGATCACATGGGAACCATAGGGTCCATGCCCTATCTATATTGATTTATTTAATGAGGGGATTTTGCAAGACTATGCCTATTTTCCTTCTGAGGTTTGTTTGGTTTTTATTGGCCAGATCCTCCTTTATAGACATTTTGTAAACATGGCCTTGACACATTCTCAATGTTCCAAAACTCCTATTAACCCTCGCCCATTTTGAGGTCTCTTGAGAACCAAGTATGTTTGCTTTTCCAAAATACTTCTGAAGAAATAGGAAAGTGGAAACAGGATGGACCACTATTTTTTTCAATGTCCATGTTATCCTGAATTTAGAATCTAAAGGTTTCATGTCCTGGACTTCTACATCCATAGTTTTGGCTTTTGCTTTATGCTTAAGTCATCCCATATATGCAGGAATGTCTTTAGTGTGTAGTTAAAAAAATTAAGACGGCTACCACAACTGTGCAATTGAAGCTCCATTGTATATTTTATGTGTGTTGCAACCAATGGACACCTGCATCATGTATATTTTCCTATGCAGGTATTTCTAATTCTACATGGTGAAGAGATTACTTCAGGTTCTCTGTATGCTCTGCCCCATTGCTCAGCTGAGCCCCACAGAGTATTGGAGAAGAAATAGGAATATCAACTGCACTCTTGTTCCAGATCCTATAAATCTGCTCATTCTTTTCTTTTGATTCCTTGGCTGACCAAAGGCAGTTATAATAATGATCAAAACTCATTATTTGTAGAGAAAGAAAATATTCAACCACCAATTTGGGATTTAACTGTGAAAGAAATTAGAAAGAATATTTCTAATATGCTGCTGGACATGATTTTTTTTCATGCTGACCTTAGCTTGCTTAATTTTTAAAATAATGGAGAAATGGCATATTTGATTATCAAAGGCTGATAGATCTTTTGGACAGATACACCGAGAAACACCACAAAAATTTGCAGACAAAACCCTATAACTTGATTACAGTGGCCAAACAGCTCTGCTTCTTCTTGCATAAAAATGTAGCTTTGTAAGATTATCCCTGCTGGGTTTTAATGAATCCATGTATTTTATTTTAGTTTTGAAGAATCCTCAATTGCTAGTCATAAAGCCATGAGGTAGAAATCTGTTATGAAAATGAATCCATAAACTAAGTCTGCCCACTATAGAGTCTGCGCTAAATACCATAATGTTGATGAGACTCAATAGGTGGCCCAACAAAATTGCCTTTTGAATTAAAAGAGGGGGAGGGGAAGTGAAGCATAAAAAGTGAGATGCTTGATATCTACTTAATTATTATCTCTATCTTAATGTTTCCAATAAAAAAATCATGTAGAATCACATCCAAATGAAGTTTAGTAAAACAGAGTTGTTGTTTATTGAGAAAGGCAATTAGATCAGACAATTAGCCCGATCTACGCACTTGTCCAACCAGAGCAAAACCATATACTAATTCTTTCTCTTCAGTAGCTATTTAAGCATATTGGACAAACAGCCTGTCCCCATTTGCACTTTATCGTGAAACAAACATGCCCTGAATACAGCAATTTTCTTTCTTGGTTTCACCACAATGCCCACATCTTGTTTCCAACTTAGGTTGATCTTAAGTCTGTTGTTTTATAACAGTTTTCCCCTCTTAGGCCAATATTTTCTCAGCACAGTTTGAAATATGTGAAATCTTTTGTCATCAATTATCTTGGGGAGATCAGCAGATCTGTTGTGGATATGGTCAGAGATATATTTTGGAAGTGTTGGGTGGTATTGATATACCTTCATAACTCTTGTTCTTAGCCAGCTTTTCCTGCAGACCTTTGACTTCCCTAGCTTCTTAGAGGCCTCTTTGATGAGCACATCCGTGTGAGTAAGTAAGAGACAAATAAAAAATAAAAAAAGTTTTTTAAAAAAGTCAAGATGGAGGATATATGGCACGTATATAGAAGGGGCAGACTTTGAATGATAGTCATAGCTACCAGTTTTCTACTCCTTCAGCAAGATACCCTTACACCAGCCTATTTACTGATACCTTCCCAACCCCCTGTTTCTGACATTCATTTCATTTCAAGCTTTGAGGAGCGAGGGGAGAGAGTAGAGAGGAGAGGTCCATTATTTTATTTAGAAAGACAAACGAGCATATTTATGCTGTTCTGCTTTAACAGCATTTGAAAGAGTTCAGGCTTCCACTATTCTATTTGTGGAAGAAGAACAGGCTATTTTTCACTGTTCCCTGTAGTAGTATTCAGAAATGTATCTTCATCTATAGATGCAGCAATCTTGTTTTAATTCAGTGCAATATGCAGAATAGAGAAAAAGAGGTTGAATTGGGTTTTCATGGTTATTTATCAGTTTCTTTTTCTGTTTCAATCATTTTCTCCAGGAAGCAAGGAATACAGTTGTCTGGTTGTCTACTCAGTGTCAGTCCTTCTGCCATGATGGGATCTGTCTCCATGAATTTAAGAACTGTTTGATGTCTTCCCTTCTGTTTCTTATTTTAACTGGGGAGATGACCAAATGTATTATGGGAGGAGGGACAAACAAACCCTTATAGAGATTGCTAGTCCCAAAATCAGATCCTTCCAACTACTTGCATCAGGTGCTTTAAATAGTAGATTTCTCCAGGAGGTGTTGACAGGCTAAAAAGAGGATGGCAGAGAATAAAACTAATCACCCTACTTGTAATAAAAGGCATATTCACAAAATAGGATAGCATAATTCAGCAGGAGTTTATAATAAATAGATAAAGATAGACATCTAGATAGCAAGTTTGTATGTGGGCAATGTTTTATGCCAATTCAAGGATAGATGGATAGTATTTTAAGTCTACAGTTAGGAAAAGGCCCTGTATCATAATATCCGTTGCTTAGTTTTGTCTTAATGTGATGTGTTAATCCAGGCATGTGATAGAGGTAGTAATTTGATATCTCTTGGCAGCATGTAGAGAGAAAAATGGTATGTTTGTATCTGCAAATAATCATGTTAAGTTTATTTTTATTTTTATTTGCTGTTACTGGATAATAAATATAAATAAAAGGAAGTCAAATTTAGTTTTTGTTCTGGAATCAGCCCTGTCTTGCCCCACTATTTTTAAAAGTTTGGCTTTTGGCATGCTATTTAAAAATAAATGGTTTTAGTTTGAGTAGCCATTTTGCTCCAGATCTTGTTTTCGATCTTGGCAACTTTAAGATATATGGACTTCAATTCCCAGAATTCTCCAACCAGCACACTGGTTGAGGAATTCTGGGAGTTGAAGTCAACATATATTTAAATTGCCAAGATTGAAAAATGCTGATCTAGATCTTAAGAGCAACCAGTTCTTGTTTATTAAAAGTATATACCTCTTTATTTATCTGGTTTTCTGTTGAAGGAGGGAAAAGGGGAAAAGAGGGGTTGTTTTATTTACTTTATGATGTTTAATAGACTCATATAATTTCTATGCTTATAAAACTAGCAGTTGCCAGTTTTTTTTATAAAAAAATCAGTCTAACCTACTCCTTACCAGAAATGTCTTGCCTTCAGCAGCACACCAATTTAGAAGATAGTTATAGCAATAGCACACATAGACTTATATACCACTTCACAATGCTTTACAGCCCTCTCTAAGCGATTTACAGAGTCAGCATATTGCCCCCAACAATCTGGTCCTCATTTTACCTACCTTGGAAGGATAGAAAGCTAAGTCAACCTTGAGGTGGCTAGAATCAAATTCCTGGCAATGAGCAGTGAGTTAGCCTGCAATACTGCATTCTAACCACTGTGCCACAATGGCTCTTATTCTGGAAAGCATGGAAAAGATTGTGAAATTGTGCATAGATTAATGCAGGATTACATAAACTTGACAGTACATAAATACAACAAAGTTTGCTTCGTTCTCTATGATTAAAAAGAAAGCTTATTTCATTTGACCTTTCATCTTTTTGAAATGATTAATCTCCACAGTAAGTTTTACTTAATCAGCTCCTTATTGCCAATTACAGGGAGAAAAAAATGATGTCCGAATTTTACAGTTCAGTTTGGAACAATATCAACTTCTACAACCTCTTTGGAAACCACAAATACTTTAAAAAGATAGTTTATTTCTGTAGGGGAATATATTTCTCAAAGGTTCTCACATGCTCTTTATACTCACCTTATATTAGAAGATGCATCAAATTACATATTAGCATTAATTCTACATATTGTTGATCATGAATGGATCCAATGGCTAACAGAGGACAAGGATATTGAACAACATGCTGACCAAAATACAATATTTGGGCCAATGACATTAGAACTGTTTTACTGAGAAGTTTTAAGAATACTTTCTACATAAACAAATAAAAGTGAAATGCATTCATTTCGTTTGGTACTATGGCACAAACATGGATAACAAAATCATCCCCCCCCCAAAAAAAATCATGTAATTTTAAGTCCTCTTTCCCAACCCTCATGCTCTTCAGATGTGTTGAATCCTAACTCGTGGAGAAAAGAATCATATCAAGGATTGCATGTGGTCACTTCATATGCACAGAGATACTTGTATGTTGAATTTTCCATGACCCTAGAGCATGGACTATTTGTGTCTATGATGCTGAACTCCAAAATTACATGTATGTATATACTCACCTTTTAATGAAACCAGAGTTGAGACCTGTGAACTCTGGTTAGGATTGCTTTTATGATAATCATACTGTAAATTCTAATTGCTACAATAAAAATGAATAGGGTTTTTGTTGGTGAGAGCCATCCACCTCCATTCAATTTTCCTTTTCCATTCTGACTTAATATCCCAAATACCACTTTCTCTGTGGGCCTTGCCTATTGATTGACCCTTTCTTACTAAGAAAAATACATGAGATTTCTGATGTGACATCATTGTAGTAAATTCTGGGGGTGCTCAGTATTTTTTAATTTCCTCTCTGTAAATGTTTTCCTCTCCCATTTATTTCCTATTGCACTTTCCTTTATAGTCACATTCCCCCCCCCCCCCAGAAAACTTTTAAGACATGCATTCTGATAAGCTTCAGAAAAGTGGTAATAATAATTAGCACATACAAGCCCAAATTCCTTGGGGATTTTGAAATAATAACTTTTTCCCCACAGAGATAAATACTGGTAAAGTGGAAATCAAAATGTTTTGGTACCACCTGGTAGAACCACAAAAGCTCTCCAGCAAATTGCAATGGGCCTTATTCAGTGGTTTGCATAATAAAGACATGTCTTATGTCAAAACACTTGCCTCTAACACCAAAGATAAATCCTTTTGAAAAATGTAAAATCTTGCCACAAAAGAAGGGCCTGCTGTTTTCCCAATTGCCTAAACAAATTGGAACTGGCAAGTTTTAAAAATAAAATCTCTCCTTCACTCTCTGATAAGTTAATTTCTTAAGTAGGGTCCTTAATGCATACTCTGGACCAACAGTGGCAAACAAGGAATTCCAGATAACATTCTGTGTATTTTTATTGTTCTTGTCTTTGTCTGGCAACTAAGAACACTGTACCATTTCTCTTGCCATCGTTTTGAGAACCGTTTAAGTACAGCTTGCTCTCCTCTTTCATGGCAGTGACCCTATTATTCGATTATATGAATATGGTGCAGAGGTAATAAAAGAGTCACCCCCCAATCATTAATGCATGCCAATCCATTCTCCCTTTAATCTTTCAGCATCTCTTTGCCTCTGCATGTGTAATTAGTACATAGAGATAAACTGCTTTTCTGTTATGTTTGATTTATTCAGCATAGGGTAATTATAAATAAATTCAATCAACGAATACTGAATAAATCAGCTTCTGCCGAGAGAAAATTGAAACTGGTGGCCTTTTGTACAACAGAATTACTCTCTCCCTCTTTTGTTTCTGTCCTTTGATAGCTGTTAAAATTTCACTTTGTAAATACTTCTTTATAAATTAGCTGACAATATGGAAATGCTCTTTATTCTTAGCGAAGAATACAGGGCAGATAGCCCTCCCTTGCATGCACATGGTTTTAGCAAACATAAATAACTGCACAATAAGGCTTTGGAGGTTTTCTGCTGTGCTAAATTGAATTAATTGTGGTATTTCTTAAAATGAAATCAGTGCAGGGGCCTAGTATAATTTGCTGATGGTATACAAGATTCACAAAGAAAGGACAAATTAAAGAATGTTAGGGAGCAAGCATGTTATGTTTCAGAAATAGCATCATATTCAAAATCACTGGACAGGTCAGCATTATTGCAAGACGTGATTTAAGTTGCATGAATGATCTATTATGGTGTGTGATTTCTAGCAAAAAAAATATGCTGAGATTTAAGCTTGTCAGGAAATAATAGTTGTTTCTGATCTGAAAGCCTTTACTACTTTTTTTAATGTATATGAACTATGAAACGTGTGTGTGTGTGTGTGTGTGTAACACATTTTTGCTGATAATGAAAATAAAGGGAGACTAGTATAGATATAGGTATATATATACCGGTATATAATTTTAAATGGACTCTGCATCAAAGATACTTTAATTAACTCCCTATTCCAAAAGTCGTAAATCTACCTGCAGATTGTGTACATAAACCTAGATGGTTCTGATCCCCCAAACTTAAGAAAGGCTTATAAAATTCCAGAATGAAAAAGAAAATTTATGGCTGATGGAGTGCAAGTTGTTCTATTTCATGAAGTCATAGAGTTGGAAGAACCATACACGCTGTTGATAACAATCTACTGCTTGTTTTAAGAATCCATGTAGTTTAAAACATTCCTGACAGTTTAGGTGGCTGTCTGGCCTTTGTGTGTCACATCTGGTGACAAAGAACTCAGCACTTCCCTGGACAACTGGTTATACTGTCAAATCACTCTTAGTGTTAGGAATTTTTCCCTGATGTTCACCTGAAATCTGCCTTCTTAAAACTTCAGTGCATTATAACCTTCTAAGCTTTGAGACTAAAAAGAATAGATATCAGCCTTATTCTGTTTGACAACCTGTCAGATACTTTTAAAATGCTATCATGCTGCTCAACCTTCTGTTCGCAAAGTTGACATGAACAGTTCTTTAAATCTTGTCAAAGGCCTATATTCTAGTCTGCTGGTCGTGTTGGCTCTCCTCTCATGAAACAGTTCCAATTTATTTCATTTTTTTCTTAAAATGTAAATAAGTAAACCTGGATAGAATATATTTTTCTCCCCCCACCCCTTTGGCAGCCAGATTAAAGTGCTGATTCATATTAGTCTTTTAGCTACTACAATTCCAATGTCCTCTATAAGCATGCTATGGCTAAGCCAGGTCTGTCCCATTTTATAGCAGTCTTGATTTTTCTTAAATTAAGATCTTTGCATTTGCTCCTTAGATTTTGTTCTATTATTCCATACCCAGTTTTCTCAAAATTTCCTTGTGTTACTAATAAAGTATTCAAAAACGTAGGGACTAGTACTAAGAGAACTTGATAGTTTCCTCCAACGTGATAAGAATTGTTGATAAGTAGTCTTTGAGTAATTATTCTCAAGAAAATAGGAATATCATGGTCACTTGTAGCCAATTTGCTGATCAAAAGATCACAGGGTTATTTCATGAAATGCTCTGTTGAAATCAGTATGTATTATGTCATGCAATCTACTTAAGGAAGCTATCTTATTTGAGATATTCAAATATTCTGTATCCATCAAGTATTCCCTGTCCTAGTTTCTCTTCCCCACCCCCATTTGCTCTTCTAGCACACTTTCCTTTCCTTTGATATAACAGGTAAAAGTCTTTGAACGCAGAATGGAATGGAATGGAAATAGAGAATGGAATGGGAATAGGAATATTGTAGTGACTGGATGCAGTATTCCAAGTGTGGCCTTACTAAGACTTTTTAAAGTAATAACAGAACTTCACGTGATCTTGATTCGATCTTTCTATTAATGCAGCCAAGGATTGCATTGCTTTATTTTTGCTGCTACCTCATACTGTTGGCTCATATTTAAGTGATTATCCACTAGGGCTCCAAAATCCCTCTGAGTGTTATTGGCATTAAGTCAAGTTTCACCTAATCTATACCTATACAAGTGATGGCGAATCTTTTTTGGCTTGGGTGCCAAAAGGGTGCGCGTGCACGCGATAGCATGTGCGTGCATGCCCACAACCATAATGCAATGCCCTCCCCCCTGCACATGCGCACAACTCCCCGCGCTGCCCTTCCCCCCCGTGCATGCCCCCCCGTGCATGCACACAGGCCTCACTGAAGCCTCCGGACTTTCGGTAGCCCATTGGGCTGTATTTTGTTCTCCCCAGGGTTCAGGATGGGGATGGCGAAAAATGGCCCAACGGGCCAACCGGAAGTTTGGAAATGAAATGGAAGTGGAGCTGCCCTACTACTTACCTTCAGATAGTTGCAACCAGGCCTAACACACGTCGGCCCATTTCTTCTGCAGCCGGCAAGGCTTTCCTGAAGGCCTCTGTAGCTGATAACAGAACTCTGGATGATCCAGAGCTCTGTTATCAGCTGCAGAGGCCTTTCCTAAAGGCCTTTCCTGAAGGCCTCTCTATCCGATAACAGAGCTCTGGATCGATCTGGAGCTCTGTTATCAGCTGCAGAGGCCTTCAGGAAAGTCTTGCTGGCTGCAGAAGAAATGGGCCAAGGTGTGCGAGGCCTGGCTGCAACTCTCCAAAGCCAAAGAAGTTCCTGAAGTCCTCTGACAGCGAAAAGGAGGCTGGGGGTGATGCACGTAAGTGAACTTCCAGTTGGGCCGTTGGGCCGTTTTTCGCCATCCCCAGGCTTCAGGAGGCTTTTCTGAAGCCTGGGAAGAGCGAAAATGGCCGAAAAGAAGGCCGAAAATCAGCCTGGAGCTGACATAGGGCAGCCTGGAGCTGACACAGGGCACGCGTGCCATAGGTTTGCCATCACTGACCTATACAGTTGGTTTTTGTTGCCTATCTACACTGAATTTCATTTTGATGGATAGGACCCAGTATTCAAGTCTGTCAAGATCTTTTATGATTGGTCAGCCAGTTACAAACCCACCTGGTGTGGTGCTGTCTATCCTACATTTTACTAGCTTGCCAAGAAGTAGGTTGTGGTCTACTTTAATAAATGCTATATTGAAATCTAAGTATGCTTTACTGAAATCTAAGTATACTACCGTATTTTTCAGAGTATAAGACACACTTTTTACCCCCCAAAAGAGGGTGAAAACTTGGGTCCGTCTTATACACCGAATGTAGCTCCACTCACCCCCCCAACCCCACCCCACCCCACCCTTTGGCCTCTGTCTTCCAGCAATTTACCTGTTTGCAGCAAACAGGGAAGAGCCTGTTAAGACAAGCAAGTCCTTAGCAGCTTCCCGATCCCCAGCTGATTTGTGCTAAAATGAAACTGAAACTGCAAAGAGGCAAATAGCTGGGAGAGACACACAGATTTTTATTTTCTGCTGAACTGGATGCAAGGGGGTAAGTGAATAACTATAAATGTCTGTAGAATGTTCAAATTATTAGACTTATTTTTTAAAGACTGCTTTATTATTGTTCTAGAGCCAGGGGTCTCCAACCTTTGCAATTTTAAGACTTGTGGACTTCAACTCCCAGAATTCCACAGCCAGCTTTGTTAGCTTTGCTGGCTGTGGAATTCTGGGAGTTGAAGTCCACAAGTCTTAAAGTTGCCACGGTTGGGAACCCCTGTAAATCTAGACAACTTAACAAAATAAAGAAGCTTTTTTAAAATAAATGCCTGCTCTGAAGAGGTCCAGTGCTTTTGTATCTTCTTTTAAATAATAGAGAATAATGTATACTTCCAGAAATTTTAATTAATTTTAACAGCTCTGTACAAGTATAGTCTGAAATGTAACATTGTCCTGTTTAGTATTACAGTTTAGTTATCTTGGAGTAGATCTATTTAAATAATTGGGAGGAGTTGTGTGACTACATTTAAGAAAACTTTCTGGCATAATGTACATTTCTCCAATTCTTTGCTATTTCTATGGGTCAGGCACACATGCACAGAAATACACAGCAAACAGTGTATATCATCTGTGCTGTTTGCTGTTTGACAAATTGCTTGGAGGCAGAGGCCTTTTTTCCTTGTTTTCCTCCCCCAAAACTAAGGTGCATCTTATACTCCGGTGCGTCTTATACTCCGAAAAATACGGTATGTCCACAGGATTTAACCGATTTAGTAATTTGGTCACTTTGTTAAAGATTGAAATAAGATTTGTTTGGCATAGTCTGTTTTTTATGAATCCATGTTGGCTTCTGGCTAGAATCTTGTTTGCTTCTATATGTTCCCAGATTTGTTGTTTGATTATCTTTTCCAAGATCTTTCCAGGTATTGATGTCAAGCTGATTGGTCTATAATTTTATGGATATTTTATTTTTCCTTTTTTGAACTTGGGGACCATATCAGCTCTTTTCCAGTCCTTGGGTAGTTTCCTGGTGATTCAAGAACTTTTAAAGGTATGTTCCAATTGTTCTGCAGTCATGTCTCCCAGTTCTGTCAGAGCTCTGGGATATAGTCCATCAGGACTTGGTGATTTGAATCCATCTAGAACTGATAGGTGTTCTCTTACGTTAGTTTTACATATTTTAATTTGCATTCCTAACCTATCATTTATGGTTCTGTTTTTGGTAAGTTCAGTGGTGTTTTCTTTTTGCATATAGACAGATGCAAAGTATGAATTAAGCAGTTCTGCTTTATCTCTACTGCCCACTACTTCTTTAACATCTTCTAAGACAAATTCCATCATCTCATCATGAATTTAATATGAAGTGCCATTAGGTATACAATGACGATTCACTATTGATAGCGTTTAATTTGAACTTTGCAACAGTCAAAGTGAAATTTGTAGACATTAGAATATAAATATCTTGATGTTTTATTATGCTGGTCTACGGCTGAAATATATGTGTAGATATGTATGCGTATAAGCTTATGTGCAACAGGGCTCAAATTAAGAATGGAAGAGAAATCTCCTCCCCTTCCAACTCTCCACTGATTTCTGCCAAATCCCACCTACAAAAATATCATCCAAAATTAAGAGGTTTGGACATAGCAAGGGCAGATCCAAATCCACTCATGATCCCAGTCCATCATTCTCAGAATGTGCATCACCAGTAGGTGTTAGCAACTGCAAACATACCTCTCGTTTTCCAAGCTTCAGTTTTCAAGAAGGTAGCAGTAAATTTGCAGGGGTTATGTCTCCAATTCAGTTCTGAAAAACAAGGGAATTTATGTTTCAATTTAATTTAAACAAAGTTCCAGTCTCTGGGGATGGCTTTCCATTGAGATTAAAGAAGAGGCTTGCTAGCTCGGGCTGGCCCAAAGACACATGACCTCAAAATTCCTCAGAATTGCTCTGCCTTGGCAATGTGCTTGTAGTGTCGCCATCAATCAGCTGGCTCACAAGACACAGACTCATTTAGAAAGGCAAAACAAGATGGTTGTATCATCATCTGTCACTAGAATGGCTCTGATGCTTGCCACACTGCAGCAGGTCATCCTTTGAAGAGTGGTCGATTGTTCTGATCTTGAGGGGGGCCCCCTTTCGTTTTCTTTCTGGTTTCTCAGGGCATTTATAGTGTGTCTTATAAGTTATCGCAGTTGTGGCTTCTCTTCTGCACTCTTAATGTTCACTTCTATTACCTGTGTTGACATAAATCACCAGGCTCTGGACTCAGGGCTTAGGAATATAGAGGTATCCACCTCATGAGGTAATCAATACACCCCAGAGATAAGCTACACATCTAAAAGTGGCAGCCGTGTATCAGTTTGCTCTCACTTCAGGAACTCCACAGAGATGGCTGCAATAGAAGTCTCTCTTCTAATTTCTCCAATCTAGGGAGAAGAAACAATGAATCCCACTTCTGGACCAGAGTTCAAAAGGTTACAAGTTAAGAGAAAACTTATTTCCACTGATAAATTACTATCTGTCTTACTGTTTCACATGGGTGTTTCTGGGTATGTTGTGTGCCTATGACTCCAAACTTTGATGTGAAAATCTCTTACTGTAACAAATCAGATAAAAGGATCTCTTTTTGCCCTTCCCCAGAAAAAGAACATGTAAAGGCTAACATGGAGAGAAGTAACATGTAAAGGCTAACAAGGAGAGAAGTAACTTAGAACTAAGGAAAATTTCCTGACAGTTAGAACAATTAATCAGTGGAACAGCTTGCCTCCAGAAGTTGTGAATGCTCCAACATTGGAAGTTTTTAAGAAGATTTTCGACAACCATTTGTCTGAATTGGTGTAGGTTTCCTGCCTAAGCAGGGGGTTGGACTAGAAGACCTCCAAGGTCCCTTCCAACTCTGTTGTTGTTATTGTTGTTGTTGTTGTTGTTGTTGTTGTTATTTACAACAAGGCAACTTGTTTATTAGCTACATCATCTATTGTTTATTTTACAGGACAGCAATGACAGTTATTCATAAAAAGTACCATTAAAGTCAGTGGAAAGAGATTAGACATTATAAGCTGTGTGGGGCTTGGATGCAAAAAAGAATTGAGAATACACAGGAGTGCTCACATAGCTAAGGTGACCAGACGTCCCGATTTTGGCGGGACAGACCCGCTTTTTAATCATTTGTCCCGCGTCCCGCCCGCCCTCTTAAAAAGTCCCGATTTTTTAAAACAATGCCCGACTAGGGCATTCTTTCAAAAAATTGGCCTGCAGGCACTCGAGGACGGCCAGGTTGGGCCCAGCCACAGGGGCAGCAGCAGCAGCAGGCCCTCTCAAAATCGGGACATCTGGTCACCTTAAAACACCCACCCATGCCTTTCTCTCTGCAAGGCGGGCGTGGAAAGATGACGTCGCTGCTGTCGGCGCCCCACGCTGATTGGCTGTTGAAGGGTGAGTGGCGGCGGCGACAGCAGCAAGCCGGGAGCGCTCGCCCAGAATTGGAGTCAGCGAGCAGCTGGGCATCGGGGCTCTTCCCCCGCCTTCTCCATCCTCCAGGGTCGCCACTGCGGGGGTTCCGTCTCTCCGGTGGTGCCTGCGTTGGAAGGGAAGGGGGGGAAAGAAAGGCAGCCTGCGGGGCTTGGCACGGCTGGGAGTTGCGAGGCGGCGTAGCAACCGGGCTGTTCCTCCGGGTGTGCTAAAGTGCTCGAGTTTTTTCTCTCACACACACACATGCACAACCTTCCAACGACCGGGTCGGACTGGATCTCCCAGCACGACTTCCCGGTCGTTGGAAGGTTGTGCATGTGTATGTGAGAGAGAAAAAACTCGAGCACTTTAGCACACCCGGAGGAACAGCGCGACAGGGAGACATGCGCACAGGGAACCGCTGAAGCTCTTGGTTGGAGAATGGCAAGCCGTGGTTGCCCGCACCCTGGGTGGAGCTGCCTTGCAATGGGCCTGACCAAAAGAAAGGCTGACGGCCAGCCAGGCGCTCTAAGCAGGCGCAAATTGGGAACACGCGACAGGGAGACATGCGCACAGGGAACCGCTGAAGCTCTTGGTTGGAGAATGGCAAGCCGTGGTTGCCCGCACCCTGGTAATGCGCTGCTAGCGCTGTTTCCAGGTAGTAAAAAAAAGGGTAAAAGCTCACCAGAGGACTAAATGGAAAGGCCTCGGCCCCCAAAGGAAATTTAGGTTTTGCAGATACCAGGAAGGGAGGTAGGGGAGAAAGCATCACGTGAACGCGGTCCGCGGCGGGAAGCGAGTTCACCCCGTCCTGCCTGCCCCGCCCCGTGCCCCGTACTCAGCTCTTGACTTTTGCCCTCTGCGCATGCGCAGCGTTCTGCACATGCGCAGAGGGCAAAATTCAAATGGCGCCGAGGTGGGCCCGCCCCCCCGTCCCGCTTAAAAAAAAAATCTGGTCACTTTACACATAGCACCTATTGGTCCTTCCTTAGAATACCAGCATTTTTCATCTGCGGGCTCACCGGGTTGCCTTCTGCAATTGCACCATGGTCTTGGGGTGGGGGAGACATTTGGTTTAAGTTAGAGTTGCTATGTACCTGCTTCCAAATATTTGCCCCCAGAGCAAAGCGCTGAGGAGCCCTAAAATGTTTGTTTCTAGACAGGAAAGTGATGCGGTGTTTTTGAATCACTTCCAAAAGGTGTTTCAAGGGAGCAATGTGCAAATTAGTATCTGTTTGCAACTCTTTAAGCAGGTCCATCCTTTCCCAGAGCCACTTTTTTCCCATGTGTGGGAAGCTATGCAATTCTGGGAAAAGGCACAGCTGCTTTAAAGCACTGCTGGCCGGTGTTGGTTTCATATTCATATACCTGCATGCTCTAGAGAACTTTTCCATATGATTTCTCAAATGCACCATATCTGACAGGCGGGTGAGTGGGATTATTACAGGGTAATTTGTATACATAGGAATGAAACATGGATGACAGCACAAAATCCAGAAGTGGTAGAAAAGATGATCCCACCATAAGTGCAAATATCACTCTGATGAACGTCAGTCTATGACACAATATATTCCTCCTATGCCCCATATCAAAAGAAACTAGCTGATTTAACCAGGATAGGCTAAGGTTCAACTTTTCACCCAGAAATATTGTTGGTTCAGTGGTCATTCAAAAATTATCTTCTTCCCTACCTGCAGTTCAAAAAGTGGCATACTCTATTTTAAGCTTTTATCAACTTCAGTGTAGCCCATACTTTTCTTTAAGCTTTGTCAAAATAATTGGGGAGACGCATTTGAGGATAATTGCCTTCGCTGACAGCAAAAGAAAGTATTACTCCATTAGCCAATGTTAGACCTGATTTTAAAAATATATCTCTCATCATTTGTAAGGGTGGATAACTGATATCAATCTGCTAAAGAGTGTTGGATGCAATTTGCCACAGCGTTCTACAAAGAATTCAGTTGTGTTAATTATAGACTTATGCAGCAGATTCTCTATGGGTAAAATGCAATCCAGGTGAAATCTTGGAGGTGCAGGAGAAAAAGTAGCTTTCTTTTCTACCCAGTTCTTCCCTTCCACATATCCAGCTCAACATCTGAGCAGAGCAACATGGTTTTCTCTGAATCATTTTATATATGTGTTGCAGGATTATATACACCCATAATTCCTCTGTATTTTGAACTCTGTGTAATGCTATATAATGAGTTGCACAATAAGCCATATTGGAACAGATCAAAGGACCATTTAGTAACAATATTCTGTTTTCATGCTGTCTGAGCATCCACTCATGAGAAATTAACCAACAAATCATGATGTAATACCATCTCTTCACTCCTGCTCTTCTCTTACTACCAGTTGCTGGGGCATATGAGTATCAGCATTCTTGTTGTGATTGTGGACTTCTCACAGGACAAAGAAATGTCTGCCTCTGATCAAAGCATGCTGGTCTTTCATCTGAAATTATCTAGTGGGAAGATAGGAAGGGTGAAACAATTTCCACTTTTATGAAAATGTTACTCATCAACTGCAATTCATGATAAATCTACCCTCTACTGCTCATAACTATGGCTGTATGTTTGTATGTAATATGTGTGTGTGTGAGGGAGGGAGGGAGGGAGGGAGGGAGGGAGGGAGGGAGGGAGGGAGAGAGAGAGAGAGAGAGAGAGAGAGAGAGAGAGAGAGAGAGAGAGAGAGAGAGAGAGAGAGAGAGAGATTGGAAATGTTGGAACTGTATAGATTTTTTCCTCTTTCACAGTTTATTAAACAAGTCACTGCATCTATAGTGTTAATTAATTGATAAATACCATTTGGGAAATATCAGTGTGACTACTGATGAAACTGAATTAAAAGTATCAGGAGACAAAGCTCTCAGTTGAGAACTCTGATTAAAATTAGTAGTAGTTGTTTCTATAGTGTGTAGATAAAATGATACTATTTTTTTAAAAAAAGAAACCCAACTCTGTGATGTAACTCATAAGGGAACCATAAGTCATGATAGTTAAATTAATGTATCTTTCCAACAGTTTTGCGTTCACAAAGAGAAAATAAATTTTGAAAATCCAGATAACCTGAAGGCAATTGCATTTCATGTTTCTCTTCCTGGGTGGTTGAGGTGGGCAGCAGTGCATGGCAACCCAAAGGGCTAATTAAGGTATTCTAGGCAACTCTTCATTGTCAACCTTTTTAAACACACTAAGTTAACCATTTAATTTTTAGGGCTAATAAGCATGAAGTGCAGTGGCATTTCTAATTGTTACTCTGATATTCAAGACTTGCTGAGCTGTTCTGGTATAGTAATGATTTACTGAAAAGCTTACAGCTAAGCAAACGGTGTTGCTGAGATAAGGATTTCTTCATCCAATCAAAAAATATTAACAAGGTAACCCATCCAGAAGTTACTTTATGCAAATTTAGCACTGGGAAAGCCTAACAAATATTAAGATCCCAACAGGGTGAATTATCTGTCTATTACAATTTCCACAAATAAAGTGACTGCCACATCAGAGAAGAAGGCGACAGCAGTGGTGGGTTCCTACCGGTGCGGTCCACTCTACCGAACTGGTAGCGGCTGGCTGATTACGCAATTTGCACACGACACTGGTCTGTCGTCTTCACCAGTCCGTCACGCATCGCCATCTTTTTTTCAGAATTTCTGAGCTTTTTTTTGCTTCCTGCGCATGCGCGGAAGCAAAATCTTGCGAGGGGACGTATGCGAGCACGAGATTTCGACATTTTTTTGGTTCCATGCATGCGTGGAAGCAAAATCGTGTGAGGGAGCATGCGCACATAGTGAGTGCGTGAGTGCGCGCAATGTGGTGATGTGTGCACAGCGCACCGGTAGCAAGGTAAGAGAGCAACCCGCCCCTGGGCGACACCCTATAGTTTTTAACTATAGATGATTGACAGAGTGCCCTTTTAAAAAAAAATCAACATTCTGACTGCTTTTGTACAAAGGGATGGGTGAGGCTGGTCACAATGTTTACATACAAACATAATTAACACCTCCCAGACACACAGACACACACACCAGCATGTGAAACATAATGAGTATGGGACAAGCAAAATCAAGGGAGGTTGTGAGAATGATTTTTAATTTCTTGTTTTAACTGTAGGGGTTTGTGTGGTTTTTTAAAATATGGATTCTGAATTTGTATGATTGTTTTAAACTGTAGCCTACCCCATTCATTTCAAATGAATATAAATTATCTAAGTAAATAAAAGTAGAAGCACGATGAATTATTCTCTGTGAGATGGGCAGCCATATAAATTTTATTAATAAATAAGTAAATAAATATAACAAGATAGACTTTTGACTCTTGCAGGCCAGGAAAACTAGATAGGGCAATGAACTTGACAAGCTGATGAGCCTCAATGGTTCTAAAGGAATATGTGAAGGACATTTAAAATTCAGTATTACTTTATGTTCCTGCATTTGTTTAAATGGCAAAAGAGCAAGTTATTACTATGAAAGAAGAAGGGATCTGTCATCAGAAATCAAGAGTTTAAGTTCTCTTTCAGATATTTGTTTATGGCATGGTTGTAGTCTGACAGTATACAGTTATTATTATTATTTTTATTATTATTTTTATTTGTCAAGCATATATGATAACAGCAAAGTATAAACAAAGTATAAACATTATATATATATATATATATATATATATATATATATATATATATATATATATATATATATATATATATATATATATATATATATATATATATATATATATATATATATATATATATATATATATATATATATATTAGTACAAGCATGATTATGAGTACAAGAAGTATGAATATATGGGTGCATTTGGACAGGAACGGTAGGCACGATTGTGTTCTTATGCACGCCCCTTACAGACCTCTTAGGAATGGGGTGAGATCGATGGTAGATAATCTAAGGTTAAAGTTTTTGGGGTTTGGGGAAGAAACAATTGAGTCAGGTAATGTATTCCGTGAAGACATGACTTTTCAAGCAGGCGGGCTAAATTAAGACCAATAAGAACATCTGTGGTCTGCCCATGTATGAATGATGATTAGTATTTTTTAATTTTTATAACTGTTTTTAACTATTACTATTGCATTTCTTTTTAATTAATTGTTCTTTTTACATGTTGTACGCTGCCCAGAGTCCCGCAGGAGTTGGGTGGCCTATAAGAATGATTAAAATAAATAAATAAATAAATTCCAGGCATTGACCACTCTGTTGTTGAAGTCGAATTTTTTGCAATCAAGTTTGGAGCGGTTTACATTAAGTTTGTATCTATTGTGAGCTTGTGTATTGTTACTGTTGAAGCTGAAGTAGTCATTAATAGGTAGGACATTGTGGCAGATAATTTTGTGAGCTACACTTAGGTCAGATTGAAGGCGGAAAAAAAAAGAAAGTTATTGTTCATTTCCTTCGTATTTTATTCTATTAAATAAGAACTCTTTGAAATGTAGTATATTGTAGTAATTTTATCTTGATTTACCAAGTTCTAAAATAGCACTTCCTTTTCAAATAGACATAAGACTGTATTATTAATCAGAAGTTTGGAATAAAAGGCTTTTTTAGATTAGAAACAATATTTCCAACGTAGGCGTAAAAATTAAACATAATTTTGTGTAAAAATTAAACATAATTTTAAAATCTCATTGTAGTAGCCAGATTTAGCTTAACTTTTAGTATTTCCCCCCCTATTTTTCTTCCCTTATCTGTTCATGCTGTTACTCAAATCCATATATACATGCATAGACATACTTATATTTTAAACACTTGCAATGGTGTTAGTCACATTTCATTCCCCCACCCCGCTTAGCAAAAAAAAAAAAAAACTTTTCTGTAGTGGAGTCCCACATACTTCCTGTTTTCCTACTTTCTCTAAATGGCTATTGTGCAAATGAAGGTAAAAAGACAAATTATTCTCAAGGCAGAGTTTCTCTGTCAGCAATTTGTGCAGTGAATCCTGCTTACCACTGCTTGTGATTAATGTTAAATGCAGACATGGCATTATAAAAATAAAATAAAAGAGGAAGTAATTACCAGAAGCTGTCTTTGGGGATGCAAAGAGTACATTTGTATCTTTGTGCATTTAACTGGCAGGACTGGACATTTTATCATATTTACTTCATACCCTTAGAACAATGTCACAGTAAATCTTCCCTGTGTAGGAAGGAGTGAGTATGGTAGCATGAACTAATGCAAGCAATTTATCATCTCAAATAAGGAATAATTTCTTCTTAGTAAGTGCATAAATCAAATGATTTTCAAAAGGCACCAAAAACTCTGTAGAACTTATGATCTGGATCATCTGACACCAGCCCTAAACTACCTTGTGTGTTAACAAAATCTGGGGTAAATTACTGTTGGAAGGAAGCGTGAAACACCTCAGTTTTGTTTCTATGATTGCCTGTCAGTCAGTATTCAACTTTTAAATAACAGAATCTAAAATCTAAAAAAATCTAAAAGAAAATCTAAAATCTAAAAAAAAAATCTTTATGAGAAAGCTGGAATCTAAAAAAAAACATAAAAAGAATGTTATGCCATTTTCCCCTCACTGCTGATTTGAGACCAAAGATACAAATGGGTTCAGTTCTAACCTCTCTTCCCCTTCTCGTCTGTCTATTAACCACTCTGCTTCTTAATGAGACAAAACCACTGCTGTGAGAAGACACAGTAACAGATAAAGCATCACAGATTCCAAGTGTCTAATTGTGATACTATCATTCCAGGCAGTCGCCAAAAAGAATGGATACAATAGTACATATGCATAGGATATAAAATCTAGTAATTAAGGCTAAGCATAAAGCCTGAATAACAATACTATTTTCATTGGTTGAGAATTATATATTCATTATAAATGATCATTAACAAGATTATTTGTTGCGTTCTTCAAAGTAGCTTCATGTATCTTTGAATAATTTATATTTGCAACTTCATTTCAAAACCTGTTTCCTAGACAGCCAGTTGGCTAGTGATTAAGGATCAGACTGGAAACCAGGAGACGGTGAGTTCGAGTCCTGCCTTAGCCATGAAAGTCTACTTCTGACTATCAGCCAGTTGCTTTCTCTCTCAACATAATTTGAGATTTGAATATCCTTCTTTCAACAAAGGGGGAGGGATATGATACCATCTTTGTCCTATCTATCAATCCTCTCAGCAGTCCCAAAAAGGTTCCACAGACATTTGCACATTTGAATACAGATAAATCCCCAAGTGGCTTCAATGACTCTCAGTGCTAATGACCAGATGACTGCAAATAATATAAATCCTTCCACTCCCACCATTAACTAAGAACCGAAGAAGCTTCTTGGATGAGCAACGTTTTCAAGGGAAAAACAACAACAAGAAAATCCATTTGACTTTTGGAAAAGTGTCTTTGGGACAAAGTGTGGGGAAGTTTCCCCCCTCCCCCACATCCCTTTGAGAAAAACAAGAGAAGACATTGGGATGGTTCCATAATTCAGTTTGATTGTTGTGGAATAATCATGGCTCCCAAACAAAGAAGTCCAAGTGTAGTCTTTTCAAGTGGTAATTTCTCTTTAGAGAAGCCTTTTGCAGTTAACAATTAGAATAATTAGAACAGGAGGATATTTGGATAAACAGTTTTGAGGAAGAATGAGTGTATAGGAATAGTGATGGCTTGGGTGAACATATGCAATTATCTCTCTTCAATTATTAGTCTAGCTTAATGTTATCATATATCCCTCATTAAAAGTAAATGGCTCCTTTGAATGCTTGTTTTCTCCCGTAGTCTGGAGGAGGAGGAAAGGCCCTGTTTAATGAGCATGAATGGAAAAGAGTCTGAAGTCATCAGCATATGTGATTTCCTTTTTAAGCCATTCATTCTCCATAAAATAAGCAATGTCAATTAGAACTAAACTTGAATTCTGAATTTGAATATGATGATGAAACCCAATGGAAGCAGAGATTCAAAGCTGTCTTTGAACCATGATTTCAATCTGTGATATCTTGTCCTCACAAAACAATTGGTGAACTCAGTTAAGTTTCAACATAAAAGAGCTGGAACTAAACTACTCTTTAGCAAGATATTCAATCATAGCCAGATTAATTTTTTTGGTTTTATTAGATTTTTAAAATTTATTTATTTTCTGTACAAGGTTTTATCTGTATTTTTGAATATACTTTTGCAATTGTTCCCTGTTTTAGGAATAATTATATTCAGAGAAAGGTGGCATAACTTTTCAACATTTATGTCTGAACTGAATGTCAAAGCACTGCAATATTCCTGTGAAGGCTAAAGCATTTTTCCTCCATCAATAATGCTTCTTTTGAAATTAGTATTCATTAAACTTAATCAATATCACACTGTATCAGTGGTGGGTTCCTACTGGTGCGGTCCACTCTATAGCACCGGTAGCAGCCCGCTGGTGATGTCACAGTACTGGTGCGGTCAGTTGCCGGTGCCTGGGTGCCGCCATTTTTAAAAAAACAATTAATTTTTTAAAAAATTATTCTACGCATGCCCAGAAATCTGACAATTAAGTCTTTCCCCATCCCTTCGCTTGAAAATAATAAGAAGCTCGCATTTGACACTTTTCCTTCGCTTTTGCCTAAAGCTTCCCAAAGTGGGTGTTTTCCGAAAGCTTAACCTTTTATACTGTTAATTTTATACAGTTTTATACTGTTATTCTTTAGACGAAAACATTGAGGACTGTTAAAAGATACTGTTCTTTTAACAGTCCTCAATATTGTCGTCTAAGGAATCCAAGACTGAAACCAAAAATGCTGTATGAGACTTGCTTGTCTTTTAACTATAGCATTTTCTGCATATAAAGGTTGCTGTGTTGCCATGGTGTAACACGCACTTTGTATGCAAAGCTTTTCATGTAAGCTATAAAATAGCAAAAATAGTAGTAACATCTCTCTGAAATAACTAATATATGACCGGCAAGCCACACCCACCCGGTCACATGGCTGGCAAGCCACACCCATAAAATAAGCCACGCCCACAGAGTGGTAGTGAAAAAATTTGGAACCCGCCCCTGCACTGTATATATTTGCTAATCAAAGTAGAAAAAGATGTTTTAGCTTAGCAGCTATTTAACTTTTTTTTGAAGTGAATGCTAGAATAATTTAAAATTATTAAGCTCAGAACATTTTAAACATTTTGCATTATAGAACAGTTAACATCTGAAAAACATTCTGGAGGGAAATTCCATACGATCTGCTAGAAAGTAACTCATTAATTTCTATACATTTTCTTGTCCTCTTTTCTATATAAGTGGAATCAGTTCCCTGTAAATATATTGATGGATGTATGATCAAATCAACTGTTTTATGAAACCTGTACTTCATTCCATACTAGAATGAAAAACCTATGGAAGAAAAAATTCAAATTTCAATTACTTTATTCCAAACTTATTCTAAATGATGTTTAAATATGCAATTATAACTTTGCCAACACAATTTAAAATATATGTATTAATATGAAATAAGCAAACAGAGGTTTATTTTCTTTATATACATTTAGCTAGACAATTGGATTTCACTTACATTGCTCCATGAAAAAAGAACATTCATCTCATTTTTGTTATATTAAATTAGAGACAAATTACAATAAGTAAAATCAGACTAGGATGGGAAGTTTGTGATGGAAGTCATTTAATCTCAATTTAGCATAGTTTATGTTATAGATGCACTGTAATTATTTAATTGGCACTGTTAGCATTTTAAAACAATCTACACAGTACAGCAGGGGTGTCAAACTCGATTTCATTGAGGACTGCATCACAGTTGTGTTTGACCTGAAAGGGCCATGGTGGACGTGACCCGGGACTTGTGTCAGGGGCACCTGTTGTGGCCAAGTGCTAAGGCAGGACTTCCCTGAGATCCTCCCTCACTCTCATTATAATCTTCCTTCCTTCCTTCCTTCCTTCCTTCCTTCCTTCCTTCCTTCCTTCCTTCCTTCCTTCCTTCCTTCCTTCCTTCCTTCCTTCCTTCCTCCCTCCCTCCCTCCCTCATCATTCTTTCTTCTTCCTTCCCCTCTTTCCTTATTTTTCCTTCCTTGTTCTCTTCCCATCTTCCCATATTTTTCTTTGTCTTTTCTCTTTCCATTTCTCCTTTCCTGTCCCTTCTTGCATGCTCAAATGCCAAAGGGGAAACATTTCTCCTTTTATTTTGTTTTTATTTTGTTTTGATAGTCCTCTGCCAGTGAAAACAGAGCTGGGGGGGCATGTGGACCACCCGAGCTCCGTTTTTGCTGGCAGAGCTACCATGGGCCAGTCCTTTGCTGTTTCCAGGGCAGCCCCGCAGGCCAGATCTAAGCACCCCGTGGCCAGATCCGGCCCCGGGCCTTGAGTTTGACACAGTGGTGAAATCCAAAAATTCTCCCAACCGGTTCTGTATGCATGGCTTGGTGGGCATGGCTTGGTAGTCATGTGACTGGGTGGCCAACTTGATGTCACTCATGTCACTTACTTTTAGAGCCAGGAGTTGCACATTCTGAAGCAAATTCTGCCCTTCTGAAGCATCCAATGCTTTGAGTTTCCCTCTGCCATCTGGCGTGACTGCCCAAGCGAACCTCGGAGCCTTCTCTTGCCCTGCTGTCCATCCTGGAGGGCCACTCATCCCCCCAATCAATCCTCTGTATAAACTGCCTGCCCCATTTCTGCAAAGGCAGAGCCCCCTGCAGGGTGATCCAAAGAGGGGAGGGGGATGCTGCAGAAAAGGCTGCCTTCCACCTGGGCCCACATGCCTCCCAGGCCGGCTCCGCGGGGCTTGGGACTCCAAAGCAGCCCACTGACTTCCCATACAGCCACCTGCCTCCTCTCTTTGCAGATTGGCCTGGCCGACCACCTGTGGAATCCAGCACTCCGGGGGAAGGAGACTTGGCCGTGGCACTGCTCCCCTCCGGCGGGCCGGCAGGTGGCAGTACCCCACAAGGGGAGAGGGCCAGGCCCAGCTGTGCCACCACGAAGCCCACTGCACTTTCCCTTCAGCCTGGGTGGCGGTGGTTACCCAGGCAGGCCAGTACATGTAGCCCTTCATCTTTGCAAAGACCAGGTCGCTGCACTTGTAGTCATGTGGCTGGCCTGGGACATGGCATGGGCAGAGAGGCTGATACAGCCCCCGCTGAGGTCACCCTGGCCGAGCGATTGCTGTGCCTCCCCAGCAACAGGTGTGCCGGGGCCGCCTTGCCCGCTGCCTCCGTGTGCTGCGCTTGGAAGGGGACGCTGCCATCCTCCCTCCCTGCCTGGCTGCAGACGTCCGTCTGCCCTCCTGAAGCACTACTGCCGCTGTTCACTTTTGTTTTGCAGCAGGAGAAGGAAGAAAGCGAATGGCGATGCCCCGGTAGTGCACAGGGAGGGCAGCCGGACTTCTGCAGCCAGTCAGGGAGAGAGGGGGGCAAGATCGGCAGTGGCGACCCCTTCTAATTGGTGGCTGGGTGGGAAGCCAGTGGGCTGCTTCGGAGCCTCAAGCCCCACAGAGCTGGCACAGGAGGCACACGGGCCCGGGTGGACGGTGGCCTTTTCTGCAGCATCCCCCTCAGCTCTTTGGATCTCCCTGCAGGAGGATGGGCTCTGCCTTTGCAGAAATGGAGTGGGCAGCCACAGGATGTCCGCTTGCCCTCCAGGAGCACCACAGCCACCGTCCCTGTCAGCCCCAACGCAGCATCTGTGTTTCTACCAAGAGCAGCCCACCCACCCACTGGGCTGATGGGCTGGACGCTGACCTCAGAAGGCAAGTGGGTGTGGGGGACTGCTGGGAAGGCCATGTGGAAGGCAGGCAAGCATGTCAGGGCTGCTGGGAAGGGAGTAAGCTGCTAGCTCCCTTCCCCACAGCCCCGACATGCTTGCCTGCCTTCCACGCGGCCTTCCGCTTGTCTGCCTTCGCAAGCTGGCCATGGGGACGCCGGGAAGGCCATGTGGAAGGCAGGCAAGCATGGCAGGGCTGCGAACCACGGGGAAGGGAGTAGGGAAGGCAGGTTGGGATGGTGGGTGGGGCAGGGGTAGCTAGGTAGGGTGCAACTCACAGGCTTACCTGGCAGGCAGATCAGGGGAGCAACTCTTCAGGCAAACAAGCTGCAGAGCAGAGACTGGGCGGGTCTGGGAGAGCGAGTGGAGACCAGAGGAACTGGTTTGGGGGCGTGGCCAGCCAGTGGTCACTACTGGTTTGGCGACCCAGGCCAAATGTCCACTACCGGTTCTCCCGAACCAGTCTGAATCGGTAGGATTTCACCCCTGGTTTGACACCCCTGCAGTATGGGAACAGTTGTTCCCAGGATCCAGCGGTAAAATGCAGTGCCACAATAAATCTGGAATTCCCCATCCTTTGTTAGTGGAGGAGGAATACATGCTATTCCCTGAACTTGGTGCTAAGTGGGAATCATGGTTTTTTTTCCCCATTGAAAGTCCTATTTGCAACATCGAGATTAAGAGGTGATTTGATGGATGTTCCTATGCCCCTTCAACAACTCAGATAGCTGACAGGATGTGGAAAAGACAGAAAGTTTTTTTCTGCCCCAGACATCAGGTTAAAATATCACAAAGGTATGCAACACCGAACAATGAACTGATCTTTTTAAAAGTGTCATGTTCATTAATGACATATTTAGTGAAGTATTTTTGTGAAAAGACAAGATCAAAGAAGATAAAACCTAGACAATGCATTAAACCATTTTTGACCTTAGATAGCCTAGCCTTATTATAAAATATTCCATACTTTAAAAAAATCCAGCTATTTAGCATTCTGGAAGTATAAATTGGAGTTTTAAACTAAGTATCAAGCATGGACCTTTTCTGACATTATGTGATGATAGCTATGTTATTATGAGCCTAATGATATCTACTGCATACAAGAATACATAGTATCATGCTGAGAAACCAATGATCTGGTTCTCATTTTGACTGCAGGCAAACAGAATCTCATCAGAGCTATAAATTTCATGAGTCTGTTTCCAAATTTAAAACCCTTAAGAAAATGGCTTTTATGGTTCAATGGTTTTAAAAGGTTGCTCATACTTGGCTTTATAACAAGGAATTTAATTGTTCCGAAACAACAGAATCCTGTTTGCTTTCATTCTGCTTCTTTTTGCCAGATATGTCACCATAGAATCCACCGTGAACCCACCATGGAGAAACAGGCAATTTTCCATCAAGGACAAAATACCAGAGTAATTTGGATGGGTAGAACTTTCTCACTCAGTGGTGTGCCAAAATTGTTTTAAGTCAGTGTTTCTCAACCTTTGCAGTTTTAAGATGTGTAAACTTCAACTCCCACAATTCCCAAGCCAGCATGTTCATTGGGGAAAGGTGGAAGTTGAACTCCATACATCTTAAAGTTGCCAAAGTTGATAAAGCACTGCTTTAAGTCACACGATCTTTCTAGGTTGCTTTCTAATCAACCTTCACTTTTTCATAGTGTGAAACCTATTTAGTTTTGTGTCAGTGAATGTTAGTTTTTTGAGTTTGATACAGAAGCAAGCTAGAGCAGTGAGAATATAGGATCTTGGCAAAGACCCAGAATAAAGACAGAAATCAGAATAAACAATTCAGGATTAACCTTTTATGTTGGGTAAACTGTTTTCCAAGTCAATTTATGAAGAGCCACAAATTTGTCAATAATATATATTGAGGCTACTCTTTTATTTCATTGATTTAAAAAAAACAAAACCAACAACAGAAGACAGATCTAATGCTCTTCCAAGTAAAACATACTGAATTAATGCTCATTGGTGTTAAATTAATAAAAAAAATACAACAGAATGATCAACTTTCTATTGCCAAGTTTTAAAAAAATCAGCAGAGCAAAAAATATTGTTGTGCAAGAAAGGACAAATTCAAAATATAAACTGAGACAATTCCAAAGGTATGTCATGGCATTTCAGAAAGCATAACAAGATTATTCTCTTGTGGAGAGATTTATATAGAAAGGTTTCAGGCCTTCACCTTCTGGCGTGAATATAACTTACTCTGCATGAAGGATTTCCTTGCAATCTTGCATTTCAGTACTTTGGTCTTTTGTCTACTTGGTGATGTCATTTCTTCTACAGGTTTGGAGATCATTCCAAGAAACCTGAGTTGGGTTGGAGCTTGTAGGTTTCCTGCTTGCCATGCTGGGTCCAAATCCATGAATTCACACTGCCTTTCAAGGCCTGTTCTAACTTCTTGCTATTTTCTGAGAATAAGGGATACCACAATCAGGTGCCTTTGAAATTTGTTCAGGATGCCACTGACTACTAACTCCTGATAGAATTCCAAGAGATTGCTTTTGACATTTAAAGCTGTGAAGTCAAAGCAACAGGATATTCAAAATATTTCCTCCCATGTAACTTTGCCTGATTATTAAGATCAAACTTAACAGTAATGTCACTATATTAAAAGGCAAGCAGGCAGGCAGGCGATGATCAGAAAATAACCTTTCAGTGGGAAGTTATTTCTTTAGTGTATCCTCCTATGATTAATAAGATTTACATTTGATGGTTTCAACCATAACTCAAATTAAAAACATCTTCATTTTGTCAAATATTTGATGCTTTCTTTCTACTTCATGAGTAGCAGCTCTAACATCTATTTTGGGTGTATTCTTTCTACACTTTTCATTTGTTATAAACAGGATCATTTTAATCAAGAATTGTATTTTTATATTCTTAAATTAGGAGCAATATATTGATTCTAAAAATTATATGTGTGTGTGTGTGTGTGTGTAACATTTTTTTGCTGATAAATGAAAATAAAGGGAGACTATATATATATATATATATATATATATATATATATATATATATATATATATATATATATATATATATATATATATATATATATATATATATATATATAAATAAAATATGATTATCTTTATGTGTAATGTAAAGAAACTAGAAGGATGGAAGCTGTATGAAAAAAAAAGTTAAGTAGTCAGTGGTATGGCATGTGTCAGATGAAGAAAGTTCCAGTTCAATTTTCCATCCAGTTGATGGGAAGAAAGAAAAGTTAATTTGATCTTAAGTTTTATAGGAAATTGGATTTTTATTCTCAAACTTATACCTAAAATGCACTTGCATGCCAAAACAATGCACTTCAAAACAGAAGCAAAACAGAATACACACACAGAGACGCTTATTGCAGGAAAATAGACACTAAAATGTAATTACTGCAAGGAAAAATATATGAAAATTCATACAAATTAATAAATATTTCAGTAATCAGGCCAAACATATAGCAATACTTGCTTTTCTTCTCTATTTCAAGTCAAGATAGACTGTTCATTTATAATTTAAATGCCTTCACGTCTTATGTAAGAAACTTAAGGCAGCACATATAGTGCTATTCCTATTTTTCTTTACAACAACCACCCTATAAAATAGATTGGGCTGAGAGTGAATGACTGGCTCAAAGTCATCTGGTGAACTTCCTTGCTTGAAGGTGGGCTAGATCCCAGATCTAAAGAACACATAGGGCAGGGGTGGCTAAACCGTGGTGCATGCGCCAAACGTGGTGCATTGGATGATTGCAAGTGGCGCATTGCAATCGTCCAACGGACAGAAAAGGTGACGCTGTTTTAGCGAGCGAAAGTGATTCCGACCGTGGAGCAGAGGCGCCCGGCGCGAGAGGCACGGGGATGCCAGAAGTGGCGGCTTCAGCGGCAGACTCCTGCCCGCATCTCCCACCCGCCTGCCTCTTGCCTTCGCATTTAAAAGAATGAGAGGTGGGCGGGCAAGAGATGCGGGCAGGAGCCTGCTGCCGATGCCGCCACTGTCATCCCCGCGTCTCTCGCCCCGCTCGCCGGGTGCCTCTGCTCTGCGGTGAGAATCACTTTCGCTCGCTAAAACAGCATCACCTTTTCTTTCTTTTTCTCTCTCTTCCAGCCCTTGCGCCCATCCGGCTCTGGGGTCGCGTTGCGCGGCCGCTTGGTCGGGACGGGCGCCGGTAACTTTCAGTCAGGACGCTCTGCGGGAGTGCTTCCCTTTCCCCCTCCTCCTCGGCAGAGGCAGGGTCAGCGCGGCTGCCCGTGAGAGGACTGCTGCTGCCCGGAGAGCCTCGGGCGCTCGGCGCTGTCCTCCGGCTTTCCTTCCGCGTGCGCTGCCGTTCCGTCCGAGAGCCACCAAGCGGAATGCGCTTGATGGGCTAAATCGCTGCCTTTCTCCTCCTCCACCTCCTACCCCGGCTGGGCTGACGGCTGCCCATCTTCCAGGAGCCTCGGTAGGTGTGGTGGCCGCTGGAACTTCTTCAGCCAGCCCCTCTCCACAGCCACACCAGCTCGACTCCCGTGAAGGCTGGGAGCTGAGACTTTGTGCGCGTCTTGTGTGTGTGTGTGTGTGTGTGTGTGTGTGTGTGTGTGTGTGTGTGTCGATGCTGCCACTGCCAAGAAAGAAAGGAAGGAAGGAAGGAGGGAGAAAGAAGAAGAAAGAAGACAGACAGAAAGAAAAAAGAAAAAAAGAAAGAAGGAAAGAAGGAAGAAAGAAAGAAGAAGACAGAAGACAGACAGAAAGAAAGAAAGAAAGAAAGAAGTTAGGAAGGAAGGAAGACAGAAAGAAAGAAAGAGAAAGAGAGAAAGAATGAAGTTAGGAAGGAAGGAAGACAGACAGAAAGAAAAAGATATTAGGAAAGAAGAAAGATGAAAGAAAGAAGGAAGGAAAGAAGGAAGGAAGAAGAAAGAAGACAGACAGACAGAAAGAAGTTAGGAAGGAAGACAGAAAGAAAGAAGGAAGGAAGGAGGAAAGAAGAAGAAAGAAGAAAGAAAGAAAGACAGACAGACAGAAAGTAAGAAGTTAGGAAGGAAGGAAGGAAGAAAGAAAGAAAGAAGTTAGGAAGGAAGGAAGACAGAAAGAAAGAAATGGATGTTAGGAAAGAAGAAAGACGAAAGAAAGAAAGAAGGAAGGAAGGAAGGAAGAAGAAAGAAGACAGAAAGAAGGAAGGAAGACAGAAAGAAAGAAAGAAGTTAGGAAGGAAGGAAGGAAGGAAGGAAGAAAGAAAGAAAGTTGTATGGCCGCCCTGAGTCCTACGGGAGTGGCGCGGAATACAAAAATGACCAAATAAATAAATAAATAATAAATGGCGGATCGGAACTCGTCTGCGAAAAAATTTGGCGGATGGTATGCTTAAGGTTGGCCACCACTGACATAGGATATTTCTGGATTTCTTTGCAACACGTTCATAACAGCACCAGTCCAGGTCATGTCAAAAGAAAAGAGGGTGTAGAATGGGAGTGGCCAGCATTCTAAACCAGTAGCCCAATGCCACTTCCACTGGAGAATTTTTTTCCCTTGCAGGCCCAGATCACAACTAGGTTTTTTTTTTACTTTAACATTTATTTTGCCTCTCCCACCATCCTACATTTGGTCCCGTTTCATTCTGTTTTGGTTTCAGTGAGTTATCCTGCTGAGGGACAGATGGTATCCCGAATCCTCTTATGTAATTTATTTCTTTTCTTGAGCTGGAGAGAATAAAAACGTCTTGTTTGATAAGAGGGGCAATCAAAAGATAGGGTGTCTGTGTGCGTGCGCTTTTTGCACACGCCTCATCTTTCCATCCCCAAACTCCATTTTCAGTAGTAGTTATGTATATATGGATGGCAGTTTGTAGAGTAAGAGACAAGTTTAGGGGTCAAAAGGATCATCAATATGGTGTTGAATGACAGGACAAAGGGAATCTGTGTCTTCAGGGCTAACTCTGGTCCCTTAATTTAGTGCTAACCGCTTGGAGCTTGAAATCTTTCTTAACAATTTCCCTTAAGATTAGAGTTAAGTTACAACCTTTCATATGGCCTTGTGGGAACAGTTAAAAGTACCGCTTTCCTAGAAAGATAGGGATGATACAGTGTTCTCCTATACTGGTGCACAATATGTACATGCCTTGTAATTGCTAAAGGAAAGACTGATTGTCACTGCACAGCTCTATTTGTGTCAGTTCTTGAAGAATGGAGAAGTGGAGATAATAGATTTACCTCACAGCAAAAGTACAACAACTATGACGTGGAATAAAATATTCAGTGGGAAGGTTAGGACACCACATATCTGTGAAATCACTCTAGGCATGAATAAAACTTTATTTTTTTTATGTGCAATCATGATTAAGAAGAATCAAACTTCTGGACTTCTCACAAATCCTAGTTGACTCTTGCTATGTTCCAAGTACAGCTGGGTGCAGATAGAGTTGTTGGCGAAGGCAAATGGAATAGCCATAGAACCTCCCTGAATAAAGGCAGTACATTATAAAGGTAACCTCACAGTGAGATGGTGGGTCATTATTATTGTTATCATCATCATTACATTTTTAAAAAAAAGAAAATATTATAGCTCATACAATTTAATCATAAGATTAGCCTTCATTAGACCTAACCGTACTGGACAATTTTTGTCCAATTTCCCACCTTCCCTTTCTAAGAAGGTGGTGGAAAATGTGGTTGCATCACAGCTCCATTGCTCCTGAATGCTATGGATTATCAAGACCCTTTTCAGTCATGATTCAGACCTGGTTATGGGATATAAATGGCACTGATTGTACTTGTCTATGATCTCTGGCGAAAACAAGATGGAGGTAATTCAGCCATCCTTGACCTCTTGGCAGCTTTGGACCATGGCATTCTTTTGGGTTGGTTGTGGAATTTTGGAATGGGTAATGCAGTGTTGAATTGGTTCAGTGCCTTTTTCTGTGGCTGGTTCCAATCAATGTTGGTATGGAGTAAGAGGTCCAGCCCACAGCCGCTACTTTGTGGGATGCCACAAGGCTCAGTGCTCTCTCCTTTGTAATATCTACATAAAACTGCTGGGTGACATCATCCAACACCATGGACTGAGATACCATCAATATGCTGATGATATTCAGCTTTACATCTTCACTCCTGCTGACCCAAGTAATGCTGTGGCTTCCCTTTTGTGGTGCCTGGTGGCTGGGGGGGGGATCTGGATGGGGGACAACCTTGGTAAGACGGAGTACTTGGGTATGCAGAGTCTCAGGATCTGGAGGTATATCATCTTTAGTTCTAGATGGCGTGGTATTACTGAGGATAGACTTGGTGTGCAACTTGGAATTTCTTCTAGACTCACTTCTGCTTGAAGTCCAAGTGGAAGTCATGGCTAGAAGAGCCTTCACACCATTTTATGTGATTGCACCCTTATCTGGCTCATGAGGCACCAATTGCACCCTTATCTGGATCATGAGGCACTGTACTCAGTCACTCACATCATAGTCATCTCCCACTTGGATTATTGCAACGCTTTCTACATGGGACCACCCTTGAAGAGTATTCAGAAGCTACATTTGGCCCAGAACGCAGCAACATAGATAGTTTTGGCAACCCCTAGGATGTCACATGAAACATCAGTGTTATGTGAGCTGCACTGATTACTTTTTTCCTTCCAGGTACAATTCAAAATACTGATAATTACCTTTAATACAATTTATGGCATGGGTTCAGGACATTTTCAGAACCATCTTTCATCAATGGGATTGTCCCTCTTCACTTGTACTGGCAGAAGGAGCCTATTGTGGATCCCATCAGCCAAGGAATTTTGGCTAGTGGGATCCAAGAGAAGAGCCTTTTCTGCCACGGCTCCTGCCCTTTGGATATCTTATCTCAGGAAGTAAGATATGCCTCTCTCTTTTTAGCTTTCAGGAAAAGCCTTGAAACCTAGCTATGCTGTCTGTCATGGGGTTCTGAAGGAAAAGTTGCTGGCTGGAAGTGGTTGGTGCACTAACAGAAAAAGCACTCTGCCTCTCTACTTCTAATCTTTATTTTTAGCTTGTTTTAATTTTTGCAGCTTTAATTCATTTTTATATTTATAGCTGTTAAATGTCTATTTTATCTTAACTATGAGATGGGTAGCCAAAAATGGATAAATAAAACAAACATTTAAAAAACTGATCCATCAATCTAAAATTTCTTTTCATCAAATTGAAAATCTAAATCTAAAAGTCATACAAGGAAGCCTCCAATTGTTTGCAGATTTCTGAGGTCAGTAATAATAATATGGATTAAAAGATACATTTTCTATCCAGAAGTGAAAACAGATGCTAGGTATAATATGACCTGAAAGGAAGAGAGTAGAAATGTAACATGAACATCCACAATCAAAATTCAATTCAAGCTGAGAAAATAATTTAGATTTACACATTACCTTTACCTTTGGTTAGTTTGAGTTATGTTTTATTAAGCAAATGTAAAGTTAAAAACTATCATTTAACAAACAACAACTGAATTTTTATTTGGAACTAACCCAACATGGTTTGCCATGCTATGCTAAATACATGAATTACTCAAATGGGATGCAACTTTACAAAGCATTCTATTTTATTATTGAAATAATGTGATAATGTCTACAATTATTTCAATTCAGAAAAAATCATATTTCTATTGTATAGTTACCTAATTATTTAAATTTGTAACTACCAAAATTAATCTCTAACTACATAGAAATGCTATGGGATATGGGATAATTCTGAATGCTACTGAGTCTTTCAGCATTTACCTTAAACAACATAATGAAGAATTTCAATAAATCTGTATCACTAAAAAAGTTACAAAAATTATACTGCACATAATTCTAATGCTTTTATATTTTGTGTGTGTGTGTTTGTGTGAGTAATGAAAAATTCATGATTTCTTAATCACAAATATTACCAAGAGTCATTTAAACAATTCCTCAGAGTAAGATACATTTTAATTTCCAATGTCTTTTATTGGGAATGTTCTATAATTTTACAATGAGACACATTAATCACTTTGATACTACTTAACACATTTCAAAGAGGAATGACATTTAAATTTTTTGAAAACGTATTTCAGAGAGGAATGATATTTCTATTTTTTGGAATTTTTCTGTTCCATGTTTATCTCTTGAGAGGGATGTTTTCCTTCAGCTTCATTTTCATCCTCCTGTAAAACAAAACATTGAAATATTTTATGTGATTTTAAGACAAGCGAGCCTGTCTCCTAGTCCTTGGGCATGCAGTATACTATTATTGAACATCTATATATTTTTCATCTTTGTATTCCCAAAGCTACCTGTAATAATAAAATTTCCTTAAAATAATATAGCAACATCAATAAAAGACAAAACCAACATATAAAAAAAATAATTACAGAAAAAAAATAACAAAAATCCTGCTAAAATACCTTAAAGGAATGAAGATAACATAGTTTGGATGTTTCCCTTGGAAATGAGCTTCATGAAAAATGTAACTGACACTGCCAGGAAACTTGCAACAGGATGTTACTACTCAGAGTAAATTCGAATGCACTGAATTATTTAACAATTTATCAGGGTCTGTAAAGCAACACCATTCAATTCTAAGATGTTCACTACAGAAAAAGCATGAAAGTTTGTAGAGATTCTCAGTCATCCAGGTCATGGTTGTCCCAAAGGTGCTTTTTCAGGAGGCAATTGGACTTTCTTGTTTTTCTTTTGAAGACGTTTTGCTTCTCATCCAAGAAGCTTCTTCAGCTTTAACTCCTTCCATTTCCGACTATCCTGTCAGAGCTGAAGAAGCTTCTTGGATGAGAAGCGAAACATCTTCAAAAGAAAAACAAGAAAGTCCAGTTGTCTCCTGAAAAAGCACCTTTGGGACAAAGAACATGAACAATATTCCTAGCTGCAAACATTAAGTGTTCTTAAACAAAATGAGAGATGTGCTGGATTAACTAAGTGCTTAGTTAATTTGTTTATGAATTATTTCATTTCTTTTTTACAGAGAGTACTTTGATATTTCACCCCACCTTGCTCCAAACAATGTCATGTTCATCACCTGACATCTACAGAAATCAGGAGCAGGTTGTTACAGCATCAGCAACTTGTGTGTCTACAGATCATAACACATGTAATAATTCTTATTCCATTTCTGTCCAATAGTAGCTCTAAATCCAGGAACACCAAGTTTCATACTTTTTAGAATTAACACTTTATGCAAAAACAATAAATATTATTTTACAGAATAACTTCTGTAAGTTTCCTTTTAACTCTACCCACCCTGCTTAAAATACCTTTTCTGCCATGCTTGGAAGCCACTAAATTTTTCTTTTCTATCTTTTTTGATTCAAAAAATATATGAAGACTATAACATCGACCTAAATTATAGGGTAAAAATCAAACACAGAGACATACATGAAGAGCAAATCTAGAAAAGTTTCAGGCCTCCTCAGGTATTAGCACTTTGAGTAAGTATTGTATTTTTCGGAGTATAAGACGCACCTTAGTTTTGGGGGAGGAAAACAAGGAAAAAAGGCCTCTGCCTCCAAGCAATTTGCCAAACAGCAAACAGCACAGATGATATACACTGTTTGCTGTGCATTTCTGTGCATGTGTGTCTGACCCATAGAAACAGCAAAGAATTGGAGAAATGTACATTATGGCAGAAAGTTTTCTTAAATGTAGTCACACTAACTCTTCCCAATTATTTAAATAGATCTACTCCAAGGTAACTAAACTCTAATACTAAACAGGACACTGTTACATTTCATACTATACTTGTACAGAGCTGTTAAAATTAATTAAATTTTCTGGAAGTATACATTATTCTCTATTATTTAAAAGAAGATACAATAGCACTGGGCCTCTTCAGAGCAAGCATTTATTTTAAAAAGCTTCTTTATTTTGTTAAGTTGTCTAGATTTACAGGGTTCTCCAACCTTGGCAACTTTAAGACTTGTGGACTTCAACTCCCAGAATTCCACAGCCAGCAAAGCTAACAAAACTGGCTGTTGAATTCTGGGAGTTGAAGTCCACAAGTCTTAAAGTTGCCAAGGTTGGAGACCCCTGGCTCTAGAACAATAATAAAGCAGTCTTTAAAAAATAAGTCTAATAATTTGAACATTCTACAGACATTTATAGTTATTCACTTACCCCCTTGCATCCAGTTCAGCAGAAAATAAAAATCTCCGTGTCTCTCCCAGTTATTTGCCACTTTGCAGTTAGTTTCACTTTCATTTTCCCATGTGGCAAACCTAATCAGCTGTAGGTCGGGAAGTGCTAGTGACTTGCTTGACTTTACAGGCTCTTCTCTCTTTGCTGCAAACAGGTAAATTGCTGGAAGACAGAGGCCAAAGGGTGGGGGTGGCTGGGTGGGTGGGGCTGCATTTGGTGTATAAAGACGCACCCAAGTTTTCACCCTTTTTTGGGGGTAAAAAGGTGTGTCTTATACTCCAAAAAATACGGTACTTTGCCCTGGGTGGCGTTTGATTCTCAAAGTTGATATCTGCTCCAGGCTATCCCAAGATTGCTCATTCTTACCCTTGTCTTGTTAATATAAATTTATAAAATGAATCAATGAAACTAAATAAATGAATTAAATGTTTTTTGCAGATTGCTCCACATCACATCTAATCCATTTAGGCCTCCCCCAATCCACTGAAGTACTTCCCAAATGTTCTCACTTTCTATATGTCAATTATATTGAATTGAATTGATGTGGAACTAGAATGGGAGAAATAGTTGAAAAAACTAGAGGATGTAGAAGAGGTCAAACAGTATTAACAGAAAAATTTGGAAGAAGGATAAATTAAAAGTATGATAGATAATGCGGAAAGTAGTTATGGTAGGTTAGGGAACTAGACATTTAGCTATTACTCTGCAACAAACGAATATTTCTTTAGGCTGTAATGATAAAGTATTGGTGGCTGAGCTAGGTCTAGTTTAACATATTTTGTCCACATGTAAGTAGGAGAATAGAAAACTTTGAAGTCAGAGTAGGAGAAATACCCAACAGCTTCTACATGTGGATTCCTACAAAGTCATGACATCTTGGCATTGTTCCATTGTTGATCTCAAGGTTGCTTGATTCATTTGGATATAACTCATCCTTTCATGTTCAATCTTAGCAGCCATATCAACCACATATTGTTGGAATAGATGTCCTCCTCTTAGAAGATTATTAAGCTCATTCTCATGGTTCATTATTCAATATGCATAGTAACACATTGCCATTATTTTCTTGTTGTCATTTGGAATTGATGAGATTAGCCATCATCTCCAAGAGGAAAGAAATGTTTGTATTGAAAGCTGTCACAGCAGCAATAGGATTTTAAAATTATTTGCAAACTATCTCCTTGTTCTAGCAACAATGTACTGTGATGCTAGTTTAGTTCAATGTCGTTCGGAATAAGGATGATAACTTCATTGCCAATTTGTGCATTAAATCTCTCATGTTCAAATGCTGATTTCTGGTCAGGATCAATGACAATGGGAAGCTGCTAGCATGTCTCAAATTTGTTCTTTTGCAAGTCAAAGGGACACAATGTACAGCTTCATTCCATCATTGTGGAGTATATCAATGTTCAATTCTAAGCTGTTTTGAATATCATTGAAATAAATTTGTCTTGCTGGTTGGGGTCTGGCATTTATTTATTTATTTAATCATATTTCTATGCCGTGCTAGGGACTCTGGGCGGCTGTTTGATGTAATGATGGATTTGCCCTTGATTTGGATTTGCCGCTCTTCATTGGAAGAACTTCTGTGGCACCAAAGGATGTAATCTGGAAGGAGGCAGTTGTAAATAGCCTGATGTTCTTCCTGAACTTGCTTGCAATAGGCTCATCGTTATATAAATTAAGAAGATCATTAGATTGAGTTTTCAAATGGCCTATCATGACCTTTCTCTTCATACAGCAGAAATTGGTGGTTTCTCCAGGAAATAAGAATGCATGACAGTGAGGGCATCTGACTGTGATCCTGGCACCAACATTAATAGAAATATTACCGTATTTTTCGGAGTATAGGACGCACCGGAGTATAGGACGCACCTAGATTTTAGAGGAGGAAAACAAGGAAAAAAGTATTCTGAACCAAATGGTGTAGTAATATATTATTTAATAAAATACCAGTGTAGCAGAATACTTTTTACAACCATGTATACTTTTTACAACCATGTGCACTTTTTACAAACTTCAAACTTGACAGCTTTAAGACTTGTGGACTTCAACTCCCAGAATTCCTTCTCCAGTCATGCTAGCTCAGGAATGGGAGTTGAAGTCCACAAGTCTTAAAGCTGTCAAGTTTGAAGTTTGTAAAAAGTGTACATGGTTGTAAAAAGTCTTGCCAAGTTTGAAGACCCTTGCACCCCTAACCCAGGGGTCTTCAAACTTGACAGCTTTAAGACTTGTGGACTTCAACTCCAATTCCTGAGCTAGCATGACTGGAGGAGGAATTCTGGGAGTTGAAGTCCACAAGTTTGAAGACCCTTGCACCCCCTTGGCAAGTTTAAGACTTGTGGACTTCAACTCCCAGAATTCCTCCTCCAGTCATGCTAGCTAGAGTTGAAGTCCACAAGTCCTCCCGGTCTCGCAGCCAGTTCCCTCCTGAAGTTCAAGGGCTGCAACTTGAGCTGAGCAGATCTGCGGCGAAAGCGGCGGCTCCTGGTTTTCCCGGCCAAAGAGCGCTCGCTAGAGAAGAGCAGCTGAGGAAGCAGGCGAAGCGCGGCGGCAGGCAGGTGTTTTGGAAGCGCCGAGGGCACTTTTGGAAGCCCTCTCTGTGCTTTCTGCTTAGCCGACAGCAGTGGGCGCAGCGAGTCCCGTCCTCACGCGCGTCCCCGGCGCTTGCTGTGGTGACGCTGTTTTCTCCGAGACCTTTGTCTCGGAGAAGGAGCAGTAGACAAAGGTCTCGGAGAAAACAGCGTCGACACAGCAAGCGCCGGGGACGCGCGTGAGGACGGGACTTGCTGCGCCCGCTGCTGCCGGCTAAGCGGAAAGCAGAGAGGGGCATCCCGGACGCGCGTGCTGCCTTCGGCGCTTCCAAGACACCTGCCTGCCGCCGCGCTTCGCCTGCTCGCACGCCCGCTCGCTCGCAAGCGGGCAGCGGTGGGGATCGAAGCGGAGCGGTGGCACCTCGAAAGGACTGGGGTGCTAGATTTTATGCTAGCTCAGGAATGGGTGGCGGGGGCAAGCAGCGGTGGTGGTGGCGGCAAGCAACAGCGGGGACGGCGGGGGCAAGCAGCGGGGGGGCAAGCGGCGGTGGCGGCGGCAGCGGGGAAAACCTCCGAAGGGTGGGGGCTGGGGGCTGCATTCGGTGTATAAGACGCACCCACTTTTTGACCCACTTTTTGGGAGTAAAAAGGTGCGTCCTATACTCCGAAAAATACGTTATATCATGCAAGCCATGCATTTTGCTTTGTGTTTTCTCTATTGAGGCTTTGTTGTTGAAAGTGGATATTTTTCTGTTCAGGAACTTTTGCAGTAGTTAGTGTTGATAGATATTCACAAATTGACCTTTCCTTTCCTCCTATATTTTTTCTTGTCTCTTCATTCTGTACTTTTCCTTGTAATTCTGGAGATGCATAGTCTTTTCATCCTGTTCTTCATCTCTCCTCCCTGCTACATCTTGGGGACTTTTGATGTCATCTCTTGATCATAGTGTCCCCCGTCTCTTTCCATACAGCATAATTATGCTAATGATTTGTTTTGTGTTTGTTTTTACCACAATGTTGTACATTGTTGCTCTTACCTCAGAATAATTTAGAAACCTTCTCAGCTTCTCTATTGAGTTGTAGGAAGCTGACAGAGACAATTTCAAAATAGATCTCAACAACCTGAGGATGAGTGTAAGACCAGCGTATCTGATCTCTGGAGGCTGAAGTTTCAGAGTAGGAAAGCAGTTGAAGAGTGAAATAGAATGGGCAAGGACAAATAAATAGTGGTTAATGTAGATCACTTGATAACTTTCAGTCCTACCTCATAGGGTTGTTGTGAAGAAATATAGGAGGATGGAGTACAATGTATGTACTCTGAATTCCTAAAAAGATGGGATATAGATACACGTGCATGTTTGTGTGCCGGAGAAGGGTCACAAAAAACAATAAAAATATCCAGGGTCACATAAAACAATACATATTCTTTATGTCCCTTAAAGTTGTTGCTTCCTTAAAAGCCACATGATCCAATTTCTTGCTGCTGGGTGGGGGAAGAAGGGAGGAATTGTGAGACTGGATGGGAAATTGTTATGAAATGTTGAAAATGTAGATAATATGATTACATCAGTACTGAAGCAATCACAATTTCCCCAAATTTTACTCTCTCTGAAGTCATGAATCCTGGATTTTGGCCACATTCTGTAACTTACCCCATCTGAGGTACCTTGGTTCAAAAATTGTTGCCCCATAATTCAACATTTTGCCCAGTGAAAGATTGTAACAATGAGATTTTTATTAATATACAGATTAGAGGCAATAATCAACCCATTTATTCAACTGAAATTCCTATTGGAAAACAAGCCAGCTCTACTGTAGACTGAATTGCCATAATTCATGCAAACATTTCTATTGCCAGTATCTATCGAGCTAAGAAAAACAGCATAATGGCAAAACTGGACAAATCTTTCCTGGATATGGTCTCCAACTGCTGATCTAGCAGGAACTATGAATCCAATAGGACCCCCAAATTATGCACCAGTTTCTTCAGGGGTAACAGCATACCATTTACCACTAAAGGCAGGGCTATCTGGGTTCAGAAGATTTTTGTCCTGTAGGGATTCATCCTAAAATTGTTCCATCCCTTCTTGTCAGCTGCACAAAATAGACCAAATTTGGAAACTGACTCCACAGGAAGACTAGAACTATACCATATTTGAGATTGGCTATAGAAAATAATTCTTGCAAATCTGTTTGAGTTTTATCTTCCCTCCCTCTTATCTGGGATGCCCCAGGTTCACTAGCTTTTTAACATTACCTCCTTTCTCTGCTAATGGATGCTTTCCTCCTTGTTATCTATGGCAGCTCCTGAATATTCCCTTCAACTCATCTCCATGGCTTTCTGACACTTCCTTCACAATTTCCAGGCACCTCCACCACAATTTCTTTAAAACTCCACAGCAGATTTAAAGCTGAGTACCTTCAGTTGTTGATACTTTATTCTGAACTGAGCTCTGGGTGGTCTCTGCCTGTTGTTTTATATAGATATTAAAGAGATAGGGGGCAGATTCAAGTCTTGGGTTATCCTCTTCTTTCCTACTAATGTGAATTGGGATTGATTATTCAGAACGAAGTAAAACTACTGCAGTACCGGAACTTTAATCTGCAACAGATGATCTAAAAATATTTTCATGGTTGGTGCGGTGGTACTGAATATTGCTAACACATCAAACACTACAAGGAAAGGAGCACTCGCCATCTAAAATCTGCTGCTGGCCCACCACAAGAACCAGCATTTTTTGGGGGGTCTCAGGACCAGACCTGAACCCAGACAGGAAAGGATAATGTGCTTCATCTAAAGTTATTTGTAATTGCTGTCACATTACCTTCTTAACAAATTTCCACAGAAATGTGAATTGTCTACAGTAACTGGAATGAGTAATGGCCTTTTTAAGGAGAAGGTGAACTACTGCTTTTTTCAGAGCTGGTAACATCAGTCCCTATCTCAAAGATGCATTTACTAACCACTTTAAATAGCCTCATTCCCTCCCTGGCAGTGAAATCAGTCAGGAGAGGAAGTAATATCCTACAAATCTCACAGATAACCCTACCCTATCCTCAGAAGAGACAGGTTCTAAAAACTCCAAAGTGACATCACAAAATCCCAGAATTCTCATCTCAAAAGATTCTGCCTAGCCAAACTTCAATTCTAACTTCAAGGGAATATACTGTAGATGATTTTGTCTTCAAAATTTCAAGCTTAAAGGTCACAGTGACTCAGGGAAAGCTCTTTTAACCTACCATACAAAGAACAACCATTAAGAAGATTGTTGGATAGCTTTCCAGAAAGAGTTGACATTTTACTATCCTAACCAGCCAAGGGCCAAGAATGAACTCATTCGTATTTGTTCTTTATTTTTCATAAATTCTAAATTTTTAGAATTTCAGTTTATTCATCTTCATCCAAAATATAATTATTATGGGGAAAGTATTGAAAAACCATCTCTATCAAATAAAAAGAAGAAGTATTGTTAACATGTATTCCATGACACCGAAAGTTTTGTGTGGATTTTCGGAAGAACAAGCAACAAGCTGAATCTTCTGCAATTCACAGATAAAATTGACTTAGTATTAGACAGTAATTCTACAACATCTGCCCTTGGAATCTTCACAGAATTGTCAGAGCAATATTGTGACGCCTAATATCCATAAAGTTGACGAAAAAGGAAACTATAAGCATACAGCAAGAAACAGTAAGTTTAACTACCCCATCTTTGTTCTGGTGATGATTATTCATCAAGTAATCAAGATGCTCACACCCAAATATGCTTGATAACCAGAATAAAATTGATTTTTAAAAATCCATTAAATTAAAAGTAGTCTAAGATTATTTAAACAGGGAGAATCAGGATGAAGATAAAAATAGAATAGGCGCTTTAAATTAGATGGATTTTTTTTCTTTTAACAAAGAAGGATTACTTAAAATCTAAAACTTGGTTACCACTCATTCATTCAAGCTGCTACTAGTTGAGGTAGACAGAAGGTATAATTGTTAAAAACCAATGTCTACAATATATTTGTAATTTTCCATTTAAGCAAATGAAAATGGTAACATTTAAAATAAACATGCTTCCTTACCAGATAAAATAATAAAATGCGGTAATGAAATTGAGAGAAATCAGGTAAAATATTATATGTATGTATGTATGTATGATGTATGTATGTATATATGTGTATATATGTGTATATATGTGTGTGTATACCGTGTTTCCCTGAAAATAAGACCCTGTCTTATATTTTTTTGAACCCTGAAATAAGCGCTTGGCCTTATTGCCATGCACTCAAAAGCCTGATTGGGCTTATTATCAGGGGATGTCTTATTTTGGGGGAAACAGGGTATATGTATGTGTATATATGTGTGTGTATATATGTATATATGTGTGTGTAGGATTTTTTTGCTGATAAATGAAAATAAAGGGAGACTTAGTATATATGTGTGTGTATATATATACCGGTATATATATATATATATTCCCTCCCAGATACCAGTCAACTTGTTAAGAAATCATTTTTAAAATGCAAGAAATACCATTATATATAAAATTTATTTTTCAACAGCATGTGCCACTGAGAAAGAACCGTGTCATTTTTTTTAAGATCAGTTATGTTTTCTTCGCCATTGATAAAAGACAATAAATTTAACTTCAAAGACACTTATGTGCTACAGCATCGTATTTTTGTCCCATCTAGTAAGGTTTCATGACAGGTCTGCCAATTTTCCAATTACTTCTACCTCCATATGTTATCTGAAGATCAGTCAGGTCTAAAATAGGAAACATGAGCATGTCAGGCAATGGCATGCTTACAATATTCTAGGAGTTAAGATCATAATTCATGCCAAGCTTCTCTGGAACATCCCAAATAAATGAAGTGACATCACAATGCCAACATTCATAAGAATGCATAGCACCTTGTATTCAATGCTAAATGGTGTCCTCCAAAGAATTAATTGTGGAACTAATACATATAATACATATAATTCAGAGACATTCTTACAGGCCAACTGCAGCCTAAAGAGATCTTGACTGGGTGAACACAGTTCTATAGTTTTTAAATACCATTTCAGGCAATGAAAATATAACTAAATCTGAAATGCTTATGATAAAACAGTATGGACTAAGTAGTAAATCGAAGTAATAATCTAACCCCACAATTAAAACTGATGTTAAAAAAGTAAAAATAATAATTATACTACTACTAATAATAATTATTAATATAATTATTAATAAAATAATAATTAATAAAATAATAATTATTATTATTTTAATACATTTTTAAATGTTCAGTTGACTCGAGTTTCATTTTTTAATGAATAAAAGAGATAATAATAATGGATTCAATATTTTTCAAACAAATGCCAGAAACTAGCAAAGTTCCATACTCAATAAGTTTTAATTCACTGCTTGTTAACTTGAATAAAATAATATATACATCTCTCCTGTATCAATAAATAAATGAGTGATATGCATACAAATAACTACATAACATACAGCTTAAGAGTTTTATGAAATAAACTCTAGATAACTTTTCAATGGCACTTTTAGAAGCATTTGTTCTTTTGTATATAAAATATTTAACAATATTTAATGTTCTTTTAAAGACATTAGCAATGTTTGAACTTTCAGCTAAATGGGCTATTTAAGCTAATTATAAAGGAATGATGCTGAACAGAATGAAGTTTAGACATATTTAATGTATTTGCATTAATGTATTTTAATGTGTTTAATGTATCTGCTTTATATTACATTCAATAAAACTTCCTATCCTAAAGGAACCTACATTTACAAGATTTAATGTGTAGGATCAGTTCACTTAAAGTATTGTATGTACTGCCAAACTAATCATACAATGAGTGACATGTTTATGAATGTTCAGTTAAAATCATAAGTGGGAAATCTTTCAGGAAAAGCATTAATTCAGATGATCCTGATTTTTTAAAAAATGTCTTTTTCTGTCAAAGACTTGGAATGAGATTGAATTTCTCTCTGATATCCATAAATCTATTTTTAAGACTATTGGTAATTATTGCTATGGAAAGTATTTCTTCTAGTATCTGCTAGTTTTGTATTTTTATATTTGAATGCATAGTTAGATTAAGTCAAGGGCATTCCTCCCCCCAAAAAAGTGCTAACTGGTCCTAGTCATATGTTTTTCTTGATGCATTCTAACATATATTCAACTTAAAAGACATTAGGATCTTGAGGACTTATTTGAAAGTAAGGATGCCTGATCATTGGCACCTATATATGTCTTTATTTTCGTAAAGCAGAATGCTTTAACAAGAAGGCAGAGATGCCAGATGCTTATTCTATATGACATGTAAGGAACTGCTGTAGTTGTTCCAATGTATTCTTGTATCAAAAGAGTTTTATATCATTTGACTAAATGGTAAATTAAAAGCTCTTTACTTAAGGAAAAATGTGAGGAACTACAATGTGATTTAAAAATGTTTGTTAACATGGGCCACCTAGATAATGTGCTTTGCCATTGAAAAATCACAGAATATGCAAGCTCAAGAAATGGTATTACATTAAATATTATTAAGTCAATTTATTCATCCATTTATTAGACCTCAGTTTAATAAATTCGACATACAAAAATTATCTGGATTTTGTAGTTTTTTGTGTCTGAAACATTCTGAAACAAAGATGATTTATATCAGTTTCTACCACAATACTATGATTGGAATGACATTTACATCAATTTATACATTATTTGTATTATGATATGATGGTACAAACCACACAATTTATATCACTTTAATAATTATGTCATTAGGGAAAAGATGCAAATACATGCTAATAATGTATTTGGCAGTAATGGTCACCTTTTCCACAAAATGTTAAATCAAGCTTTTACTATAATATTTACAGGCTTCAATATAATATTACAGGTAATATTTGAAACATTTAAAATAAGCACTTCCTCTGGAAAGAGTAGTAATTTTATCACCTACTTTGGAAAATAGATTTTTTCTTATTTCCTACAAAATAATAGAAAAAAAAAATCCAAAGTCCATTATGAATGGAATTAAGCACATTATATTTATGGATTGCATCTCCACTTTAAGGTTTAATCAAGAATAGCCTGTATCACAGAACTGGTATAAAACATACAGTATTTATTGGAATTTCACAACTTTTTTGGGATTTCCCAAATTTTTGTCCAGATTTACTTTTTCAGCAGTTCTAATTTACTTTGTCTGGTTAACTAATTTACTACATTAGATTTCTATTTCTATATTTGGAAATGGAATGCATAAATATACAACTTGTTACTATTTAATTTTTTCTCTTGTCTATTCATAAGTAGTGCTATTCTCATTTTTTTACATTACAATGTGTTTTCCTACTATTTATGCAAACATGCTTTTCTAATGTGATTAGCTGGATTAATAGGCAATCTACCCATCCTGGTAGATTGGATGGGAAAAGTCATTTTTTAGTTTTCACATTTTATCTGTAAACTTTCTGACATTACCTGGCTGCATTAACTTAAAAGTGTATTCGTAATAAATCTTTTGAGAACCTGAGCAAATTCCAGGCAAACTGCAGGTTTAAAGAACATGGATATTATTATAGAAATGATGATTTTATAAGTCCTTTTGAAAAAGAAATTAATTATCCCAGATAATATTATTAAAAACTATACTTATTTCTGTAGCACATATAAAAATTAATCAAGATTTCTTGCTTTTAAACTTGTATTCATTTATTTATTTAGAATAAGCACACAAATACAAACAAACACAAAACAGATGAACATACATAAAGGCTTGGATAGGCTTGTAAAATACACACAACACATACACACACACCCCACACACAGTTTTTATATTACTACACTTGCAAAGGACTCAGACATAAAATCCATAAAAACAACCATTGATACACCATTAAAACAAAAAAAATACCAAATACTGAAATTCAAACATTTAAAAATACTGTGCCAATGCTGTAATGGAAATACGTGTTTTAATATAAAAGAAAACACATTAAAAAAGAAATAGAGCCTGCAGGAGAAAAAACTGTACACATGCTACTTCTGAAATAATTAAAAGTATTCTCTGTAGATCATCTAAGTACTCAAAACAGAACCAATATGTAGCTAATCTTTTGAAGATATATAGAATTATAAGAAACACTATGGCCAACTATGTTAATGAATTTAAAAATGTTCCACAAATGTGATGGAAACTCCTTGATTATAGAATCAAAATATATCACTTTACATTTCCTTCAGACAAAAAAAATATGTAGAATTTCACGCACACATTTTAAAAATAAACCTATAAAAATAATGCAAAATGAAATGGGATGTTTCTAAAGTGAAATTGCTTGTATTCCTGTGCTGACAAAGCTTGAAGAGAGCAATAGGAAGAACAAAAAAGGAAAAAGGAAAAAAGGAGATCAACCTGAATCAAACAAATGGATGTAAACATTCACTTTCAACTTTCCATTTTATAGAAGACAAATTCCATTCTTTATAGGAGGTGACAAGATGTAGTTTTGAAGAACGAAATGTCAGACAATTATCTCTCCAGGAACTAAAAGAGAATTCTATATATAGATCATACATCATCAATCAATTCATAATGCTAGTAAGAATCCAATTGTAAAAATATGTGTAATAAAGCATACCTATAATTTGCCTTTTTGTGTAAATCAGCATAAGACATATGTCACAGACTGTCCTAGCTCAAGAATAATAAATGTTGTTACTATGCTAGGTAAGCAGTAAAGGTAAAATCAAATAATTTTAGCTACATAGATAGGGGTAGAGATATACAGTATGTATCAGTCGTTAAAAGGAAAATAAGGTTTGAAAACTGAAAGGAAACAACCAAATGCTTCCAGAATCTTTCCATCAAACTCAATAACAAGAAATCACATATGTAGCTATGGAAGTCAGCAAGTCAACTGTTCCCAAATGTCTGAAAAGACCATCTCTTCATCTATACTCTGGCTCTTATGTTTCTGATAAACTCAATTTCAGCTCACAAAAGCTTATTTCTTTTAATAAAATTGGTTGGTCAGAAAAGATGCTACCAGACTCCTGATTTTTTTGACACTGGCCTTTTTAACCAGATATGTAATTTTTCCTACTTTTTTCCTTTCATCAAGTGCATCAATATACTCTGATAGAACTCAATAACTGATTTTATAAGCATGTGAAGCTGGAAATGAAAGATAATTAAATATAGTGGACATGTAAAAGGCCCTCCTAACCCTATTTTCACCTCTCAGAAACAGAACAAGAAAAAGTGGCAATTTAATTCCACTAATTAAAAGTAAAACTTCTTTCACAAGAAGTTTTCTGCTCTACATAAGAGGTATGAATTCACAGCCTTGCAAGCTATTATAATTTTTTAAAACAAATTTTAAAACTCAAAGAGTAGGTCTCCCAGGATTTAAAAAAGCAAAAACAAAATTCTAATGATTAAAATAAAGTCATTATATAAAGCAAGCAATATTGTGCAGGATAATAGCGTGGCTGCTGGTGCTTTAAAAAGTACATGGCAATATGGTTTCTGTCATGTTGCAACTAGACATCAGGGAACAATCAGGCTCCAAGGATCATTTTATAAAGAAGTCCCAAATGTAATTTAAGAGAGTCACAGCATAGCAGAAAACCTGGGAGGGATATTTCTATCATTTGTCATCAATCATGTCAGAAGAAATACCCAGTTGGTACCTGTCATAGTTCTTTCTTCAGCAAACATTTCTCACATTAAAATAAAACAAAATAATAAAATAAATAAAACAGTGCATGAATTCAAATGCTGGTTGCTGGCCGTATTGCAATGGGATGAGATTCTCCAAATTGTCATACAGAAAACATTCTGCTTTAGAGATTTAGAAAATGTGCTGTCCTTGCAATAACAATAACAACACCAACAACAAAGAAACACCTTGAGAAAGAGCTACTGGCAATGTAAAGGGAGATATGAAATATTAAAGTAAATGAACAGCTATCAATGTTTCGGGTGCATCGGAGGAATAAAAACCAAAAATGTTTAAATATTTTAAAATGTGTTTCTAATTTTAAATAAAAAATGTAAAATGCAACATTAAATACAAAAATTGTGTGGGTGAAGTGAAGGGGGGGTTGGATTTTTTCTGGAAGCTGTTTTATTAAAAACATCAGACATGAAAGTAATAATAATAATAATAATAATAATAATAATAATAATAATAATAATAATAATAATAATAATAATAATAATAATAATAATAATAATAATAATAATAATAATAAAAACAAGATTTCCTTCACTTTTATAACTCCAAAACGAAACAAAAGAAATGGTTGCTGATAAGCATCCCATCGTCAACTGCTATGTGCATTGTTGCACAAGCTACATTTAACACCACCACTGCTGAATGTTGCAATGTATTTCTATAACTATGAAACCATAGATATGATGGTCAACTCTTATTGAACAACTTAAATGAATTTATTTTCCAGAAAAGAAAGATTCTCTACTCTTGCTTTTTTGTCATTCCCTTTTCCTGATGGAGGATTTTCTTCCTGCCTAACATAAGGTGCCAAGCTTGAAGAAAAAATGCATTCAAAGGGCAAACAGCCTTTGAGCTAAATCAGCTTCACCAGTTAAATCAGCATGGAAAGTACAGTGAACTTTCCAGTGCATAAGGGGCCTTTTCCCTGACTCCCTCCTTTGGAATGCGTTATGGACTAACCCTATAATGAAGCCCAGGATGAGAATGCAGAAAGGACTGAAACATTCTTTAGTACTGGATATTACAAGCAAATATCAATTTCCTATGATACATGGCAGGCTCCTGTCACTGCATCTATTTAGTGATAAAGCAGCTGTTTGTTTCCCAAGGAAAGGAGACCCTTGCAACATGGATCATTTTCATAGTGACAGACTTGACAAGTTTGACATTTACTTCATGAAATATTCTGAACCAGCCATCAAGAGAATGCACCCTCTGGGGCCACGGAAAAACTGACAATTTTGCCTTTTAACATGCATCTGTTATTTCTCACTGTCAAATAAAACCAACCAATTTCTTAATGACAATTCTCTTTTCATGTCTGACAATTTTTAAAGTTGAAACTAGGAGTGAAATAACCTTTTAATGTCACTAACTACTGACCTTAATTAATGGATTACGGCCACACAGCCCCATTTTGTTCAAGAAGAAAAGTGCCAGCCTGAAATTGCAAAAGGAAGCATTGCAATTACACAATGCAGGCACATTGCTCTAGATGGCAATGCAGGACTTCATTAGGATTTCAGCAACATTAAAAAACATCAAAAAATCTTTTAGGGTTTATAAACACCTGCATGTTTATCTCAAAACAAACTCCTTTAATTTGTATTGATACGATAACTTCAAGGATTAAAAAAAACAGGTCTGCCAGTTTTTGCATATTTCATTTACTTGTTCTAATTCTGATCAAACAGATATGTGTACCACTGCAGACTCTTCACAGCCAGTTTTCATTTATGCTCACTACAGTGTTATGAGTTTATGCCAGATTCCCAAGTCTCCCATCTGCTTCTGTTTCTCTCTTCTGATTAGGAAGCAGCCTCTCCATAGAGTGGCCCTTCTGGCTGACCGCCGCAACAGTTGTGACTTTCAGCTGGTCAGCAGTTCTGCCTTAGGACCACAGCCAAAACCTTTACTAGGGAAATGAAGCAGACTTTTTTGAGTGGGAATTTGGGGGGAAATGCTCACTTCTGCAGGTACTAGATAGGAAAATTTGAAAAGATGTAATGGCAGCAGCTAAATAGTTTTTAAGAGTCCTTTCCAGCTGAATTTTTATTCAGTGTATTTGAAGAGGAGGAAGTTGTATCAAGTTTTGGTGAAGACAAAATCCATGTAATCTGAGTTACATCCAGATAGAACAATGAATTGTCAATGTCTATAGTGGCTTAGGAGTCCATCAATGTGTACTAATAAAAAACATATGGTCCTATTTGTATTTACATATATTTTAGACATACAAAATGTTCCTCCTCTCACTACAAAATACATTCTCAGCCCTATGCATTTTAATGTATTTTTCTTGGAATATATAAAAATGATAAAAATACTGTGTGTGATGCTGTCTCACCACAGCAATGATAGAAATATTCCTAATCACTTCTTTGCCAAGTGGGCCCATCAGGGGAAATATTGACTAGCCTAGTGATGGCGAACTGTTTTTGGTTTGCATGCCAAAAGGGTGTGTGTGCACGCGCTAGTGCGCGTGCCCACACCCATTCCCTCGCCCACACACATGCGCACCCCCCAGTGCTGCCCCCACCTCCACGCACAGGCCTCACAAAAGCCTGGGATGGTGAAAAAACGGTCAAATGGGCAAACCGGAAGTTCGGAAAAACGGACTTCTGGTTTGCACGTTGTACTGTTTTTCGCACTCTGGAGGCTTCAGTTTCACAGCACAACAGTTTGCCTGTTGTGCTGTGAAAAAAAGCATAATGGGCAAACCAGAAGTCCTTTTTACCAAACTTTTGGTTTGCCCGTTGGGCCATTTTTCGCATTCCGGGGCTTCAGGAAGCTTCCCTGAAGCCTCTGGAGTGCGAAAAACAGCACAACAGGCAAACCGGAAGTCTCTTTTTCTGAACTTCTGGTTTGCCCGTTGGACCATTTTTCACACTCTGGGGCTTCAGGGAAACTTCCCTGAAGCCTCCAGAGTGCGAAAAACAGCACAATAGACAAACTGGAAGTCCGGTTTTTCGAACTTGCCCATTGGGCTGTTTTTCGCACTCTGGGAGAGCGAAACTGCCTTCCCCAAGGCCAAAAATCAGCTGGCCAGTACGCGCATTCGCGCTGGAGCTGACGTAGGGCAACGCCTCATGTGCCCTCCGATATGGCTCTGTGTGCCACACGTGCCATAGGTTCGCCATCACTGGACTAGCCTGTAAACTTTGTTAAGCAAAGATTTAGACATGAATCTACCAGATTACGACTACAGCTCCTAATCAAGATCCAATCACTGACAATGTACTCAACTGTATTAGAAGTTTGCAATAAAATATACTTTAAAAACTTTACAATGTGAAATACTGGCACTTTAGTATGTGGGATCAAGTGGAAATTATAACTGAATCCAGTAGAGCTTTTCTTATGGTATAAAACTGCTGGATCTTTCTGACTAAGGCTTACAACACTTACACTTTAAAATCTAGAACAGTGGTTCCCAACCTTCCTAATGCCACGCCCCACGTCCCCACCACGCCGCCACCATTTGGGTTCTTTTACCCTCTGTGCATGCACCAAGTGTTCAATGGCGGCGTCTGGGCGAAGTCTCCAGATCCGGGCTAGGTCTCCACTCGCTTCGCATGTTGCCTCTGGGGGCTTTTCGAGCCCTGTCGCGAAAGGCGTGTGCGACTTCGGCGGGGCCGGGACAGGTGGCTGCCCGGAGAGAGCCATCCCCTTCGCAGAGTCTCTCCCGTCTACCTGTAGCATTCGGGGCGAAGGTTATGGCTCTCTCCTGGCAGCTGCCTGTCTAGGTCCCGCCAAGGTTGCGCACGCCTTTCGCGACAGGGCTCGAAAAGCTCCCAGAGGCAACACGCAAAGCGAGCGGGGTTGGAAACCGCGATGCCCATGCCGGGATCCCCCGCCACCCAAAGGTAGGCAGAGGCACCGCGGAAAGTCCGCCAGGACCAGGGCTCCGTCTGCGGCTCTTCTCTTTATCGGCTGGGGCGCCAGCCCTCCCCCCTCATGCGCTCCGCTCTTTTGGGATTGATGCTCCAGAAAAGGGTCCCTGGCAGGATAACCCCCCCCGCTTCTAGCACGGAGGCTGCACCCCCGTTTGTCTCCCGAAGCACATGCAACAAAAGGACCCCCACCTCTGCTCCAGTCCCCTCGAGCGGGAGACCTCGGGCGCCGCGGCCCCAAGGGAGCAGGAGGGAGTCAAGTCAGGAGGAGGGGGAGCAGGAGGGAGTCAAGCTCCGCGGGTGCGGGTGCCAGACAAGCACGGGAGGCAGGGAAAGGCGCTTCATCCGTGCTGCCTTCCCGCCAGTCAGAAGGGCTCTCCTGCGGGTCTGTCCCTCAGCCGGGGAGGTGGGGGGAATCAGATACAAACGCCTCTCGCCGAATAGCACCTCTCCTGACCAATCGGAGGGCTCGGGCGAGTTGAGCCGATATGGCCAGGCTTGTGGCAGTGGGGGGGGGGGGAGGAGCTGAGGATGCCAGGGTGACCCCTGGGAAATGGTCGTTCGACCCCCAAAGGGGTCGCGACCCCTAGGTTGGGAACCACTGATCTAGAATAAAGAAAATGATTAGGAAAATTGAAATAATTAGAGACAAATAAAAAAGCAATATGCTTTTTCACAGTAAGAAAATAAACATGAGGCCTCTAAGACCACAGAAAGGTGTCTGTCTAATGACTGGTTTTTTCCGAGCTGAACATTTTTTTGTGTTCTATTATTGTCACTCTCATTTAAATTTTTTTTGTTATTATTTGAAAGTGTTTGAGGCTGAATAACAAGGGAAAATCTTGTAATAATAATATAAAAATCTATAAAATGTATTGAATTGCTGCTAAGATAATGAGATACTTTGGGATAATTTTCTATTTCATCTTTTATGAAAGTAATTCACTGGACATGCAAATATTAGAGGGACTTCTATGTAATCTGCAAAAAGTGATCTATATACTCTCTTTTGTTTAGGACATGACTGTTGGTTTTCTGGCCAGTGTTCTAGCAACCAGTCTTGTCCATTCAGTATAATAAAATGGGGTAGATAGTGACATACAGGTAGTTCTTGACTTACAACAGTTCATTTAGTGACTGTTCAAAGTTACAACAGCACTGAAAAAAGTGACTTATGACCGTTTTTCAGTTATGACCTTTGTAGCATCCCCATGATCATGTGATCAAAATTCAGATGTCTGACAACTGGTTCATATTTATGACCATTGCTGTGTCTCAAGGTCATGTGATCACATTTTGTGACCTTCTGACAAGCAAAGTCAATAGGGAAACCAGATTCAGTTAACAAACAGGATACTAACTTATCAACTGCAGTGATTCACTTAACAACTGAGGCAAGAAAGGTCGTAAAATGGGGCAAAACTCACTTAAGAAATGTTTCATTTGAACAACAGAAATTTTGTGCTCAATTGTGGTTGTAAGTAGAGGACTATTTGTATTTCAAAAATATGCAGAAACACAGAGGTATTACTTAACGAGGGAACCACATTTGCTATTTGCTATTCCTAAATTAATCTGGAGTAACCTTGAATTAACCTTCAAGCCTTGGAGATGAAATGACCACAAATCTTCACATAATGTAGGCACATGAAATAAGAGAGGGGGAGGCGGGTGGCCTGGAATTCTGAGAAATGGTGGATGAATATCTTGTTTTCCATATTATTTACAGTGAATTCATATTTTTTGATACTTTCTCTTATTGCTCCTAGTTATGATTTCCCACTTTGGAGCATGCATCACTAATCATTTGCTAATTCATTCATTGTTTATGGCGTAAGTGGGGGACACAAAAAAACAACTACCATATTTTTTGAAGTACAAGACCCACCTTTTTACCCCCCAAAAGAGGGTGAAAACTTGGGTGCGTCTTATATACTGAATGTAGCCCCACCCACCCACCCACCCCCACCCTTTGGCCTCTGTCTTCCAGCAATTTACCTGTTTGCAGCAAACAGGAAACAGCCTGTTAAGATAAGCAAGTCCTTAGCAGCTTCCCGATCCCTAGCTGATTTGCCACGTGCTAAAATGAAACTGAAACTGCAAAGAGGCAAATAGCTGGGAGAGACATGCAGATTTTTATTTTCTGCTGAACTGGATGCAAGGGGGTAAGTGAATAACTATAAATGTCTGTAGAATGTTCAAATTATTAGACTTATTTTTTAAAGACTGCTTTATTATTGTTCTAGAGCCAGGGGTCTCCAACCTTGGCAATTTTAACTTGTGGACTTCAACTCCCAGAATTCCACAGCCAGCTTTGTTAGCTTTGCTGGCTGTGGAATTCTGGGAGTTGAAGTCCACAAGTCTTAAAGTTGCCAAGGTAGGAGATCCCTGTAAATCTAGACAATTTAACAAAATAAAGAAGCTTTTTAAAATAAATGCTTGCTCTGAAGAGGCCCAGTGCTATTGTATCTTCTTTTAAATAATAGAGAATAATGTATACTTCCAGAAATTTTAATTAATTTTAACAGCTCTGTACAAGTATAGTCTGAAATGTAACACTGTCCTGTTTAATATTAGAGTTAAATCCTGACTTACCTTGGAGTAGATCTATTTAAATAATTGGGAGGAGTTAGTATGACTACATTTAAGAAAACTTTCTGGCATAATGTATATTTCTCCAATTCTTTGCTATTTCTATGGGTCAGGCACACATGCACAGAAATACACAGCAAACAGTGTATATCATCTGTGCTGTTTGCTGTTTGGCAAATTGCTGGGACGCAGAGGCCTTTTTTCCTTGTTTTCCTCCCCCAAAACTAAGGTGCGTCTTATACTCCGAAAAATACGGTACTGTGTTTTTTTTGGGGGGGGGTGTCTTTTGCATCCCCTCCCATGTGAATCAGACTGTGATGATCACCTTAGTGAACTTTTTTTTTCTCAGAAAGATTTCCATCAGCCTACCTTGGAAAAGCTCCAAGTTTGAAATCTCCATGGCTTTCTTATGCTGAACTGACAATTTCCCTGACAGCAATGAGGAACCAACCTATGGTCACTAGAGCTTCTGGAATGCCCTGAAATGGCATTAGCTATAGGAAGTGTGGGAAATTAAAAGAGTGGTTCATGACAGGCATCATTGCTTTAATTACACTGAATCTTATTCAGATACATTTTTAGATTTGCACATACCCATATTTAATTGCTTTGAATGATAGATTTATATAACCATCTACATATTGATACTGATATCAATCTTAATATAGATATATGTATATGCCTTATGTATCACATTTTGATACTTGTGGCCAGCATTTTATAAGGTATTGTCAGATTTGTACACCTTCAGCATCTATTTAAAACAGAATTCAACAGCACTGTACTGAATCAGCAAATGCAAATAACAAAAGAAATGCAAAGATAATTCATCTCAGCTATTAAAAATCTTGGCTATATTGAAAAAAGGGTAAAATATGCAAAATGAATGTTTCTACCCTAAATTAATTAAAATGTTAAGGTTCTACATTTCTACTATAATCTTCAAACGGTGAATTTATTTTATAGCAATAAATGTTCAGATCATTAAGTAAAATTCAAAATCTGAATTACTTGCTACACTTAGTAAACTCTCTACCCATTCTATTCTGTCTTTTTTAATTCTGTTTTTCCAATGCATTGAATAAGCAATAGAGGAACACAATTCAATTTCCTGGAGTTGCATATTTGGAATTTTTATTTCATTTACTATAAAGAGAAATTAATATACAATTCTACACTGAATTCCCACTTTGGAAGGCAATGATTGCTACTGAAATGAACTTACCATAAATGCTTCATTAAATTTACAGTAAAAAGAAATGAAAAGGGGGATGGAGGTGCCAGCAAGAAACCTCATATATAATGAGATAAAGGTTAAAGCTGTACAATAAATTTATAACAACTAGGGGATTCTCAGCAGATCCATGAATCTGGAAGCATACAAAGGAATTGCAAAGACTGAATACTAATATTGAGACTCAGAATCAAGTATACACATAGATTCAAATATGCCTTTTTATTAAAAAGATACCCACACATATATACAACTAAATTTATTTAAAAATATACCAATTCAAAGGGCAGTCTAAGAAGAATATCTCAACTGTAAAAAAAATACTAAATACACTGAAATACACTAAAGATACCCAAGCCTCCACCCAACCATAACCTTGCATTAAAAAAATACCCATTAAAGGCTGAAGCAACCTGACACCTTGCTCACTTGCTCGGTTATCTCACTTGGCTATCTGCTTATTGTTCACTGCCTCTATGCAACATTACAAGCTAGTATAATTTTAGATTAGTTGGTTGCTATCCATCTTAGGTAAGTAAATACTCCTTTGCTCAAGAAGTAGGCACAGCAATGGTGAAATCTAATTTTTTTTACTACCGGTTCTGTGGCGTGGCTTGGTGGGCGTGGCAGGGGAAGGATACTGCAAAATCTCCATTCCCACCCCACTCCTGGGGGAAGGATATTGCAAAATCTCCATTCCCACCCCACTCTGGGGCCAGCCAGAGGTGGTATTTGCCAGTTCTCCAAACTACTCAAAATTAGAACCTGCTGGATTTCACCCCGAGGCACAGGATTACCTTTTAAATTGAGATTAAATTTGGAGATCTCAGTAAAAAGTACATTTAACAAAGTAGTCCTAATCAATCCAAGATCAAACTGAGATGGCTAATCTTAATGCATCAAAATAATGATGCTCTTTAATTTATTTTTATGTATTTATTTATCAAATCTGTACATTATCAAATCTTTAGTGTAGCTCTCAAAAATATATAGTTACCCAGAGTCATTTGATAGGGAGAGGAACAGCAAATAAATTTAATAATTAAAGATGTTAAGATAAAATTCCAACATACATAAATAAAATTACAAACATACAATAATATAATAGCTAATGCATTCCAATCTTAGTCATTGTGTCAACATAGCAATACGGTGGTGGTTTTTCAATTGCGTTCACATGAAATGGTTTTGTTGTTGCTTTATTCTACTTCCTAGCAAAGTATTCTGGGATTCCCATTCATTTACTCAAGTTAATCAAGATTGATTAAAATAAACTAAATATCCAACTCCTGCTGACAGGCCAGGTGCTGCCTTACTCGGAGCAAGGGGATCTGATCATAGGAGTCGACTATGAGGCACAAATGACATTTACTTTATGAACATTGGCTTCCTATCAACTTCTGAGTACAATTTAAAGATTTAAAGCATTGGAATTAAGCTATATGAGCAGGATGCGACATGTCCAGGCCACCCCACCCCAGCTTCGCAAATAGGAAAAACATCACGAAACATCACGTGATGGCAACACGAGTTTGACACCCATGGATTAAGGCATCAGGCTAGAAACCAGGAGACTCTGAGTTCTAGTTTGCCTTAGGCACTAAGCCAGTTGGGTATCCTTGGTCTAAACATTCTCTTAGCTCTAGGAAACAGGCAAGAGTAAACCACTTTTGAAATCTTGCCAAGAAAACTGCAGGCAGTTGTCTAGGCAGTTGTCAGGAGCCAACACTGACTTGAATATTAGACCATCCTATAAAGCTGTTTATGGCTTGCCATCAGGTTATCACAGACCATGATGTTCGTCCATCGTGTTCAAACAGGTTGTGGGCTGTCTACGATGTGACCACAGGTGGCTGGTAAGGCCTATACGGGCACGAAATGTTCTGCCACATGTTGGGCAGACATGTGTGGGCACCATTGTTGCAGCATTTGCAGCTCTGGCTTTGCGGAGTGCTTGCTTCTCTTGTGCTATGGTTGTTCTTCTGTCTTCAGATGTCTGGCAGCCTTGGTGGATCAGCATGCGCCATGTTGATCGATCTTGTGCCAGGGTTTCCCAGGAGGTGGTGTCGATATCCAGGGACTTCAAGGAGGCTTTCAACATGTCTTTCTATCGCTTCCTTTGTCCCCTGTGTGATCGCTTTCCTTGAGACAGCTTACCATAGAGGAGCTGTTTGGGGATGCAATGGTCTGGCATGGTTGCAACATGGCCTGCCCAGCATGTCTGGGCTTTCATCAGCAGGGTGTGAACTGATGGCAGGCCTGCTCTGGAGAGGACTTTTGTGTCTGGCACATTGTCCTGCCACCGGATCCTCAAAATTCTACGGAGCCTCTGTAGAATTCCGTAGATTACAGACCATATCCACCCACTGAATTGATGCAATTACTTGGTTAATTCTGGGAGTAGAAAGTAATTGTCCCCCTTTTTTGGGAACTCAGTGTCTCAAAAATACAGAGATGCTTTCTCTACATTCCTCTCCCTCTAATGAGGTCAGACTCCTGGAATCATTGGATATTCCTTTATCTCTGACATTGTCTGTCTTCTAGAAAAACCTGAAGATAAGAAATTTTCCACAGGGTTTTCGGTCACAATACATACATTTTGTTTGGATTCTGTCTAATCATATTAATTGTATTTTTATACCCTGCTAGCTACCAAATCTTGTAATTAAGGTAGCATAAAAATTTGATAAATGTATAGAATAGGAAATGAAATAATTTTCAGTAATCCTTTTTTCCATGTGGCTCCTTTGTCTTCATTTTAAATCTATTCAAGATTATTGATAATTAGTATGTGAAAATCTAACTCCCCCCATTTTAAAAATCATTTTAATGAATGAAATGTCAACTTGCAGCGATGTTGAAGTCAGAAACCGTAATTGCAATTTTTTTTAAATAAATTGTGCATTTCTCAATAAAAGAAATCACATCTAATGATATATATTGTATATTTTAAACAATATCAACCTCCCTTACTACTTTCCATCTTTTTCCTGACCTCTGAATGGGGATCTTGTCTGAGACTTCATCTCTGCAAGGTTCACTGAATTTCAGACTGACCTTTATACTTAGATGTATGTAAGAAAAAGAAGCAGCCTCTATGCATTGAGATTTTTCTTTAAATGTTATATTATCAAAGTCAGAATTTTACTTCCGTCTTGTTCACAAAAGAAACTCCATTTGGGTAAAATGCAACTTTCCCAATCATGCTTAATGCTTGTCTTTTTGAAAAAGGTTTTTTCAAATTATGTGATTAATAAACTTAAGATTTATCTTGACACAATGACCCTGTAATATAAAAAGTAATTTATACTTTACTTTAATCAGATAGTTACATTTTATCTTCTGTCCTGCCTCACTATCAAAGCCTTTCAGAAAATCATACAATAGAAATATCAAGAACAACATCTACTTCCCAAGGGTCTCTATAGAAGAAAGACTTGCAAATAGTTTAACATTGGTATTGGTTTCCTATACAAAAAGCAAGCATGCACAACACTGTATAAACTAAGCACAAATGTGCTTACTTCTCAAAGGAATGAAAGGCAGGACATAAATAGCATGTCACCTTAAGAACTGCTTGAGGTCATGCCCCTAAAAACTGACAGTAGCTACGTTCATAAACAAGGCACTGAATTAATGGAATTCCCTAGCAAAACTGCTTATCAGAAGAAAAACAGCTGGTTGTGTAAATTTTGCACTATTTTGAGGCAGTATAATCCTCAACACCAGAGAATTTAAAGTATTCTGTGTATGCTATTGTATATTTTCAGAAAAGCCAATTCCAGCCCTACCTTTGATTAATTTGGAAGACAAAGCTTTTTGTTGAAATACTCCAACCCAAAAGGATACACAGGTTTAGTCCAGACCTGCAACCCAGTCAATGAGCACTGCTACTTTATTTTAATTTATTTTTTTGTTGTCTGACTCCAATCCTTTCCTATTATTAGAAATTGAATGGCTTTTGTTTGTGCTTTTTGTCTTTCAATAGAAGCCAATAAGATCTTGATGTCTATGTGGTTTCTAATTTGCAGCCATTATGCTGAACGTAGTTATTTATTGATGTTTTGAATAGTTTGGGGTACATATATGTAAATAAAGGTAAGAAACTTAACCAAGTTATTTATTATAAGATAGAGACTTCATTAACTAAAGTATAAATGATGTTTCAGAAGAGAATGCTATTTTCGTATAATTAAATAATTAAATTTGGATGTAGTATAAGAGTATCAAAGCCTTTGCATTAATATTCATATTATTCACAAGTTCCAATAATGAAATATATTTCAATATTGCAAGTATTTTAAATAATTTAAACATGTGTGACTAATAGAAAAACATAACTATGAAGGACAGCTCATTCAAAAAGGATGGTTTTTTGCCAAGCATTTCAGTGCAACTTAAATATCTCTCTTCAAAACGTATGTAAAATACATAAAAATATTGTAACATCACCATAAAATTAATTGAGATGGTCTCAAAGAAGGAGACAGGTCCTGAAGGACTCCTTTCTCAAAAGTGGTGATTAGAGGTAAAACACAATTCCTGAGGGATCAAATTCTTTAGTTCAGGAACAAGGCAGGAGAAAGCCTTTTTCCACATGAATATAAACAATTCTCCTTAATTAGGAGCATCTAGAGAGCAGAAGTCAAACTAATCCTTTTACACTTTTAAAGATTAAAACCAACACCTTGACATTTATTTGTTTACTGAAATGCATATGCTACCCAGCTCAAGCAACTATTGATGTTTTACAATTATTATTTTTAAAAATCAAACTTCAGCACAATAATCATGTACAGCCCAAAAGATAGCTGTCTAGTCAGCATAAAATCTTTAAAACAAACAAACAAATGCCCAATGAAGTAATCTGAAATTTGCCAGTTTGTGAAATATCAACAAGCAGTATCCTAGATATACACAGATACACTACTCAGATTCAAGTCCTCTGATTCTCAGATCTGGTTTATTATTGTCCAGCAGCACCTCTACTTTATCTGTTTACAATTTCATATTGTTTACCATCATCTATCACAAAATTACTGAATTTTGGTAAATATTATTTTCCTAGAACCATCACCACTGTCCTCCCTATCCCACTAAGAATCTTGCGACCACATTTGGTCCTTTTGCGCTATATACCTTGTTATTGTTGTTAGTCGCAAAGTCATGTCCGACCCATTGCGACCCCATGGACAACGTTTCTCCAGGCCTTCCTGTCCTCTACCATCCCCCAGAGTCCATTTAATTTCACGTGGACTGCTTCAGTGACTCCATCCAGCCACCTCATTCTCTGTCGTCCCCTTCTTCTTTTGCCCTCAATCTTTCCCAGCATTAGGCTCTTCTCCAGTGAGTCCTTCTTTCTCATTAGTTAGCCAAAGTATTTGAACTTTGTTATTATATAACAATCTTGTTGTTATTATTTCATAAACCCAAAGTGACCAGTTTTTTTTATTTTTAAGCGGGACGGGGGGGGGCGCCTGGGCGCCGCCATTTGTTTTGCCCTCTGCGCATGCGCAGAACGCTGCGCATGCGCAGAGGGCAAAACAGCAAATGTCGGCGTCCAGGTGAGGTGGGGGGGGAGGCGGGAGGGCGCTTGGATGCCTGGAGCTCGCGAAAGGTAAGCTGCCGGCTGCCTCCTTTCCCCGTCTCCCGCCTCCCATTCGTTGCTTGCCAGCCCGGCCGAAGGGGAGGCGGGAGGCGAGGAAAGGCCTCCTGAAAGGGAGGCGGGCTCCCGAAGGGCTGCCGGCTCCCGAAGGGCCCGTCTCCCCTTCGGGAGCCGGCAGCCCTTCGGGAGCCCGCCTCCCCTTCGGGAGGCCTTTCCTCGCCTCCCGCCTTCCCTACGGCCGGGCTGGCAAGCAACGAACGGGAGGCGGGAGACGGGGAAAGGAGGCAGCCGGCAGCTTACCTGCTCCAAGCATCCAAGCGCCGCGGTCTCCCGGTCGCCCGCCCGGCCCCAGGGCAACGGCGGCAGCGAGGCGACGGGGGGAAGAAAGGGGAGGGGGACAAGGAAGGGCTGTTTGCACCGCTCGTAAGCTCAAAGCGGCGACGGCTCCTCGTCCCTCACCCCTCCCAACAGCAGCGGCGCCTCCGAGGGCGGGGCTAGGGATGGGGCGGGGGAAGGAGAGGAGGAGCAGCCTCCCTTCCCCCTCCCCCCAGCTTCCAGCCGCCGCCGGAGGAGTCAACAACGCGGGACGCCCGCCCGCCACCAACGCCGCCCACGGCCGGCCCAAGCTGAGAGGCCTGCTGCCTTTCAGGCCGATTTTTTGAAAGAATGCCCTAGTCGTGCATTCTTTCAAAAAATCGGGACTTTTTAGAGGACGGGCGGGACGCGGTACAAATCATGAAAAAGCGGGTCTGTCCCGCCAAAATCGGGAGGTCTGGTCACCTTACATAAACCACCTTATTCATATAGTAGACTTTTATGTCTAAATGTATACATTTAATTTTACTCATATGTTTGTAAATAAATCTTTTGTATCTCACTTGCATATAAACATGCAAAAAAGAATTTTAAGAAATCAAAAGAGAGCACTTTGTTGAAAAGGAATGAAATTGAATAGAAAGAAAGAAAATGGAAACAGGTGGAATTCTGATAAAGATATATATATATAACACAGTGCTCAATTGCTAATGCTATTTTACTGCAGAAGTGTTTACTGACTTGCTTCGCTGCAGCCAGCTTTTCTCACATACCTTTATAATCTACCCAATATTATAAGCAAGCAAAATAGTCTTGCTTCATCTATCTCTATGGAATACTGTGAAATATCAATGTAACAAAAGTTCAGTACGTATTGCAACTTGACTCATATTTTATTTGAAGTTCATAATTTCTCTATGTGGAGCTTGATGGATTTTTACTATTCATTATATAGATATATGTATTGTAGTGCCACTAAAATAAGAGACAGTTCATGACTGAAAGCTTAAAGCTTATGTAGTTTTTAAGCACATCAAGACATAGTGATAGCAAATATGGGTAGGTCAGGATTGTTACGTTACAATTAATGGGATGGTTATAAGGACAGATATTATTTTGAACTACAAATACCCGGTAGTCAAAAGTTTTAGAATAAGCTGGATCGAAAAGTATACACATATATGCACATACATATTCGAACTCTTATGAGCTTATAAAAAAAATACAGCCGACGATGCAACATCAGTTCAATACCTAACATTTTTCTCTAGCAATCAATTAAACATCTACACAAACTGGACCTATCTTCATATCAACCCAATAACCTCAAACCAACAACAGGCAACAATGACAAGAAAATAATAACACAGAGGAAGCAACCAACACAGGGATAAGATAGGATCTGCACTCTTATCAGTCAAGCAAAAAATTAATCAACAAGAAATTAATGAATTGCAGAACAAAGGAAATAAACCTCTACTAACCAAGAAACTTTCCTTCTCTAATATGGCACTGATCGTGTTACCTAGTGGGGTAATATAATTTCTGCAAGCTGAATACCAAGATCAGAAAACACCATCAATGTAAATGTATTTTGTTTATATAAGGACATTTTTCTCTCTGGTGTGTTTTTTCTTCACATAAAAGCTAGATTATTGAATTAATTATTTGTACATGGACATGATTGTTCAGTGATTAAACATGCTGAGCTTCTCAGCAGGAAAGCTGACAACCTGGGTTCGAGAACTGAGCGCTGCACAATGGGGTGAAATCCCATTCCTGCCCCAGCAGTTCGAACCTAGCAGTTCGAAAGCATGCAAATGCAAGTAGATTAATAGGTACAACTTTGGTGGGGAGGTAATAATGTTCCATATGCCTTTGGCATATAGCCATGTTGACCATATGACCATGAAACATATCTTTGGGCAATAGCAATAGCACTTAGACTTATATACTGCTTCACAGTGCTTTACAGCCCTCTCTAAGCGGTTTACAGAGTCAGCATATTGCCCCCAACAATCTGGGGTCCTCATTTTACCAACCTCGGAAGGATGGAAGGATGAGTCAACCTTGAGCCTGGTGAGATTCGAACTGCCAAATTGCAGGTAGCCGGCAGTCAGCAGAAGTAGCCTACAGTAACACATTCTAACCATTGCGTAACTGCAAGAATGCTGGCTCCCTCAGCCAAGAAACAGAAATGAGCATTGTGCCCTAGAATTAGACACAACTGGCAGATAAACCTTTACTTTTTACCTTTACATGGATATCTCTCCAATATTCCCGTGTGTACTTGCTTACTCTGCTGTAAGTAAAAGTATAAGCACAGTTGCAATTGTGATTCTTCACTTAGCAATTGTATCACTTATCAACCAAGTTATGATGGTCCCAATTATGATCATTAAGCCATGAAAGCCAGCTTTGTGGCTTTGGGCCAGCCACTCTCTCTCTTGGCCCAACTAATCCCACAGGATTGTTGTTGTGGGGAAAATAGGAGGAAAAACTGGACTAAAGGCACAGGTGTAATATAAGTGGTACCTGCTTAATAGTAGTAACTGCGAGAGGGATCTTGGAGTCCTAGTGGATAATCACTTACATGTGAGCCAGCAGTATGCTGCAGCTACCAAATAAGCTAATGTAATCTAGACTGCATTAGCAAACAGATAAAATCAAGATCATGTGAAGGGTTAAATAATAATAATGCCTTGGTATGATCACACCTAGAATACTGCATCCAGTTTTGGTCCCCACAATATAAAAAAGATATTTAGAAAGAGTACAGAGAAGAGCAACAAAGATAGCTAAAACATATAAAGAACAGTTATAAAGACAGTTACAGGAATTGGGAATTTCTAGTTTAATGAAAAGAAGGACAATGGGTGACATGAGAGCAGTCTACCAATATCTGGTTGCCACAAAGAACAGGGTGTCAACCTATTCTCCAAAGAACCTGAGGGTAGGATAAGAAGCAATGGATGGAAACTAATCAAGGAGAAGCAACCTAGAACTAAGGAGAAATTGTCTGACAGTGAGAACAATTAATCAATGGAAAGATTTGCCTCCAAAAGTTGTGGGTGCTCCAACACTGCAGGTTTTTAAGAGATTGGACAACCATCTGTCTGACATAGTATAGAGCAGTGATGGCGAACCTATGGCACGCGTGCCACAGGTGGCACGCAGAGCCATATCTGCCGGCACGCGAGCCGTTGCCCTAGCTCAACACCAGCATGCATGTGCGTGCCGGCCAGCTGATTTTTGGCTTGTGTGGAGGCTCTGTGAGGGCATTTTAGGTTTCCAGAGGGCCTCCAGGGGGGTGTTTTCGCCCTCCCCAGGCTCCAGGGAAGCCTCTGGAGCCTGGGGAGGGCGAAAAACGGGCCTACCAGACCCACCGGAAGTCGGGAAATGGGCCATTTCAAGCCTCCAGAGGGCCTCTGCGGGGGTGGGAAAGGGCGTTTTCGCCCTCCCCAGGCATTGAATTATGGGTGTGGGCACTCACACGTGCGTGACAGTGCGTGCGCGCGCGTTTTCGGCACCCGAAGGAAAAAAGGTTCGCCATCACTGGTATAGAGTCTCCTGCTTGAGCAGGGGATTGGCCTAGAAGACCTGCAAGGAAGGGATTCCAACTCTGTTATTCTGTTATCTCTTATAATAGAGTCAGTCTTTATAACATTGGATTAGGAGACAGAGTTTCTATGACCAATAGCACAGTTTGGGCTAGACTGTAACACTGATGTATTTCATTTAAAAAACCAACAATATATAAAAGATAACCCAAGGTCTAAGAAAGTTCATGTACAGTAAAAGAGAAGTTATCATAGTGCACAGCATGATTAAGAAAAGGAATCTCTGCTTCATCTATTGTAGCTCCTTCTTTAAATTCCAGATTTTAGCTGTATTTGCTACATTATTGTATCCATGCACGTGGAAATCCCGAGACAAATCTATTTTAACTTTCATTTATCCTTTCTTTTAAAACTATACAGAAATACTTTGCTGTTAAAAAAAAACACCCCATACAGCAATGGTTGGGTTAAACTTGTCAGAGACATTTTAATACTGAAGATTTCATTTAATTTATGGCAGATATATTTTCCAAGGAGGAAAATGCTGATGCTATCTTGGTTATAAGCTTGCCACCAAAATGATTTAGATAGTTTTTTCCCTTTTCCATGCAGTATCAGAATAAAGCAGTTCTTTGCAAGCAATGAATTATAACTGACACTTTAAATCTATTTTGTCTGTATCTTCTACTTCAGAAAAATGGGAAAACATAAATTTTGTGTGTGTGTGTAATAGAATTATATATATAATTCTCTCTCTCTCTCTCTCTCTCTCTCTCTCTCTCTCTATATATATATAGAGAGAGAGAGAGAGAGGGGGGGGGGGAAGGGAGGGAGGGAGAGAGAGAGAGAGAGAGAGAGAGAGAGAACACACACAGGCACGCTATACATAGATTATATATATATATATATATATATATATATATATATATATATATATATATATATATATATATATATATATATATGTATATGTATATGTATATGTATATGTATATGTATATGTATATATGTATATATGTATATATGTATATATATATATATATATATATATATGTATATGTATATGTATATGTATATGTATATATATATATATATATATATATATATATATATATATATATATATATATATATATATATATATATATATATATATATATATATATATATATTCACATATACATACGTTGATAATGACTTCGATAAAAATGATTTATTGCAGGATAATGAATAACTCTTACCTAAGCCATTTTCTGAATAATAAAGGACATGGAACACTTGCCAGTTTTTAATTGAAAATATAAAGGTTATTAAGCAACAAAATGACAATAATTTTATAATATAAAGTAATATTCCAGTAAAATAAAATGAAAGAAATCATGAGCTTCATAATGCACATAAAATACTGCCTGTGAGTTCACTCTAAATTAAAATTGATGTCTTTCTACTGATACTTTCCCTATTTACACCTGAATGGAAAAAGTGGCAAAGTGTGAAATGAAAATAGGAATTGTGATCATTCTGCTCCACATTGCAGCAGAAACCTTATTTTGTTGGTTTTGAACCTGGTTAATTGAAGATGAACATTCCAGAATTTTGACTGTATCTTATTAAGCCAATGGCACTACTGAAGTCAGGTCACAGTAGTAGTCCACAAGTAGATCAAAACAACCCAAATGTAAAGAACTTTTTCCTCAGCATTCTTTACCAAAAGTAGGTAAATACTTTTCAACAAAACCATGAGCAGGACATGCTCTCACTATTCTCTAAAAGAGAATACAATAAGGAATAGTGGCCTTTTTCTGCCTACAATTTTATTGGATAGCCTTGAATTCCAATGTTTCCAGAAAGAGCAGGGGTGGAGGGGACAACTCACAACGCTTCACTTTTTCATATTTATCAAAATTTATTTCACGAGTATTTTGGTGCTGAGAGTATATGGAATTTGAGCATATGATTTGTGGCTATTGTCAGAAACAAAGCATCCATCTATCTGAAAGTGAACTACCTTCCCAGAATGGTCTCTGTTGTCTTAAATAGGCTGCTTCTATTCCTATTACCAAAGATGAGATGAGTAATTGTTGTCCTTCTAACCTAAAATTATCTAGATAATTTTGTAAAATTATCAATCAGAATAAAGAATTCATTTTTAGTTTTTATTATTCTATTTTAGTTGCTCTACAATAGGTGCTTACATAATTTAAATATAGCACATTATAAAATTCCATATAACATGTTATTTCTGACCAGTTAAATGCTGATTTCTCTTTGCCTTTAATTTCCTTGTAATAATAAATTCATCAAACTATGACAATTAATTGACTTAATTAAAAGCTAACAATTATGCTCTTTCATAGGTCAATATGTAGAGCTACTCAGATTAATAGCACAGCTTGTAAAGTTAATCTTCTGGTATAATACAAATGACACTAAGTTGTGTATTAAATACCTTCTCAAGAAACAAAATAGAGGTCTAAGTGTACTTTAATGAAAAGTAAGGATTATGAAAAGGTTAACTAAAGAAAAATGTTTTGGATTTAAATCCAGGTTAAAGCAATTTGTATTAAAATGAACATCCTTCTCATTCAGCTACCTCCGTTTTAACATATATAATCATAAATTAACTTGCAGGATAATATTGTGTTCTTATAAACTGCTGTTAAATGGTTGTTATAAAACAAACTTGACTTGCTTTTAATCCTTTTTTAAAAAATAACAGCATTATGAATGGAACAGAAGGGAAATTTATTTTGTGAAAGAAGTACATGATTAATCTTCCTGAAAAAAGAATTGGTAGCCTAACAACTAAAGGCATGTTTGTTCATCTAGGTGGTATAACAACAGCACTTAGAGGAGACTGCCTATTTAAATGAACACTGTATTAATAACTGTATTCTTACTGTGTACTTATTTTATGATCAATGCTTTTATGTTTTTTTGTTAATGTTTTTAATGACATTAAAAACATTTATGACACCAAGTCCAACTCTCTGCTCAGTTCCATAATCCAAATTACAGTTCCTGATTGGTTTCCAGCTTCTATTTGCAGACACTCAGTGAAAGGAAGCGATGCACATCTGGTTCTGTTTTTCACCCACCCTTGATGTTGGGAAATTTTCTAAGTTTACAGAGTTTACATTTTGTAATCTATAAAATTTGGGGTTCTATAGTCAGTGCTATTAAGAAGCCTTGATTATTAATACTATTTTGGCAAAGTGCAGGGACCAAGTCTGAACTTTCTGGTTTAATACATCATTCCAGTTTGATGAGGAACACTTAATTAGCACTCCTTGGATATGATTATAGTATGTTCATTTAATTATCATCCTATCCAGACCATATTTAATGGCTTTTACTTATTTACCAGAAAATCATAGAGCAACCTGGAAAGTTATTTATTGATCAGATTTAGAAGTCACCTGAGCCCAGAATGACTCTGAGCCGTTTATACCAGAATATCTAACTCACTCATATTTCCTAACATGGCTGACTTAGGCTATACAAGAAGCTTGGGAGATATATCAATACTAGGATTATATAAGTTTGATTAATGTAATAATAATAATAATAATAATAATAATAATAATAATAATAATAATAATAATAATAATAATAATAATAATAATTGCTGTTTGTATCAAAATGAATTATACCCAGAAGCCACACTGTTCATGTATTGATATTGATGTATATTTAAAAATAAAAATCCCCCCAAAAAAGAAGAAGCTTGGGAGAATGGTCATGTTTTTGAGGATAGGTGGTAACTGCATGGATCCTTGGAGGAATAACATTCCAGACAATAGTTATCACAGCAGAGAAGGCATACTTCCTATATGGCACTGTTTAACCAATTCTGCCAAATCTTACTAGATTGGAAGCATTTGCTGTAGGAAAAAATATTTCCATAATCTCCTAAAGATTACACAATGATAAAAGTAAGATATTGTCAAGACTTGTTCTTGATAAATTTATGCTGATTTCTAGTGCATACTATTTTTAAGGTACTTACAAAGTAATTTGTTTGGGATCTTTTCTCCTTTTTGAAGATGGGGACATCTGACAGATGGATAATATATCAACCAGGCTACCAGCAAGTTCCTCAGTATCTTGCCTTGAAGATTTAAATTTATTTGAAATAAATAATTCACAATCCATTAGTGTGTTCCTAAGAATTTCATACTGCAATGCTCTACCTTCTACCTGATGTTCAGAATTACCTAGTGCAGGGGTAGGCAAAGTTGGCTCTTCTATGACTCATGGACTTCAACTCCCAGAATTCCTGAGTTAGCATGATTGGCTCAGAAAGTCTGGGAGTTGAAGTCCACGAGTCATAGAAGAGCCAACTTTGCCTACCCCTGACCTAGTGGAATCACCCCACCTTTTAAGAGATGATGGGGTAAGAAGTTAGTAGCTTTTTCTTTTTAACTTTTTAGTGCTTTGCTGTCTTCACTTAGCATTTATATTCCTTTCTCTTCCTTTTATTTTGAATATAGCTAAATAAATCTATGTTATTCTTATTATCCTTCTCCAATTTCAGCTCAATTTGAGCGTTAACTTTTTGATACAGTACTATTCTTTGGTGACACATATGTTTCCTTCACCTCTTTGTTTTCTTTTTTTTAAATCAGATTTTCATAATGCTTTTTGTGCAGTGCATTTTGTTCTCTTTCCTTTTTGGCCTCATTAAAATTATTTGCAATTTTATTTTAAGTATCTCTTCTTTTTAGAAATTCCACCAATTCTGGGCAACTTTTTCCATTTATTTTTTTCACTATGGAATCCTATTTATTATTGCTCTGCATGTATCAAATACATTTTAAAAGACCAATTATCTATCACAATCATGTATATTTAACTAATGGGTATTTCACCTTATTGTACCTGGTACTTCCATTTTCTTGACTAACTCTTCTCTACTGGTGAATACATAGTGGATCCTATTGTATCTTCTCCCATTCTTGAAACGTAAATATTGTCATGATACAAAAGTTATGAATTTCCTAGAAGAACCTCACAATGTTTGTCTACCATCAGATGTTGCATTACTTATTCTTATACTTTTGGAAAATAATGACAGAGAAAGGAATTAGATAAAATATTACTAACAGATAAAGTGTGCTTAACTGTATAATTTTTTTATACATTTCATCTTTCAAAGAAAACATTCTAGGTTGGTTGAGATAATGTACACAAGAAACAACTCTACTTTTAAAAATTGCTTCTTTGCTATAAAAAAGAGAATATGGGTTAGAAAGTGTTTTATTTTCTTATTTTCAATTTTCTTATTTTCAATCTAGCTTTCAAGTTACATTAAGTACAGTTCACTCAATAACTATATTACTCAAAATAAATAACACAATACATATGGAGTAGCATCAAACAATAGCAGAAATAGTATTACCATAAATTACTACTTTTACAGGTGTACAAAAATCAACATATACAATTCTCAGAAGACAGCAATGTAGCTCTATGACCTATAATTTTGCTTCCAAAAAAGCAATGGTGTAAAAACATATATGTGGGATTATATTCTTTTTTTAAAATACTTGTGTTAAAGAAAAAAATAGAAACCAAAGAGAACATGCTCCTGCTTTGATTCAAGGTACAGACTTTCCAGTTAGCAATGATGCTTATTGCTAATTTTACTTCTCTTTTGAAATACAATTTCTCCACTGAATGGATTTGCTTTTTCCTTTGGTAGAATCCATACTAATAACTTACAACACCTTCCTAAATCAACCAAAAATAGTTGTTCTGATAAAACAGTAAACAGAAGGGTAACAGGTGGGTATTACAAGAAGCAGCTGTACATAACTAATAGGGAATGGCCCTAATTCAGTTTAGTAGCCTTTTATAAGCTAATCTTCAGTCTATAGAATTTTTTTACTGTGTATTCTTATTCTTCAGAAGGTGGATGTTCAGTTATGTAAGGCAATATTATTAGTAAACTGGATTGTCAAGCAGACTTTTCATCACAATTCTATGGATAAATATATTTAGAAAAACTCTGTAAGAACTAACATTATTGTAATATTTGATTTTTAAACCATTGATCTATGCTCATAGCATCAGATAGGCATGAATATGAGCTATCTGTGGTCAAATAAGACAAAGTGACCTTTTATGCTGTCACAAACGGTGGCTATTTGAGAAATTTAAAAAAAAAGACAACAAACAATAGCTTTCCTAAAAATCCATCAAGCAATTTTTATTCAGACATTGATTAGCAAATAAAACAAGGAAGTCATAATTATTTAGGATAAACATTAAAAAAGTTCTAAAATATATAAAAAGGATTAGAATAAATACTATGACATTCTGTGCATACTACAGAACTATTTAGCTGTGGTCCAAGAAGTAAAATCAGATTGATCTGCTAATAACTACTTAAGATAAAACATGTTGGGTTGATCAAGATATTTAATAACAAATGGAGGTAATTCCTTCTGAGCATTAGCATAGAGGGGACAATACAAAATAACATACATTGCTCCACTGTGAAAATAGTCTCTGTTCAAAGGGAATCCTTCGGGATCTCCCTTAAGTAATTTTTATTGGGGGTAATTGAATCTGGTGAAAAATAATGCCCTAAATTTTGGTATTGTTATGTGACTAAAATAACTGCCTGGTTGGAGAAGAGATGCAGAATAACTTAGGAAGATGTTTATATATCAAACTGGTAAATCTGCTTGCAATTCTAAATCAATGGCCCACTGTTTGAGATCAGATAGTGCATGTTCATAGCTCATCATGGTAATGGTTAACCATAAAAAGCCATAAAGTTGCAATTTGGCAAGTACTGTCCAACACCAGGAAGACTGAGACTGCATTTTTCTCCTATAGTCATGAGGCATCAAGAAAATGTTCAAATTATTAGACTTATTTTTTAAAGACTGCTTTATTATTGTTCTAGAGCCAGGGGTCTCCAACCTTGGCAATTTTAAGACTTGTGGACTTCAACTCCCAGAATTCCACAGCCAGCTTTGTTAGCTTTGCTGGCTGTGGAATTCTGGGAGTTGAAGTCCACAAGTCTTAAAGTTGCCAAGGTTGGAGATCCCCGTAAATCTAGACAATTTAACAAAATAAAGAAGCTTTTTAAAATAAATGCTTGCTCTGAAGAGGCCCAGTGCTATTGTATCTTCTTTTAAATAATAGAGAATAATGTATACTTCCAAAAATTTTAATTAATTTTAACAGCTCTGTACAAGTATAGTCTGAAATGTAACAGTGTCCTGTTTAGTATTAGAGTTTAGTTACCTTGGAGTAGATCTATTTAAATAATTGGGAGCAGTTAGTGTGACTACATTTAAGAAAACTTTCTGGCATAATGTACATTTCTCCAATTCTTTGCTATTTCTATGAGTCAAGCACATATGCACAGAAATACACAGCAAACAGTGTATATCATCTGTGCTTTTTGCCGTTTGGCAAATTGCTTGGAGGCAGAGGCCTTTTTTCCTTGTTTTCCTCCCCCAAAACTAAGGTGCGTCTTATACTTCGGTGTATCTTATACTCCGAAAAATACGGTATATAGCTGGGTATAATCAGCATACTCACCCCATGATTACAGATGACCTTGCTAACCTGCTTCATGTAGATATTAAACAGGAGCAGAGAATTTAACAAACCCTATGGCACAAAGTAGGAACTTTTGCTCCCAACAATACTATTACTTCTATCTGTCATGAAGAAAAAAGGAAAATCAACAAAATACATTCTGCCTACCCCATGCAGCTGTTCCAGAACAATACCATGGTATCAAAAGTCAAATAGAGCAAAGCATTCCTTCCATCCCACTTCTACCATCTAAAACCATGACCAATGTTGTTTCAGTTCTATATCCAGTCCTGAAATCTAACTGAAAGGTATCCAGATAATCCATTTTATTCAGTATCCTTTGAAGCTTCTCTATAATCACGTTCTGAAAAACCTTCCCTAAAAAGGAAAGGTTGGATTCCAGGCAAAAATTGTCCAGTATAGTTGGGTCTAGCATTACGTCCTTTTGGATTTCAAGAATCTATATACCACAATGAAGCTGGAAGATGCTGGGAAATTTGCTCTTCTACAGAATATGAAGATGAAAAGAACTGTTTTGTGTCAATCTGTCTGTAAATAGGTAGAGAAGTAGCAGGCAACTTGGATTGCTACATCATCTACTGTACTTATGCAATGTTGAAGCAAAAAAGGAAGGGAGTAATGGGCTCATACCTAATTTCCAAATATTTCTTATGACTATAACACTTGAATAAAAGTTTTAAGTTTTGCAATTCACAATTCACTTTTATTCCTTTGGATTACAATCTTCCAGAATTATTCCAAAAGAATCTTCTGGTAAGGAACATTGCTCCAAGATCAAAACTATTTTTCCATTTTATGCTAACTTAACTTCAGGTATCTGACTTCATCTATTTTTTTGGAGTCTGATTAAAATAACTCCATGTTGGTTTCAACATAAATTTTCTTTCATATGGTAATCTATATCTAAAACTATTCAAGTTTAGGTTATGTTTTAGGAAAAGAAAATTAGAGGTAGGTGTAGCAGAATATCAAAATAATAAGGAATAGTTCAGCATATTTTGTATTTTATTTCGTAACTAATTAACCTGTGTTTAAACATCTATTGTACTTATGATAAGAATTCAAAACAACTCTGCTTCCTCTATAAGCTTTAAAACGGAATTTATTAATCTATATAAAAATTGAACAAATACATTAATCTTTGCCTAAGCTACTCTTGTCTGTTGCAATGATTATTATCAAGTTATATTAGATACCCCTGCAAAGAATGTAAAGTATGTGCTTCTAATGTTTAACATTTCTTCTATATAGAAAAATTAATTACAAGATTTCCTTTAAAAAATCCTTAAATGAAAGTTTTAAGACAATAGTTTGGTCGACCAATTACTTTGCAAACATAATGAATCATGCACAATAGCCCTTTCAGATTTCTATACATAGGGTTATCTTTTCTGTTGCTTGGGGATCTCCAGGAATTAATGTTCATATTTCTTGCTAACACCTATCAGCATATATTTAAGGACATGCAAATCACTGAAAAATGTAAGATTTTTCCATTCCTCATGGCATATCTCTCATTGGGATAATAATTCTGGTCTGAGCTAATGAAACAAAATCTCATCTGTGAAACCTACACAAACCTACACAAAATTCAGCTTAAAGTCTTTATGAATATGTTTTCTTTCTATCTAAAGGATATATCCCTCCACATTTTCTGGGGACAAAGCAATAATTCCTGGAAAGAAATTACTCTTATTTTGTTGAGTCAACTGGCAACTGATCATATCTTACAGCACTGCTCTGGCAATTAAAAAGAAAGCTAAAAAATACAAATCAGCACAAAGCCTATATGTTGGTTGGTTGAAATCAGTTCCTTGGAATGATTAGAAATGCTGCTGTTAGCTCATCTCCTTGATTGTGGGCTCTGATCAGGCTTTCTGAATATATGCTCAAATATTTTAAACAATGTGAACTAAGCAATTTAATCTTTAATTCCTAAATATCTTCAGTAATTAAAAGTGCAAAATTGGGCATGGATCAGCTCAATTGTTACAAAAAAGAATAGGGAAAGGAAAAAGGAAAAGAAAAAGAAAAGGGAAGTTTCAAATCCTGAGGGCCATATTCAAGATTTGCAAAGGCTTTTTGATAATATTCCAGTGGAAGAAAAGGGCGTTGGCTTACCTGAACGCCTTTTCTCAGCTGATTGCGGAATAGTCCAGGAATAGGAATGGGTTGCTACAGTCTGATCTGCCTAGTTACTGAGTCTATATTTTTCGGCCACTCCTCCATGCCTCTCTGCGCATGCCCGTTTTCGACGAAGCGATGGCTGAAAAGAAGGCTTGCACATAATGTTAGAGACAAGGCGGCTCCAGATCCCATGAGTGTTTTGTAGGGTGGGGCTGGACTATTCCGCAACCAACTGAGAAAAGGTGTTCAGGTAAGTCAACGCCCCTTCTCCAGTATGGTTGCGAAATAGTCCAGGAATGGGATATACCAACGCCTGTTATCCCTAAGGGCAGGTAGCCGTTGGGACTGGAGCCCCCAAGGCTAAGTGGACCTGTTGCAAAACCCTCCTCCCGAAAGAAGCTTCTGCCGAGGTGAAGACATCCAATTAGTAATGTCTAATGAAAGGGGAGGGAGTGGCCCAAGTGGCCACCCTGCAGATATCCTCAAGAGAGGCCTGCGTGGCCCATGCAGTGGTGGTAACTGTGCTCCTCGTGGAGTGTGCAGTGATGCGGTCTGGGAGCCGGGAGAGACTGTGCCTGATATGCTTTAGCGATGCACGCTCTGATTCAGCGACCAATGGTAGAGAATGACACTTTAGCGCTCATCGAAGAGGGTTGGAAAGAGACGAAGAGAGCCTCCGATCTCCTAGTGGGCGCTGTCCGCTTGATATAAATTTTAGGGCCCTCCATACGTCCAGTTTATGCCATCTTCGTTCCAAGGCATGAGAAGGTCAAGGGCGGAAGTTTGGCAGAACCAACTCCTGGGCCCGGTGGATAAGGCCCCCAATTCAGAGATACGTTGGGCGGATGTTATGGCGACCAGGAACGCCACCTTTAGCGTCATATACCTGAGGCTGGTTGTCTGCAGGGGCTCAAAGGGAGGCTCTGTCAAGGCGTGAAGTACCCTGGGAAGATCCCAGGTAGGGTATCTGTGGATGGTGGGGGACACAGGTTGCTGGAGCCTCTGAGAAAGACTTGAATGTCAGGATGGCGTGACAAAGGGGTCTTCTTTCCACCAGCCAGCACCGTAGACAATGCTGCGACCTGCCGTTGCAATGTGCCATGAGCCAGGCCTCTGTCCAGGCCTTCCATGAGGAAATCTAGAACCTGCGAAACAGAGGCTGAGACAGGGTCAATGCAAAGTGGTCTGCACCATTTGACAAAGATTGCCCAGGTGGCATTATATATCCTGATGGTGGATTGTTTCCTGGCTGCCTGCATAGCCTGAATGACTTTTTTAGAGTATTTCCTCCTCTTCAAGCAGGCCCCTTCAAATGCCAGGCAGCTAGTTGGAGCCACTGAGGCTCCGGATGTTCCAGGATCCCCTGGCTGAGGGAGATCCTTTGAGGAGGAATTCTCCAGGGTGGAGATGCAGAGAGGCTGATGAGATCCACAAACCATGGCCTGCGAGGCCAGTGAGGGGCCACCAGTATTATCACTGCTCCCTCTGCGATGATTTTCCGAATCACCCCTTGAATTAGGGGGAGAGAAGGGAACTTGTACATGAGCCTGGTGGGCCAGACGCACCTGAGAGCATTGGTGACCTCCGCCCCCGGAGAGGGGAACCTCGAAAAGAAACGAGGTAGTTGGGTGTTCAGGTGCGTGGCGAATAGATCTACCCGGGGAGTCCTGAATCGGTGACAAATGTCCTAAAACCAGGTGGGGTGAAGACGCCACTCGGCGTTGTCCACCGTTGGCCTGCTTAGATAATCTGCCTGCATGTTTAGATTTCCAGCAATGTGCTCCACCATCAGGTGTTTGGATTGAGTCCTGCCTTGCCGATTGAGATGAGCCTTTGCCGAGACGTTGTCTGTCTGCATGAAGGATGTGACGTCCCTGCAATTGGTTCTGGAAGTGCAAGAGGGCCAGGTGGATTGCCCGCAACTCCAGCCAATTGATGCTGTTGGCTAAGTCTTGCACTGACCAACAGCCCTGGGCTACCTGTCCGCCCAAGTAAGCCCCCCCCAGCCGAAGAGGCTTGCGTCGGACGTGAGAATCACTCGGTCCGGTTCCGTGAAGAAGCTCCCCTTGGTGATAGATGGGGAGATCTACCAGTGGAGCGACTTCCTGACTTCAAGAGGGACCCTAACCTGGGAGCGGGAATGAGCTGTCATTGCCCGCTGATACGGCAGCAAGAACCACTGGAGGCTTCTCGTGTGGAAATGAGTCCAGGGCACTATCTGTATGCAGGACACCATTTTCCCCAATAGCTGGGAGAGTGTGGCTAAGGGAATCCTGGGATGCTGCAGAATATGAACCACTAGGTCCCTGATACTGTCTTGTCTGTCTTGAGACAGGAATACCTGACCCAAGGCGGTGTTTATGATGGCCCCTAGATGAGTCAGCCTGGTGGACAGGGACAGGTGGCTCTTTTGGAAATTTACAAGGAACCTGTGATCTTGCAGGGTTCGGATAGTCAGTTCGAGATCTCCTTGTACCCTGAAGAGGGAAGGCGCCTGGACCAAGATGTCGTCCAGGTAGCATTGCAGTCTCACTGGGATGCGTCTCAGGTGAGCTGCAATGGCAGCCAGGACTTTGGTGAAACACCTTAGGGCTGAGGCGAGCCCGAAGGGAAGAGCTCGATACTACAGGTGTCTGCCTGCATAGCTGAACCTCAGAAATTTGCGATGTTCTGGCAGGATTGGGACGTGGAGGTATGCCTCCGAGAGGTCTATGGATGCCAGGAATCCCCCAGGCCGAATTCCCTGGAGGATAGACGCTAGGGAACTCATCTTGAACCTCTTGTAGACCAGATGTGTGTTGAGAATCTTTAGAACCAGGATCGCTCTCTATCCCCCCGAAGACTTTGGTACAGTGAACAGGATGGAGTAGAATCCCTGTCTCTACTGGTCCTCTGGAACAACCTCTATGGCTTGAATGTCCAAAAGGTGTTTTATGGCTTGTCCATGAGACCGCGTTTGGTGCTGGTGCTGGAGACAGGGCACTGTTTGAAGCGATTTGGGGGAAGGGAGAGGCACTTTAAGGATAGGCCGAATCAGACGGTATTCAACACCCAATTGTTGGTAATCGTTAACAGCCACTGGTCTACAAAGAGGTGCAACCTGCCCCCTATGGGGGAGAGGCTACCCAGTCATTTCTGCTTGCGGAACTGGCGGGAGCCAGAGCCACAAAATGCCCATTTGCGGAATGGGCCGGATCTGTCACGAAAGGAGTCCCTATCCTGCTGACGGGGCTGTGAATATGGACGTCGCTGGGAAGGGTCCTCCTGAGAGTAGCGAAAGGACTGCCTCCTGAAGTAGGGAGTAGACCTCCTGTCTGTCCTCCGGGTGGAAGATGGAAGGACTTTGCGCTTGTCCCTATTTTCAATGAGGAACAGGTTAAGGGGATCATCAAAAAGCATCTCCCCGGAATAAGGGGAGGCTAGCCAGATGCCACTTTGTTCTCAAGTCAGAATTCCAATTGCGCAGCCACAGCAAACGCATGGAGGTGACCATTGAAACCAAGGCCCGGGATGCGTACTTGGCGGCGTTAAGGGTCGCATCGGCCAAGAACTGGGTGGCAGCGATAATTTTGTTAAAGTCTTGGTTCAAACGGGAATCCTGAGGGGACAGCCTGTCCCGCATTTCCTGGAGCCACAGGAGAGTTGACCGATTAAAAAAGGATGCCGCCGAAGTGGCCTGAATGGCCCAGGCAGCTGACTGATGCGATTTTCTGTAAGCTAATTCAAATTTCTTATCCTCCAGTTTCAATCCCTCCAATACATCACCTGCCATGTAAGGGGAGGAGGAAGACAAGGCTGCCACTGGGCTGTCTATCAAAGGGAGTTGTAGCATTTGAGCAAATTTGGGAGCCATGGCATAGAATCTTTTATCATTGCCACTGGGAGCGGGGATGGAAGATGGATTGGACCATTGTTTTTGGACTACGTCCCTGAATAGCTTGGGGGCCAGAACGTACAGCTTTCAGCCACAGGTTCAGAAAACAGAGCCTGACCATGACACTGAGCGGAGAATTCAGGGTCAGGAGGAGATTCATCGTCTGATAGGCAGGCAGTAGCCTTTGCCTTGTGAAGAAGGGACTTGAATAGTCCAGGAGGGAATAAGCCAGTAAAGGCAGGCATGTCAGGGGACACTCCATCATCATCAGATAGATCAGGATCCCTCAATATCTCTTCCCCTGTGAGGAGATCATCCTCATCCCTGGCGAGGGATGCAGAGCCCCGATGAGGGGTTAGGCTAACTGCCAAGGAGAGCTTGGATTGATAAGACGATTCTGATGCGATAGATGCAGAACGTTGCTGTCTGAGGCCCGCAGCTATGCCCTTGGAGATAGCCTGAGGTATAAGGGATTGAATCCCTTCAGGTAAGTTGGGTAGATCGCAATCTGAGTACCTTGCAGCGCCCACAGGAGCTTCCTCCGGTTCAGAGTCCTCGGAGTGGTCTGATTGAGGCCTCGCAGGAACCTGGCAGGCAAAGGGGTCCTCACCTCCGGCCAAATGTCTGTACTCCCAAGAAGTTGTGCGTGGAGAGGCTTCCGGAGACAAGGCATGTGAAGAAATCACGGGCTGCTCCTGCACGGAGAAATTAGAAACAGAACGATCACTGCAGATGGGCCTGTGCTCTCTAGCTGCCTGCTGGCCCATAGCTGGCTGAGGCCTATCCTTTCATTTGGAAGACCTTTTGCCCTCCTTGTGTGACTTGCCTGAGGCCTTTCTGGGAACAGAGGCCTCCGCCTGCTCCGATGCATGGGAGCAATCTGCCATCGTATGCAAAATCAGACACTGTGCCAGAGACAAGGCTGCTGGGGCAGACTGAAATGGCCAGCTACAACTGGGAATGACTGAAGCCAAGTCCACTAGAAGGGACTGGTCCCAACCTGAACAGCCACATAAGGTTGATGGCTGAAGGCAAAGGCCCAGAAAGGTGGTGGTCTAGTAGGACTAGCCCGCACCTGGCTGTAGACTCGCTCTTGAAAGGTTTAGGCTGTGGCCAGGATAGCCAGCACTGCACAGAGTCACTGAGAATTAAGTCCAGCGAGCCTGATGGAAGCCTTGCTGGGCTAGGCCTGAGGGATGGAGAGCCGAGAAGCCCTGCGTAGGACTCTGGATCTGGGCCTCCGAAGGCTGGCAGAGATGAGGCCGAAGATGAAAGCCTTCAAAATGGCTGCTCAAGACTCTCAAAATGGCCGCTGCAGCCGTGAGGTAAGGCGTGAGCAAGGGCCAAGGCAAAAGGCACTTCAGAGGGGCTCTTGAGATACCCCAACCAAGCGGTTTAACTGGCTGCCCGCTGTGAGCCTCCGGTGGAAAGGAGGTGCCAGTAGAGAGCAACTGTCACTAAGTAGAATGGTGCCTCGCTTAGTGCCCTTGCGCCCCCGACTCTGAACTGAGGAATGGACTGAGAAGATTTTAGAAGTCCATCAGGAACACCGTGGAACAGAGAAGTAGTGCCAGCGGAATCACCAACAAATCTGAGGCAATGGGGCCGTGCGGTGGAAAAAAGCCTCCTTCGGATTTTGAATGCCTCCAAAATGGCCACCGAGGCTCGAAACGAGCAAACTTTTGGAATTGGTAACTACGGCCGCAGAGGTAGCAGTCTGCTGGGAGGGTGCCGAACGGACGCCAAGGTCCCAAGGGCCGGAATCGGTGAGGCACAGTGGCGACAAGCCAACCGCTGCCAAAACATCTGAAGGCTCAGTGGCTTATTACTGTCCTTTCATTTTTTTAAAAATAATAAGATTAATTAGGAGTGGCCGAATCGAAGGGAATAAACCTGAATCCAGAAGTCTGGATATCCAGGAATGGTTTTGCTAGAGACGAAACTGCAAGATGACTGTTTCAGATCTGACTGAGTCGGAAACTGGGGCATGCGCAGAGAGGCATGGAGGAGTGGCCGAAAAATATAGACTCAGTAACTAGGCAGATCAGACTGTAGCAACCCATTCCTATTCCTGGACTATTTTGCAACCATACTGGAGGAAACAGCATTTTTTATAAAAACAGGATCGAAAGCAGTGCAGATTGGGATATGAACTACACAGATATAGACTGAACATGAAAGGATTGGGACACTTTTGCCCTTCCCCCTTACCTCAAATTTTTATGCATGAAGATTCAACAAATCTATTTCCAGTCCTCTGTAGCTTTAATAATTCTTGATATTTACTATAATTCTTTTAAAGAATGGTGGCTCTAGTATTCCATACAGATGCTAATGTTTAATTTAAACATTAAACACACATTGAAAAACTTGCTACTTGAAAAAATAAAGAAAATATCTTTCTGTAACAATACATTTGAATATATTATGTTAACTCTATCAGTTTTCATATATCATCCTCTACTCAGGATTCAACTGAAAATTACACAAGCCATAAATTAGCTTTAAACAAGCTTTGAATCAGACAAGCTAGTTTTCAAATTAAAAAGCCGTCAGTATATTACAAGGTGCTGTCATTTTATTACTGCAATCAATTTTATGTGGCCTGAGGTATACGGAAAATGGATTCTCTCTTCATTTGCAAAGGTTTTATCTCCTGCACCAGGCTCTGAACTACTTGACTGCAGTAATGAATTTGAAATCCAAGTTACAAACAAAGACTTTTATAAACAGAAAAGCCAAATACAGTGGTTAGTTTGTAGAACCGCAAAATATTCTTGGAAAAAAAGCTATGAAAAAGTTTTGGGGGAAAAAGGGTACCAATGTTTTAATTTTTTGTTGAATTTAATTTAAAATTCCTTTTAAAATGCAGTACAATTTTATAATCTACTCTACTGCTTGTAGTTGTATGCATCTGAAAGATGTGCCTTAAAAACCTTGTGAGTACTATACATTATCACAAAATCATTGTGAACAAATAAGGGTTTGTCTCCTTTGATTTCTTTCTTATATGGATTTTAAATGGTAATTTAATTAGAATGGCTTCAAGGTTTGTAAAAAAAAAATGATTAGGACATATGTAAATTGCAATAACACATATGTTACATATTCATCATAAAAATGCCCATTATCTGAAGACATATTTTGTACTGTAGCATTAAAAGATTAAGTGATCAAACATTCACTAATCATGCTAATACTGTAGTGTGTGTGAATGCTGTTCACACAAGCTACAGGAAAGTGCAAAAAGTGTCAGGTTTATTTTCAGTATTTCCAACAGGCTTTTAAAGGAATTATTAAACAGATGCTGCAAGATAATGTCCACTACACACTATATTGTTTATGGAAGCTTCCTATGGAGAGTAAATAAATATGAGTTGGCATGCAGCCATCCTAAATAATATTTAGTTTTGAAAATGCTCATTAGACTTATGAAAGATTATAGAGTAATTTCTCATTCTCACTAGAGGATGTAACACACAGACACAGGTCATATATTAGGTGAGATTCTGAAACAAGATAATAACTAGGTGCCTTTGGGGCAGTCACTCAGCTCAACCTGCCTAACAAGTTGTTTTTGTGAGGCAAAAAGGAGGAGGAAAGAATATTAGGTACGATGGTTGCCTTGAGTTACTTACAAAAATAATAAAGGTGTTATAGATTTAAATAAATAAATAATCAAACATATCAAGTATTATCTTTTGTAACATATAGAAATTGATTTTTTCATACTTTGCTACCAATCGTTTAGGATTTGAAGTACTACTTGTTTACGAAGAATCATTTCTTCATCCAGTCTCAGATAAGGAATGCTTCATTATCCGATATGATTTCTCAAGTAGTTGTACAAATAGGTGGCAATAATGTAAAATAATATTTTGTAAACTTTTATAACTGGATACAGAACTTCATCTGGGGAGAAAACAGTACAAATTCTAAATCTCTTCATTCAGCAATATTCTTTAGTTGTCACACTTATTTGTATTTGTACTGTTAAGAATAAAGATTACAAATAAATGCTGTCCTTGTAAAAAGGTCCTACAAAACATGTTGCATATACAAATGTGTTCAGACTTGTGAATAAGAAGGTTTGCCCTATGGGATTGAAAAGTGCCAGGAATGAGATAAAACAGATGATGCTGTGTATTTGATTTAATGCAAATTAGCTGAGTGTTCTAAAATCATTTGTTGCAAGCTGCTAATACAGATGCAATTATTAATACAGTGGAAGCTAAATGCAAAGAACATTTTATTATATCTAAGTCAGCAGCAGTATTAAAATGGATCTATTTATTAAAAAAGGAATGAACACTCCAGCTACAATTGTAGTAGCAAAATTAATCAGCAATCTTTTGCTGAGCTCACAGTAACTGAAAGGTCAAAACTAGTGCTGGTTTGAGAGAGAGCGAGAGAGAGAGCGAGAGAGAGACTGAGACTAGACTATTATTTCACATACTTTGGCTCTTCAAGGGTACTTTTATATTCCAAACACAAAATAGAAACTATACTCTGATAATGGCCAATTCCGTAAATCTTACAGCCTGATATAATCCTATAATACCAAAACATTGCAATTCATCTCAGCATGCTTATATTTCATATGAGCCATCTAAAATACTACAAAAGTACATCTAACAACCATAACTGGATGCTTTGGACTCTGCAACTAGAACAAAAATGTTTTAGTTAAAGAAGCAGATCAATATGTGCTAGAGATGGAAAAGATCCTAGAATTTTTCTTGCATGCAGGATTGCATGGAGATCACAAAGAAGTGGCAATGCATTTAAGAGTTATAGACAGATTACTAATTTACCAAGAATTCAAAACTTTCTCTTTGTTTCTATTACCGAATAAATCTTTGCTAGCTTCCCTGCTTCCTATAACTATCTCACATTTATTACTTTGCCATATTTTGCTCAAGTCTTAGCAAAATTAGCAGCTCTGGTAGTCCCACTTGCTGTTGTTTAAAAAAATCAATCCATGGTCATTAAGTGAGACCTCATGTGAAGGTGATTTGTGACTTTCTACTGATGTCCTCACTTTGCTAGTTGTAAGCCAAATGGAAAGGTCATAAATCAGGGGTGGGCAAACTATGGCTCATTGAGGACCTGTGGACTTCAACTCCCAAAATTCCTGAGCCAGCCATGCATGCATGGCTGGCTCAGGAATTCTGGGAGTTGGAAGTCCACAGGTCCTCAAAGAACCATAGTTTGCCCACCCCTGTCATAAATGGTGATCCTGTGACTGGGGTGCTGCAGCTATTGTAATATGTGATGGTTACAGGACCCAAATCTTGATCACATAACCATTAGGACACTGTGACAGTCATAACTGCGAGTCTATAAGGTTTTTTTTAGCACCACTATAACTTTGGTAATTAAATGAATTGTTGTTAAATGAGAGCTATCTGTATGTACATGAGTACACTTAACATTTTATTGATTTGCCTCTTTTTTTGCAAATGCAAATTATTTTCATTCATTTCTTCTGCTACTCCCAACCTCTTAGGACATTTTTCATATATCAGTACTATGAATGTTTAAAAACAGTATACAATCTCCATTTCTATTATACAATACTTTTGATGAAAACTGGGTTAAAATTATTATAAATAGCTAAACCTTTAAACTCTAATATACCTTCCTGTGCAACCTACCTATGTTGACAGCTTTTCTTCAGCATTCTAACAAGGCAAATATTCCTTCCAAAATATCTATTTCTTCTTGCCTCTCCTTTTCTATTTTTCCCCAAGCATCCTATAATTTCTTAGGATACACACACCTGGTATTTTGGGATGGGATGGGAGCAGATTATTTTAAGATTGATCTCTCTCTCCCTCAAAAAAAAAAACACCTTTAAAAATAATTCTTCTACTCTTGAGATCGTCACATAATTCATATATTCCTCTTATCAATGAAAGTAATATCTGGATGAAAAATGGTTATACTTGTATGTTATCTCTACAAGATTTTTGTCACAATTGCTTATTTGTAGATCTCTTCTGCTGTTGATTATCTGTTCAATGTATAAATAATGAATGTTCAACATTTACAGTCCGAAGTTAATTAAAATAATTGAAATTTGAACTTTTAGACTAAACTACTTATTTGAAAGAATATTTTGAAGTTTTATTATTTTATTATTTCATCTATATGTTTATAAGCATTTATTTGTTAAAGCACTTAAGTTAATATGATACTGAAGCTTTATTTAAAAAAATAGCTTAAAATTAATAATACCTAACAGATGTTACTGTTAGTAAATTAGTAGCATCTAACAGAGGAATACAATATGACATCCACAGCAAATGCAGGTAATCCTTGTGTAATATCCATTCATTCAGAAACCATTCAAAGCTATAATGCTGCTGAATGAAGGGAGCTTGAAATTCTAGCTATTGTAGCACCCGCAGTCATGTGAACAAAATCAGGCACTTGTTGCAGTGTTCCACTATTTGGTCACATGTTTGCTATTTTCAAACTTCCGTGACAGCTTCCAACAAGCGAAGTCAATGGGGAGGTGGAAATCATGAGTCACTCGGCCATTCTGTGCTTCCATGCACCATATCTGCCTGTCTTGTTTGCTCATATCCATGCTCGCACTGTGTTCTCTCCCACCCGTTGCGCTCTCTCTCTCTCTCTCTCTCTCTCTCTCTCTCTCTCTCTCACACACACACACACACACACACACACACACACACACACACACACACTGCACCCTCATTCCCTTGACTTTCCTTCGCGTGCCTCACTCCACAGCACCCCTTCTCCAATTCATGCATGTCCTGCGCTGGTCCTCGCAAGACCTCCCTTCCTGTGGCAACCCAAAATTCCTCACCTGCTTTCTGTTTAACTACAGGTAAGTCCTTGACTTACAACCACAATTGAACCCAAAATTTATGTTGTTAAGCAAGACAGTTCTTAAGTTAATTTTGCCGCATTGACAACCTTTTTTGCCACAGTTGTTAAATTGGTAACACGCTTGTTAAATGAATCTGGCTTCCCCATTGACTCTGCTTATCAGAAGGTCGCAAACTGTGATTACATGACCCCGGGACACTGCAATACATGTCAGTTGCCAAACATCTGAATTTTGATGCAGCAACAGTCGTAAATGTGAAGAACAGTCAATGCAATGCCACTGTAACTTTGAATGATCACTAAATCAATGGTTGTAAGTCAAGAACTACCTACATATATGCTTTCTGTTTTACAAACCTGTGGTTCTCCAAATTATGAGCTAGACTGTTTGGACTGCAGTCGCTAAGTGATGTGGTGATGTGCTTTACAACCACATTGGTTAGCAATAGCAATCCTTGTCCCGATTGCCATCATAATTTGAAGACTACCTATATAGTGTTTGATAGTGCTTGATAGTCTTCAAGGCAAAAATATTCAATGTACACAAAACTCCACATACATTCAATGGAATTTGTAAACCTTTGAACCACATAATCACTTTCATCCTTTATGAAAGATACGTTTAGTGACAAGCTAAAATAAAGAAAAATATTTTTAAAACCAGCTACAAAGTCTCAAAATATTTATGTAATTTGGGAGAAAAAATATATTTATGTGTAAACTATCTATGGAAAGAAAACATTTTTAACAGCAAGTATAATAAAAATCAAGTAATTGGTTCTTTCTTCTGCATATAAATAGTACCTGATTGTTCAAATCAGACATCTTTTATTTTCTGTGGTTTTTATTCATAAATGCATTGTCCAAATTTCATTAATATTTGATTTTCCTCTCAAAAATAAAAAATTAGAACTTATGTTCACCACTGTACAAAGAAAAATTCTAAATAAATAAGAATTTCACTGCCATGCTCCAATAAACACATTCTAGTATACATGTTCAGCCTATTAGTCTTTTGCAACAATGTAAATATAATAAATAGACAAGCACAAGCTCTTCAGAGTACTGTTCTGACTGAACAAAAAAGGGTAATTTGATTTAAATAATTCAATGAGGCATTCAAATAAGAATAAAAAATATGATCTTCTTAGAAGTCATTCAGATTCAGAAAATGAACTCTGCAAATTTTCTTAGGCAGAGACTGAAAAAGCCATTGCACTGTTAGAAAAAATAACTACAATACTGAGTGAAGTAAGCAAGTGAATATGGCAGAGTTACATTTCAGAATATGATAACAAAAACATGACACAATTTCTATGTTTACCAGTTGAATCCATGAAAACATGATTATAAATGAACAATTAAGACAGCCAATATTTTTCATTGAGCAAAGGATACAAGTAATCTGTTTGGATTTTATATATATTTAATAAATATGATTCCCCCCCCCCCATAAAAACACTCTCCAATCACAATGTATTTTTCTGCCATTAGCATTCTACTTTTATTTTGCGTAAAATGATAATTTAAATATATATTTCCGTTTTCCAACATTGGTATCCAATTTACTTTTACAATTATATGCCACAATTTTGTAATTGTGCTTCATATGCTTTTGGCATGTGTACCAGAAGAACAGAATACAAATAAATAATTAGTACCATACCTAGTGTACCAGTAGAGGAATTGTTTGTTGATTTTGAAGCATCTACAGTCTTTGAAAAATTTGAACAAAAGTAGCAGTAGATTTGCATTAACTATAATACATTAACTGCATGATAGGAATTAGGAAATATATATGGAATATTACTTTGAAAATAAACTAAGCTGTGATTTATGCCACGATTTTTTCTTCCTGCATAGCCTGCTATACAGTAAACTAAAACAACGTGAAAAATGCAATAAAAGACAAAATATTAATAAGAAAATGATACAGACATAGGAATCAATTGTTAGGCATGCAGCATACAGAGAGATTAAAAAGGTATTTTAAAAATTATATAAATACATCATACTATATTTTAGGCCATAAATGATTATAGTTTGTTGCATACTTTCAAGGGCTACTTTTTTGGAAATTATCAAATTTTCCATTTTCCTCTGATATTTGACTACCAAAACCCGGTACATTTTAAATAACTATTAATAGTGTATATATTTTCCTAAGCACTAGGTTTTGTAACAATTAGCAGTTCATGAGAAAGTTTCTGAACAGGAAGAGCGATATCTATTTTTTCAATAATGTTATTCTTAAAATTAATTTGGGTTCTTGTAAGTAAGTAAATAATAACCAATCTTTGCAATTACAGAATTTTAATAGAAAGAAATTGTGCTAAAATTTGTAGGTAACCTTGTTTATAATTCATATTATAAGGAATCTTAAAAACAAATCAGATTTAAAAAGGTGTACTTTTTAACTAAATATACTTTTTAGCTATCAAATATGACATGTGAGTGGCTATAAAAATGCTATGAATGTGATAAAATTGGTTTGGCTTCTCTAACTATAGAAGACTATTGGCTATAGAGGATTATATACAGATATCTCCCATGAACCAATCCAGGATAAGAATGTTTACGCCCTATAGAAATGCTAACAATGAACATGTGGAACAGTAATATAGAAATAATCGATACATTGGAAAATAGAGAGCAAGAGAGTCTCCAATTGCTAATTTGTGTACATGACAAAAACTATGGACAAAGCAACTCATATGGGAAGATGGTTTGAACTGTGGTCTATCTTTATTGCTAAATGAGAAAATTAGATCATGTTAATCAGAAATGTACATAAAGTGCATTTTTAAAATACATTTTGATCTGAACAAATCAGCAACCTTAGAATGAAAATAGTCAATAGTCAATAGCTCAATAGCCAATAGCCAATAGCTCAACAGTCAATAGCTCTCTGTTCAATCTATTCAAATTCAAAGGGGCTTGCAACAGGTAAACTAGTAGCAGGCAGCAGTGCAGATTCAGCGGCATTTAAGAATATGCCATTTATTCGACATAACTGTTTCACTCTTTTAACACAATTTCTTAAATTAAACTAGGTAAGAAATTCAAATCCAAATCTCCACTCAGCCATATAACCCTCTGAGCGATGTTGGTCTTAACACTATCTTTCTTCGGCTACTTAGTTCACAAAACTATGGTTACAATAATACTGGTGAGGGGGATTATATAACATTCCTGAAATTTCTTGGGGAAAAAGTAGGACATAATATTGGAAAATTAATATGATACCTAAAATAGTTCTAAGATGCTCAGTGCTTGGATTTGAAGACTTTAGCATCAAAGCTGTAACACCTGACACCAATCTGCTTGAGGCACATTTTATTTTAATTCAATTGCCTTGAATTTGAAAGCCATATCTTCAGCACAGGAAGTAGCTTTCCATTTTGCCAGTGGCTTAAAAAGACACATACGGAAAATTAATTAATTGTTATACACACCGAAATGCTTCTGATCTTCCTTTTAAAGCAAATATGGCAATTCTTTGCTTCAAGCCTATATAATATTTTTGAATCTTTTTTTGTGCAAAAGAAAGGCAGCACATAATCAAAGTTATGAATTATGAAGAATTATTGTAAAATATGTTTTATTTGGTATTCACTGTCCACCATCAGTTTTTAATTAAATTATATGGCTCTCAGTAAGAAAAACTGGAATGCTGTCCATTTATTTTCATTACTATTCCTACTGGAAAATATGACTTTATCAACTACATAGCAAATATCCTTGCATAGTATGGAATATGTTTCCAACACAGTGATACAAGTTTTGTAATGAACGTGCTCCTCAGTTTGCCCACTCAAGCTATTCAGGTTCTAATTCTCAGGACTTCACTCTAGAACAAACTTATTTGATGCAGATACTGCTCAGTCTGGTATATTTCATTTTCCAAATTCAGTAGCTGATTAAATGTGACCAAAGCAAAGTGCAATAACAAATCTACATTAGCAAGAAGAAATCATAAAAGTAATATTTCCAAGGCAATAGTCATTTGAAAAACTCAAGTAGATGGTTTGCACCATAGGGTGCAGAGTTTAAGCAATTTAGCATCTTTTGGGGAAGCTAAAAACATCCTGGGTCTCCTGCAAAATTCATTATCTAAATGATTTTTCTGAGTAGGAAAAGTTGGGAAATTCAACCTTAGTTCTTTTCTAAATATAGTTTATAATATTATATATAAATTCTTTCATATTCTAACAATGATAACTTGACAATTTTCCAGTAAAAATATGCATATCCAGTTTGAAACTGTAAAACTGAGAATCACTGTGGTCCATTTTTCAAGACAGTGTCTAGCAGTACTGATATTAGATCCAAGACTCCAGGCTAAAACCAGGAGTCTTGAGTTTTAGTCTCGCCTTAGGCATAAAAGCCAATCGGGTGACCTTGGGCGAGTAACTTTCTTTCAGCCAATTTACCACACAAGGTTGTTGTGGGAAAATAAGAGGAGGAAAGAGTATTAGGTATGTTTGGCTCCTTGAATTATTTATACAAATATAAAGACAGGATATAAATATATAAAAATAAATGTTACAATAGGGGTGCCTGTTTATACTAGAATGTATGTTAACATAACTTTTTTTGAGAACAATACTTAAAGTGACCATTGATGTGTCTGCATAATATGTTCCAAGCATCATCAATATAAAAAGCTTAAAGATTTGGTGAAATAGGCAGCAAGTTACTAAGTTTGACTAGACACTTGAATATTAAATATTTAAGAACCCTTTTTTTTCAAGTTGCTCCATTTCCAATCTTGCATTCTTAAAATATTTTGATTGAATAACTAGGAATTATAGTCCAAAGCATATAAAAGTATCAAACTGCTAACAGCTGTTTTGATGTTTTTTCAAAGGCATGGATTTAAATTTTTATTTAGTTAAGAAAATTTGTATGGCCGTTTACTCACTCTCAGTGATTCTGGGTGGCTTACAAAAATAAGTTCCATATTAATAGTTGTTTAATCTAGAAAACAGGAATAGGGGAAGATAAGATAATATTCTTAAACATTTTAAGAGCAATTATGAAAAAATGGACTAGACTTGTCTATTACTCCAAAGGGAAGTACAGAAATCAACTTATAAGGAAACAGAATTAATTCTGGAAATTATAAAAGTAAGAACTGTGCAACTATAGGGCAGATTTACTTGGATGGGGTAGGCATTCCTTCTGTAAGAAAGATTAGATATCATCTTAATGAATGTTTTACATTGCAAATCATGTATTTAGTAATGCTCTATAATGTCTTTTCAAATTCTTTAGTTATGTGGTCTATGTGTTTAAAAAGAAATCTTCCCCTCCAAATGCAAGAATCTCTATAGCAATCTTCTTTCAATATATGGTATGGAGGAGCACAAAGTTGACAAAGCATGATGAATGGTAAAACAATGCTGCCAAAATGTTCACATGATCCTTGATGAAAGCAGCATTGTGAATTAGCCCACAAGTAACATGTCCATTCAAACATGAAAATATGCACCTTTTGAGTGAAGGGAATTATGTCCACTTGAAAAAGCTAGGGCCATTCTTCCAAGCATACTTGGGGATTTAAATCTGGTTCAATGGTGGAACCTGACAAGTTAATGAGATGTAAGTGGTTTGTCAAAAGGAAGAAATTCAGCCATTGTTGGTACATATATACATTAGTTTACCCATAAATCTCAAAGGATTTCTTGAAAGGTTAAAGTCCCTTTTTTATCTTAAAGCCAAAAGGGCTTTTATACACAAATCTAGGGATTTACTTAAATATAGCCAACATAAACCTGTGTTCACCTTTGCCTTGAGTTAGCTCTTCCTTTTTTCAGTTCTTTGCAACAGGATTCTTTTTGGCCGAAATTATTGCTGTACTTAAAACAATCTATGGTTTTGGCTTTACACTGCAATGCACATACAATTATTTTGTGGGTCTGTATTCCATAAGATATAAATGCTACTATAATGCAAAACCATTTGCAGTATTTTAACAGTTAAATATTCATGCTAAAATCAATGTATATATGCCAACAATCACTGTTATTTAAATTAGAAAATAAATATCTAATTTTACATGTTTAACAATTACCTGATACTTGTTTTTCATTCCATCCACTTCACCCTATATTTAACACATAAGGTATTTTGCAGTTAGTAGAAATGAAAAGTACAGGGCAAGATCTAGTTAAGCATTAGTTTCAAGGGGAGAGAGGCAAGCCCACACTTCACAGATGGCAGGCAAATCCAAGATCTTAAAACTGAAAACTCCTTGAGAAATATTAGGAACAAAATGAATACATTGCCTTTATATTCTGTAGCAATTTTACTCTTATTCACTAAAGACAGAGTATGCTGCTTTGGAAACCAATTTGGGGAAAAAAAGAATCCAAGGGGAATCTGCATATTAGACTCAAACATACTCTCTTAACCTAAATTAAAATTATATGTTACTGTAGTACTTGGTTGTCCTGTGTGGAAAAAGCAAATTGGTTTCAGTAAGGAATGTGAAGCATAATGAAGTCTAAAGAAAAGGGTCTAAATAAATCTTTCTTCCTTTTCCTACTTTAATTAGCCTACCTCCTAAGAAACCCATTTTCATCTTTATGCAAGTAGTACCGTATATAACTTTGTTTCTGCTTGCAAAAGCCTTTGTGCAAGGTATCACACATTTTTTCACAAGTGATTATGATTTCATTACACTGTAACTAACACTGATTGCTCAGGTAATGTTTGCACAACATCCAGTAAAATCTGGAAATGTCTAGGATAACAATATCACCTGTTCTAAATTACACATTATTTATTTATTTATTTATTTATTTATTTATTTATTTATTTATGGAATTTATATTGCCGCCTATTCGCCCATGGTGACTCAAAACTATTATGCAAAACTAGCTAAATAACTACTGAATACTGTTGATGTTTTTAAAAAAAGGCTGAGCAAAATCAAGTTATATAGCTAGGTACTATAAATGGCTATATTATTTTTGACAGTAATCATACTCAGAATCCTGGATTTACATGTGACAATTTGTCATATTGCTGCTTTAAAATAAACATTCTATTCTAGCAGAGCATCTTCTTAGAGGCTTTTTTATACTTCAAAAGACACCGAAAAACTGAAACTGAAATTTTATTATGCATCACACCACTATAATTCTTAGTGACCAAATAGACAGATCTTCTCCAAGATAATCTATCCCAAATCTGGCCCTTAAGGTCCTCAAATGGTGTACCCATCACACTGTAATTGAGTTATTCTAGATTAGTGAAACTAAAATGTGAAAGACAATTAAAGTTTATATTTCATTTTCTTTAATCCTAGACTGTTGCATTCTATAATAACCTGTTTGAATAACATTTCTCAAAAGTAGATATTCAAATAATATATTTTTAAGATTATTAAGAAAATCTTTCAGCAGAAGCAATATTGGCTTTTTAATTCATATTATTGCCTGTAGTAGTGACGTTCATATATGCACTATTTGAAAAGCATTTTCCATTTTTTAACTTTCCTATAAAGAGGGAATATTTTAAATAAATCAGCACAATGAATGTGATGTTTCTTCAACAGCCACTTTTAGTGACAGAAAAAGCAAAAATCACTTGTGCCCCAAATTAACAAATGTTCATTGACTTGCAAAGAGGAATGATGGTACTTTTCATAGCAGGCTATACATACAGATCCTCAGGCCTTTTCCATATATTTCTCAAGCCATCCTCTCTCAAATCAGACAAAGACATCAGTAGTATGGTTCACCATATCCAAGTCAAGGCAAGCAACAAAAGAAGTCAGGAGATCCTCAGCAATGCATACAACTGGCACAACATAGAATGATTAGTCAATTTTCAAGGCTACTTAAAATTGAGAATAAGGGTGTTTGGGTGAAACAGCTGTTTTGTCCTCAATAGCTCAAAGATCTCCTTCTGCACTTTTGTACTTATCCCTGTGCAAGAATTAGATGACTCTAGAACTAAAAGAATTACACATTTATGCTCAAAATGTTTACATTAAGTTGATGGTTTTAATAATAGGTGAGTAAAATTTTTTTTTCTTTTTACAACTCTGTAACCCCTTTTATCAGGGTGGTGTTGGGGCGACTGAATGGAGCTGAGCGTTTACTGGCTGGTTACCCTTTCTAATGCCTACACGGAGATAGCAGCAGATATTTTCTCTTTGTAACCTGATAGAGAAACATCTGTCGCTGCCTAGGATTGAATTCTCAACCAACTGGGAGGTGAGCATCTTAATCTCTAGGCCACCACACTGCTCAGGTGAGTAAACACTAATATTCTCTTATAATTTTTATTTGGAACAATCCTTTCTGAGTCTGATTTCACTGGTATGAAAACCCTGTATGCAAAAACTAAAAGCTAAAAAGAAAGCACTGCTATTTCACTATTTGAACATATACACGAAACTGCTGATGTGTATAGGAAATAAGATTTAATGGTGGAAAGAAAAAGTGGTGTTGACAAGTTAGCTCTGCAGTCTGCAATTCATTGTCATAAATAAAGAATATCAATCAGGCAAGATTTACTTACTTTTCCATTTCCAATGGATTTCTCTCATGCATGGTCCATCGGAATGTCTGTGTCTGTGTGAGCTATGTATATATAAGTTAATGTTAAGGCCCCAACTAAGAATTCCAATGTGCTGAAAGGTTCCGGCTTTTCTCTCACACAGAGAAATGTGGGATAGAAAAGAGAAATCATGCACTAATTAAAAGTTAGATGGGGAAACACAGTCATGAGATGACTGCTACACACGATCTCATCCCACAGCTGGGTTTTATGCAGGTAATAAAAAACTGTTTGCAACTGATAAAGGTATTTTCTGGACTGAGCCCAAAAACTTGTAAAACTTGGAAGCACTCATTAGATAATTAACACTTGCAGTGTACAAACATGCCAAAAGACTTTTAAAATGAAAGTCATTGCACTGTTTTACTTAAAGTGAAGTATTATTCAGCAAAATGGATTATGATACTACAAAACAGATGTTTTGTAAAATTGATGAGATACTGCTTTATGATGAACTACTCTTAACAATAAATCTTTATAAAGCATTTCTTTCTAATATTATTTGCTCATTCAAATGCCATTAAATTTGCCCATGCTGAAAACAGATAAAAATTAACTAAGATTATCACAAACAAGAGGTAAGATTGCTATGTATCAAAGCTCTGTTTTTACAGTTAACATTGTTGGCAAGAAAACATTATTAATAAATTATTCCTATTCATGTTGCTTTCAGTTATTTATCTCCAAGGAGTTTTAGTTTGAAATATTACCTAGAATAATACTGTAGCCATTTTTAGTTCACTCAGAAACCAGACCATTTAAATCAGTGGTTCTTAACCTGGGGTGCGTGCAACCCTGAGGCCGTGAGAGACCATTTCCAGGGGTGCGAGAGAAATTTCAAAAAAAACAACAACAAAAAACAAAAAACAAATGAGGCGACCGTGTTTTTATGTTATATAGTAATATAATATAAAAAATAATATTATATATATATATATATATATATATATATATATATATATATATATATATATATATATATATTATATATATATATATATATATATGTTATATAGTAATATATTGTAAATAAACACAGCATTTGTTTATGCAATAAATGGTTTTTCTTAAATAAAAAATATACACACATTTTTAAGGGGGTGCAAGAGCTTATTTTCAGATTCAAGGGGGTGAGGACCACTAAAAAGGTTAAGAACTGCTAATTTAAATGTTTTTCAATGTCCAGAATCTGGGTGTCTGTCAAAGACTAGGTCAAAAGAGTCATCATGATGCCTTTTGAAGCTATACCCCTTTTTTATGAACATAAAAAAGTGTTGGAGATTTGTGCCTGCAGATACCTTCTTGATCTTTTTGACCTTCTGCAAATATACCTATTCAAAACCAGTGAATGGTTATAAGGATTCTATGCCAAAATTATATATTTACCCCCCAAAAATTGATTAATAACATTTACTGCATAACTTACTCTTCCATTTGAAAAGGAAAATTATAATCTTTTTTTGCTTCACAGCTTAAAATAGTCTATTTCAAAATTCATATAAATTATATACAGACTGAATCTATCAAAATACATCTATTAAAAGAATTAAGCACAGTCAGCAATAATGCACTGTATTTATATATTTTTTCAATTATATTTCCAATTTCATTTTACATACATCTATTAAACCAACATATACAGAATATAGGCCTCTTATAGTAAACAATTTAGCAATATAGTATGATTCAACAAATTGTCACAGACATTCACAGATGTGGGTTCCTCCCAGTTCGGCCGAACTGGTAGCGACCCGTTGGTGACGTCATGATGATGTCACGGAACCAGTTCGGTCAGTGCCGGTCCATGGGCGCTGCCATCTTTTTTAAAAAAAATTTTAAATTTTTTTTCTTTCTTTTCTTTTGAGCATGCGCCATCTTGTTTTTGGCTTTTTTTAAAAAAAAATTGGCACTGCGCATGTACGTGCAAAGCGCATGCAGCCACACGGCACAGGAGGAAGTGAACCAGCAGCGAGGTAAGTTAGAACCCACCCCTGGACATTCACCATTAAACTCTTAAGAAGTATAGAACATTCTACATTACTAAGAATACAACACAGTGACTTGAAAAATTGTAAATATCATTGTATGCTTTGCCAAAAAAATTATAATTATACAATACAGCAGCATGAATTTTGATTTTCAATGTTTTAGTAGGAATTGAATGTGGGTTTTTGTGAAATATTTTTCAAAATCTTGAAAAATATTTCAAGATTTGAATTGGTCGCATTTTCATAAGACTCATTAACTTACTTTAGATGAGGAAGAATCACATTCTTGACAAATCCATCCATAGCCAGTTTGCTTTGGAGATTTTTTCAAGGGAGGATCCAAACAACCAAAATGATAGCATAGTCTGCATTCATCACATCTGCATTAGAAACGAAATGCTTATTTCATGCTGAATATAAAATTTAGATAAAAATAGAGAATCAACAGAAATAAATCATGAAATCTGAAGAAATCTTACAATGTAATATATATAATTACATACTATTATATGTTGACAATAAATCCAACCAATGATGGAGCTTCATATGGTCACTAGCACCCCTAGCGCCTTCTCAACTGATAGTTAACTTATCAGAGAATGTTCATCTATTAATTTAATTTAATTTAATGTAATTTAATTTAATTAAAAGTTCTTATAGGCCGCCCAATCCCGTAGGCCTCAGGGTGGCGTACAACAAGAATAAGAACAATATATAGTATATATAAAATTTTAAAAAACATTTCATAATTTTTTAAAAAAGCATTCAATCATGGGGGAATCCGATCTTCATCCCGCATGCCGGAAGAGCCATGTTTTTACGGCTTTGCGGAAGACCAGCAGGGTGGGGATAGTCCGGATCTCTGGTGGGAGTTGGTTCCAGAGAGATGGGGCTCCCACAGAGAAGGCTCTCCCCCAGAGTGGGCCCGCCAACCGACATTGTTTGGCTGATGGGACCCGGAGTTTAGTATTACAATAACCATTTTTGTTAACATCTCAACTATGTTGTAAAAATAAAGAGCAGGTATCAAGAGAACTTCCCTTTTAATAGAACTTTTTTTGTTCAGGAAACTGGGAATGGGAGTGATTTATACCTCTCCTTGTATACTCTTTGTACCTGCAGTACCCATTCTGTACGGTACATTGATCTCAGAGGAAATGCAGGGAAAAAGGAGAAAGTGTAAAAATCCAGTCATGCAAGGATGTTTCTGCTCATGCAATTTTATATTCCATTTACAGCTTGATTAAGCAAACAAAAACAAAGAAATATGCAGGTCTCATAATATGAAAAATCTGTATAAACATCTCTTCAGTGAATGAAAATAAATGCACACAGAATTCTGGATAAAGAATATATTTTCAATAATCAAAGTTTTTTACATGGTATAAAATAGTTTTGGAGATATTTTGATAGAGAATGTATGACAGGATCATGCTTGTTCATCATATGAATTGTTTTTTCCTGCTTCATTAATATCTTTTTGTGAAACATTAAAAATCAGTTTGAATAACAGGTGCATATAACACCCCAATTTTTGCAAAAACCCGCCTGTTTTTCACAAAAACGGGGTGTCCAGAGGGTTTGGGAGGTCTGCAGAGTGCTCCTGGGGGCTGGGGGAGGGCAGAAATGCCCGTTTTTGTGAAAAACAGGCAAAAAAGGCCCATTTTTCACAAAAAACGGGATGTGCAGAGAGTTTGGGAGGTCTGAAGAGTGCTCCTGGGGGTTGGGGGAGGGCAATTTTTTTTCTTACTTACCTCTTCAAAATCTTGGTGTGTCTTATACACCGGTGCGTCTTATAGTCCTAAAAATACGGTACTTTCAGAAATTGCTTGTTAATTTTGCAACTATTAGAAACCTTTGGATTGACATGTTTTTTACCACTGGATATAATGGTATATGGGAAGACTGGGTGAAAAAATGCTGCTAAGGGAATGATTAATTAAGAAATAGCATAGCCTACATTTGGCTAGTAGCTGGGGCGAAAGAAGAGAACTTCCTTCCTTTCTCATTTTGTAAATGAGACATGAGAAGAATTGTACTTTCAGATTTGCAAGATTCTCTCAATGTAGCTTTATAATAAAGTAGAATGAGCTTATATGCTTGTAATTATTTGTTTTATTCCCAAAATATTGTACATTAATGCAATATTTATTGAAACCAATACCTTATTTTGTTCATTATGTACCAAATGTGTAATTAAATTTTGAACCACAGTAATTTATTTCTTCCGTTATATAAACAGAATATTTACACATAACTTTTCTGTAGTGCTGTTTTGGTTCAAAGGCAGCCAAGCAATGAAAAAGTAATATAATTGGGTCTAGAAAATGGAAAAGGTCATGGGATAGAGTTAATTCAGAGTTTTACTTATCAATGAAGGGGAAAGGGAATGAAACTTCAAATAACGAATCAACCAGGCAAATTAGGAATACTCAGAAGCATTTTAAAACTAAGCTAGGGAGCAATTAAATAAAAACACAGAATCAGCCTTGTTGTGCAGACCATATTATGAAGAATCAATGTTCTGTTTAATTAGATAAATGGATTTATCTTAGAATATCATAATTCTACATGAAAATCCATTGAATTAAGAAGTTTTTGGCTACTTCTTACAAGAAAACTGTCATACTGCAGTTTTGACAGCTCTAGCCTGAGGCCCATCTGAGCCAATAGATTCTCCCCCCCACCCACAGCTAGAATTAGCACATTCAGTGACTACTTTCATTAGTAGTCTCTTTAATGAAAGAAGCTCCTGGGTTCTAAATTGAGACTTATTTTTTAAACTTTAGTGCAAAGTGGACTGCTTTTGTGCCAAGCTTCACATAGACATATATGGAATGTGTGGTTTAATAAATTATATTTCTGTTTCATAAATTTATGTTGGGTATCACTAAGTTGATTCTAATTCATTTCATATAATATATATTATACATGGGGTATCTAGGTTTAAAATTAAACCTAGAAAAGAATGAAAGGAAGAAGGGAGATACATAGAATCTACTCTGCCCATCAGATAGCTTTATGTTCTGGGCAAGGGGTTTTTTTTGTGTATATTTCTATGACTAGTTTATAAGAACAGAAGGAAGCTATTTTGCTTCACCGACCTACAGAACTTGTGCAAGACAGAAAGTAAGACCTCCATACAGAAAACAGTTGTATGCAGATACAACTCCTTGAATTATGTCCTTCTCCAAGAATCATTGAAAGTTCAATTGAAAGCAATGCTCAACTTAAGAAAAGTCTTCCAGAAGATATAGTCTGAATACTAAAGTATTCAAGAGAGTCCTTTATCTCAATCCTTACTGTAGACTTTTATTTTATTACCCATTTGATGGAAGTTTGCTTTAAGTTCAAACACAGCACAGGATAAAGACAATGTCTTGTGTTCTCAAAGAAGGATGAACAAAGACTTACTGTACTGCAGTCAAGCATATTTGGAAGACTATAGCAGTGATGGCGAACCTTTTTTGGCTTGGGTGCCAAAAGAGTGCGTGCGCGATAGCATGCACATGCCCACACCCATATTGCAATGCCCTCCCCCCATGCATGCACACAACCCCCACACTGCCCCCCCTGCAGCGCATATGCACAGGCCTCACTGAAGCCTACAGACTTCCGGTTGGCCCGTTGGGCTGTTTTTCGCCGTCTAAAGAGTTCAGGAGGCTTTCCTGAAGCCTGGGGAGAGTGAAAATGGCCGAAAAGAAGGCCAAAAATCAGCTGGTCAGCGCACGCATGCGTGCTGGAGCTGACATAGAGCAACACTTTGGCTCAGCGTGCCACCTGTGGCACGTGTGCCAAAGGTTCGCCATCACTCTTCTATAGTATGTTTTTAAAAATGGCTGTGACAGAAATCATTTTGCTGACAAGACTTCCCCCCAAAAAAGACAAAATAGAACTATAGTGAGGAAAGATTTTCAAGTGGGTCATTCAGATTAATATATCTTTAGAAGCAAAAAAGTGATTTACTGCTGCTATTTGTTGTATTTATTTAACTGGTGACAAAGAGACAATAGTATTCTAAATAAAAAAATAGGAAGTTTGCATAATTACAGATTGGTGCTCATTAGAGACATTCAGAACCCCAAAGTATGAGAAACCATATGTAAGGTCATGAATAAAGTGAGGTACAATAATACTCTTCCCAATTTTTCCCTGACATTTTTTAGCAGGATGAAGGTGAATATCTAATCATCAAACACCCACTCAGGCTCTCAAATAAAGCCCCTATTGTGCAAACTAAAACGGGAATGTGCTATTAGTTCTCAAAGAAAATCTGTGTGTATAGTAGTATGAGACAATACTTACACAGTTTTAAGAAGATGTATTCTTCTATCCTTTAATAATGATAAGTTTATGCCTTTGCTTTCTTTCTTTCCTACCGTATATATTTACAAGATTTTGAAAATATGCATACGTCTATATTTTACAAAACATATATTTTTTTGCTCACTTTCTTATGCATAAATATTTAGAGATAGTTTTCTGCAGAGAGTTAATGATTAGGATAATATGTGTACTGCCATAATTAGCCATGCTAGAGTAATTTTTATCACAAACTGAATTTACATCATTATTACAGAGTAATGTACATCAGAAAATGAAAGCCATGGTATCTACAACTAGATGATACAAGACTGGCATACAAGGTGTCTGTGTTAATTTTTTAAAAAATGTGCTTCTTATTTATCACATTATGCTATAGGTTGTTTATGTATTAAAAGATGTATGTTTAACTTAATTTACTAAAATGCCATAACAGGAAAAAGATGATGCCTTTTTAAAATATGATAAGAGAATTAAAAAATAAACCCCTAAAACACTGCAGGATAATAATTCAATGATTATACGAATTAGAAATTCTGTAGGCAGATTCAAAATCCCTGGCCACTCATTCCCCCTCTAAGCCAAGTTATGTTTATTTTTAAAAAAATAAGAAATAAGGAAAGTCAGCAAACAAAATGTCACCATTAAATCATTTGGCATCATTTTCTGTCAAAAATGTAATGGAAAAAGCACACATCATAGAAAAGGTTACTGCTCTTCCAGAACATCTTTTCACTTGGTTCAGGGCTCATTCCTTTCCACCACAATATAGACTCAACTGCTGCTTGCTCTCTGCAGGCTTAATGTGGCAGATGAAGGATGATGGCATTTCCAGCGGACCACAGTGTAGTGATTTTAGTGGTTATCTGAGTGAAACTGATGCTATGATTTAGAATAACTGCTCTGTTTATGTGCAGTGGTAAAAGTCACTTACTACACAGTCTTGCAACGTCAATTCATTGCTTCCATTATATATTCCTTTAGCAGCTTCATTGCAGACAAAACTTTCAGTGGAAATTAAAGAAATTGCCTACTATGCTTTGCAGCTCTGGAGAAAAAAATGTTTATAAATTTGGGACAAGATATCAAAAATAAATGCTTCACAAGAAGGACAGTTTTAGCTAAAATAGTCATAATTGTGTACTACTATTATACCATAGTAGAGTATTACAATTATACAACATTGTATAAATCATAGCAAACAGTAGTACTTGGAAATTTCATTTTTAAAATTCAATTCTTGTATGCCTTGCACTAAGAATTCATCTATTACATTTTGTTTAATTTATATTTAAACTGAACACCATACCCTCTCCCTTTTAAATCATACAAACTAAGGTTGACCATACCATTACTAAGACTACAGTTAAATCTGCCTCTTCATATTACCTACCATATTGATTTTTAGCTGCTACAATTTATTATTTATTTCCTATTATGGATGTTTAAACAGTATGTGCTTTTAATTGCATTTGTTAATCTTTGTGATAAGCAAAATAATTCATTCTTACCTGATGACTTATTTATAATTAAAGCTATAATTATAATTATAAAAAATACTATACTAAATGGATAAAATCTCCAGATTTTATAAATACTCAAACATCCTGATCAATACAATAATTAAAAAATTTCCATGTTAACTTATTGATTTAACTTCATGAATATGAGATAGATGGCCTATAAATTTAATAAATAAACAAACACATAATACATAAATGGACACATACAACTAATAAAAATATAGTTTGTCCCATCTATTAATATGGTTCAAATGTCATGTTCTTTCCCTCACATATGAAGATTAAAATATTCCTAAAATAATTTTTCAAGTTAAAATATGCAAATATTGTTATATTGTTATTAGTTTACAGCAATATTTATTTGCAAAAAGAAATTATATTCCATATCATTTAATTTCTGAATTGTGGCGGTCATAAACTCAAAATAAAGTTTTTTCTTCTACAGATGGAAATTCCTGTTGGTTTTTTTTTAAAGTTAATAAGCATAGCAAAATAAAATTAACCAAGCAAAAAGAAGTGGGACACAAGTGGTAGGGCATGGCTCTCAGTGTTAATGAAATACTCCACATTTGACAACAATATTTACTTATTTATTTATTTATTTTGGTTTTCTTATATGCCGCCCTACTCCCGAGGGACTCAGGGTGGCGTACAGCAGAAAAGATACAAGAAACCAACAATAAACATAATTAAAATCAATACAAAAATTAAAAATTCAATATTACAAAAAAACATACATCCACCAAACATACCCGGGGGAGAGCTTAGATGGATTAGTCTCTAACCCCCTGCCTGCAGGAAAAGCCATGTCTTGACGGCTTTTCGGAAGGCCAGCAGGGTGGGGATGGTTCGGGTCTCTGGGGGAAGTTGGTTCCAGAGCGCGGCCCCCCCCACAGAGAAGGCTCTCCCCCTAGGGCCCGCCAGCCGGCATTGCTTGGCTGACGGGACCTGGAGGAGGCCAACTCTGTGGGCCCTAACCGTTCGAAGGGAAGTATGAGGCAGAATGCGGTCCCGGAGATAGCCTGGTCCTAAGCCATGAAGGGCTTTAAAGATGATGATCAACACCTTGAATTGTACCCGGAGACCGATGGGCAACCAGTGCAGCTGGCGGAGTATAGGTGTCACGTGGGTGTACCTTGGCACACCCACCACAGCACGCGCAGCCGCATTTTGCACCAACAATGCACCAATAATGAAAAAGGACTGCAAATACCAGAATGATTCATATGCATTTGCAGTAATTCTCACATGGCTATGAAAATAAATGATCTGTGTCTTACCAAACAGTTATCTTAAACAAAACTATTCATTTAGAATATCTCTAACAATCTGTACATTTTTACAGTTTTTTAAAAAAAACAATGAAAATTTCATAAATTTCTATGGTGAGGATCTAAAGAAGCAGTTGATTACTTAGGTGAACGTAATGGTTCCCTGGATATGTTTCTCAAACGATAACCTGTCTATTCTTGTCTCTTCACTTGGCAGCAATTCATTTTTGAAACTGAGAAATCTTAGAAAAAAGTAGTTTCCACACTTGGCGGATTCCAATATAATATGTACACATTTCTATGGATTTATTTCCAAAGGCAGAGCAATTCCTGATGAAAGAAGACATATTCTACTTCTCTCACTTCCTTATACATTAGATATATATTTCTAGGTAACTTCCCATATAAACAATATTTCTAGTAAATATATTGACCAACAATGTAGTTATTGAAAAGTCGGTTCTCAAAATCATAAAATATTCAAAAAACCTTATGGAAGCAAAGCTGAAAATTTATTATCAAATAAGGAAATCACCTCCTTTCTGGTACGTCCTAAAACTTTCAAGAACAGAAGTAAAAATAGAAAGTTTTAATATGAAAATTGGTTCACTTGCTGGGATTCTTTGTACTATTACTCTTTCTTCTTAATAACCCTTGCTAAAGAGAATTTTGTGAATTCATGCTTTAAAAAGTTACTTTCTTTTCAAGCAGCTGCCAAGAGACAGACAATCATAATTGAAAAATAAATAAATTACAGAGCAGAGAGCATGAGAGTTTGCACTGGATTAACAGTTGTTATCTCACACTAATTATTTTTTTCTTAAAAAATGGAAATCAGCATTCAGATTATAAAAGCCATATTAAAATGTTTGGAAATAAACAGTACCAGCAATTTTAATAGCATTGTTAATTTTTCAAATAAACTAGGAAAGTGTAAAGCCCTGAAACTGATCATATACATTATATTAACTAAAGCCTTCTGCTTAAACAGAAGATTACTTCACTCCATAATATTTCTAGTCACTTTTCAAAAATGGAGTGAAGACGTTCCTATGACTTAAAAAAACTAGCAGCATTTCTTTAACAAAAGTAGTACCCTATAGATAATAGAATTGAAAACATTCTTGACTGCTGGACAAAAGAAATAAAACTTAATACTTGGAATCATCTCCCAAAAACATTCCTGTAATGCCATACAATAAATAAATAAATGTGTTTGCCTTAACTAAGCAATGATATTCAAAGGCTGCTGGAAATTAAAATCTGTGAATGAAATTGTCCACAGATAAAATAAAATCAGGTATGCATTTTAAATAACCTGGAATAAACGTCTTTCTCTCAAATAAAAAGTTTTAAAAAAAGCTAGACTTATATGTTGTACCAAACTTATCAATATAAAACAAGATGCAACATAAAACATTGACAGGCAGCTATACCACATGAGCACTGAAGCTTTAACATCTAAAAAAAAAGTGTATACAAAAGCAGTAACACATTAAACACAATTTGGAGTTATCAAAGCTTACAGGTTTGTAAAAATACTATTTTCTAGTAAACCATGCTAAGACTCTTGCAGACAGTGCAGAAAACAAGAATGGAGTTTTCTTCTTTCTCTAGAACCACACTGCTATTATCAAGGTAACTACAGTAAATTATTCCACAACAAGCACAGGAAATCATACTTTCAAAGAAAGAGCAAAAGGACACTCATATGGTAGCAGCTCCTACTATAAATATGTTATGTGGAGTGCAAGGTATTTAAAGAAACATTTAGTTGGACCTTGTGTCACTTTCTAAAGGGCTCAAGAAAATGAAATTCAGAATATATTTTGTTGTCAACAAATATTCAGGTATCATATATGAGAAATTTTGCCTCTGAATGCAATGTTTCATTTTTCCTGGTTTCTCCCCTAAACCATCAATATTCAACATGAGTATGGTTCCAACATTGAAATTAAACATTCATTATATTGAGGTAGATGTGAGGTGCTAAAAATATCACAAGTAAAATGTCATTCTGAATTATTTGAAATGCTGAATTATCATAGACAACAATTCTGCAATGCCATTTGGCTTTGTGTAGTTCATTGGAATTAATTTGTTCTTTATTTTCCTTCTCACACTTATTTGTTAGACCCCAGTAGCTTTAGTTTTTTTTAAATATATACCTTCATTTACCAGTAGCTAGAATATTATTAAATGCTTTATTTTAAAAATCTGGATGGAATTAAGACTATTTATTTATGTAATGATCTTACCCTAGGGTTTTTAAAACATTGTACATCAAATGAAGTAAAAAATTGAGTTTAATTTATTTCGATTCTCAACTAAAGCCATGGCCTAAATCATTCCATTTTTGAAGCTGACAATAAATTACATAACTAAAGTTGGAATTAAGAAGTATCAAGTATAAATCATTAGTTGATCAATATATTTTTAATTTGAAATCTGAATCATGAAATCTATTTATAAATGAATGCAAATGGTTTTTACAATTCTATAAAACTGGGGGTTGAAGAAATTGGATGAACAAGTTTTAATTTTTATTTTCTTATCTACCTAACATACCTAACTCCTTCCTCTTCCAATTTTCCCCACAACAACAAACCTATGATATCAGTTGGGCTGAGAAGAGTGACTGGCTCAAAAGCACCCAGCCAGTTTTTCATGGCAAAAGTAGGACTAGAACTCACAGACTTCTGTTTTCTAGCCTTGAAATAAAAATACATGAGTATAACTTTTAGACAAGTGAAAACTAACTTTACGTATAACCTTGTGACAGAAAATAAAAAACAGATCTTGTATCACAGAAGTGACTGGCTTTTTATCTTTTATGTCCTTTTAAAAGACAAAGCAATTCACCCTGACAGAGTATTAATTCTATATATGAAATTGACAGATAAACATAGAGATACACTACATCTAAATCTACAGAGAAAACATGTGGCAAGTCGATTAGTGGATATAAGTGGATCAAATAATTGTTTCTGAGGTATGCATTCCCCTCAAATCAGCTGGCCTTATTCAGTACTTTTAAGACTTCATTCATTACAACCATGATGAGAAAGTGATGAAGATGGAACTTTAATTTCCTTTGGAAAAGTTTACAACATTAGTCCTACCTGACTAGATTTTCATTGTCTCCAGTTCCCTTACATGTAGCACATTCTGTTCTTAAGTCTTCAGACTTTGGCTTCTTTTGTACTACAGATTGTCTTTGTCTCCTTTCTCTTGGAATCCGTTCCTATTAGAAGGAGAAACAACAAATCAAAACAAAGGAAAGGTTTTAGAAACATTACTTCTTACTCTTGACATTTTCATCTAGTCAATAAAAATGAATACAATTAGAAGATTCCAACCTCAGGTTTTTCTTCTTCTGGAAGATAGCTTCGTTTTCGTCCTCTAGTTCTCTAAAAGTAAATAAAATGTAAATTTAATGCTTTTCCAGCCAAAAAAAAAATCAAAGTTTTTCTTTGAATATGTAATTTATTTTTGTAGGTTCCGTATTTTAAAAAAAGTCTTTGAAAAATAGTAACAGTAACAAAAGCCTTTAATGACCCACCCCCCACATTCAATAGTATCGAAACTGTTGAGAATTAAGATTACCTCCGGAAAAATTACCTCTGGAAAAGTAAACCAGAAAAATAGGAGGGAAAATAAGACACAGGTAGCTACACAAATTCTATGAAACAGATTATTTGGGCCTAAAATTGACCATATGGTAAAAGGAGATAGCTGAAAACTAGAAATGGGGAACAAAGAAAAGGAAATATCACATATGCCTGTAGCAAACTGATGCCAGAACACTGACATATATAATGCCTTATAGTAATCCCATTTTTTACATTTGTATCCTGGCATCTGATACAAGTATGCATCTCATATATAATGACAAAACTGACAAAGGAGAATGTTTGTCGCTCAGGTTGAAATGATGGGTCCTTGAACTTGGCACTCTGACAAATCGTTCATCAATAGACAACATTTATGTAAACAACATCTACATACTATGCGAAAGAGACAATCAATATGGAAACCATCTTGAACCTTGGATCTTCAGGCCTGCCACATTTAGTGCTATGGGAAACTGAGAGGGGGGAATTGTGTGAGTGGAGAAATATAGTCAAAATAACATTCCTTTCTCTGAGAGACAAGGTCACTCTGCCCTGCACCTGGAGGGGTGTGCCTTGGAGGCATCTCCAGTTGGGACGGTGCATTGATTGGACAATGTGATGGACATGTGGGTGCTGGGGCAGGGACTTGGAACTTTCTTTTGGGTGTGGAAAAATGAAAACTTTCAGATTCGGGTTTTTCCCAGATGTGCCAATATGACATCTCTAATTAAGTGGAACTTTGAGGAAACTCAAGCCTTGGAGTTTTCTTTTGTTGGGGGTGTTATTTGGAACCCTGAACATTAACCCGAATCCCCTTGAAAATTCCTAACCAGCTCCTTCGAACTCCGGGGTGCTGTCAGGGTCCTGAGCCCCAAGCATCGACCCGAAACCGGGTGGCGCGAAGACTCAGGGAAGATGGAGGAAGAAAAGAAAGCCACGGAGGGAACCAGGGGGACTGGTGGAGCCATAGTGGAGGCAGCTGAAGCTGCGGAGAAGGAACTCTGACTGGGTGACCGGCCCAAAGAGTCGGTGCCTGAACGAGCCGCGCAACCGGACCGGACCTGGTGGGGCGAAGCCGCTAGAGCTACGCCGACCCAGGAGATGATGGCTGGGCCAATGCTGTCAGGACCGCAGACAAGCAGAATCCGAATGGAGCAGATACCAAAATTCGAATGGAGAATCCCGGGTCAAGCGTGCCGCAAATGCTCCAGAGAATAGGGACTCTCGCCGCCATCATGTAGTCAGTCATTAGTTGGTCTCCCGGAGCAGTTTGGCTAGTTGAGCGCCGCTCAACCTCTTGGGATCGAGCAACCCAGATGGATCCTGGCTCAACCGGCATTCACCTTCTCGGGCAACCAAGCCGCAGCACCACTGAGCGAAGCATCTGCCTCCTTTTCACTCGGCATGGAGCGGTTCACCTCATGGTCTCATGCCTCAAGCCCAACCTACCGGGGTGGCGGTCACCACGGGATTGTGGATGACCCAGCAGCAAGATCCATTGAACCGGCCCAGTCCGGTGCTACAAGGGCCGCAGCAAGGACTCTGGTGACCAAGTGTTCTTGCCCAGCAACCAGCTGTCAGGCTGCCCCCAGCAGACCAGATCTCTCCCGGTTGGGCATTCTACCCAGGCCAAGGATGGGTGCAGTACCAGTGGATGCCAGCCCTGATCCTGCAGCCATTGCCAATCCACCAAACCCTTCCCGCCGCAATTCGTAGATCCACAGTACCTTCCAGCCCAACAACCAGTGCCAGTCCAACCACCCACACAAGCTCAACAACTGGCCGTGTCCCTGCAACTACAACAACTTGCAGCCCAACAACAGGTGCCAGCCCAGCAACCCACTTCTGGATCCGCCAGCCGCTACCCCTCTCCAATTCCGAGCGATGTTTGATGGAACTCCAGGGAACCTAGCCTACTTCCTCAACTGTGTCTGTGCTCACATCGACCAATATGGAAATCAATACCCATCGGATCAGGAATTGATTTCGGCCATCACAGATGGCATGAACGAGGGGGAAGCAGCAGTTTGAATCAGCTAGATCAGGGGTGGCCAAACTGTGGCGCATGCGCCAAACATGGCGCATTGGATTATTACAAGTGGTGCATTGCATCCTTGCGCCTTATTTTTTAAAATACTGTGTTTCCCCGCCATGCCCCGTCCCATCCCCCGCCCGAAACCCCCAAACTCCTTCGGCAGCATTTTGAATCCTGCCTGCGATGAACCCAGAGCAGGCGAGCCAGACTCCTGTAACTTCGGCCCTTCGGCTTCCAAATCCAGCCTGGAAAGCAGCTGCTCTGGACGAGCGTCTCACGCTGGGGCTTGGTGGGGCAGGGCAGGGCATGCATCTTCCTCCCTGCTGCTTCTGGATTTGGAAGCCGAAGAGCCGAAGGTTGGAGGAAAGAAAGACTTCTGCTGCTTCTGCCCCGCTCGCCCTGCCAAGCCCCAGCGCGAGACGCACGTCCTATCTGGGACTTGTCCCGGTACCTCGGTCGTGTTCTTACAGTGTTCTCTCCACGGCAGCCCGTTCTAAAAGAGAAAGTCTCGTGAGTTCAAACTTCTCAAACTCGCGCGATGTTCTCTTTTAGAACGGGCTGCCCTGGAGAGAACACCGTAGGAACACGACCGAGGTATAGGGACAAGTCCCAGGTAGGACGCGCACTCTGCCCCGCCCCCCTGCCAAGCCCCTTGGATTTCAAGAAATGTTTCATGTGTGCGGGTTTTGCAGGGGAGAAAAGGCAAGTGGAAACAGTAGCTTTGGGGGTGATCTGAAGCGAGGCAGCTGAGAAAAAAACAACAAAAACCCACCAAGGCGGCAAGGGAAATGAGGGGGGTATTTCGCTCTGCCCGGGACTCGCAGGACTTGATATCCCCCCTCTCTGTCAGATGCTTTAAAAAGGACGGACCATTCCTTCCCAATGCGGGCTTTAGCAGCCACTGCTGCGCCAAACCCCATGTTCTACTCCCGGAGCAGCAGAAAATCCATGCTCTGTGGCTCTGGGTCATTGGGGAGGGCGTGGGTGCTCGCACGGTGGGGGATAAGGGATCTCAAGGCACCCAGGCATGTTTTCACATGTGTGCGTGCGCACACACACACACACACACACACACACACACACACACACACACACACACACACACACACACAGATTAGGCACCCTCCCCTCTGGAAGAATCCCCTTTTCTCCCCCTGCAAAACCCGCACATGTGAAACGTTTCTTGATGAAAGAAACTGCCTCTGAAATCCACCCTTGGGGAGTTTTGGGGGTCCAGTGGGGCTCAGGGGTTCCTGGGGGGTCCCAAGCTGAGACCCTCATCTGGGTTCCTTGGCCCCTGCACAGGCAATCCGGCTTTGCTAAGTCTGGGAGAGAGCGAGAGCGGAGCGCTTCCCTTTCACCCTGTCAGAGCCACATTCGCTAAAATGGCTTTTCCAAAGGCAATGCGAGCAGCTTTAACAAAGCCATTGGCACTCACCTTTTCCATTTCAAGCCTTTTAGCGGACAACCTTCCAGGGGAGAAAGTCGGGACCAGACTCTTTTTGTAGAAAAAGCGACGCTCTTTCTAACCAGCCCGGTCTTGAGGCGGAGAAATCATGGGAAAGCGTCGATAAACCGGTCGGAAAGAGGCCTCACCCCTTCCTTCTCTCTCCCTGCAAAGACCTGCCAAAAAAGAGAAGCGGCGAACTGCCAGACGCTGGTAACATTTGGGCACAATTTGGGGGTGTTAGGTGAGGGGACTTGCCAGGAGCCGCTCTTTTTGCGGCGGCCACTCTTTTGCAGATCCTACCCCTATCCTTATTTTACAACCCCAAACGTGAAAGCAAGAAGGTAAAAAATGTGCTTGAGTTGTATGGTGCATCTGAACTCGTCTGTGAAAAACTTGGCGCATGGTATGCTTAAGGTTGGCCACCACTGAGCTAGATGCTGATTAATTCGTCCAACTGATGCAGAGCCGCTTTGAGGACATGGCCCATAGAGTGGAAGCCGAGGCCCAAATCAAAGCCTTGAAGCAAGCGGGCCGACCCCCCAAAGAGTTAATCTGGGAATTTCAAAGACTGGCTGGTAAACTCAGGGACTGGCCAGAACGTTTACTCGTTCACACCTTCAAAGAGGCCCTTGACCCAGAACTCCGAAAGTCTTACAGCATCCAAGGGGTCCCAGATCGCATACAAGCATGGTACAACACTGCAGTAGCCATGGATCTAGAAATCAACCCCCACAGGAAACCAGCCACTAAAAAGCCTGCGAGAAGACCTCTCGGCCACCGAGCTTCAACAAAACCGCCCGAGACGCTGCTGTCTTCACCCTCTGGCATTATCAAATGTTACCGGTGTGGAGGGCATTGCCACAGGGCTTCAGAATGCCTGGCTCCAGCTCCAGTTTCCCAACCAGCCACCCCACAGGCAAGGAGAACCCCGCGGAGAACTCCAGAGAAGGGAAAAATTGCCAGGCAGGCTGTTGAGGTTCCCCTCCTTCCCAATGAAGTTGAGGGAACTCCAGCCAGTGAGCAAACCCCAACTTTCTCCAAAGGAAGTAGCGGCGGTGACGACCCGATGGTAAGTGTAGCCATCTGCCCTTTCACTATCAAGACCCGGATAGTGGTGCCAGAAACGGGGGGCCAAGAGGAGGTAGACGCTGTCATAGACACTGGCTGCACCAGATGTCTAATCAGCCTCCCCATAGTCGAACAGCTAGGCATAAAATCAAGATCCCTGGCGCTCCCCATTCGCTTTGAACAGGTCGATGGGACTTTGATAGGCGGAGCTCCAGCCACACTAGTGACAGAACTTGTCAGAGTAGAAATGGGCTGGCACCACGAGCTCATCCGGTTCATTATCGCCCCAAAAATGATTTGGTCAGGGAAGACATTACAGAAATGAATAAGTGATAAGTGAAGATCTCCTTCGACAAAAAGAGAAGCTAAAGACACCTGTAACTGATTAAACTTGTGGTTTGGAGACAGACTGTGAGAACATGTAATTGCTAGAAACCTTAAGGATTACAAGTTTACAAATCTGGTGGACAGTGTGCGAATGTGAAACAGTCTGGACTGGCTTTGAAACTAAGAAGAGACGGCTAATGGACTATTTAACAGAGTGATTTATGAACTGCTAGAATATAGGCATTTTTTCCTATTCTTGGTACGATAGACAATTAAGAAAATGGGATTCTGAAAGACTATTAGCTAAAGTTTTAAAGTAAACTAAAGTAGAGTTTTAAATTATTAAAATAAGGCAAAATGTCACAACAAAGAGAAATAAATTTATTATTAAAAGGAACATTATTGATATCCCAAAACATGCAGGAAGAGATGATAAGGAGCCATAGGGAGATCAAACAACTGATTAGAAATACAATTGTGAGACCAGAGAGCTATGAACTAATGGCACTAAATAAAGAACAGGAACCCCAGGAAATAGAGGAGAAAACCAAAAGAAAAAAAAGAAAAGATGGGGGGGACACAACAAATGATACAAAAAGATAAAAAGGGGAGATAGTAAAAACTTATGAAACAGAAAAAATAAACTATACTTTAGACATCTTTCATACTTGAAGAGACCAAAATATAAAAGAGATTATACAGAAAGAGTCTCATCAAGTGAGGAAAGAACCAAGGAAATGCTTTTTGAAGATTCAAAAGTGGGAAGAAGTGACAGAGATAGATGAAATATTGAGGTTAAATACGAATGAGGCAAGAAGACACAAGATCCCAGGGAAGGAGCGACGGAGATGTGCCAAGAAGTTAATAAGTTTTTTTGGGGGGGAGGGGGAAACGGGTAGGAGTTGAGGGAGAGATATAAAATACCTTTTAAGTCAGGGGTTGAGTGCATGAGAACTAGGATAGAGGTAGAACTGAGAAATGGGGAAAACATCACTAAGCATATCTCTATATAACAACATTCAAATATTAGGTAGATTAGAAACTGAAAGATGACTGTATGAGTCTAGCAATAGTTAGATAATAGAAGCCATAGCTAGAAATTAAAAGGTTAAGAGAATGATCAATCAAAAAATGAAAACTTATTAGTACAAAGAATAAATATTATCAATATGTTACCATAATTTTGAATAGTATTGTTATCACTACTAGATTTGCTAAAAATAAAAAATAAAAAATAAAAAAGAGGGCACCCAAGCAACACACTGTTCATGTAGATATTAAGTCTGTTTACCTTTAATGTAATTCCAAGAAAATGTAGTTATATTTGAAAGAGACGGTACCTGGAAAATACATTGTACTCTGTAAGGAAATGGAAATTTATATAAAGTAAGGAAAAGAACAAGATGAAAGGAAAGGGAAGTGCAGAGATAAAGGGAGAGAAGCAAGTGGGTAGGAGAGGAGGGGAGAAAGGCCGATGGAAGAGGAGAAGGAAGGAGATGGAAGTAGAGAAGGGAAAGGAGAGAGGTAAATAGAAGGGAGGAGAGGAGTAGGAGAGAGGGAAGAAGAGAGAAGTGGAGGAGAGAGGAGAAGGGAGAGGAGGAGGGGAAGGGAGGAGAGGGAAGGAGAGAGGGGAAAAGAGAGAGAGAAAAATATAGAATGTTAGGAAGGGAAAGGAGAGAGAAAGATGTAGAATGTTATGGTACAAATATGAAAATAATGGCTATAACTTTGATGCACAACAATATGCACTCAAAAGAGACTATAATCTAGGATTAAGAGAATATTGGTTATAATCAGGGTGCATAATACTATGTATACTCAAGAAGGACTGGATATAGCCAATTGGAAATGTGATGTATTATAAAGAAAAATGTATAAAAATATTTTAAAAAGAAAAAGAAAACCTCAGTTTGACAGCTGCCAGGAGGAAGTCATCCACGTCATTATTCCCCCCACTCAACAAGCCGCGCAAATCACCACCAGGAGCCACACCAGACAACCCCCTTGCCCTGCACACGATAAGTTGACCACAGCACTCAAAACCGTGCTCCCAACTGATCCCTGGCTCAATGACAATAAGGACGTCTTAACCATGAGGGATGGGCTAGCATGGAAGGGATCCAAGCTGTACATCCCAGATAGCTTGAGATTAGAAGTGCTACAGCGCAGCCATGACTCAAAGCTAGCCGGTCACTTCGGGTGACCTGGAATGTCAATGGATTAAATTCACCACAGAAAAGAAGGAAAATATTTCACTATCTTAAACAATTCAATAATGATGTGGTCTGCCTTCAAGAAACACATATTAGAACACAAGACCAGAAACATCTGATAAATTCAAGACTAGGAACACATTTTATTACAGCAGCACCAGGAAAAAAAATGGCATTGTTATATATGTTAAAAGACATTTAATTGCTAAGCTAATTGAAGCAGATGATCAAGGAAGATTTCTAACTATTGAACTTTTAATTAAAGGAGAGAAAATATTGGTGATTGGTGTATATGCCCCGAACCAACAACAAGGAAAATTTTATGATCTTCTACATACAAAGTTGATACAATGGGACTACAATACCTGCATCCTTCTAGGGATTGGAACGGTGTACCAGACGTTAAAAAAGACAAGAAGGGCCCTAAGCAAAATATTTTTTCAAGAGCAAAATTGCCAAAATCCTTTTTTGAGATGATGGAGGATTGGGAGTTGAGGGATATTTGGCATGAAAGAAATACAGAAGAAAAGGATTTTACTTTTTTCCCCGATAGACACCAATCTTTTGAGTCAGCCATGACTCAAAGCTAGCCGGTCACTTCGGGTTCCTAAAAGCCCTGCACCTGGCTAGGAGGCAGTTCTGGTGACCAAGGATGAAAGCAGATGTGGAAGACTATGTAAAAAGCTGTGCCACTTGTGCAGCAATGAAGATGAGACCAGGAAACCCCACCTGGACTCCTTCAACAAGTGGCGAGCCTCAGCAGACCTTGGGAGGAAATCGCAATGAATTTTATAGTCGAACTCCCAGAGAGTGGGGGGAACACAGTGATTTGGACAGTAATAGACTTATTTTCTAAGCAAGCCCATTTTACTGCTTGCTCTGGACTACCCTCCGCAAAGAAGCTGGCAAAAATGTTCATCAAGCAGATCTATCGATTGCACGGAATACCCCACCGGGTGATATCAGACCGAGGAGTCCAATTCACTGCGAAGGTTTTGAAGAGAATTCCTCAGATCAGTCAGATCCACACAGGGACTTAGCTCGGCTTCCATCTGAGTACAAATGGTGTGGCAGAACAAGCTAACACAATGGTAGAATAGTACATATGCTGCTATGTGGATTACCAACAGGAAAACTGGGCAGACTTGTTTGCAGAAGTGGCTTACAACAATGCGGTGCATAGCAGCACCGGAATGAGCCCTTTCCAGGTCACAAGTGGCATAGATTTTGTCCCCATGCCCGAGCTACCCAGAGAACCACCATCCTCCATGACATTGACTGACTGGATGGAGTCACTGAGGAAAGGGTGGGAGAACATGAAGAAAGCGCTAGCAGATGCCGCGGAAGCATACAAAAAGCAGGCAGACAAACACCTATCTCTCCAATCTCCTTTCCGTCTGGGAGATCGGCTTTTCCTGTCAACTAAATATATAAGACTGAAACTACCCAGTAAAAAGCTAGTACCTAAGTTTTTAGGTCCTTTCCCCATCGTGAAAGTAATTAAACCAGTGACAATTCAGCTTAGCCTCCTGTGTATATTAGGGAAAATACATCCTGTCTTTCATTGCAGCTTGCTGAAACCAGCATTTGGGTCAAGGTTAAGACCTGACCCGCTCCTAAGCCTATAGTAGTGCAAGGGGAAACCCATTATGAAGTGAAAAGAATCCTAGACTCTAGATTGTTTAGAGGCAGATTACAATACTTGGTTCATTGGACCATTGTCTGAGGCTACTTAGGTAAAAAGCTGGCATGTGAAAGCAGATAGGTTAATAAAGCAATTCCATGATAAGTATCCTGATAAGTGCAAGGGTCCCCCCCGGGGGGGGGAAAGAAGGGGTGGTTAAGTGATACTGGTTAACCCCCTTCTGTTGCTCTCTTGATCTTATTTCAGGATTCAATCATCGGATGGGGGGGGCGGCCTGTCAGGTCTGGAAACCATCTTGAGCCTTGGATCTTCAGGCCTGCCACATTTAGTGCTGTGGATAATTGGGAGGGGGGATTGTGGTGAGTGGAGAAATATAGTCAAAATAACATTCCTTTCTCTGAGACTCAAGGTCACTCTGCCCTGCACCTGGAGGGGTGTGCCTGGGAGGCATCTCCAGTTGGGACGGTGCATTGATTGGACAATGTGATGGATATGTGGGTGCTGGGGCAGGGACTTGGAACTTTCTTTTGGGTGTGAAAAATTGGAAGCTTTCAGATTTGGGTTTTCCCAGATGTGCCAATATGACATCTCTAATTAAGTGGAACTTTGAGGAAACTCAAGCCTCGGAGTTTTCTTTCGTTGGGGATGTTATTTGGAACCCTGACACAATAGGACAAAAAGGGAAGAAAAGACCAAAACACCTTCTCACCAGAAATCAACACCCGGATGAGCATAGATTAAGACCAAGTTAACATCAGATCAACAATCAAGAAGCGAACAATACCCCAATCAAAAAACTGCCAAACAAGCCAACAGTAAATAGTCCAATCAAAAACCACCAAAAACCACACCTACCAATACTGACAGAGCAAGCCCCAGAACATAAACTGGGAATAAACCCCATTCCCCACAAGCACTGCTGATGTTATTTAGTTTGGGTAATGAAACATCTTCAAGGGAGACATTACTCAGAGAACACCAAGGACCCTTTATAATGAGAAATGTTTATCATTTTAACTCCCCTCCCAATGTCTTCTGAACTGAAGCCCATGGGAGGAATACCACTGTCAATATTGTACACTGAATTGGTTCCTCTGAAATATATAGAGGACACAACTTGTATCAAAGCAAAGGCATTTTTGTGAAGATATCATTTTCTTATCTCATTCTAATAATCTACACTTTAGATGTTTTGGTAAATAAGTGGATATTTTTCTCTCTGATAGTAATAATATTTAATAATAGCACTTAGACTTACTGTATATACAATGCTTTACAGCCCTCTCTAAGCGCTTTACAGAGTCAGCATATTGCCCTCAACAATTTGGGTTCTCATTTTACCGACCTTGGAAGGATGGAAGGCTAAGTCAACCTTGAGCCTGGTGTGATTCGAACTGCCAAATTGCAGGCAGCCGGCAATCAACAGAAGTAGCCTGCAGTACTGCAATCTAACCACTGTGCCACCGCGGCTCTTGATACAAAATGAATTTAAAATTTTAATGAAGCTGATACTGACCAATTATTCACACAAAGTTGAAACTAAAAGTCCTTGTTATTTCTCACTCTGATTTTAGTCCTTTCATAAAAGCACTATAAATATAAATAATAATGCAAAAGTAGCTTCCACATTGAAAAAAATGCAAATTGGAAACACTGGCTTATAACAGGCTTACTACAGGCTCACTGAATGTTATCAATCAGAATCATAATTTACAAATCATGTGGGCCGAAGCATCTCTGGTAACTTTTTTAATCTCTGTATTTTAAACTGAGTTGATCAAACAGTGCACAAGCCTTCTGAAGTGTGGTTATTTCATTATAATAGTCATTATAAGGGTTGTTTGGGACATTATCAGTGGTGGGTTGCTGCCGGTTCGGACCGGTTCGCCCGTACCGGTGGCAGGAATTTGCCCCCGCTTGCAGAACTGGCAGCGATGGCAGGCTGGCCATGCCCCCAAACCGGTCCTCCGTTCGCCACTTCCTGAAAGTAGCTTGGAAAGAACCCTTTGCGCATGTGCAGAGGCTTCTGCGCATGCACAGAGGGTCATTTGCATGACGTGACAGGGGCATGCACACAAGCAAAGCGTGCGTGCGCAAAACACGCACTTCCGACAGTAGGGAAGGTAAGAACCCACCCCTGGACATTATGCTATCTCAGATTTGGATTTCTAATAATAAACCTACTTAGACAATAATAAACATATTTAGACATCATCAACTCTAGGATACCAACTTGCACATAGAGTGGCTGAACAATGGGCACAAAAACCATGTCTTCAAAAATAAACAGTGTACTGTAGGACTCCCCTCACTAGAATGCACAGCAGCTGACCAACAAGAGATATACATGCCAGAAATTTCAACAGTCTGTGATCCCATAATTCTGCCTAGGTATGCTTTATACAATACAAAAAAAATGCAACCACTGAAAAGGCCAGTTGATGGCAATCTATATACATACATTCTAATCAAGAATTCAACTTCCATCAAAATGTAATAATGATTTTTAAAAAGCACAGCCGAAGAATTCAGTTTAATATGCACAGATCCTCCAAACTAATACTAGAACAATGATCCTCCTTCAAAACAATAATCACAACAATGATAATCATATCTTATTGGTGCTTCTATAGAGCTATTATCACAGCTAACTGAAATGCTTGTATAGAGCTACTATGTTGCAATACTTGTATTAGCAAGTGAATTTTACCTTCTCTACTTAAAAGAAAAACATTAATTCCAAAAACATTACATATGAAGAATAATATATGTATGTATGTATGTATGTATGTATGTATGTATGTATGTATGTATGTATGTATGTATGTACCCTGTTTCCCCTAAAATAAGACATCCCCTGATAATAAGCCCAATCGGGCTTTTGAGTGCATGGCAATAAGGCCAAGCACTTATTTCAGGGTTCAAAAAAATATAAGACAGGGTCTTATTTTCGGGGAAACACAGTATGTATGTATGTATGTATGTATGTATGTATGTATGTATGTATGTATGTATGTATGTATGTATGTATGTATGTATGTATGTACTGTGTTTCCTCGAAAATAAGACCCTGTCTTATATTTTTTTGAACTCTGAAATAAGCGCTTGACCTTATTGCCATGCACTCAAAAGCCCGATTGGGCTTATTATCAGGGGATGTCTTATTTTGGGGAAAACAGGGTATACACACATACAGACTATTTTAAAAGAAAGTACTTATTTCTTTGGGGCTATATCAAAATAGTGTGTTGTTTTACATATAATTTGCTTATGAAATGTTTCAAATATTTGAAAAAAGAAATTATTAACTGCTCTTAGTTGAATATAATTCATATTCTAACTAACACTGAAATGCACAAAGGGGAAATTGGTTGTTGACTTGACCCTTGAAAATTTGATTAGAGTTAAGCGCAAAAAGAGACAATGAATTTGGGGGATTTCAATTGTTCAATACAGTAGGGCAATTAAATCAACCCCTTTTGTCAAATTATAAAGTGCTAAATTAATATGAGATGAAATGGCTGAACATACTGGTGCCAACAGCTACTGGCAGACAGTCCTAAAGCTAAAGTACTAATGATATAACAACATTTACAGACATATGGAAATATTGCAAATTTTCTGTTTGTTTCTATGAAACAAACAGGCATGGAAAACAAATTGTAGATTCAAGCACTCCATTGTGAAAATCTACAACACATTTCTTCAAAGGGTAGTACCATATGTTTCCATTGGCTAATATCATAAAGCAGATGGAATTATTATCACACCAGAAGTGGCAACTCTTTCTTTACTGCCAGCTGATGGTACCATCTAATTAGGTACTTTACATTTATAACTCCAGGAAAAAAAATGAACTAAAACTAAAAAAGGCTCAGTGAACCACAGCATCCTTTAAGTCCATAGATTAAGTAATGTCACATTCAGATCTTTTCTTTTTTAGATAAATAAACAACCATGTTATATGATATTAATTGTAAAAAAATACTGTATAGGTAAATATTTTCATTATAAAAAGCGTGAATAAATAATAGAGTAACAGAGTTGGAAGGGACCTTGTAGGTCATCTAGTCCAACCCCCCGCTCAAGCAGGAGTCCCTACACCATTTCTGACAAATGGCAGTTCAATTTCCTCTTGAAAGTTTCACGTGTTGGAGTTCTTTCATAATTTTATAATGTTATAATCTGTTGCAATAAATCTATTGTTTACTCTAATATATACTATTTTAAAGGCAATACAACAACATTGGATGTTCATTATGATAATTTAGGAATATTCTCCTGTATTCTCCAAAGCTTTTGTCATTTCAGTTACAAGTGTTTTTGATTAGGCTGGCTTAGCCAGCCTTTCTGAAACCTATTTGCACATCATTATCCATTAGGAGATTTCTAATGTTAATATGATCCAAATCATTAACCACTGTTCAGTACATATTCCAAATCAGTTAAAACATATGAGCTATAAATGTGCTCTCAAGCAATAAAATGCTTTCTATATAAAATTAATATAATCAAAGCAATCTATTTTCAACTAGCTCTGAAAATGGAAGAGGATAATATGAGAACGCTCAACAACAACATGCAGCCACCAGGAGGGCTACCTGAAACACCATAATACCTTTAGTTTGAAACTTAAATTATATTTTTATTTATATTTTTAAAGAAATAAAAAACAATGAATAATATGTTTTGCTGGATCTTCAGGTTTTTTTTAAAAAAAATCTGCAATCTTTTTATGTATGCTGATATGGTTACGGTATTGAATCTGGACTGCGAAGATCTAGGACTCAGTCATGGAAGACTATTACATAACAGTGGACAATTATTCTAATTCAATCCTATTTACTTCACAGGGGTAGAGTCATAGGGGAAAAAATGAAGATAGGAATCTCTGAATGCTGCCTTGAACTCCTGGGGAAAGGTAAGATACAAATCTAACTATTTTAAAAATAAAAAAATACAGTATCAATTTCTAGGGTTCTTATTTATTTTACCTTTGTTATTACTCTTTATTTATTTATATTTCTCTTTTATAACATAAAAAATAAGAAAGGCAGCAACAGATATTACCATAGGAGGAACCTGTTGATTGGTCTACAATTCTTATTTTGGGTCTATTGCTGCATTTCAGGATTAATTAAGTGTAGATTAATGAAAGAAGATATTGGGATTTGCAAATTAAAGTTGAAATACTTCGGAAGAAAAAGTTAACTACAATAAGCATATTATGACTCTTAGAATCATATTAAAAGAGTGGTCCCAAAATATTTTGAAGCTTTAATTTTATTGGATTTGACGTCATTGACTCTGCAAATTTCCTACTTCCTATGTACTACAACTGTGATGGCGAACCTATGGCACGTGTGCCACAAGTGGCCCGCAGAGCCCTCTCTGTGGGCAGTCAAGCTGTTGCCCCAGATCAGTTCCACAGCGCATGTGTGCACGCTTCCCGCCAGCCAGCTGGTTTTCGGGTCTCTCCTGCGCATGTGCAGGGGGCGGGGCACATGTACACATGCACAGGGGCGGGGAACACATGCAGTGTTAATGTGTGCATGCGTGGGGGGTGCTGCACATGCAGGGGTCACACGTGCATGCATGGAGTGTGGGGGGAGCACGGGGGTCACAGGTGCATGCACGGGGGTCGCAACCCGCATATGCGAGGGGAAGGATGCGCAGGGGGGCACATACGTTGCATTATGGGTGTGCACACGTGCACATGTTTTCGGCATGCAGCGACAAAATGGTTAGCCATCACTGTACTACAACAATACTGCCTTTTGCTAAAGTCCGAATCACTGAAAAATACCAAGACTACAGGTTATGAATTTTAATGTACGAAGCCATTTGGGGGGAGGGAGAGGAACTCCAAGGATAGGCTGAATCGTACGGTATTCAACACTCAATTGTCGGTGGTTGTTAACAGCCACTGGTCTACAAAGAGGTGCAACCTGCCCCCTATAGGGGGAGGGGCTGCCGACTCATTTCTGCTTGCGGAACTGGCGGGAACCGGTGCCACAAAATGGCCATTTGCGGAATGCACCAGACCTGTCACGGAAGAGGGCCCTATCCTGCTGTCGGGGCTGCGAATATGATCTCCGTTGGGGAGGGTCCTCATGAGAGTAGCGAAAGGACTGCCTCCTGAAGTAGGGAGCAGACCTCCTGTCTGCCCTCCTGGTGGAAGATGGTGGACTTTACGCTTCTCCTTGTTTTCAATGAGGAGCAGGTTAAGGGGATCCCAAAAAGCATATCTCCGGAATAGGGGGAGGCAGCCAAATGCCACTTTGTTCTCAGGTCAGTATTCCAATTGCACAGCCACAGCAAATGCCTGGAGGTGACCGTTGAAACCAAGGCCCGGGATGCCGAATCAAAAGGGATAAACCTGAATCCAGAAGTTCGGATGTCCAGGAATAGTTTGCTAGAGATGGATCTGCAAAGACAACTATTTCAGATCTGACTGAGTCGGAAACTGGGACATACGCAGAGAGGCATGGAGGCCGAAAAATCTAGACTCAGTAACTAGGCAGATCAGACTGTAGCAACCCATTCCTGGACTATTTCGCAACCACACTGAATAATATATTGGAATTTTCTAAAAGACAACTTGTTGTGAACAGTTGAATATTAACCAGATTGTAATATGGTTAAAACTGGTCAGAAATCTATTGATAGCACAACTATATGTGTATACAGAAAAATGTGAAATCATAATTGCTAGTTCTTTAGTTGGTGATGGTCTTCATACATATTGAGTTCTTCCCAAGAATCTAGGATGTCATAATCTATCAGCACAGTATATGTAAAGATCCAAGCAGGGTAGCCTTTTGTAATTGACAGATGGAAATATTGTCAATGCATACATTTTCTAAGTGCTGTCTACCAATAACCATTGGGATTACGTTGGCCAATTTATGCCATAACCTTTCAAATCTGATTTTCGTATCTTCATACTTTGTGACCTTCTCCAATTCTCTCTCTTCTATTTGACTATCCCCTGGTATTGCCACATCAATTACCTACACTTTCTTCTTTTCAACCAGAGTTAAATATGGTATATTATGGACCAAGATTTTATCAGTTTGTATTATGAAATCCCACAATATTTTAACATTACTATTAATTCTAAAGAATCTAAAAACTTATAATCGAATGGGTATTTTTAAATTAAACATTTGTATTTCAATGAGGTAAGATAATTATGTTAATATAAAATTGTGGGATTGTAATTGTTTTCAAAATGTTGTGGTATTACAGGTAGACTTCACTTACCAACTGCCTTATTCAGCAACCATTTGAATTTACGATGGTGCTAAAAAAATTCCTTTTGATTTATATTTCCCATTATGTGCCTGCTTATTCTCTTGCAATTCATTCCTCTCCAAAGGATGTAAATACAAACACTATATTCCTTCTTTCTAATTATCCCAGTGCCCAGGTGAGTATTCAAAAAGGTGAAGGAGTAGGGGGAAGTTGAAGAAAAGGAAGTTGAAGAAAAATGATTAGGAACCAAACAAAAGCCAAAAGTGTGAGACTGAGTCTTGTTAGTTACATTCCAAAGGGTGGGGCAATGGGGAAAAGAAAAGCATAGTTGCGGTCACATGATTTCCAATTAGCGATTGAGTTGCTTAACGACAGAACTGCATATTCCAATTCAGGACTGTTTTTGTGTTAATTTTTTCTATAATTTTACTTTCGTTATTTATTATTATATTAGAACCTGCACAGAAGTGAGACATACATTTAATAGAGAATATTCAAAATATTGACCACATTCTAAAACATTCATCCCCTTTTCAAATATAAAGATGCACTAGTATATGCTACATATGAATAAAACATATTTTACTCAGACTTTATATTGTTACTTTTTACGAATTATAATTTTATGCTTAATGTATTATAAAATACCTAATATCTATCATTTGAAATATAATATTAGGCTGCTATTATACTTTCAACTTTGAATAATTTGAATAATTCTTCATGATATTAATAGTAATATCATGAAGAAATAAAAAAAACATGACTGAAAAAATGAATATTGTACAATAACATGTGGTTATTGTATTGTATTAGGTTATTAGTACATGGCTTAGGGCCAGTTTACCTCCGAGACCGCCTTCTCCAACATACCTCCCTAAGACCGATTAGAGCCCACAGAGTTGGTCTGCTGGTGGGCCCGTCAGCCAAACAATGTCGGCTGGCGGGCCCACGAACGAGGGCCTTCTCTGTGGCAGCACCGGCTCTCTGGAATACACTACCCCCCGAGATCCGCATTATTTCCACCCTGCCAGCCTTCAGAAAAGCAGTTAAAACATGGCTTTGTCGACAGGCCTGGGGCCAATGATTTTAATACAACACCGATCATTCTTGGCCCCATGAATGATTTATTGTATGGGTTTTTAAATTGTGGTTTTTAATGTTTTTTAAATGTTTTAATATCTATTGTTTTTAATGCTTTTTATATTTGTTGTTGCATGTGAATTTTTACTATTGTGAGCCTCCCAGAGTCTCTGTGGAGTGGGCAGCATACAAATGCAACTAATAAATAAATAAATAAATAAACAGTCCCCAACGATCACTTTATAAAATCTTCCTTTGAGCAGAAAAAAGAAGACTGTAAAGTCATGCCTAAGACTCAGGGGTGGATTCCTCCCGGTTCGGCCAAACCAGTAGTGACACGCTGGTGACATCACGATAACGTCACCGAACCAGATCGGTTGGTGCCAGTTCATGGGCGCCGCCATCTTTTTTTTGAATTTTATTTTATTTTATTTTATGAATTTTTTTAAATTTATTTTTTCTTCTGAGCATGTGCAGAAGCTGAGTTTCCGGCACTGTGCATGCGGTCGCCATCTTGTTTTCAGCTTTTTTTTGAATGTTTTTGAATTATTTTTTGAATTTTTATTTTTATTTTCTTCTGAGCATGTGCAGAAGCTGAGTTTCCGGCACTGTGCATGTGGTCGCCATATTGAGGAAGCGAACCTCAAGTATTCAACCATTAGTATTCCAAACTAATGAGGTAAGTTAGAACCCACCCCTGCTTGGGTCCCCTTAACTTTTCAGTCCAAGAAAGCAGTTGAAAAATGCCCTTCTCCTGTTTTGCAGCCATGCACTATTTTCTGTCCTTGCCTCCTTCCCGTTTTTATTTGGTTTTCCCTCCGTCCCTGAAAGCAAAAGGAAGCGAGGGGGGGAGGGGGGGAGGATCCGGGAGTGGGAAGGGATTGGGAAGAATGAGAACAGGAGGGCTTCCCGGCTCAGAGAAGGCTTGGAGAATCCAGAATGTGCCTTTTCCCTTCTCTCTTGCAGTGCTTTTATTTCCAAAGGCCCCCCCCCCACTCCACTCTCTTTCCCTAAAAACGGAGCTCTTGGTCCGAAGCAATTGGTATGAAACGAAAGCAAGATTTAAAGGAAACAAAGTTGAGCTAGTTTGTAAGGAAAACAAGTACTGTCAAGGTTCAGTGCAAACCATACTAGTATTCCAAACTAATGAATCTTAATGTCTGGTTAGGGTAGCACTTCCATTTAAAGAAGAAAAGCATAGCTGAGACTATTGTTATGATTTTTTGCTCCTATATTCTCTTGTTTAGGTATAAATTTTGTTAATATAGAAATTTTACTTAGAGGCTATTAAACAACGGAGCTAGTTGTCTGCCTCCAATCATGATTGTGAATCTGTTAGGAGTAAATCCCACTGAAAGAGAGTAGCCTTACTGCCAAGTAAATATGCATAGGCTTTACGTAGTTGAGAGATAGGGTATTGATTAGTATCAGGTAATCAGAGTGTATCAGGTATATCAGAGAGTAATGAAAACTTCTGTAACAACAGACACTTTGTGCCCAGACCAGCTAGGTGTGTGTGTATATGTGAGAGAGGGGGGGGAGGGAGGGAGGGAGGGAGAGAGGGAGAGAGAGAGAGAGAGAGAGAGAGAGAGAGAGAGAGAGAGAGAGAGAGAGAGAGAGAGAAAGAGGAAGGGAAGAGACAAGAAAGGAAGGAAGGAAGGAAGGAAGGAAGGAAGGAAGGAAGGAAGAGACAGAGAGAAAGAAAGAAAAAGAGAAAGAGAAAGAAAATAAAAGAGGAAGGAAGGAGAGAGAGAGAGAGAGAGAGAGAGAGAGAGAGAGGGAGGGAGGGAGGGAGGGAGGGAGGGAGGGAGGGAGGGAGGGAGGGAGAGAGACAGAGAAGAAGAAGGAAGCACCACAAACCCTGGCACTAGACATGGCTTCAGAAGACACTTTGAAACAGCACAGCAATTTAGGGCTGGAAGAAATCTCAGATGTCATCTAGTCCAACCCACTGCTGCAGCAGGAAACCTTACATTGTCTGGATTATTTTGGTGCCTCTAAAAGAGAGGAAAATTGCCAGAAAGGAGAAGGAGTTTACTAGGACAAGGCTGCCATGCAGAGGAAGGCAGAGATAGTCCTTGACTTATGATCACAATTGAGCCCAAAATTTTGGTTGCTAAGCAAGAGCGTAGTTAAGTGAGTTTCGCCACATTTTACTCAATCCATGACATCTCCTGGCTCTAACAGTCATGTGCAAACTAGGGAAGTACATCTGAAGGCATGTGTAATGTTCTAATGTACAGAAGTTATGGTTAAATGTGTGGCAAAAAGTGGACTCTGGGTGTGTTTTTCCAAATGCAGTAAGTGAGGTTGAATGTGTATAGTTTTAGAAGGTGTGTGTGTGTGTGTGTGTGTGTGTGTGTGTGTGTGTGTTTGTGTGTGTACATACAGTATATATAATAGATAATGTATATTTTTGTGTGCCTGTGTGTAATATGTATGTACACATATGGCATATATACATAGGATTAAATAGTATATTTTGGATGTTCAGTAGTAGTAAGTAGACAGGGAAATTGTATCTCATTGAGGCCTTTGAGGCGAGGAGAGGCCAGACACCCTAACCCTAACCCTAGACGTGACGTCAAGTTGGCCACGTCCACCCACCCAGTCACATGATCACCAAGCCACCCCCACCCAGTCACATGACTGCAAGGCCACTCCCACCCAGTCACATGACCCCACCCAGTCACATGATCAACAAGCCACCCCACCCAGTCACATGACTGTAAAGCCACTCCCACATGGTCACATGACTGCAAAGCCACTCCCACCCAGTCACATGACTGTCAAGTCACTCCCACAAAATAAAGCCATGCCCACAGAGCGGCAGCAAAAAAATTTGGAACCCACCCCTGCTAAAACTTATCTGGAAAAGTACTGTATAATATACTAAAAAATCTAGTAGTCTCAACCAATCCTTTCTTCTTTTCAGGTAAAAGTTTTACTCTCTTAACTAAAGTATTTCAATAGAGATGTGCAATTACTTCGAGGGAGATACTTTGTAAGAGATGTGACTCACAAAGTGCTTCAAACTGTACATAGAAGCTTGAATAGTCTCAGTCTGCAACTCTTTAAAAACTGTGTCTTACAAAGCAACTTTTTAAAACAACAACTGAAAATGCTTTATAATCCAATTAAATATTAAGTCTGTGCATGCTTTAAAAATGATTTGAAGAAATACTTTGGAATGCACACTTGTAGGGCATGTTAAATTTTTCAACTTTCAATTTCCAAACATTAGGAGTGCTCAAAAGTTGCGACATGCCTTGGGGATTGTAAATATATTTTGATTACTTTAATATAATTTAGATGTGCTTGGTAAGTAACTACATAAATATCATAACTTTTTAACTTTTTGTTTGTTTCACATTGCACAGGAATATGACCACACCAAGTCATTTTTAATGCAGGCATGTCATGCAGAAGTCTGAAAAAAGACAACTGCTTTAAAGAACATACTCCAAAGTACATGCAATACAAAGTACAGTACAAATTATTTCTGACACATGCACATCAATAGCCCCATTAAGTATTTGTCAGGTTTTGTTACATTTTCTGTATAACATACATATGCAATAGTGGTACCTATTTACTTCTAATTTATGTCAGTGATTGCATTCAAATGGAAATGACTTATCTTGCTAAAAGACATTTGCCTGAATGTTTCCTACTATTTACATTTTAGCCATAGAGCCATAGTTTCAGCACCTGGTACTTCTATATTTATTTTTAATTAAAGCCAGATGTAATTAATTCAAATATCATGAAAACCTTAACCATCTGTAGATGGTATTTCATCTGCTACCACCCTTGGGAAGATATCCCAAGGATGTTTATATCCAGTATATAAACATTAGGTCTTGTGCAACTGAAGATTTATACTATTCCCATTATAATTAAAATTAAGCTCCCAAAATAGCCATTTGATCACAAGTCATGAGAGGAATGAAAATAAAAAGATTTATTTATCGGATTTCAATCCCCAATTTTATTGCTGCAACAATAGCCAAGTAAGATATGTCGGGCTGTCATTGAGCATGCTCAGTGACAGAATCAGAAGTTGAACTGGGGTCCCTAGTGTAGCATTTAAACTATTATTCTATACTGCATAATAAGCATGAGCTAAAGAGAACGATGGATACACAAATATATATGTGAAACTCCCCATTTTAATGCAATATGGATAGCTGCTATAATATCATCTCAATATTTGAACTGGAGGTCTGGAACATATTTCAAGGTCAAAGCACTCTGGCCCAGAAACGTCTCATTCTACTGTAACTTGGAAAGGCTGTTCAGAAGGTTCTTCCATTTTATTGTCAGTTTAGAAATAGCTCACTTCAGCTATCAAATAGGCACTAAAATTGCCGTTTTGTGAATTGAAAGAGGTAGGAATGGGATACTTCAAGGTAGAAAAGTTTCTGATTTATACACATTCTTAAAAGAACTGACAAGTGGCTCAAATTCTTTGAGGGAAATGTAACAATTCTTTGGTTTTAAAAAGCTTATGGACAAGAGGAAGTAAGAATGCTGAGAAAAATTCAGGAAAAAAGTTCCTATTGTTCTTTCCATTGGGAGAAAAAATAGTATTTAGAATTTCCTAATGTACTATTTTAATATAGTACATAAATGTGATATAAGAGGACAAAGCAATTTTTAAAAAATTGACACATATGGCAATTTTGAAAGTAAATTCAAATATATTGTCTCCTACCACAACCTTCATCAGCATGTAAATTAGTCAATAATCAATTTTGTAAAAATTATTTTAACTTTTAATTTTTTTCTGAATCTGTATTTATATCTGTCATTGAGCTTTACTATAACTACAGATAAACATTTAATGGTTGTACTTTTTCCTATTTTAAATAAACTTTAAATGAAATATAATATCTAATAAAACGTACAAAACCAATATAGGCAGATTCTCCAGACATAAGCAATTATTGTTAAAAGTTGTAAATAATTCAAAAACATTATTTAGTAATGAGCTAAATAAGTGATTCATTGCAGAGCAACTCTGTATGTCTAAATTATATATAATTTTGTGTAATATTGTTTTTTCTTGTTAGAACGGGGTCTCAGAAGAAAGGATCAGAAAGGATAACTTGGATCTCAATATTTTGAGTAGGATCACTGTGTGTTATAGTTTAGGTACTCATCCACATTATTCAGTTTTCTAAAATATATGTAGGACATTATAAACGCAAAACCAAGAAGCAACTACAAATCTGAAGAACTAATCTTAGATTTAGTTCTCCAACTACGTATCTCCTGCCATGCTATTAATACCAAAGCATTCATACAGACAACCTACAAACCACACCTATATTTTTAAATCTCTGCAGCAATATGCTGCATACCTTTTCTCTGCCTTATCTGTGTTGTATCTGTAGTGGTTTCTATATGGGAATGGAAAAATAATGTTCCATTTGAAATCACAGTAGAGAAAACAAATAATTTGTTTCTTATCTTAGAAATTTTATTTCCCTCTCCAATACTAGGTGGGGGAGAAGTTTTCTTTGCTATAGAAGTAAACATGAATTGAAATAAGTCTCTGAAAGAGAGATGGATATATACATATGATAAAGCCATAAAACAGTTTGCTTGTTTGCAATTTTGTGTGATCTGCAAATAGGTTAGGGTAATAAAACAGTCTGAAACCATGATTTCTTGTTGATGTCCTAATTGTGATTGTGCCCTAGTTTTTGCACAAATGAGAAGCAGAGTTGTTTGGTTTATTCTTGTGTTTTTATGTTTTATATGTTATGTCAGACCTCTGATGACAGACCACAGAAGGAACTAGATGCAGTTACAAATCAAAAGAAAATAAACTGTATAACTGGTTTTGGCTTGTTCTTGCCTTAGTAGCCCATGGTTAAAAGCAGCCAAGCATAAATAATATGTGAATGTAGCTAATTTTAATGTGTCTGTACATCTCATCATCACTTATTACATGTTTTATACAATAATATATCAAAGTGGAACACAGTAATAAAGCAACACATAGATCATACAACCTATAGAATAAGTCTTTGTTTGTAAAATTCTCCATACCTTAATTGCTCTTCTTTAGAACATATAGGTCTAGAGGAGAAAAGGGATGCCAATGAAAGTTATATTTGGCTTTAATTCAAGCTAATATATTTCGTAGTATGAGGCAGCATGAGTATTATAATACAGTAACCAGGAGTAATACACATAATATGATCTATGTTATAATAAATGTATGGACCCAAACAAGGTATTCATATTCCACATTTTGGCAAAATCAGATTGCAATAATTGTAGGGAAACTGCAGTTGAACCACACCTCTGTCCAGTAACAGTATTTGGGATAATATTTATTATTAAACCTGGACAAAATTAATTCTTTGAATTTTTAAACAGGAGTCAGAAAAAAATAGAATACAACGTGCTTATTTCTTGAACAATATTCCCTATTTTAAACTGTAACACATAATGTTACTATACATTAATGAAAGCAGTATAAGATAGTACTGTACAGAGAACATTTTCTATAAAACAGCACTTAATCACCCATAGCAGGCCACAGACTACACAAAGAAAGTTAATCTTGTCAAGGCAGCAAACCACAGAAATATCCTAGAATGAGGGATTTAAGTGACTTGAGTTTATTGTCTAATTTTGACAAGCAAATAAGGCAAGACCTCATTAAAAATAGGTTACAGCATATAAAATATGTTGCTATGAGACAAAATTACTGGATAAATATGAAAATTCCTTCTATATTAGTTTTGTATATTTTATTATATATTGTATTTCATTTAAAGTTTATTTAAAATAAAAATTACAATCACTAAATGTTGTTTATGTGTAGTTATAGTGTAGTATCAAGCAATTCAGCATCATTGATAAAGAAAGACAACTATTAGCTCCACAAATTGCATAGATCAAGCAACATATGTTCATATTAGTAAATAGGTGAGGAAGAACCAACTCATAAACATACCCACTGAATCATTCTGAAATAATTTCATTCACTAGCAAAGGTGTATAACCGCTAATGACTCAACTAAGTAAAAACAGAAATATTCTGTCAGCAAAAGAGACTTGAAAGCTTTTCACTATATTTATAGATATTCACATGGCATAGTTCAAATATGTGACATTTCAGAATGCACAATGAGAAAATTTTTGTTCTACAGCACTGTCACATCAAAATCTATCTTTACATGAAGGGTGAAAGTTACACATCCAAACATAAAATAAGATCATTTGTTACTTACTGCATAAATTCATAGGGATCATTTTTGTCTACTTAATGTTTTAAATTCCAATATGCTTATATGTTCAAAAAAGAAAACAATCTGCAGAATATATAATAATTTGAAATAAATGTAAGGGAAAAAATCAACATTTATTTTACTTTTCATGGTTAAACCACTTTCTGATCCCAAAATGTTTCGTATTTTATACTAAAACCTAGAATAAGTTATTATTTTTAAGCAGTTATAATTTTTCATAGTGAGATACTTGGCACTTAAGTTTTGCATTAAAACAAAACGGCTTATATGTGTGTATTCTGTCTCGGCTGTGATTTACCGTGTTTCTGACAGGAATCTTCTTTGGTTCTGGGGGTACATCCTGTGGAACAAATTTTACTGGCTCCTTAATCTGCCTCCTTGATCGCTTAGTTCCATCTGGTAAAGTTTCCATGGCAATGTCTGCTTCCATGTCACTGCTACCTGCTTGGTCGCATTCTGAACATTGCCTGGAAAGACAACATATATAGAAATTCAAACTGAATTCAGCAGCTTCCAAAGCAAAAGCATACAGGCTGGGGGGAAAAGTTTCTTAAGAAGATTATGCTTTGAAAGCAAAAGAACCCCACATACAGACAGAAAGGGGACAGTGGTATGTTTTTCACATGTACAGATTTTAGTGCATGTGAAAAAAACACATGGGCCAAATGTTTCATCCCCATCAGGCTTTCTTTATTTGTATAGAGGATACAGGTATATGATCTTTTTTAATTACTACAAGTTCTTACAAATAATATCTCCCATACTGAATTTGATCTCTTGGAGAAAGATGAGCTGAATCACTTTAGGTGTCTTTAGGGTGTCAATTAATCACTTCAAATTAAAGATGGCAAGAATCCCAAATGTAAAACACACATTTTTCAAAAGGAGGAAAGGAAGTTTACTATAAATTAGAGTCTCCTGAAAGAAAGCTGAGAGATAGCAATTAATAGAAAGTTATCATAGACATTTCATGTGTACTTACATAATATAAATTACTTGGATGTTATTAATTGGAATATATTTCTGTTATAGTACAAATATAGCTACAAAGCTAATAGGTTCTGACATTAAGATGGCTGCCCATACAAAATGTCTTTGTTTAGATGGAAACTTTATTTTAATGTACTATTTAATTTTTTTCAAATGCAGAATCTTAGGAGAAACGATCATAACTCCAATAGTATGCCTGTAATTTTCTTTTCTATATCAAGTGTTTTAAAAGCCCAGGACAAACCTAAAGCAGAGACACAAATGCAACCAATATTCATTACTTTTGTAACAGGTAACTTCACATCACATATCTTAAGGAATAAGATAAGGTAAAGTCTTTTCAAGTTACAATTCAATTTTTGGTGGTTTCATGAACATATTCATGCAGTTTTCTTGGCAGCAATACTAAAGTACTTTGCTATTTTCTTCTTTCAAGATGTTTTTCAACTTCCCAGTCTAACCTATCTCATTAGTATTCCCTAGCAATATCCCATGCAAACCTTAGACAAGTTTAACTAAGTTTAGTTTTTGAACAAGTAAAGTAAGCTAGATTCCCAACATGGATTGGTGGATTTCAATATCAAGACCTGACTGGCAATGGAATGCAGGCTGAAAAATTCTGTCACTTGAAATCCAAACTTATGTGAGTTGCTGGCTATATCCTTCCCATGCATAAGCTCCATAATCCTTTGAGCTGCAAAAGTATTCTAGAAAAAAATCCATTAGAAAACCATTACCTTTCCAAAGTGAATGTTTTACAACAGATAATAAATGCGCCTTTCCAATATAAGTAGTATTATTATCCAATAAATATTATTATTGTACACTTTAATACAATTCCAGCAATAAAAAAATAAAATAAATAAGAATTTATGTATTTTTTCTTCTTTCTCACAGAAATATGACCTTCCAAGAGTAAATAAAATAATATGAAATAGAAACAGCATTGTAAGTAGCAGGGATAGTGTTTTATGGAACTTCACATTTCTAATGTAAACTTTAACAGAACTTTCTATACTATTTCTTTTGATTTTGAAAAGAATCGACAAAGACACATTTAAAGATGAAACGGATGCAATCAATAAGTCTCAATTTCTCTGTTATAATCCCATCACACTGAATATACCTTAGTTAAATTAAAAGTGAAAGCCAAGCTTGTGATCACAAATGTAGCTGAAGCATGAAATTGTAGCAACTACATAGATTTTTGGAAATAAAAGCCTTCTACATATTTGACTTTTTACCACTGGGATGTTAGTTTATTTCTTCTTGATAGTATGGCTTTTAAAATATTTTTTTCAGTATGACTAAAAGGCAGAATAAATCAGTGAATTACTATTCAATTTAATCTGGCCACTGAAAGAACTTCAATATTCATTATGCCTGAACCAAAACATTAAAAAAAATTCTAGATGGCATACATATGTATACATTCAATTCTACAATATATTAGGAATAATTCAATATGGTATCTATCAAGTATCTATTTATTTATTATTTACTACTAATTTTTATGTCACTATCCAGCTATCTCCCAATAAAGTAATTCAATCACAGCAAAAAATAGTAAAATTAATTGAGTTAGTCTAAATGACTGATTTTCAAGTCAGTGGTTCTTATTTATAACCTCTGCATTGAAAGATGACTAACTTTAAAATGGAAGACACCTCTGAAACTTTATACCACTCTCTACCTCATTATTTCAGCCTATTTTTCCAAAAGATTTTCTGTCGCTATCTCCATCCACAAAATCTCCAAAGGAAAAAAAAAAGTCAGAACTATATAATCATCCCTGCCACACCTGATGACAATACCACATCACTGAATGGCCTGTTCGAGTTTTCCATAATATCAGGAAACTGCAGTGCAGACCCACCCTTCAAACACTGCCTTCTGCTAAAATACAGCAAGAAGGCTGATGCTGCGTTGAGCCAAGATTTCTTCTGGAAACAGATTAGCCAGAACATTAGAACAAAAGCCAGATCAATAGAAATTAGTATCAAAATACCATTAAACATATGTGAATTTAAAAACTGCTTTTAAAAATTACAACTAAGGACCTCAGAATGCCAGTTAGCTGATTGAATACCAAGACTAAACATAGTTTTATTTGTTTGTTTTGTTATTTTGAACTTTTCTGAAGTTTTTATTGACAGGTAACAGCAACACTAATGAAATCAGTTGCTGAAAAATATGCATTATTAAATATTTAAAATGGAAGTTGTCATCATCACCTATAAAATAACTCTGTTTTTGCTCAGTTCTCTGCATTGAGAGCTGCACTTGGTATGCTAGTCTTTATGCTTCAAAATGTAAGTAGATTTATTACAAAATAATTTATTATGACTACCTTTATATATTTAATATTTTCCCTCTGTAGTAAGTTAGAAATGGCAACTTTTGATAGGGCAGTAGGGGCCAATCCTCAGGTAACACATCAAGGACTCCTACATATTGTATATATGTTTATAAATAGGAAATGAGATATGAGATGATTTTGTCTTTACATGAAAGTAAAGCAAATAAGTTATTTAAATTGTTTGTACTAGATTTGATGAAGGAAAAATAATTTATTTATATATCTTTATTACTTTTATTTATTTTCTCTGTACTTTTTTACTTTTTATATTCTACGTTTCTATTGTTTTTATCAATATTCTTAGTTTGTATCACTTTTTATTTTTGTATCTGTAAACTTCAATAAAGTTATAAAAATTAACTTCTATGAAAAGAAATCAGTGACTTGTTTACATTAGTTCAGCATATTTTTTACACAATAAAGTTTATAAAAGAAGGGATCTGTTTTGCAAAATTTCAAGCATCAGCACCGCTATGGGAACAAAAAGCATATAAGAACATTTGAAAAACTCTCCAGTAAGATCTAAATTAAAAACTTTGCATGAAAAACCTTCAGATTCCTATATAGTAGGTGCATGATCTTATTTCTTAATCCCAAAGGAAATAGGAGGATATATTTATAATATTCTTACCAGTAACTGTTTTTAGTCTTCCTTGGCATCCTTGAAAGTGGAGGGTCCAGACATCCAAGGTGATAATGGAGTTTACAAGTATCACACAGCAAAAGGAGGTGCTGATCATGGTTCTTCTTGCAAATCCCACAACTTGGAAATGCAGGAAAAGGTTTCATTTGAGAAAATGCAAATACTTTGCTAAGCTGTCTCAAAATTAATATGGGGTAGAATCCAGAGATCCTTATGCATAAGCAGAAGATCTTAAGCAGATAATTAAAATATTCTTATTTACCAGGGCATTTTAAAGGTTAGTTACTATCTTGAAATTCTTGAAATTTTAAAAATATAAGACTAATTTCAAATCCAAGCTAACTTTGGACTGTTTTTAATTTTAGTCATATTGCCAGGAAATAAGTGAATCAATATAGATTCACTAAGACACATTTCTAAGAAAATAAGTCAATGAGTGAGTACATTAATAAATACATAATTTTGGAGGATAACTATATTAATAGCTATTAGCCATAAAAATTAACTATTTAGAGATTTAGTAGTTATATCATTTTATTATAAAATGTTGAAAACAGCCAGGAGCAGATGGTGACTACTTTCTGAAAATATCAAGCAAACTACTGACAGACCCCAGTTTGTGGAGAGGAATCTATAAAACATGTATTATATTCCTAATACTTGTTTGTAAGTGTTGAATATCTATTCTTATATAGTTAAATATATACGTAAAAAATAAACTCTCTATGTAAAGCTTAACTCATAGTAGCTTTTACATCATTTTCTTAGTAACAATACAGAATGATTGTTTTCTTCCATTTCTCATATTTAGTCTTGAGCTTCCCTAAGGAGTGCCACTTAAATACTAATTAGGGAACCAGATAATAAAATGAATTATATATGTGTAACAATAAATATCTAGGTTAATAATTATATATATTATGTAAAAGGAAGATTAGATATAAAGTCCACACCAATTCTGTTCAGTCTTTTCTATGATAGTTGTTCTGAAAATTTTAATAAAAATGAATTTGAATAATTGAGGTATAAAATACATTTGCTTTCAAAGTGGAGTCAATCAGTAGTTTATAGCCAAGCTTTAACTATAAATAAAAAACAAAAAGAAACAGTCAAGTTAGATAGCAAATTGTAGCATCTAGAAATGGAAAGCAATGGAAGAAAAAATATATTCAGTTGACTGAAATTGAAATTTGTTAAAAGCAATATTGGCCATTATCAGCCTGAGATGAATTATTAACCCAAGGCACCAATATTTGTAATTCTTTTATTTTCTAAGTCCCTTAATCAACCAAGTTGTTAGGAAAGAAGTGAAGGGGGGGGGGAGAACAGAAAAGATTTTCTTTTTTCAACCTCAAATTTACGATTTTTCAATTATGCAGTTTGCTCTTCTAATGAGCACAAGAGAGTATTGCTGCTACTTGCCTATAAAGTACTGCTGGAAGGGTTGTAGTCTTATGAGTTCCACCTTCCTTTTTACTGGGCTTTCTCTCCTTGGGTGCTCGCAAAATTGCTGGTATATTTAGTTTCTGTGGGGTTTGAGGAAATATAGGAATATTGGTAAGACAAATATATAATGAACATATCCTTGTATTTCCCAGTCAGCGGTTTGACTGGAAGAGATGTCTGAAAAACTGTCAAGTCACAAATGTGACTATGTTATATTTTCCGTCTCCAAATTTCTTCTGAAAATTGAAACTGCATTCACATATTTCTCAATGCAATAGAAAAAAGAAGCCAGAGACATTAAAGCTCTGCCTTTTTAACTTTTCCCCTCTTTAACGGAGAAAGCTTTAAAAGAAATAGGCAAGGACAAGCTGGTTTAGAAGGTTAAAAGGAAAAAGAAAAATCTACTACACTTCACAAAAGAATACTGAAGCAGTTTATTTTCCTCAGCATCTCTGCTACTGTGGTGCTCCATAGGTTAATTAGAAAAATTATCTTATTGGACCAAATTCTCCACAAAGCAGCAGAGATTCTCTTCGGGTTTCTACTAATCTGCAGTATGCTAGCTTCACAGACAGCAACCATCTATCAAAGTCATTTCTCAGGGGCCCTGAGGGGCTGCATCTGTTCAACCAACTGGAAAAAGGTGTCATGCAAGCTATGCAAATGAAGCTACTACTTTTTATTATCGTTATTAAATAATTGCACTAGGAAACACATTTGTAATTTTTATTTTATTTTTAAAGTGGCAAAATTTCTTATTAAGAAACTTATGCTTATGGTAATAGATTTCTAGTAAACCATATTAGAGTAAATATACCAGCCAGCTTAGCAGATCTATATAAGCATTTAAGTGTACACTGTTAAATCCTTAGGCTATTTATAATACTATTCCTGGCCAGTGGTCTATTTTTTTAAGTCATCACTTTATTTCATAAAAAAATAACATTAATAAATGACATGTATAAAAAAAACCAAGACCTTTTCATGTTGAAAATCACACAATTGTATTTGTAACTACTTTCTTAAGAACTGTTAACTGATTCAATACTTTTAATTTTATGAATGCTAAGATGAAAAATACTAAACAGTAAGCCACAGAAATTAGTGTTTGTAAATGTAGCCAATTATATTGAAGTATAAATTCTAACATTTAGAAATAAAAAAGTGGAAATGAGGAGAATAGGTAGATAACTGGGAAAGAAGGTTCTTGCCTCTTTAAATGTTGCTAAATATACAATAAAATTAAATATTGAAACTCTCTAGTTAAAAATATGTTATAATACAGTTAATATAGAAATGATGGGGTGAGATAATCAGCTATTACTACTATAAAAAGCCACTGGTGCTTTAGAATACTGTTTCCTTAAAAAGAAAAGGAATCTTTATATATACATTTATATATACATTTAAAAATATTGTTGGTGTAGTATATTCACAAAAAGCAGCTCTAGAAAACAATATACTCCAACAAAAACTGCTTGTCTGGAAGCTTCAATTGCTATGAGTCAAAAACAAAAACAAAAGACAGCAAGAGCGGTTAGATTAACTCATGCTTCAGGTTTAGCTTCATCACAAATGACAGGTCAATCAGTTATAGCAAATGAAAGAATTTTGCAAACAAGATAGCTAAAACAAAAACAAAATTAAAGTACAGGTTCCTAGTAAGTACCTTGTGGAGCCCGAGATATTTTTCAATCAGAAATCATTACCTCCAGGAGAAAGGCCAGGATTTTATCAAATGTATCTTTCCACCCACCAAAAGTGACAGTAAAAAACAGAAAAGCATATTCTTATGAATCATGTGATCTAAAAAACAGTGAAAAGGGGGAAAAGAGTAGAGAGACCAACCTGTCCAATAATTCTTCCTAGGAGAGCCCACATTCCTTGCCCTTCATTTCGCAGCTTTGAATTCATATTCTGAAGGTCTTCTAAAGATTCACACAACTGAAAAATAAAGTCATACAAAAAATGCAGAAATTATTTAGCATCTCTTCTCCAGGAGGAGGCATTCTTTACTTATAATACCTTTTCTACATAAATATTTAAATAATAAAATTGTTCTTTTATGTCAATGCAAGTGAAAGCAGTAAAGTTAATCAACCATTCATAACTCCAGAAAGAAAACACGGGGATCCATCCACTTAGTAAAAAAAGAACATAAATAATTTTATCTGACAATAAAATTATAATGGCAGTAAGAAACCTCACAACAGTTCCACTCTGTTATTTCCATCTGTAAAAAAAACTCTTAAGTATTTCTATACTGGGAATGAAAACTTCAGTACAACGAATCTGCACACTTGAGGTAAGAAAATATAAAATCACATTAAGTTCTCTAGGTTTAACTTGAAGCAATTTTCCGCTCCTGACTATTCCCTATTTTTAGACAATTCTAACAAATAGGGACATATTCACACATAAAAGCCAGAGTAAACACTAATTTTTATCTATCATGGCTAAATTCTATATTTGAACATATATTTAAACAATCTTGTATTTAAACAATTACTTATTTAAATTTTATGTTACATGCCATCAACACTGTAGCAGAGGCTTGGAGATTATAATGCAAATGTAAGTGTCATAAACTGTTGAGTCACTATTGTTCACTAGAAGCATGGGTAGCTGCTGTCAACAAAGAGTTTGACAGACAGCACTGACTCTGTGGGTCCAGGACTCTACTGTAGTCTAGTAGTTACAAATAAGGAATAAAAATGCTCCTAAAATTAGCTTGTGTTCTTTGACAGTGCCTATCCCAATGACCAATCTCAGTTGCAGTCATTGAAAATAATCAAAGATAAGTACAAGAATCTGATATATGAGAAATGCTTTTCAATAAGTTATTGAGTTGTGAATGAAGACCACTGAAACATTGAGCTTAACTTCAGATTTTTTTGTGTGAGGAGGGTGGATATTCAATAATATTCACTTCCGGGGAGGAGCCAAGCGGAGAGGTTGCAAGATAACTGCCCTACGCTCCCTTTACCTGCTTTCTGAGGAATTATAAGTTCCCGACCCAACTTATTCCATCTCCGTGTGGGTCGGAAGAAATCGGAAGATCTTAGGAACACGCCAGTCCATTTGGACGAGGAAGACTTCTGGATACGAGGGCTAGGAAGCCCAATAAATCTTCAGGCTTGGGGAGACACCGTCGGCATTAAAATGGCATCCGCGAAGCCGCAAAGCTCTTCTTAAAACTTAAAACTTCTTAAAATAACAACTGGAAAGTACATGCCGGGAACTGCAGCAACCCGGGAAAGAAGGACACCGGACAATGCCAGGTATGTGCAACAGATGGATTGGCGTTGTTTCGGCAAGGATTCGAATTTGACTTCTCGGCCGTTAAAGATTCGGGCTGGGCTCCCAGCTGAGTGCTCTCAGCTGGGCTCTCTTCCAACAAGCGTGGCCGCTGGTGTTTGTTACTTTTTTGCCGCAGCTTGCTATTACTCAATGACTGATCCTTTACCAGCACACTTTTCCAGAGATCACATTTGATCAATTGTGCCCTTTTAGGCGAGCTCACAGGATTGCTAACAGTGAACAGCTTTTGGCCAGGCTTCTTTTACTGTTAAGACTGCAGCTGATGCCTGCTGATTTGCCGGCCATTGGCCTCCCGGATAGCAGCTTCTTTGACAATAGGACCAGCCTGGTTCTTAAAAGAGTCCCTCGTGTCCTGGACAGAACTCAGTTTACAACTACTACTGTGGTGAATTTTATTGATCACGGCTTCTATTATCGCAGTTTCATTGGGGCTTTTTTGGCTATTCTTCTGGACAACTTTTCCCCCCTGACTGCAGCAACACTCTCATACGAGAGCTATCATCGTTACTGTGGCCGTTGAGACCGCAAGGCCTCTTTTGGCTGACACAGCCCTGGCTTCCTGCTCGGTTTTTAGAGTGAACTTTCGAACATCAAAGCCAAGGTCCTTGACCCCACTGAAAAAACTGCTGAATGATCGGAGAAGAATCTTCCCAGATGATATTCCTGATTTAAGCCTCATTAATACCAGCATCAGGGGGAGAGCAGTAGACAGAGGAATCTGGACGTTTTTTAATGACCACTGTAGACCTGGATACAAGAGCCAAGGACTAAGATCTAACCTTGACGGGTCGGGAGGTTGCATGTATGCACACCCCGTGGGCTCTGTTATTATTTATTATTGACTATTATCTATTTTAATTGTACCCCGGAAGTGGTGTGGTTGGTATGAAAGGGATTGGCTATGAATGTGTAGAGTGATGAAGTATGATGAGATAGTATGAATGAGTCGGGGACCTGGGTTCGACCCCCCCTTCGCTGAGTGTGCAAACAGAAGCGGAGGGGGGGTCCGGATTTTTACCCGGCTCAGTGAGAATGGTATGCATGGCCTGCAGGGAGGGAGGGGGACCAGTGAGGTGGGGGAGGGTATCTCTGGAAGGGATGAGAGCCAGAACATCTCGGTCATAATGGGGAGAGGTAGGTATAGCGGGAGCCAAGGGGTAGGCCGCTCTCGGGGAACGAGAATTCGCTCGGTCCAAGCGATCTCTTGTTCTGGCCCCTCTTGGGTTCCAACGAGCTCATCCCGAGTACCTGGTGACCGGGGATCTCAGGGCCCTGGGCTCAAGCTGCTGCTGTTGAATGCCAGGTCGATTACTAACAAAGCCCCCCTCATACGGGATTTAATCTTGGAGGAGGCTGACCTGGTATGCATAACCGAGACCTGGCTGGGTAGTGAGGGGGGGTGCCCCTATCTGAGATATGTCCGGACGGGTTCTCGGTTCAGCATCAGCCGCGACCTCAGGGAAGGGGTGGAGGAGTGGCTGTTATAGCTCGCCGGAATCTACGTCCTCGTAGGATCCCTGCCCCGGAGACTGTTGGGTGTGAGACGCTCCTTCTGAAGTTGGACTTAGGGGTTCAGGTGGGCCTGCTGCTGACATACTTGCCTCCCAGCTGTGTCACTAAGGCCCTGCCTGAGCTGCTCAAGACGATAGCTGGGCTGACAGTTGAGTTCCCCAGGCTTATGGTGCTGAGGGACTTCAACCTGCCTTCATCTGGCGAATCGTCTGGTGCGGCTCAGGAGTTCATGGCTTCCATGACAACCATGGACCTGACCCAAGAAGTTCAGGGTCTGACTCATGAGGGTGGTCACACCTAGTATTTGCTCGACCTAGTATTTCTCTCAGGGCAGTGGAGAGATGATCTGAAGTTCAGGGGTCTAGTCATCTCCCCTTTGTCGTGGTCAGATCATTTCCTACTGAGGTTGAATTTCATGGCACCACTCCCGCACCGCAGGGAGGCAGGACCGATTAAGTGGTTCCGCCCCAGGCGCCTAATGGAACCAGAAGGATTCCAGAGGGAACTTGGGGAGATACCGGAATCCCTGGTACACGATTCATCTGAGTCCCTGGTAGCTGCCTGGAACAGGGCGGCATCGGGGGCATTGGATCGAATTGTGCCTTTGCAACCTCTCCAAGACAGTGGATCCAGGAAGGCTCCTTGGTTTACTGAGAAGCTCCGGGAGATGAAACGCCATAAGAGACGCCTAGAGCGACGCTGGAGGTCCAGTAAAGCTGAATGTGATCGAGCACTTCTAAGATCCTTTATTAGGACTTACTTAGTGGCGATAAGGGCGGCGAAACGTTCGCATTTCTCCACTCTTATTGCATCCGCCGATTCACGCCCAGCTGCCCTGTTTAGGGTCACTCGTTCCCTCCTGACAACGGGGAGAGGCGAGGAGCCCTTGCAGGGTAGAGCTGAGGAATTTGTTCAGTTTCTGGCGGATAAAGTCGCTCAGATTCGGTCAGACCTGGACTCCGATTGGGCAGTACAGGCCGAGGTGGCAGGGACAGGTCTTAGTCTTGTTATATGGGACGAGTTTGAACCGGTTACTCCTGATGATGTAGACAAGGCCATAGGAGCGATGAGCTCCGCCACTTGTTTGTTGGACCGTGTCCCTCCTGGCTGGCTTCAGCCAGCAGGGAGGTCTCACGCGGCTGGCTCCAGGCGTTGGTCAATGCTTCTTTGAGATAGGGGTCCATCCCGCAGCCTTTAAAAGTTGAGGTGGTGAGGCCCCTCCTCAAGAAGCCTTCCCTGGACCCAGCAGATTTAAAGAATTTACGTCCGGTCTCCAACCTTCCCTTTGTGGGGAAGGTTATAGAGAAAGTGGTGGCGCTCCAGCTCCTACAGCTTTTGGATGACACTGATTATCTAGATCCCTTTCAATCGGGTTTCAGGTGTGGCTACAGTACGGAAACTGCTTTGGTCACCCTGATGGATGATCTCTGGCAAGCCCGGGATGGTGGTTTTTCCTCCATCTTGGTGCTACTTGACCACACAGCGGCTTTCGATACCATTGACCATGGTATCCTTCTGCGTCGTCTCGGCGAGGTGGGAGTAGGCAGCACTGTATTACAGTGGTTCTCCTCCTACCTCTCTGATAGGACGCAGTCGGTATTGATAGGAGGGCAGAGGTCAAGCCTTAAGCCCCTACTTTGTGGGGTGCCTCAGGGCTCGGTCCTCTCGCCCATCCTGTTTAACATCTACATGAAACCACTGGGTGAGATCATCCAACGACACGGGGTGAGGTATCAGCAATACGCTGATGTCACTGTTGTACATCTCCACCCCGTCTCAATTTAGGGAAGCAGTGGACGTAATGGGCTGTTGCCTGGACGATGTTAGGGTCTGGATGGGAATGAACCGGCTCAAGCTCAACCCTGACAAGACCGAGTGGCTATGGATACTGCCTCCCAAGGATTATGTCAATTGCCCCTCCTTGGTTCTTGGGGGAGAGAAATTAACTCCCTCAGAACAGGTTCGCAATTTGGGTGTCCTCCTAGATCCACAGCTAAAATTGGATCAACATCTGACAGCTGTGGCTAGGGGGACCTTTGCACAGGTTCGCCTGGTGCACCAATTGTGACCCTACTTGGAGAGGGAGGCTTTACTCACGGTCACTCACGCCCTCATCACCTCACGGCTGCTCTACATGGGGCTACCCCTAAAGAGTATCCGAAGACTACAATTGGTGCAAAACGCAGCTGCGTGAGCCATAGTGGGTGTACCAAGATACACCCACATAACACCTATTCTTCGCCAGCTGCATTGGTTGCCCATTAGTCTCCGGATGCAATTTAAAGCCTTACATGGCTCAGGGCCAGGTTACCTTCGGGACCGCATCCTACCACATACCTCCCTACGACCGGTTAGGTCCCACAGAGTTGGTCTCCTCCAGGTCCCATCAGCCAAGCAATACCGGCTGGTGGGACCGCGGGGGAGGGCCTTCTCTGTGGGAGCTCCGTCTCTCTGGAACCAGCTCCCTCCAGAGATCCAGATTATCCCCACTCTACTGGCCTTCCGTAAAGCCGTGAAAACATGGCTCTTCCTGCAGGTGGGGGGAAATTAAGATCAACCTCCCATATCTGAAGATCTGAATGATGATTTGTTTTTTTAATGTTTAATGATGATTCTGTATTTTTAATGTTTGGTATCGTTTTTATAAATTGTTGTTTATTATGTTGTACGCCGCCCTGAGTTCTACGGGAGTTAGGCAGCATATAAAAAAATGACCAAATAAATAAATAAATAAATAATGGGTCAAAGTATTGAATTTAATTTCTGCTATGTTTTAAGAATTAATTAACTAACTTATATAAATTTTACATGGCTTTAAGAATATTTCTTACCTTGTTGTATTCTACATGAAGTTTTTCTTGTTCATTCTCCAGCTTATCCTTTATTGTCTTCTGTTCTGCCATATTCTCCTGAATCTGGATCATGCGCATGTTCCTCTCTAAAATAAAAGTCAGCACTTTACTTATGTATGTTCGTATGAAATAAGAGACTGTAGTTAGAATCAAATAATTGAATCTCTCATACTGCATCCTTAATTCAAAGCAAAAGAATATAACTATGCTAATATGCAGTTTTTATTTAGTAAAGCATAAGACAATTCAATGACAATCTAATTCTTATATGAATATACTGAATTTGAAACAAAATTCCAGTGAACTTGATCTGACAGCAAAACAGTGATAATATATATTTCATATAGTTTCCAAGAGTAGAAATTTCTAAGTTATAAAAATACCTATGGAAATAACCATACGGTTAGAAAACAATTCAGAACAAGTAGCACAGTTGGAGACCAAACGGACAAATGAAAAGAACCTAAAGAATTTCTAAATTCTAGAAGTATTTTAATGTATTTTAAAAATGTTCCATTTTCATGGAACTCCATCGTTAAGTAATGCTGTCATACTGAAAAACCAGTTAATCGTGCCACTTAGTGCTACTAGTTCTAATAGTCCCTTACTGTTGTTAAGTAAGGACCATGTAGGTCATTAAGTGATGACCTCACATTACCACAACGTTTGACATCTTGTTGGATTCCCCATTGGTTTTGCTTGCTGGAACCTGGCAGGGAAGGTCAGAAATTATGATCATGTGACTGTGGGAAACTGTAATGACTCTTAAGTACAAGGACTAGTCATAACTGTCACTCACTCAGTGCCATTGTAAGTCTGAATGATCGCTGAATGTGTAGTCCTTAAACAAAGGCCACCTATATTTTGCAATCAATAAATGCATCAATCGAAGCTGATGGGTATAGAAAAGGTTCAATCCAAACTGTATTCTTTCTGACAAAAACTAATTTCTTCCCTTACAAAGAGAGGCCCTATTTCACAATTTTTCTAGTAGATACAAGGATTGCACAAAACCAGTTTCCCACATTTGCACCTTCAATTAACAGACAAATTCAAATAGTACAAAGTTATCCAAAATCCTATGTATGAACATATATATCATTCATAGTGACTAAAAGTGAAAATCCTCAAGCCCAAGTAGGCTTTTTTTTAAAGGTGATTACCAGTACCTTGAATTGAACCTGGAAGCAAATCACAAGCCAATGCAGCTTCTGCAACAGGTGGCACATGTGTAAATTAGGGCTTTCACAAAACTGTGTGGGCTGCTGTGTCTGAAGCAACTGAAGCTTCCAGATACTTTTCAAGGGGATCTCTATGGAAAGCACATTACAATAGTGAAAAGGAGATTACCATAGCATGGGCGAGTTTTAAAAATATATTATGATCCATGAATGGGTGCAACTGACACACACTCCATTTTACAGGGCTCAGTTTTAACCTATTTCCCAAACCTCAATAGTCTCCAGGCACCAAGAAAGGATACTCGTGGTATCGTTTAACTCACTATGTGATGTACAACTGAGTATCATCAGCATACTCAGCAGACAATGATCTAACTCAACAGTTTCATGTAGATGTGAAACACAAGTAGAGAAGAAGCCGAGGGATGGATCTGTCACTCCCAATCAATACTGAATGAAAATGGCCTCAGAGGAAGGAAGAAAACCAGGACAATACAGTGACCCTCACTCCCAATCCACTGAGTCGTCTCAGAAGGGTAGTCAATGGTACTCAATAGTCAATGGTATCAAAACCCTTCCTTAAGGGATAAACTTTTCTATCCTTTATTGAAAAAATAAACCTTAACGTACTATTTTCACTTCACTTTTAGTTAAGATATTTTGAGAAACTTAAAATCATGGATCTGAACTAAACTAAGGCCCCCTGAAGCACACTTTCATAGCAGATTGATATTACCCAACTGTCTATCAAATAATGGGGCTAATCATCTAGAATGATAAAAGCTGCTCCTGAGTGCTGCAATAACTGCACTGGGGGGGGGGGGGTAGGGAGGGGGAAGGGGAGATAAACCTTGAAAGGTCTCAGTCCCTCTAATCACAAAGAAAAGAAAATTCGATTTGAAGCATATTAGGAAGGAGAAAGTGAAGGGGAAAGATATTTCTTCCAATCAAAGTTAAGTTTTTTCCTTGGTTGCTTCAGAGAGACAGGAGTCATATAGAAATCTAACATTTTCTGAAAACAAAATTAAACTAAGTGAATTGCAACAGAAGACATTACTTATCAGTCCTGCCATTGCAATTTGCTTTACCTCTAACCAAGAACTATTTGAAGCAAAACGTAGCTTCAAAAATTGAATTTGAGTATTTCAGACTTACCAAGATAATAATTCACAAAATCAGCAGTCAATGCTGGTTGTTTATGCTTTCGTCTTCCATCCACACTGGAACTGGTATCTGAAGTATCAACAGGAAAGATGTCTGTACTAATACCCATTAATTCAGCTTTACGCATGAGCTTACGTATTGCTGAAGCGCTGCTAGTGAGTGGCCGTGGCAGTTTTTCTCTTGGAACCCATGCTTGTGGTCTTGTGGTTCGTGCTAATTCTGCTTTAGCACGGTACTGCTGAAGTCTGGCATTAATTCGAGCCTATGTCACAAAATCAAACATTGTAGCGTATAAAATCAAGGGGAAAAAAGAAACTTCATCTAATTTTAAAAACTATACATTTATGACAAATTGCACTGAATACATGCTAAATGAATTATCAAGAGAGTCTATTATGGATTCTACTCTGTATAGAGTGATCCTGTATTATTCAAGAGCATGTTATACCATCGTACAATCCAGAAACTTAAAAAGTCTGATAATGGAATCTATTTTTTTCATAATCTGTTTTTCTTTGAAAGCAATTTGGAATTTTCCAACTCATAGCACACAAGAACTCTGCTAGTCAATTTGATCCATAAAGGAAATTTCACCAGCAGAACATGAAAGTATTGATTTTCCTCTATATGTTTTACTCAGCAACTATCTTTCAGGGGAATATTGCTTCTGATTATGAAAATAAAATATGATCATCAGGATCAGTTGCCATGGACAAATCTTCCAATCTCTAAGTTATTTTATTGCATCCAAATTGACAGCATAATTAAATCTTGTGGCCATGCATTGATTAGGCTAATCAAGCTAACCATTACATACAGTCTTAAGACCATAATTTTTATCAAACAATTTGTTGTTAAGTAGTTATTCATTAAGCAAGATATCACATCACTGTAACTTGTGACCTTTCCTGCTGTCTTCCCATTGACTTTGTGAGAGGTCAACTGGGAAGGTCACAAATAGTGATCATATGACATTGGAATGCTTCAACTGTTATAATGGTAAGCCAGTTGCCAAAGACCTTAATTTTGATCATGTGACCATAGAGAAACTGTGGCAGGCAAAAATGCAAAGCATAAGTCACATTTTTCAGTGTTGTAACTTCAAACGGCTGCTTAACAAATCATAAGTCAAGAACTACCTGTATAACCACAAGATGTGTCTCTCATCAATCATAACCAGGTTAGATATTATCAGCATATATGCAAAATTAGAGTACATATGCCAATGTAAATCACTTATTTATCTGAATTATAATTCTCATTTTTATCCATTTTTGCAAAAAGGAAAGTCATTTCTTGGGATTTCTTTGCTATTTCATCTTTTAAACATAATCTTAAATGCTATGATTTCGTTAATTTGTTCATATCATGGTCTCCATTATCTCAACTTCAATAGAATAAAAATGTGGATTCATAGAAACTGAAATAGCTGAGAAACAAGATGTTAATTTAAGTCAACAAAAATGTTACACTATATGCAAACAGGTAAACAAAATATTTGAGAATCAGTGTTTCCAGAAATGCTTACTTCATTTAATTTCGCTGTACCATTCTTATTCAGAATCTTATACCAAATACAAACAAACTATAATAATACCTGAGCTTCGGGTGAAAGTTGTTTTTCTCTTTCTTGCAAAGACATTTTACAGTAAGACTGTAAAGCCAAATAGTTCTTACGCTTCCATTTTCTATCCATTCTGTCAGCATGTTGTTTACAGTAAGCAAAGAAAGGATCTGCAATATCCTAAGACAATGAAACAAAAACAAATAATATTTTTTATCAATTTTATTTGCCATTCATCTTACAGTTTGAAGTGACTCTGAGTGGCTTACAATAAGAGAAAATATATAAATGTCCAAACAATATACAAATATTAAAACAATTATAAATATGACAACAAATTAAAAATTATATTAAAACAGACTAATAAAGCTGAGTTTAGAAGGGACAGGTAGAGGTGCTTTCTGTTAGAGCACCAATCACCTTCAGCCAACAGCTTTTCCATCAGGACCCCATGCCACTTGGCCTACCCAGGCTTAAGACTTTTCCTGAAGGCTAAAAGAGAGAGGCAGATCTTACTTTCTGTGGCAAGATGTTCCAAAGGAGGGGACTCATGGCAGAAATGCCTAGATTTCTATCCAGGCATTCTGGACATATTTCTGTCACAGATTTCTGGAATTCCTTGGCTGAAAGCATCCACAGTAAGCTCTTTCTGCCAGGGAGGACAGGGCGTGGTCAGAGCCACAGCGTAAATTTCGGGGCTCCAAAATTTCGCTGAATCCCCCCGTCATAGGGGGTCCTTGTGATCCAGAGCTGTCCTGGAGGGACAGTGAGAAACTGAAGCACAGGCTGGCATGGATGGGAAAACCGCAATTTCCCTAAAATGCCAGTGAAAAGCTCCGGACCGGGCGATGTGGAGGACAGCCAGATGAGGTGTCAAAAGCTGGGGCGACCACGCTGAAGTGAGGAACAGAGGACTGAAACATCTGGGTGAAATATTTCTGTTTTGGTCTTGTAAACAAGAACCCTACTTTTAAAGCGGTTCTCCTTTAAGGAAGAATTTTGAAGTTTGGAGAAAAGTGAAGTGGAGCGGAAAAATGGCTACCACTTCACACAAATAACAGCAGCAAACAATTAGAGACCAGAAAATTAAAAACCTGAAAAGACTTTTAAAATGATGTTTTTAGAAAAAATATGGAAAGCAAGATTGGGATTTTTTGATTTTTATATTCTATATATTTTTCCTTTCTAAATGGATTATTGAAAGTTAAAATTGAAAGTAAATTTACTGAGTTCTGGAGTACAATACTGCCACCTAATGGACAAAGAAGGAAAATAACATGACCTTGGACAGCGCCAGATAATAATAACAGATGGCTGGAGGTTTTGTTTTGTTAGGAATAAAAGTGGAGACTTTGAAGTAGAAATCTGAGAGACTTAGTTTTCATATCATTGGCGGTGTTTTTTGGGATACTTATATTTTTATTTTTGACGAGAAAAGAGTGGCGAAGTTTGGCTAGGGAGTTTATTAATTTTTTTCCTCTTTGGAAGCAAATTGCCCCCTTTTAAATTCGTGCTATTAAATTTCAAATAAGAGACTGGATTTTATTTTTATTTTTATTTTTCCCTTTGATGAGATTTTTCTTTTTTCTTTTAGATTTTCTTTTTTTCTTCTTTCTTCTTTTTGATATACTTTTCTCTACTTTTGGCCCTTGCTATCATATTTATCGGATTGACTGGATTGAGGTAACAAGAACCTAAAGATTGTGATTGGTTTTTTTTTTGTTTATTTTGTCCTGTTATACTTTTTATATTTTCATTTTTTATTCTCTACCTCTTCTACTCTTTTATTTTTTGTGGTTTATTTTATGTGATTGATATCGATCAATCTGGATTATAAATATTGAGTGGAAAATGAGTAAGAAGGTAATTCCACACTCTTCGGCAGCAGCGAGCTCTACAACACAGAAGACATCTGAGGCAATGGCACAAGAAGAAAAGATGAATACTAAATTAAAAAGTTTATTACAGGCAATACACCAAGACTTGAAAGAGGTAAAGGAGGAAGTAAAAAAAACAAATGAGAAAATAGGGAAAGTAGGATGAAGTTAAGGAAATGAAAGAGATGATGGGGAAGACAGAAGAAAGAATCCAAAAAGTGGAAGAGGGGAGTGATCAAATAGAGAAAAAAGTGGAAGAGATACATTTGAACACAACGATTTCAGGGAAAAATCACGAGAGAGCAATCATAACAACAGAGATGGATCGTGCTGACTATTACCTATGCTTTCAAAATATTGAAGAAGAAAAAGGAGATAATCTACCAGAACTAATAGCGGAGATGTTGGCAGAACCAAAGTAAAGAGAAGATTTTGAATGAAGTTGATGAAATATTTAGAGTGCATACAAGATATGCTATGAGACATAAATTACCAAGAGAAATACATGTTAGATTTACAAAAAAAACTGTGAGAAACCAGATCTTACAAATGGCAAGAAATACTACAATAAAACACAAGATGAAAGAAATTATGATTTTAAAGCAAATTCCCAGAAGAGTGAGAGATATTGGAAAAGAGCATCAATTTTTGACTAAATGTCTGATTAGAAAAGGAGTGAATTTTAGATGGCTAATACCTGAAGGGTCATTGGTGAACTGGCAAGAACAAAGATATAGACTGGACACTTTGGATAAAGCAGAGTCATTTTATTATCAATATATTGAGCTCTTAGAAGATTTGAAATCCATTGAAGAAGGAAAAAAGAAGAACCAAGAGATAAAGGAAAAAGGAAAAAGGAAGAGAAAGACAAATAATAGAACTACAAGAATGGGAGGAAAGAGCAATAAGAGAAGGAACTCGACCAAAAGAATGTAAGGAACAAAGAGTAACCAGAGCAACTAGCCAATTAAATAAATAAAATAGATGGAAGAAGAGATGAAAATAATTTTACTAAATATAAGTGGATTAAATTCGGCGATAAAAAGGATAGTAAATAAATTAGAAAAATTAAAATTTGAGATTATTTCTCTACAAGAAGTACATATTAAAAAACAACATAGAAAATACTTAGAACATGAAAAACTCGGAAAATTATATACATCATTAGCAGATCAATCTAAAAGAGGAATGGTTTTATATATTAAACGAGAAATACAATCAGAAATAATATATGAAGACTTAGAAGAAAGAATATTAATGGTTGAAATAATAATGAACTTTAAGAAAGTACTGATAGTAGCAATTTATGCTCCAAATGATAATCAAGAAGAATTTTATAAAAAAATTACATAGAAAAATAATTAAATATGAATATGAAGGTATATGTTTACTAGGAGATTTTAATGCAATAAAGAATTGGATTATAGATCAACCAAAGTAAGTAAGAAACAGAGAAAGACCCTTCCAAAAACATTTTCTACAATGATGGACGAATTAACACTGTAAGACGCATGGAGACAGAGGAATATGAAAGAAAGACAATACACATTCTACTCAAATAGACATCTGTTTTGGTCAAGAATATGATATGGATGTCATTAGAATTATTGTCTAAAATAGAAATGATTGCAATTGAACCAAATATATGGGCAGACCACAATCCAATTATAATGAAATGGAAAGGACAAAGAAAGAGACCAAGATGGACATTGAACCAGAGACTAGTAAATGAAAAAAAACTTTCAAACATATATGGAAAAAGAACTGACTTTCTTTTTTAAAGAAAATAATAAAGAGGATACTTTCTTACAAAATTTGTTGGATACTTGTAAAGCAAATACTAGAGGACTAGTAATGACATATATGGGAAAACAGAAGAAATAAAAGATACAAAAACAAAAAGAGATGGAGGAAGGATATAAAAGATTGGAAAAAGATTTGCAAAAATATCTACAAGATAAAACACTTAAAAATAAAATGACCCTACAGAAACATAAATAAACATACTTGAAAATGAAGAGATTGCCCAGAAAATAAAACAAGCAAAACAAAACTTTTTTGAAAATGCAAATAAACCAGGACGTTGGTTGGCCTATAAAATTAAGAAAGAGAGAGAAAAGAAAGCTATAAACCAATTAATAGACGTGAAAGGAAATGTACACTACCAAAATGATGAAAAAAATAGTAGAAAATTATTATGAACAATTATACAAACAAGAAAACATAAAGAACGAAGAAATAAGATATTATTTGGAGAATGCAAATATATCAAAAATCCCAGAAAATGTCAAAAAGAATTTGGAGGAAAGGATATCAATGATGGAACTAACAGAAGGGATCAAAACACAGAAGAATAGGAAAACGCCAGGACCTGATGGATTACCAGCAGAATTTTACAAAATATTACAAGATACATTAAGTGAAGTTATGTTAGTATTTAATGATTTGTTATTGAAGGCCAAAATCCCAGATACATGGACAGAAGCATATTTAACTCTTATACCTAAAGAAGATTCTGATTTACAACAAATAAGAAACTACAGACCAACTTCTTTATTGAATGTGGATTATAAGATTTTTGCTTCAATTATGGCAAGATGGTTGAAGAGACTATTGAATGAATTCATTCATTCAGACCAATATGGCTTTCTACCTAAAAGACAGATAAGAGATAATATAAGAATTATCTTAAATACATTGGAGTACTATGAAGTTTACTCTGAAAAACAACCAGGATTATTGTTTCCAGATGCACAGAAGGCCTTTGACAACATTAATTGGAAATTTATGACATTACAACTAGAAACGATGAATTTCGGAGAAAATTTTTTGAATATGGTAAAAGCAGTATATAATAAACAATTGGCAAAAGTGATGGTAAATGGTGAATTGATAGAGAGAATCAAAATAGAGAAAGGTACTAGACAGGGATGCCCTCTATCTCCGCTACTATTTATTTTAACATTGGAAATAGAAAAATAAGAGAAGATAAAGAAATAAGAGGAATGAAAATCAGAAAACAAGAATATAAATTACAAGCTTTTGCAGATGATGTTTATAATGGAAGATCCAATAGAAATTGGCCCTAAAATATTAAGACAAATAGAACAATATGGAGAAGTGGCAGGGTTAAAAATCAATAAAGAAAAAATGAAAATGATAGTGAAAAATATGACAGAAAAACAAAAAAGAAAAGTGGAAGAGAAATTGGGCATCCAGGTATATATTTAACGGCAAGATGTATAACAATAAAATAAGATAATTATAACAAATTGAGAATGCAAATAGAAATAGACCTGAAAAAATGGAAGAACTTACAAATGTCATTAATGGGTAGAATAGCGATAATTAAAATGAATATATTGCCGAGAATATTATATTTGTTTCAAACAATTCCGATTAAATTAGAGAGACTTTTTTTTGAAAAGTTAAATAAGATAATAAGGAAATTCCTTTGGCAAGGGAGGAAAGCAAGACTTAAAATGAAACTTCTACAGGAAGCAAGATTGAGAGGTGGTTTTGGTGTACCTAACTGGGAAATATATTATCAAGCAGCAGCGTTAACATGGTTGAAAGAATGGATTCTGCTGAGAAATGTAAGATCATTAACTCTGGAAGGTCACGATTTGCAAATAGGTTGGCATGCTTTTTTATGGTATGGGAAGAATAAAATACATTCATATTTTCAGAAGCATTGTTTAAGGCAGTGCTCCCCAACCTTTTGTCACCCTCGGCACACCATAGCCTCTCCCAAAATTCCACGGCACACCACAAACAAAAATTGGATAAAAAACAAATATAATCTTCAAAATATCATTTTGAAGAGTATAATAGTATAGGAATGTCAAACTGGGCATAACAGAATTACTTGATTTATTATTTTATTTGATAATTAGGTAGGTCAGTGGTGGCCAACCTTAATGATACCATGCGCAAATTGGCCCAGGCGTCCCGGGTGGGCGGGCCCGCCTGGATGCCGCCATTTGAGTTTTGCCCTCTGCGCATGTGCAGAATGCTGTGCGCATGCGCAGAGGGCAAAAGACTGCAAATGGTGGCGTCCAGGTGGGCGGGGGAAGCGGCCGGGGGCCGCTTCCCCCACCTGCTTCTTCGGCTTGAGTTTTAAAAGAAAGCAAAACGTGGGCGGGAGAGGCAGGTCTTGCTCATTAAGCCTCACTGCAGCGGCCAGCGAGGCTTAATGAGCAAGACCTGCCTCTCCCGCCTGCGTTTTGCTGTCTTTTATAACTCAAGCCACCCAAGGCAGCCCAGAGCAGGCAAGTCAATCCAGCAAGTGAGGAGGCGTCGGCAAGAGGTGGAGCTTGGCAACAAGGAAGTTTGCTGGCTTAAGAAGCAGACATCCCTGTCGCCCTCCCTTTCGGCTCCGCCTCTTGCCGACGCCTTCCTCACTCGCGCCCTGCCAAGCCCCAAATCAAGCCAGCCCTAGCGCGAGACGCGTGAGACTGCTTTCCAGGCTGTATGTGGAAGCTGAAGAGCCTTACCGGTAGTTTGGGAGAAAGAAAGTTTTTTGCTGCTTCTGCTTTTGAGTGCACTGAAGGAAAGCAGCAAAAAACTTTCTTTCTTTCTCCCAAACTACCGGTAAGGCTCTTCGTTCCACAAACAGAAGCGGCAGGGAGGAGGACTAGCGCCCCGCCACACCACACACCCCTGCCAAGCCTCAAATCAAGCCAGCCCGCGACTGGAGCTACCGGGAAAAGTCCCAGGTAGGACACATGCCCCGTCCCGCCCGCCAGTCCTGCCCCGCCCGCCCTGCCCGCCCTGCCAACCCCCAGCGTGAGACGCGTGTCCTACCTGGGACTTTTCCCGGTAGCTCCAGTCGTGTTCCTTGCTACTGTAATAGCGTCCAGAGCAGAGCAGCCCCTTCCAAAAGATAACGTCTCGCAAGACGTTATCTTTTGGAAGGGGCTGCTCTGCTCTGGACGCTATTAGCAAGGAACGCGACTGGAGCTACTGGGAAAAGTCCCAGGTAGGACGCGCGCCCCGTCCCGCCCGCCAGTCCTGCCCCACCTGTCCTGCCAACCCCCAGCATGAGACGCGTGTCCTACCTGGGACATGCCCCGGTACCTCCTCCTCGCGTTCCTCGCTGTTGTGTCCAGGGCAGCAGGTCTGCTCATTAAGCCTCGCTGCAGCGGCCAGCAGGCTTAATGACCAGACCTGCCTTTCCCGCCTGCGTCTTGCTGTCTTTTAAAACTCAAGCCGAGGTGGCTTGAGTTTTAAAAGACAGCAAGTCACGCGGGTGGGAGAGGCGTCAGCCATTGGATTATTGCAATGCGCCACTTGCAATCATCCAATGCGCCACATTTGGCGCATGCGCCACGGTTTGGCCACCCATTGAATGATGTGAGCTTTTTGCCGCGGCACACTTGGCATGGCCTCACGGCACACCAGTGTGCCACGGCACACTGGTTGGGGAGCACTGGTTTAAGGAACAGTTTGCTAAAAGTGTGGGAAAAAGTAAAAGGAAAACATTAAATGGAAATACCAATGTGGCTTTCAACAATGGAAGCACTAGTACATCCAAATATTATTAACTTAGGAAATGTTATAAGATATAAGGATATTTTGACAGAAAAAGGAGAACTGAAAACAAAACAAGAGCTAGAAAAACAGGGAATTAAGACAGACTGGTTCACACATTTGCAAATACAATCAAGATATGAAAAAGATAAAAAAACAAGATGGATTTATGGTGGGAACTTCAGAATTAAATGAGATATTGACAGGGAGTGATGAAAAAATGATTAAGAAATTATATAATTATTTGTTACAAGTTGAATTAGAGGAAGAAGTGGTAAAAGAAAAAATGATAATTTGGATGAGGAATGTTGGATATACGGTAGAAATGGATAAATGGCAACAAATATGGGAAAGAAATTACAAACTAACCATAGCAACAGCATATAAAAATATGTATAAAATGTTTTATAGATGGCATATGTCACCAGAAAAATTATCAAAAATGTTTAAAGACAAATCAGTAAAATGTTGGAAATGTCAGCAAATACCAGGTCCTTATTATCATATATGGTGGACATGTACAGAAGCAAGAAAATTTTGGACTAAGATACAAACATGGTTAGGAAAAATGGTGGAAGAAAAGCCAGACTTAAAACCAGAAATCTTTCTTTTAGGAATTTTACCAGAAAAATACAAAAAAGAAGATATATATTTAATAATACATATAGTAACAGCAGCTAGGATTGTATTTGCGCAAATTTGGAAAGCAGCTATCATTCCTGGAGATGAGCAGATAATAAAGAAAATTTTGGACCACTGAAATTAACAGATTAACGCTAAGATTAAAATATAAAGAGGACTCATTGTATTACAAGACTTGGGGGAAGTTTTATAGATGGTTAGAAAATGAATATAAATAAAGAAGTTTGAATATAAGTGAATGATGCAACCCAGATGTAACACTTGAAAGAGATGAGGGGATAGGGAAGGGGGAAGAAAGAAGGAAGGGCTGTATGAGATGGGAAGGGAGGATGGTAAAAAAGCAACCTTGAACTAACAAAGCAATAAGATAAATATAGAATATATGTATAAAGATTTTGTAAAAGAATGAAATGATAAATGAAATGATAAATATGTGAAAATGTCTGTATGAGAATAAAAATAAAAAACTTTTTTTTTTTAAAAAAAGTAAGCTCTTTCTGCCGGCACAATTAGGGCAGGCTGATTCCCCTGTGGAAAAATGGTTCTGCATGTACCCTGAACCTATGCCATAAGAGCTTTAAGGTAATAACCAACATCTTGAATTGCATCTGGGAACAGATCGCAGACTGTTACATGTGCTACTCTAGAGGCATCCAGAACTATCCACGTTGCTGCATTCTGTACCAATTGTAGCTTCTGAACACTCTTCAAGGGTAGCTGGGTGTGGAGAGAGTTGCAATAATTCAAGTGGGAAATTAGCAGGGCATAAGTGACTGAGTGCAGGACATCATGATCCAGCAAATAACATTAATGCTTCTAAAAAAGTTTTATTCAGTCATAGTACAAGCAACTCATGTTCCAGGATGCAATCTGAGTAGGTCATTGGAACCAGAGGTTTATTCTTCCAGCTTTTGAACTCATGCTAGAACCCATTCTCAGGAAACCTCTCTCTCCAGAATGTGTGCACTGGGCTGTTTATGCATAGTTTTTATGTGGTGCCTGATTGTGTGTGGCTTTTAATTATTAATCGGGGTGTTGACAGCTGGCTATTAAATCATTGATTGTTCTTTCCTTGTGCTGCCATGCCCTCGGCTCCTAAGTACCTGGTAAGCCGGTGGTAAATCAGGACTCCTGTTGACTGACAAGGGGCTTCAATCCGGCCACCAGGCTTCAATCATTTCAATTTTTGTCTTTTGGCTATTTTTGTCCCTGCTCGACCAACCATCTTACTGGCTGCGAAACTAAATCCACAGTGAAGTTCAGAATACCCCACCATTCTGGAGAGTGAGAAGTTTCCTGAGAATGGGCTCCAGGATGAATCAGAAGGCTTGGAAGAATAAACCTTTGATCCCGGTGACTGATTCAGATTGGATCCTGCAACATTATCCTGAGACACATACCATATTTCCCTTCATTCACAACTCATGTTCATTTTTTTAATGAAGGCAAGTCAAATTGAAAAACCTTATCAACTTCTATAAAAACTATAAGCTTAAAGAATTATTGATTTTATATACACATAAACAAGTATAGTTTTATTTCTGTCAGTACACGGATAACACAATTGATAATAAGTATTTTGCAACCAAAAGCAGCTTTTTAGTTTTAAACAGATATAACAACCACCGATAGATTATTATCTGACAAAATATCAGACAAAAATGATGGATGGCATAGGGCAGTGATGCCGAACCTTTTTTTCCTGGGGTGCCGAAATAGTGCGTGCCCACACCCATAATTCAAAGCTCCTCACTTGCCCCACCCTCCTGCACATGCGTGCGCGATCCCCCCCACTCCTCCATTTCCCGACTTCCAGTGGGCCCGGTGGGCCCATTTTTTGCTCTCCCCAAGCTCCAGAGGCTTTCTTGGAGCTTGGGAAGGCCCTCCGGAGGCCGAAATCGCCCTCCCAGAGCCTCCGCGCGAGCCAAAAATCAGCTGGTGGGCAATCACATGCGCACTGGAGCTGAGCTAGGGCAACGGCTTGCGTGCCAGCAGATATGGCTCCGCGTGCCACCTGTGGCACCCGTGCCATAGGTTCGCCATCACTGGCATAGGGCATCTGAACACTTTGTTATTTGATTAGAGAAGCACTCAACCGCAATAGAGCTGAAGGTCATAATCAACCTATTTACAGTTGTTTTTAGTATAAAACAATTGCAGGAGAAATTCTTTCTATCAAAAACAACCTCTCTCCAAAGAAAACAGAAGGAAAAGAGGAAGGCAGACAATGCCTGTATCATGATGTAAGAAAAAAACCCAATTAACTTTAAAATAAAGTATGCTATTGGCCCCTAAATATTTTTTCACCAAAACTACTTGCACTTAAATCTAAGGAAGGCTTCAGGATACCCAAACATAAATGCTGTTATGTATGATATTTTAATATGTTCATCTGAATTTTTAATGGTAACAGATCCCACCTCAGACTGAATTATTAGAATACTCAAGCTTACTTACCTCCTCTGCTGCAGCTTCTGATAATAGGCCTTCTTTCTGAGCACAAGTCACATGGAAATAAGCTCTACACATTCCAGCATCACAGCTGATGCAAACACCAGTTCTTGCAAAACGAGGATCTTCACAGAAGCTACATTCCTGCCGCAGATCGGTGAGAGAAAGCAATGGAATACATACTAGAAAAACAGACATCAAGTACTAACTATAGGTAATTATTTAACCATGGTGATTGAGACTAGAATTTCCTTTACTAAGTAATACAGTCATAAAGTGTGATGTCACATAACTTCATTGCTTAGAAACACAATCATGGCAATCTCCACTGCCATTGTCAATAAAATCCCACCAGTCATTAGGCAAACACTTACCCTGCTCCAAGTCGTTCCCAGCTAGGTCCTTCCCAGCCCTGAGCCTTGGTAAGGTGAGGGACTGTCTCTTCTTTAACTCTCTCAACCAACTATCTCTCTTTCCATATCTGCTACTTTAGCTACCCTTGTCAGGCTTCTCAGGTAGTCTATGTCTTCCTTTATCTGATTGTTTTGGGAGCACCTCTTCCCTGCCTCCCAGTCTTTCAGAGTTATTTCCACATACCGTTATATCCTGCACAATGGCACTCCTTGGCAGTAGAGACAGCATTGGGGCCAAAAAGAGGTCTAGGATCTTCAGCAATCTTACCAGATGCCACTGCCGCTGGGCTTCTACTTCAGCCCAAGCTCTGCTGCCGCCAAGGAGTGCTGCAAGTCATCCTAGAGCACAGAGCAACCACCCTGAAGGCATAAGCAATCTGACGATGTCTGGTGTGGCCAGGAGCTGTCCTGCAGAGGGCCAAGCCAGGCACTCTTCATCAGCATTGGGAGGAAAACAGCAAATGTCATCTAGAGGAAGCAGCATCTTAGAGCATATGGGTAGCTGGGGCTTTGCACTGTGGTGGCTGACCAAGGTGCCAGGTCTGAGATGACATTCCTTGGTGTTGGTGGCACTGGGGTCAGTGTAGATGCCCCCAGATGGTGGTGACACGACGAGACTGTTCAAGGCCCTGGGCCTCTACTTCAGCCTCAATATCATCAATGTTGAGGAATTCTGTTGTTTAGGGCAACCAAATGGACAGAGGTGAGTATAGCTGAAGCATCCCTATGGTTATAAGTATAGACAAGCTGTACAAGTGAATGGTTGTCAAGCAAGGACCATCTATATATGGAGTGTGCTCTAAAGTATCTCTACTGCTTTCAAAATGTATTTTTAAAGAATCCAAACTTATACAAGATAAAGAATAAAAAATAAAATGAAGAAATAAGCAAACAGCACAAATGATGAGACCTTCAAATTAAAATAGATTTCCCGCCCTCTACTTTCAACAGAAAAATTCACATAAATTATTCTAAATTTCTGAAATAAAATTGAATTAGAATTGGATATTTGATTTTCTGCCTCATTTTTAATTACAATTATATTTCCAACAGAGATAATATAATCCATATGAAATAAACAGAGGCATAGAATCAAGATCATGTGAAGTACTAGTACCATTTTATAAAACCCTAGTAAGACAACACTTGGAATACTGCAACCAATTTGGGTCACCATACTACAAAAAAGATGTTGAGACCTTTGAAAAAGTTTAGAGAAGAGCAACTAAGATGATCAAAGGTCAGGAGACTAAAACATATGAGGAACGGATGCAGGATTTGGGTTTGGCTAGTCTAAAGAAAAGAAGAATTAGGGGTGACATGATAGCAGTATTCCAGTATTTGAGGGGCTGCCACAAAGAAAGAGGGGTCAAATTATTCTATAAAGCACCAGAGGGCAAGACAAAAAACAATGGTTGGGAACTAACCAAAGAGAGAGAATTAAGGAGAAACTTCCTAACAGTGAGGATAATTAACCAGTGGAATAGCTTGCCTTCAGAAATCATGGGCACGCCATCACTGGAAATTTTTAAGAAGAGACAAGACAGCTACGTATCTAAAATAGTATAGGTTCTCCTGCTTGAGAAGGGGGATGGACTAGAAGACCTCCAAAGTTCCTTCCAGCTCTGTTCTGCTCTATTCTATATAACAATATATGAGATCATAATAACAATGAACAATGGTTACATTGTTTCTTTTCTCCATAAATAAATATGGTTCATAATAATAATTAAAAAATTATATTGATCTACAGTACATTTTGAATACTTAGTTGCAATGAATAGAAGCAAACAAAATAAATACATAATAGCAGTCTACATGTTAGTAAAATATATCTCTTTTGATGTTACCTTTGCCCCATACTTGGAATAGTTCATTTCTGTAAGCGTTACTGGTCGTAATTTGTCAATATCTCCAAATGCCACTCCGGGAACATATAGTGCACAAACAATATGGACCCATCTGTAACAAAAAATGATATTGTGCATATTACATTTGTTTTCAACTAAAAAACAGGAAAAGAAAAAGGAAAGAGACAATTGTGCCATATATTGAAGTATCAGTTTCTTTACCTCTGAACAATAAAAGACAGAAAATAAAATGTTGCATTGATCTAATTGATTATTGTATCTTCTACAAATCTGGAGTATTAGCACAAGAATGTTTTAAATTACAATTAATGAAGTTGAAGCATTTTACATACCCTTCTTGAATTTCTTAGGTTAAAATAAAAAGTTATATTTTCCGCATGCCTTTGAAAACACCCTATATTGCAAGCTTCTATATAGATAATTGGAATATGTGCAGATAAGAATTCACTGAATTTCTATTTATTAAATAAAATATTTTTCTCATCCTACAAAAACAGATCTTAGCATAAAAGAAAATAACTTGCAATTCATCCATGCATTAGAAATATAGAAGCACATTAATAATCTAATAAGCAAAATATACCGCAATTAACCTATAATCGGTACAAATAATGGCTTCAGTAAGTAATCAATGGCATTGCTGTTGAATCTCTAAAAGAAGATCTTTCATTAATGAATCATCCCGGCCAAGAATGCCCTATATTCCATTTCTTTACTATGCACAGATTACACTGCTGAGATGCAAAGGGCAATCTTCTTGACAGGCTGTAATCCTAGGACAAGTATATACCAGAAAAGGCCCTCCCTCAAATATTGAAATCTTCTTTAACATCTCCCTAAGTTGCAACTTCCAAATTGCTTTTGAGAACAGCCCTATGAAGATTCCATTGTGATAATCTGCACTGGCAATTGTCAAAATATAACCGTTCTGACTGGGTTCTCTCTGCTTAGAATCCACCACTAAACAGGAGACCTTATGACTTCAGATGAACATTAAAAGCACAAGGACACAATTAAGTTACTGAAATGTATATCTCAATTTTCTAACCTTTTTGCTATATCGTATTTATTTGATCGGGCTCTCCGAGCTTGAAAATAAATATTTCTGATGCAATCTTAAAAATAAATTCACTGCAGCTTGGCTGTTTGGCAAGTTAAAATGTATTCTTTTCTCAACTATCTACACTACACGATCAGCAGAATTTTTGGCTTGTTCTAATGTCTGTACAATCCCAGAGGCTTCATCTGCATTGTTTTGCTTTTCTTGTATACATTTGTATACAAGGACTGCAACCCATCAAGATTATCCTTTGTGTCTAATAAGTGTGATCTGTTAGCAGCATCTAAACAATAGATACATATTGTAAAATCATGAAGCAATTATATCCAAGGACAGGGTAAGTTTGTGTATATTTTAAATCAGATTTTGTTAATATGCGCCAAGCAGAATTGAAAATAATTTCAATCTGCACAAAATTTCTTACATCCGCAACTATTTTTGCCATGTGACAACTTGCCATTTTAATAGGTTTTCTATGAAAAAAAGGAAAAATGTTGAAATATAGAGCAATTATTTACAGAAAACATTCATGCAAAAACAAAATGTTAACTCATTAAATAGATATTTTTTGAAGATCATGAGGACTTTTCAATTTTTTTAAATTCCCACTGAAGTATTACAAAGGAAAACTAGTGGTGTGAAAAATAAAGGGAAATAATAGGCCACCTGCACATTATCTTCAATTATTTGTTTAAAAGGCAAGGGTTTGGCTGGAGATTTTTGATAGAACATTTTAATGCAACCTCACCATTGCACCCTGAGGAGTTCAATATAAAGATACACATCTTCAACCACAGCTGCTTCTCAATTTAATTTGCACAGTTTTTTCATGCTCCACTGGTGTATTAAATGCTGCTGCACTTTGTAGAAGTTTATCTATGATAAACCCAACAGCTGGCTGCTTGCTTCATAGTGACCTTCTCAAAATGTTTTAGTACATGTCACACAAGTACTGTAGTATTACAGATTTAAACTGCCATTTCAGAATGATTGGCACACAAGTGTCTCATTTCCTCAACCACCTATGTGTGAACTCCATCCTGAATCTTTATTAAAATACACAGAAGTCAGTCAAGTTCACAGCTGAGGCAGCTTCAGCTGCTTTTAATAGTATTGCCTAAATGTTTTCCTGCTCATTTATTTAGCTGCACATGTTTGAGAACCTTGTAATTAAGACAAATTGGGTAATCAAAGAAGAATAATCTTTCATGTTACTTCCCCATCTATTTTGCTCAGAGCAAAGATGACAGATGTTGGTGATTGGAAAGAAAAAAAGAAACAAACAAACAAAATAAAGACAACAGTCTTATTTTGGTTATAGCAAAACAGAAGATTTCATCCTGTCCCAACCATTCATAAAATTAAGGAATACATTTAAAAAGATATGTGTTTAATATTAACTATTTAATGGAATATTACTTCATATTAAAAAGAGAATTGTAAAACAAATAGTTTAATAATCAGACAAATTTAAGCCAGAAAAAAATGTACAATTTATCGTACAACCACCCTTTGAGGTCATAGGCTCAAGTACATTTTAAGAGGGCAACCATGTGGCTCCCCATTATGTAATAGTACTGTCTATTGTAGGTACCCTTTTCAACCTTGAAGAGCATTTATTTATTTATTTATTTATTTATTTATTTATTTATTTATTTATTTATTTATTTATTTATTTATTTATTTTTTATTTATTTATTTTTTATTTATTTATGATTCTTATATGCCGCCCTACTCCCTGGGGACTCAGGGCGGCGTACAACATTTGAAGAACCACTAAACAATATAATTTAAAACAATTTAATGCATTTTAAAAAAACATACAAAATCTTACATACATTGGGGGAGACCAAATGATGTTGTCTCAGAACCCCGCCTGCAGGAAGAGCCATGTCTTCATGGCTTTTCGGAAGGCCAGCAAGGTGGGGATAATTCGTATGCTTTTATAACCTATTCAATGATCAATAGTGTAGGGGGGAAAGGATATTTCTTTCCTTTTTCTTTCCATCTTCCTGAGATCTTCTCCACTGCTTCAGATCAGAACCTGTACGTTTCATCACTTCTTAATGGCTGTTGACAGATTGTTTTTTTTAAAAGAAAAATGTTCTTTTTCCTTGCCCCCATACTGAAACCTCCATTTATATATCCAAAGGAAAGCATTTCAATCTCACATCCCGCTCATATCCAATCAAATCAAGCCAAAACTTTATTATGGGTCATCAATCCAGCATAACCATTCCATTTATTCACCCAACTGAAAATTCATTCTATATTCGAATTAAGTCCACTGAAAAGAAATTGTGTTTATTATATTTTAATTTATAAATTAATATGTTTTACATATAGGGGAGTTGATTTTCTTCTCTATTGGCATACAAAAAAGGTACTTTACTTGTGGTAGCTCTGCCTGGATTCCAAATTGATAAGCAACAAAATCTTAACTTGTATCTGCCCTTCTAATATTCTAATTGAAAATAATATTTTATTCCACAATTCAGCAAGATACTACCCCATTAATTTTTCTGGGTCTACCACCCTTCAACATGGATGCTGCCTTTTGGCAGATGTTTGCATCATTTATTGAAAATTGTTTCCTTGTTTAAAATTTGGGGGGTTTTGGGCAAACATAGCTTTTCTCTATAGAGCTACAATATCTGGGCTGCAAAAATTCAGATAACCAGTTCTATGTCTTAGCATTCCCAAAATGCTAGCTCTGTGCTACTGATACCTTTCTCCATAGTCTCATTTCAACTTCAGATTTCCAAACACATATCACTCAGCTTCTACCAGATGAAGCAATGATGATATCAAATCAACTGGATAAGTTCCTGAACATTCATACTGCTTTCAGATCATTTTAAAAAGATTACCGGTATTCATACCGGAAAAGCTTTATGGTTGGTTGCAACCATGGCTGCAAAGCAGCTTACAAAATAGATTGTTTTTTATACTTCTCTACAAACATACTCCCATATAATTTTTCAAAAGAGAAAATTGATAATTAAATAAGCTGCATATGTCAAAATTGTAAAATTAGCCTTTGAACCCTATCATTGAAATTGCAGCCTAGGGACTTGGTTTCCAATGTTAAACCATTTTCAATGCAGTTCATCAAATTAAATATTCAAATTCAAAAAGGTCACTTTAAAACAACATCATAGTAAATTCGTGAATTACTTTGTATTTCGGAGACTCCTGATTCAATATATTTAGGTGTCTCTGAATACAAATGGAGAACTGGAACTATGTGTTATTTCATTGTTAGAAAATGTGGCTGAGTTTCAGAGAGTTTCTTTGTTGCAGAAGTAATAAAACTGATTAAGACTGAAAGCAACAGAATGGTATTTGGCAAGTTGTTAATGCCCAGCCCAGCCAAATGTTCTTGCACCTTGAATAGATGGATGGCAATCTATAGTTCGTTCAACGGCTTTTAATACTGAAGTAGTATTTTTATTTATTTTAAGGCTAAAAACTGTGAAAGACTGATTTGATGCTGACCATCGCTTTCATTTCTAAACTTTTCCTAAGACCCCAACTTTTTTGGGGGGGGATGGTTTTTTAACAATGCTTTTATTAAACATTATAGTTGAATGGATAAAAATACAAACTACAAAAAATAAAAAGAAGAAAGTAGAAAGTTAAGGGAAAAAAAGAAAAATAGTGTAGAAAGAAAAGTTAAAGAAAAAATAATAGTATAGCAAAGAAAAAGAAAATAAATATTTAAAGAAGTGACTCCTTTGTCACAAGTACAAACAATTTAAACAATTTATCACCTCTTAAAATATACCGTATTTTCCGGCGTATAAGACGACTGGGCGTATAAGACGACCCCCCGACTTTTGAGAAGATATTCCTGGATTAAAAAGTCGTCTTATACGCCGGAAAATACGGTAACAATCTGTCTCTTCATTCCTTATTTCATTTCTTATCAAAAACTGATTTTTAAAATCTTGTCACTCAGTCCTAGTCAACAAAAGTCCCACTAAGGCTTACCAGAAATAACAACATATTTTAACCTTGATGAAATAAACTTGCTTTACATTTTTTTCTTTTAATTTTAATAATTTTAATCTGCCTTCAAATAATGTCCTAAAACATTTTTTTCTTTTTCTCACAAAATCTTTCAGATCGCTTCTTAAATCCAATATAAAAAAGTTATCTAAATCACTCTTTTGGTTAGCCATTTTATATTCCTTTTAGTTATTAAGATATCAGCTGGTTCCATGTGTATGACAGGTATGACATCTTTTTCCATGTCATTCACATTGCTTGTAATTTTTAAACCCACTTTTAGATCAGTCTCAGTTTTGACTGGTAAAGATAGATCCACTTCCCCCTTTTTAAAATTAACTTCTGCGTTCATTGTACAAAAATACCCTTCAATGTATCCAATGTTAAAATATTTTTTTCCATTCTGCATTATTAAGTTAAATTAAAGTGTTCGTTGAGATAAAAGATTAAATTTAAATGTTTTACCAAGACCACACCCACCAACATTGACAGGGCTAGGAGTAGTATATAAACAGAGAATAAACCCCACTCCCTTCTAGCATTGGTGTTATCTACTCTGATAATGAAACATCTGCAAAAAACAACAACAATCAAATTCAGAGAGCATTATGGACCATGCATATATTATTGAGTAATTTCAAGTCCCACACAATAAATTCCTGCACAGAATGTGGACTTAAACTTCATGGCCCAAATTATCTTATAGAGTGAGTATTATGATTTTAGGAGTGTTATATATGCTATGGATAAACCATAAAGGAAATGTTATTTTGGGAAGCCCTTGATTCTGAAGACCTGCTAAAGCAGTGGTTCTCAACCTTCCTAATGCCATGATCCTTTAATACAGTTCCTCATGTTGTGGTGACCCCCAACCATAAAATAATAAAATTATTAGGAAACTCAGGGGTTGGTTCTAACTTACCTCGCTGCTGGTTCGCTTCCTCCTGCGCTGCATGGCTGTGCCTTGTGGGCACGCGTGTGCTTTGCCGATTTAAAAAAACATGCAAAAAAAAGCCCAAAACAAGATGGCGACGCATGCGCAGTGCCGGAAATTCGGCTTCTGCGCATGCTCAGAAGTTCCCATGGTACAGATTTTTTTTGTAGTAGTCTATTTGCATGTGGGTGGACCCGCCTGGAGGCGGATAGAGGAGTGGTGTCTCGGTTCCTAAGACCATCGGAAATGTGTTTTCCGATGGTCTTAGGCAACCCCTGTGAAAGGGTCGTTCGACCCCCAAAGGGGTCGCGACCCACAGGTTGAGAACCGCTGTGCTAAAGGAATCTGGTCATTTTCTAAGCTGTAGTTTAAATATTAGAAAGATAAAAGTTAATAGCATTTTCCAAATTAGGCGTAATGATGAATAGTTGTCATGCCTTATTTATAATTTTGAATGTTCTATACCAAAATTTAATAGTATAGTGCAAGAATTAAGAAAAAAAACTTAAAAGGGCTGGTTGTAACTTAATTGCTTTTGGTTTAATATACACATATATTAATGTGGTTTTGAGAACAGTAATATGATTTAAAGATCTCAATCTGCTTTTGAATTAATACAAAAAGTTGGAATTAATATTTGAACACTTATGGATTTACCAGGCATATGGCAAAGCAAAAAAAGATTACTATTCCTCATTAACAAATATTTACAATTCTGGACTGGAATCCATTTACTCTGACCTAATGAACTGGCAGAATATTAATTGCATTTCATAATGCAATGAAAAGAATAATCAATATCACTTTATGTAATCAAATAAACTGAGCTTTAAAAATATGCTTTTGTTTTTGTTTTTGTTTGTCTTATTTGTATCTTTTTTCACTTCTTTGCATATATCAAATCAACTTATTAATAAAAGCACAAAAACCAAAGGTTAATTTTCAGAGACCTACTTATATTTTATTGCAACTAACCTGCCAGCATCTGTCTCCTTGAAGATTCCATCTTGATTGGGACAAAGTTCACAGCTTGGAGAGACACCGCATTTGCAAGCATCACAAAACCATGGTTCAGTGGAATTTTCTGAAGCAGAGCTCATAATGGAATCACTTTCACCATCAACACCATAACAACCTGCAAACAAGGGAAACATACAGATATTAAAGAAAGAAAGATATTATCAAGTGGTCAAGCACTAAATTTAAGAAGCAGAAAAACAAGGAACAGGAGGACATGTTTATTATGGATTATGATTATATTGATTTTATACATAATAAAGGAAGCAGTGTATATGTCAATATACATACATACATACATACATACATACATACATACATACATACATACATACATACATACATATAGTAAGTAATACATATCAGAATGACAAGCTATCTCAAAGAATTCAGATTTCTAGTGGAAAAAGTCTATATTTTCTTGTCTTTCACAAGAAAACAAATAAAAAAGGATATATTTTAATATCTGCAGAAGCCCCTATACACTTTTAAGTTTTCTATAATTATGCTGATTCCAAGAAAAAGAAAACACTTTTGTTGACTTGTGTATTTGGTTGTATTGTATAATTAGCTATCAACAGAAAAGAAAATTCAGGATAAACAATATTTTAAAACAAGTATTTCAAGTCATTATAAGAATGGTTAAGTAGCATACTAAGCACCACTTAATAAAAATGTAACAGTAAATAGAGAATTCTGAAGAAAAAGAAAAAGTTTTATAAGAATAGGAATATTATATTATATACACCAGAGGTGGGTTCCTACCGGTTCTAACCAGTTCTTTAGAACCGTTAGTAAACCGGCGATGACATCACGGAGCCGGTTCTGTTGGTGACAGTCCGTGGGTGCCGCCAACTTGGATTTTGCTTCTGTGCATGCGCAGAAGCTATTTTTTTATTTCTACAGGGGGCGCGCCCTGAGCAAGCCGCCAGCATAACGATCCAGAATCCACCCGATATACACATACACCGTTTCCCCCAAAATAAGACATCCCCTGATAATAAGCCCAATTGGGCTTTTGAGTGCATGGCAATAAGGCCAAGCGCTTATTTTAGGGTTCAAAAAAAAATAAGACAGTAACTATTCAATTGCAGATAAATGAATCAGTTACATCTCTAAGTCTGCATCCTCGTAGGATCCCTGCCCCGGAGATTGTTGGGTGTGAGACGCTCCTTCTGAAGTTGGACTTAGGGGTTCAGGTGGGCCTTTTCTTAACGTACCTGCCTCCCAGCTGCGTAAGTAAGGCCCTGCCTGAGCTGCTTGAGGCAGTAGCCGGCTTGGCGGTTGAGTTCCCCAGGCTTATGGTGCTGGGGGACTTTAACCTGCCATCTGCTGGCGAAACCTCTGGGGCAGCTCAGGAGTTCATGGATTCCATGACAACCATGGACCTAACCCAAGTAATTCAGGGTCCGACACATGAGGGTGGTCACACACTTGACCTAGTGTTTCTCTCGGGGCAGTGGAGAGATGATCTGAAGATAAGAGATATAGTCACCACCCCACTGTCATGGTCAGATCATTTCCTTCTGAGGCTGGATTTCACAACCCCACTCCTCCCCCGCAGGGAGGCGGGACCGACTAGGTGGTTCCGCCCCAGGCGCCTAATGGAGCCGGAAGGATTCCAGAGGGAGCTTGGGGAAATACCTGAAACCCTGGTACACAACTCGGCTGACTCTCTGGTGGATGCTTGGAACACCGCAGCATCAGGGGCGTTAGACCGAATTGCGCCTAAGCGACCTCTCCGTGGCAGTGGATCCCGGAAAGCTCCCTGGTTTACCGAGGAGCTCTTGGAGATGAAACGCCAGAAGAGACGTCTGGAGCGCCGCTGGAGGGCCAAAAAGACCGAGTCTGACCGAACACTATTAAGAATTTACATCAGATCTTATTTAGTGGCGATAAGGGCGGCAAGACGATCTTATCTTTCTGCTCTTATTGCATCCGCAGATTCTCGTCCAGCCGCCTTGTTTAGGGTGACTCGCTCCCTCCTTGCAAAAGGGGGGAGCGAGGAACACTTACAAGGCAGAGCTGAGGAATTCGCTGAGTTTCTGTCGGATAAAGTCGCTCAGATTCGGTCAAATTTGGACTCTGGCATGGCAGAGTCCATAGAGTTGACAGGGGCGAGTCTTAGTCCACCATTATGGGAAGAGTTTGGGCCCGTTTCTCCCGAGGATGTGGACAGGGCTATGGGAGCGATGGGTACCTCCACCTGTTTATTGGACCCGTGCCCCTCCTGGCTGGTCTCGGCCAGCAGGGAGGTGGCACGCGGCTGGATCCAGGCGGTGATCACCACTTCTTTGCGAGAGGGATCCGTACCGCAGTCATTAAAAGCTGCGGTGGTGCGATCCCTCCTGAAGAAGCCTTCCCTGGATCCAGCCGATTTGAAAAACTACCGTCCAGTCTCCAACTTACCTTTTCTAGGTAAAGTTGTAGAGAAGGTGGTGGTGACCCAGCTTCTGCAGCTCCTGGATGAAACAGATCATCTAGATCCTTATCAGTCGGGTTTCAGGCGCGGCTACAGTACAGAAACTGCCTTGGTCGCTCTGATGGATGATCTCTGGCGGGCCCGGGATGGGGGGAACTCCTCCATCCTGGTGCTACTTGACCTCTCAGCGGCTTTCGATACCATCGACCATGGTATCCTTCTGCATCGGCTCGGCGAGTTGGGAGTGGGAGGCACCGTTTTGCGGTGGTTCTCCTCTTATCTCGCCGATCGGATGCAGTCGGTGTTGGCAGGAGGGCAGAGATCGTCCCCCAGGCCCCTACTATGTGGGGTGCCCCAGGGGTCGGTTCTCTCGCCCATCCTGTTTAACATCTACATGAAACCGTTGGGTGAGATCATCCGCAGGCATGGGGTGTGTTTCCATCAGTACGCTGACGACACCCAGCTGTACATCACCACCCCGTCTGACTTCAGGGAGGCAGTTGATGTAATGTGCCGATGCCTGGACAACGTTAAGATCTGGATGGGGAGGAACAGACTCAGACTTAATCCCGACAAGACCGAGTGGCTGTGGATAATGCCTCCTAAGGACCATGATAACTGTCCCTCCTTGGTCTTCGAGGGTGCGAAACTGACTCCCTCAGACCAGGTCCGCAACTTGGGGGTCCTCCTAGATCCACAGCTAAAATTAGATCATCACCTTTCTGCTGTGGCTAGGGGGGCCTTTGCACAGGTTCGCCTGGTGCACCAGCTGCGGCCATATCTGGAGAAGGAGGCTTTACTCACGGTCACTCATGCCCTTGTCACCTCGCGTTTGGACTACTGCAATGCGCTCTACATGGGGCTACCCTTGAAGAGTATCCGGAGACTTCAGTTGGTGCAAAATGCGGCTGCGCATGCTGTGGTGGGTGTGCCAAGGTACACCCACGTGACACCGATTCTCCGCCAGCTGCATTGGTTGCCCATCAGTCTCCGGGTCCAATTCAAGGTGTTGATCACCATCTTTAAAGCCCTTCATGGCTTAGGACCAGGATATCTCCGGGACCGCATTCTGCCGCATACTTCCCTCCGACCGGTTAGGGCCCACAGAATTGGCCTCCTCCGGGTCCCGTCGGCCAAGCAATGCCGGCTGGCGGGCCCCAGGGGGAGGGCCTTCTCTGTGGCTGGCCCCGTGCTCTGGAACCAACTCCCCCCGGAGACCCGAACCATCCCTACTCTGCTGGCCTTCCGAAAGGCCGTTAAGACATGGCTCTTCCTGCAGGTGGGGGGGACAGCTTAACCCATTCGAGCTTACCCCCCAAGTATGTATGTGGTTGAATGGATGGATGTTGTTGTTGCTTTTATATTGTCTTTTTTAAATTTTGTATTGTTTTTAAATTTTTTGGAATTTTGTTTATTCTTGTATCTCTTATGTTGTACGCCGCCCTGAGTCCTTCGGGAGTTGGGCGGCATATAAGAATAACAAAATAAATAAATAAATAAATAAGTCAAAATGTAACAAGTATCAGGTATTTTTCTTTAGACTTTTGTTATCAGGAAAATGGATGCAGGTGGAGATGCTCTGTTCCAGTATCACAATTTAGCTTGGTGGATTTTTGTTTAAAGACAGCAATAAAAACATTTATAAAATTTCACTTTTAAAAATGGAATTTTACAAAAGAACACTTATAAAAAAGCACTTTAAAATTATTACATTTCTTCTGTAGGATTGAGCAATACTTTCTAAAAGCACTATTAATATATTGCTAGTCAAACACTTTCACATTGAGATCTAATAAGAAAAAAGCTCTATTATGAACAAAACAAGAATCTATATATTGCAGAAACTATGCCCAGCCTATTGTATGAAGAGGCTTTTAATATAAGACATCCTTTCCATCTTCCATGCTTATTTTTCTATTATTAACAATTTAATTTATAACTGTTGGAGTAAACGGTACCTATAAATGTATATTGGAGAATAAACCAGCATCAGAAATCAGTACTTAGCCTACTGCTAACTCCAAAAGTTAGGAATTATTATGTAGCTGGGGCTATGAAAAGATGGAATGTTGGGCTAATTATATTTTGCATAAAGGAGAAACCAGGACTCTTAGACTATAACTTGGTTGCCACTTTCTTATCATGCCTATTTATGGTCCTAAAGAAATCTCTCCTAATCTACTTAAATGAATCTTATTTCAAGTATAGTTTATGATTTGAGACAAAATAATATTGAGGTTGGATTGGATTGAATAGTTAAATCTTAATTTCAATTATATTCAATGCAATTAAATATGTGTACAACAGGAGTATTGTGTTTCTTCTCAACCAATCATTCTGATGGAATTTCATGGCATTTTACGGTATCTTTCCATTAATTTCATAGAATACATAACTGCAAAGTAGAGCTCCTCAACTGAAAAATAATACACCAGCATACATACTACTAACATTTAATACTAATTTAATAACATTTAACCTCAACAAAACTGGTTGCTTTTCTGAAACAAAGTCTCCTGCTCAATTTTTTTAAAATTTCTATTCAAAACTCAAAAAGTTGTGGTGGAAAGAAGCATATAGAATACAAGTATACTTGTTTAACAACTGGGACTGGCAATGCTATCACTAAGCAACATGGTTGTTATATGCAATGTTACATGACTACACCAACTTACGTTGGCATTAGCACCAGTTCCAGTTGCTGTTGTTAAGTGAATTTCACATAGTCATTAAGCGCAATATCACATGATCACCATTTGTGACCTCTCCATTGATTTTGCTTGTTGGAAGTCAGAATTGAAAGTTACAAATGGTGATCATATGATCATGGGACACTGTGACCATAATTGTGAACTGGTTGCCAAACGTCAGAATTGTAATCTCATGACTGTGGGGATACTGTGAAGGCTGTAACCACAAGGAGCAGTCATGAAACATTTTATTCAGTCCCACTGAAACTTCAAATGATTACTGAATAAGTTGGCAATAAGCTAGGACAACCTGTATTATACACCAATCAATATGACCAATAATCAGTTGGAAACGCATGAATTTCTGATTAGTCCTTCATTTCTGTATATAAAGAAGCAGGAAACAATTAGTTAAAGAAACAAATGTCAACTGGATTAAAAAAAACACTTATTTTCAAACCTCAAGATATTAACCCTATAATACCATAAACCATTAGCAATATCATTTTAATAATACACTATTCATAAGGATATACATACCCATGAGTTCTGTTAATTACATTTATTTAACCAGTCATAAACAAACTCGCTCAATACTATTAAAAGAATAGTAATGCTTCATTATTCACAGTAAGTTGAAGACATGATAGAATTACCTTCGTGTACTGTTATTCCACAATTGTCACACTGAATTATTTCATCAGCATCTTCACTATTATCTCCAAGGCAAACACAACAAATCATAATATGGTCCATTTTCTGGGAGCTCCAATTTTGAGATTTTTCAAGAATCAGAGAGTCCTATCAATAAAAAATGAAAATACTTAGTTACATTAGGAAAGGTATTAAGAAGACTCATACTTGACTTGTTTGCATTTACCGTATTTTTTGGACTATACGATGCACCGGTGTATAAGACGCACCAAGATTTCGAAGAGGTAAGTAAGAAAAAAAAGTTTTTGGCCTCCCCGGCCCCAGGAGCACTCTGCAGGCCTCCCAAACCCTCTGCGCACCCGTTTTTTGCAAAAAAAAAAAATGGGGCCATTTTTCACTCTTTTTTGCAAATGAGGATTTCGGAGGCCTGCAGAATGCTTCTGGGGACTGGGGGAAGGCAAAAACGCCTGTTTTTGTGAAAAATTGCCAGGTTTTTGCCTATTTTTTGCCCTTTTGCAAAAATGGGGGCGTTTTTGCCTTCCCCCAGCCCCCAGGAGCACTCTGCAAGCCTTTCAAACCCTCTGCGCACCCTGTTTTTGTGAAAGTTTCACAAAAATGGGATGCGGGGGTGGTGCTTTGGGAAAAATGGCTGTATTCGGTGTATAAGACACACCAACATTTCCACCCTCTTTTAGGGGGGGGAAAAGGTGCGTCTTATACTCCAAAAAATACGGTAAATTATCTTTATAATCATACTGTAGTTGACCAATTTTATTGTTCAATCCTTTTATTTCACTGTTGTTTAATGTTATATTGGAATGTGGTAAATAAGTGAATGATATACCAATTACAATTACTTTGGTCCTAAATAACCCTTACCCTTGTAATTTTCATGCTCACCCTTCTCCATTAGACTAAGAGAAGATAGAAGAATTAATAGGCTTGACAATATATTCTGTGCTGATAGAAGATTGTCTATTCTAAGACATAGAATGATTAGGTAAGCAGAGACTTTTGCAGATACCCTAAAAGTAATAAAGGCAGCCAGTTTCCAGGAATTGAACAAACTGGATGAATAAAAAGGGAGAGCTAGCAATTTGGTAACAGAATTTAAGGGGCACTTCCCTAATAAATGTACTCATTAAAGTTAGCATTATGTACTCAACTAATATAACAGTTTGAGGATGGAATAAAAAATATTTTCCATAGTAACTTAAGAAATAGAAAATAAACATGCATGGCTCTATAGTTGTGGACTACAATGTTTTCAAGAGTTGTATTCTGGACTGAAATTACCTGGTATTTTTCTGCAACAATGGCAAGTTTGTACAAGTATTTGCAATTTTTTTTTAAAAAAAATAGAGTAGTAACTGTCCACACTTCATCTCATAAGAGAGGATGAAAATGTATTAGCTCAAATAAATGGGATACTGCAAAAATTGCTGAGAAATGAAATGATTCTCCTTAAGAAAGAATATTAAATGAAAAAAGCCCAACAAACAAGAGTGACACTTACAAACAAGACCTAGAGACAATATTCTGTGCCACTGGAATTCAGCAATAGCTTTGAAACCCTCAGAGAGAGAAAAGAGCCTCAGCCTTCATGAAAAGAAAAGAGGCACTGCTGAACAGAAGACACGAAGTGGTTTCCTAAAGGCAGAAATGGCCCTGCAAGGGACTTAGAAAATAATCATGTGACTAGCTGACTCGTTATTATAAACAGAAATAAAGGTGTGATAATCAAAGTGATTGATTCATTAAATGTATTGTTTGTGAGAAATACAGATTATAATTGGGACAAGAAAAATTCTAAGACTTATCATGTCCACTGACAATTATTCCTTTTTGTTGGTCCACACAACTTACGTGTCTCAGATGGTACTCATCCATTGTTATTACTATGATGGAAGAACAGGAAGAGAAAGACTAGTACTATAGAGATGGTGGCTTGCAAATGGTAATAGACAAGTGAGATCTGTGAGATTTCTGAGATTTGGAGTGAGTTATTATGTATCATTAAAGGGCACAAGATGGGTTGCAATTCACAAGATTGGTAAAATGTGGTCGCTGAAACATGGAGTGTTTGATCAGAAGAGCTTTAAATTGAAACTCGTGTGTGTGTGTGTGTGTGTGTGTGTGTGTGTGTGTGTGTGTGTGTGTGTGTGTGAGAGAGAGAGAGAGAGAGAGAGAGAGAGAGAGAGAGAGAGAGAGAGAGAGAGAGAGAGAGAGAGAGAGAGAGAGAGAGGAGGGGGGATTATTTATTTGGGAAATCCCAGGAGAATGGACATCATCCATATCTCTGAGGCATGCTATTCCAGAGGGCAAGGGGCCATGACAAAGAAGGCATATTTCCTCCATCCCAAAAGATGACAAAAATGAACACCATGAAGGAAATTCCTTTTATATCGATACCTACATTCAATCTTGGGCACTACAGGATAAAGTGGGAATACTACTGTAAATGGATCTATGTAACATCACTTGATTCACAAATCCATAAATAATACTGGCTCATAAGCTGCATGTTCTTCATTACCTACACCCTAATTCCAGCAAAGACAAACTTCAGTTCTTAGTACAGAAAGACAAATATGATTTCCTAGATCTAATCGGAATGTGGTTGGATGATACAGAAATTGAAAATAGGAGCAAAAGAACGTCAGTGCATGTTGAAAATAATCATAACAAAGCTAAACAAATACATTTGGCAATGCTGTAAGTGGTATTTCGGTTAAAATAAGTAGGTAAAAATAAAAACAATGTTTTTATTGGTTTTATTACTATTCCTTCTGCATGTGGAGCTGTTTTCTAAAAATAAAGAATAGAACTAAAATATAGCCATGACAGTGAATATAACTAACTTGACATAATACCTTCATGTTTCCAAGAAACATTCTTGCTGACAACATTCTCTCTTAGAGTTAGAAGAAGGCACAAGAAATTAAGCAAATTTTGACTTTATAATAAACGATGGAAAATATTTAGTTAGAACATTGGAGAAAGTGATAATAAAGTCCTGGAATATTTTATTTTAATAAAATTAATGCTGAATGTGGTTTAAATGCATTAGGAAATCTGTATTTTAAAAAACTCATAGCAGTAATAGATAGAATTGTATGGTAAGAAAAAAAAACTAATGGGAAAGAAATTCAATATAAGAGCAAGGTTTTATTTTAAAGAAGTACAACTGCAAGTAATTTCAATGAAGACAAAAAAATACAAGACAAAAGAATCCAAAGTCATTGCACTAAAAACTTACCGTGTTTCCCTGAAAATAAGACCCTGTCTTATATTTTTTTGAACCCTGAAATAAGCGCTTGGCCTTATTGCCATGCACTCAAAAGCCTGATTGGGCTTATTATCAGGGGATGTCTTATTTTGGGGGAAACAGGGTAGTGAAGATCTGACAACAAAATAAAGGCCATGTAAAGGACCTGGAAAAAAAGAGATAATAAATAAAAATATATGTACAAATATCCCGGAACAGAAGAAATGTCAGAAAGACTAAGGTCAAAAATGAGATGAGATTATAAAGAATGCTCACAACATTTAAGTTTTCCCCCCAAACATTTCAAAATAAAAAGAACGCAGATAGCGAGATGCTAACAGGAAACACTGAAAAAACACAGCTTCTAATTCTTGTTTTGGTGCGGTCTGAAAAGACCATGTGTTCCACCATATGTGTTCTGTGAAAAACACGACTTAAAGGCTTGGGTTGAAGGTTGAAACTGACAGAAATAAGATCAAAGAATAGCTATTTACTCTGAATGATTTTCAATTTCCCAAGTCAGTTAAGCTGTATCAAAAGTACTGATTAAGAACTAAAATACTGCCTAAATCTTTATGTATTATTGTCTTTTAGATATTTTGAGAAATCCTTGAAAACTATTTTAAGTTAAAATGAGCCGAGGTGGTGCAGCGGTTAGAGTACAGTAGTGCAGGCTACTTTAGCTGACTGTGATTCAGCAGTTCAGCTGTTCAAATCTCACCGGCTCAGGGTTGACTCAGCCTTCCATCCTTACGAGTAGGTAAAATGAGGACCCAGATTGTTGGGGGCAATGTAAATATATACATTGCTTAATGGTGTAAACCGCTTAGAGTACTTGCACTATGAGGCGGTATATAAATCTCACTAATAAATAATAAATAAAATCAGGAAATAGTGCCCTCAGCTTTAAAAGGGAACTAGAGAGATACAGGAAGATTACTTGCAAGGGATCTAGAGCATGTCATTTCAAGTAGATGTTAGAAAGCAGCTCCTAAAAATAAAAACAATATGACAATGGCACCAATTACATAAAATAGTTATGGTTGACTTTGGGTATAAGTTGAATAGTAAGTTGTTGGGGGATGCTTGAGTTTGGAGTCCTTCATTGAGCATAGATTGAACTGAATGTCTCTTTGAACTCCATGACTCTATTAACTTCATTCTTATATTGTACCTAGCAACAGATCTACAACAAATAATTCAGCTATCTTTTTAGTTAGGTATCAGAGTTGGATATCAAATTAATTTTTATCACATTTTTTCTCCGCTTTTTTTGCCAGGGGTTTTTTTTCTTTTTCTTTTATTTATCCTTCCTTCCTTCCTTCCTTCCTTCCTTCCTTCCTTCCTTCCTTCCTTCCCTTTTTTCTGAAGTTTCATGTAAACAGAGCTAGGCATACAGCAATCTCTGAGCCTATATTACTCCAATACACTTTAATACCATGGGCGAAGCAAAGAATGTATTTGGTGGAAAGTATTAAAGAATGGAAAATATTAAGGTATTAAAACAGTTGTTGAAATTTAGAAGCATATAGAGTAACACAGTGCCAAAGGTTAAGAGTTTTACAGCAATAAAATGATTTCAAGCAATGTAGGCAGGATTCCAAGAACCACAGAAAAAGTTCTCTAACCTAAAGGAATCTTTAGATTTTACTTATTGTATTTTTCCCCAAATGGCAGCCATATGGTAGACCTCTTTTAAAACTTAGGACATTATGAAATTTGCAATATCATAGAAAAGCCAAGCGTCCAAAGAAAAAAGGCATAAAATTCTCTAATTACGAACAAGTTTTAGGAACTACTATTTAAATTTCAATTAATAAATCATACAGTGACATAAACTTACCTAAGAGTAAATTCTCATTAATCATAACTAACTTGATATTAAGATATCAATTATGTGATTAACTCAGGTTCCACAGCTTGGAGCAGCTGATAGGCGGTATTCCAGGAGGCAGATCCAACCACCGATCAGCTGCTCGTGCTAAATCAGGCTGTGCTGAAGCTGACCAGGCTGTTTGCTGCAAGGAGGCAAATTGCTGGGAGGCAGAAGCCAAAGGGTGGGGGTGGGTGGGCGGGGCTTCGCTCTATAAGACACACAGACATTTCTACCCACTTGGGGGGGAGTGCATCTTATACACCGAAAAATATGGTAATTAATTTTAAAACTGTAGTAAGCCCAGCTTTTACATTTGAAACACATGGTTCCTAGAAATTTTTAAGCAACATAAGTCACTCTACATATACATTTACTCCAAGAAAACCCCACAATTTCAATGACGCTTACTCCTAAATAAGATATTATCAATTTCGGCCATAGTTAACTTCTTACTATATTATTTAGGATTGACCCATTATAGAATCACCAAAAAACCCTTTCATATTCTACAATTGACAAATGAAAGTATTAAGAATTTGTATTGATTTTTTCTTTCACAAATTTTTGAAAGCATATAATTTAATTACATCAGGGATAATTATTCTTCTATGATATACTGACATTTTTTACTTTCAAAAGACAGCAAGGTAATAAAGATTTATCTAGAAACTAAAACAAAACAAAAGTCAGACTACTTCTAATTAAATACTCCTTAAAATCTTTATCAACTCTTAAATTGCAAATTTAACTAAAATCACAAACACACCCAAAGTATCAGACCATAACAAAAAAAGGAGATTTGCAGAAATATAATGGTGCCGAATATTCGCAGACTAATCAGTAAAGTAATGGCAGAAGAAATGAAGAGACCCAATAATTGAATGAAGGAGGACGAATTCAGGCCAGAAATATCTCAGTTTTTGAGTAAGTTATTTGTTTGGTCATATTAATTAAATATAAGAAATGAATGAAGATTTCAACACTACAGGAAATGAGCATAAGCATTCCACTACCACTGAAGCTCCCTCAAATCCAAATGAATATAATGGCTGAAAAGGCTAGGACCTGAACAGAAGTACTTCCAAACTGCTATTAATCAGACCTATTTCAATCCAAATCACCTGTTAATATTTGGGATTGGAATTATTAAGGATTTTCATATGAAAGCCTTTAAATTACTGGTTCTATTATTTTGAAGCATGAAGACATCAGTCAGCTTTACGTATATGAATCCTTAAGCATCTTAGATAAGATGTGGCTTCAGATTTTACAAATACGTTAAGTAGTCCTTAATGGTACTATATCTACATGAAGGGAAGTAAGCAGTGTTTCCATCTTAGGCCCAGTATTCTTCAATATATTCATGAATGATAAATATTGGTCCTATCCAACATGAAATTTAATGTGGAGAAGAGCAAGGTTTTACACCTAGGTAGAAAAAACCAAAGGTACAAGCACAGATTAGGCAAAACCTGGCTCAAAAACAGTATCTGTGAGAGGGACTTTTGAATATTACTTAAACATGAGCCAGCAGTATGAGGCAGCAGCAAAAAAAGCTAATACAATCCTTGGTTGTATAAACAGAGGCACAGAATTAAAATCACGTGAAGTATTAGTACTGCTTTATAAATCCTTAGTAAGACCACATCTGGAAGATTGCATCCAGTTTTGGTCACCACATTCAAAAAAATAATGAGATTTTGGAAAAAGTACATAGATGATCAACTAGGATGATTAAAGGCCTGGAGACAAAAACATACGAAGAATAATTGCAGGAATTGGGTATGGCTAATCTAGAAAAAAGAAATATTAGGGGTGACATGATTGCAGTATTCCAGTATTTGAGGAGCTGTAACAAAGAACAGGGTGTCAACTTATTTTCCAAAGCACCTGAAGGCAAGACAAGGAGCAATGGATGGAAACTAATCAAGGAGAGAAGCATCCTGGAATTGAGAAACTTCCTAACAGTGAGGATAATTAACCAGTGGAACAGTTTGCCTTCAGAAGTTATAGGTGCTACATCACTGAAGGTTTTTAAGAAAAGACTGGACAGCCACATTTCTGAAATGGTATAGGATCTCCTGCTTGAGCAGGGGGCTGGATTAGAAGACCTCCAAGGTCCCTTCCAGTTCTATTTTGATTGACTGATATTTAGGACATGGCAAAAAAATTGATCTACTATAGTATTATGAAGAATTTCCATTTATTTACAAAACTCTAATGTAAAATATTTCTGAGTACATGAACTAATTGTATGTTTACTGTCTAACCCAAATGTTAGAGTAATATCATCCAGAAAAATAATTTCTAAAATGATGCTGTTATATGCACATACGAGGGTGAGTCAAAAAGTAAATCCATTTTCTTTATTTCAGGTGAAGTTTTTGATAAAAATACCTGAAATTTTTCCCAGTTATAAATGATTATATCATTTACGTTCTGAAATATTTTGTTTCTTACTTTTTAGGTTTGTAGACTCGCAAGGAAAATTCAAAATGGCTGCCCCATTAGAGTTGCGTCAAAAACAAAGAGCAGTGATTGAATTCCTTGTTGCTGAGGGGGAAACCCCAGTGAACATTCACAGGCGATTACAAAATGTGTTTGAGGACAATACTTTAGATTATAGAGGGTTTGAAAGAGGGTTTGAGAGGCAAACATTATTCCAGTGAGGAAGTGAAAACTGCAGTGAAGAAATGGCTCAAAGAACAGTCAACACAACTTTACGAGACAGGGATACATGCTCTCATTCGAAGGTGGAACATTGCTATTGAGAGAAACGGTGACTATGTTGAGAAGTAGGGATGTGATCCACAGAGGACCAGCTTCATTTTGATGTATGCTATATGTTCCTATGTTGGTAATTATACCTGTCCTAAAGAAAATGGCATTACTTTTTGACTCACCCTCGTATATTTACAAAATGTGAAAACTTGCTTTTTTCTTTAAAACAATTGTTTGGTTTTTGTCATATACACTATGCAAATTAAAACTATAATTTCTACATGAGGGAGCTAGTTTTATATATACCTGCTTTCAAGTAAGTCTCACATAATTCAAAGTGACTTTTATGGTAATATAAATTTTTGCTGCTAAATTAAGGTCATTATCTTTCTAATGTGTCTATTTTAAACATATATCACATTTTAGATCTCAAAAGTTTTGGAAAAGCAAGATGCATTTTTCACTAATGTTTTAGGATTCGTATTTAATTCTATACAAATTAACAGGGAGTTTGACTAGAAGACCTCCAGGTCCCCTCCAGCCTTATGTTTCTGTGTCAAATATGATGATCCACATATGAAATAGTTCTTGTTATCAGCACTAAACAACTGTTTAAACAAGTTGCTCTAAGCATTTCTTTGAAGTATTCCAAGTTCACAACAGCTGTGTTTGGAGCAGGAATTGCTCAGTTGCAACCTTGATAGACTTAAAATACTCATCAACTCATTTCTCATTTGAAAAAGCAGTTTTGCACCCAAAATAGGACATTTTGTGCATAAAACAGTTCAAATCCAATCTTTTGCACATCCTATTTTCTTTATACTGTGTTTAAGGATTTTTATACATCAGGGAAAATTAACAAACCTTTTATAATTATAGGTGCTGAAAGTACTATGAAAGTTGCTCATTAAGTAATATTTCATAAAAGACAGAAGAAAAATAGACCCTAATCTGGGAAAATTAACTGCACCTGAATCCCAATGAATTTCTACTCATCAGAAAACTTAACAAATTAACATGGTTGTCATTAGGACATTTCTATGAAATGTCCTAATAACATGAATAGTGTTATTAGGACATTTCATAGAAATGAATAGTGAATATGAATAGTGATTCATATGAATATGAATAGCGGAGTAAGTAATGCTTAAATTACTTTAAGTGACAATTTAAACTGTGTTTTTCGGTGTATTGCCAATTGCCTATTGCCGCCTCCGCACACCCCATTTTTGGCCTTTGCGCGCCCCATTTTCCGCCCATTCTGATCCCCGCCACCCGGAACAGGTGGAAAATGGGGCGTGAGGCTGAAAACTGAATGTGGAGGCCGAAAATGGGGCATACGGAGGCGGCAATAGGCTATGGCAATCCCTGCAGTCTGAAACAGCTGATGGTCGGGAGGCCGATCCAACCGACAATCAGCTGCTTGTGTTAATTAGGCTGTCCTGAAACTGTTTGCTGCAAGGAGGCAATTGCTGGGAGGCAGAGGAAGATTTTTTTTCTTGTTTTCCTCCCCAAAAGCTAGGTACGTCTTATACTTCAGAGCGTCTTATGCTCCGAAAAATACAGTAGTTACTTTAAATGACACTTCTGTCACAAAATATAAAATGTTACAAAGGATAGATATGTTAGTATAAACTAAAGCATGGCCTTGCCAGGTAGATGCTTTTTCATATCCTAACCAGAGATAAGACTACTGTATTAAACTTTGGTAAGAGAACTCTAGATTATATAAATATAAGATTAATATGTTCTTTGACTGAGATATCAAAATTATTAAATTTTTCAATTTTTCACATTTTTTCATGTTTTCAGGAGCAAAGGAAGTAGATGCATAATAAATGACAAATGCTGAGAATTCAGAAAACCAGACTGAAATATTAACTATAATACATGTTGCACTGAGAAATTTCAAACTACAGCAGTGATTACCATCAGCAAAACTACACATAGCATTTAGCAATGTGATTCAGAGCAATTAATCTCTCTGGCCCTCAGTTTTTTTTCATTCCTTAAAATAGAACACAGATGCAGCTTTCAGTCTAAAAAAGTAATCTGTGTGAGTTTGTGAGTGTGAGTGACAGAGAGAGGGGGGGAAGAGAGAGAGGGAGGGAGGGAGAAAGAAAGAAACTTTTATACTCAGCCACAAAATCTTTGAAGATTTCATTGCAATAACTTCCAATAATGTAAAACTGTGAAGATGCATTTTTGGTTCTTAAAAACAGCCTCCAAGGATGATGGTGAAAAATGCTGCAATAAAAACTTCAAAGTCAATTTTGCTGAGCATGGTTTTGCCTCCTTTTGCTTTTTGATATTGTAGGTATAATATTAATAAAAACTTTAAAATATTTGGAATATTAATACTTGTAAAATGTATAGAGCAACTTAACTGGGAAACTGGCCTAAAGGCATACCCCTACTCCTATGAAAAGCTATACTGATAAAAGTTCAAATAATTCAACAATGATAGAGTATCTATTATATCACATATAGTCAGGCTATAAAGCACAATAGCAATGCACTGGTATATGCAAACATAACTGGAAATGAAAGTGCTTGGTACAGATGTAACAAATTTGGGGGGAAAATCCCACTTACCCTAAGCAAGATCCTAATAGCTTTATTAGCTGCAGGTAATTTTTACGAGTTGCTTAAATAGAACTTATTCTTTATTCTTTATTCTTTATTCTTTATTCTTTATTCTTTATTCTTTATTCTTTATTTATTTATTTATTTATTTATTATTTATTTATTTATTTATTTATTTATTTATTTAATATGGCTATTCATCTCATGAACATGACTGGGCGGATAACTTTTTTATTTTCAGCAGATAATCATAATCTATTGAAAATCTTATGCTTATCTTATTGTTACACTAAAATAACAACTCTAAATAAGAATAGGGGATGTCCTATTATTTGCAAGCCAAGTTAACCAGAGCTACTCTATTAATTTCTTTATGAACACAACAAATATTAATAACTGGGCTATGACTTTAACATAGTAAAGAATGTTTCCATGATGTTTTAACAACATCTTATATTTTAAACTTTGAAAAGATTTATATGTTATCTAAAAGTTTAAAACCTTTCAAATGATAATTTAGTGCTTAATAATCTGTACTTATAAAATTAATACATGCATTTATGGGATTCAGTTATGGGATTAATTTAAAATCCCTTGGTTAAATAAATGGGTTGATTTTAAAATTTCAGAAACAATAATGAAGAATTTCTTTGGTAAAAAAATAAAACCAAGCCCAATCTCAAAAAATTCATTCAAAAAATGAATCGTAACATTTTTAAAGGCTGACACAACCTTACTAAAAAAATTATACACAAGATCATTAACCAGAAAATGATGATAAAGCAAGTCATCTTAATGTCTCACCATAAGAAAATAAATGAAAACTTGATATCAAGCCTCTTTTTTCTTGTGAAAGTTCGTGATTTTTAAAAATTACACAGTATAATATACTCTTGTGTTTCAACATACACAAGACAGACTTGTGTTTCTATTGAATGTAAGTCCCTAGCTCCTGGTATATAACAGGGAATGTACTGGTTTTTAGCACAAGTCATCTTGCCTATGAAACTGTGCATGCTTACTTTTCATGGGCCTTTTGTGCATTTGTGGCAAAAGGGGCAATAAATTCTTTCTTACTAGAAGTTAAATCTGAATCCAGAATTCATACTGTAAAAACCAAAAATCTAAATACAAAATTCTAATGGGATTTCAATAAAGCTGAAGCAAAGGTATCTTAATGAGCACTCAGCACAATTAAAGAGCCTCTTAATACAATCACTATTCAGTAACTTTGCATAGCTTTAAAGAATAATTTCAAAGGAATCACACTGCAGAGTAGGTTCCATTTTTCATCAGAAGATTATATAAAGTTGGCTATTCTACCTCATTGCTCTTGCTTTGTGAAAGAGCCAGGCTATCATTTGTCAGCTCCTCCTCATCAACACTATTTCTGCTAAGAGCTTTGTTTTTTTTCTTCTTGGATTCCCCATCACTAGCAGCACTGCTATCTTCATCATCATTGCCTTCCTCTTCATTGTCATCCTCATCACTTCCACTCCCATCATCTTCATCATCCTCATTGTCACCATCACTTCCTTCTCTGCGTAATGTGTTTTTCCCCTTCTTTTTCCCTGCAGTTGGGCGCCAATCATTGTCATCTTCACTGTCATAGTCATCTATATCATTTAGTTCTTCCATAGATACAAAATCTAAAAGAGGGCGATTTCTTCTCAGGTTCCACTTTTTTGGCTCATTTGTGTGCTCATCAACACCAGTATCTCCTTCATTGGGCTTCTCTCCCTCTTTTTCTTTCTCCTTTTTCTTTTTTGCCTTCTCTTCTGCTTCTCTATCTTCCTCCTCCTCCTCTTCTTTTTTCTCAGTTTTAATAGTCCCTTTCACTGTTACTGGCAGTTCTTCTCCACCTGAATTTTTAGGTTTTTCCTCTGCTTTTTTCCCTTCTTCATCTTCTTCTGCCAGCTCTTCTTCCAATATGTTTTCTTCTGATTCACTACAGGAACCTTCTCCGCTATCCTTTGATCCATCTTCACTGCCATGTCCACTGCCTTCAGAATCTGTTGAGCATATGAGAATTTAAAAAAGGAATTCCAAAATAAAATGTACCAAAAAGAAAAAGATTTTTTTAAAGAAAGATTGAGGCAATCTGCTTAGTCAAATTAAATATTATTTTCTTAGTAGCCAGCTATTTTTATCTGAGTAATTTCCCCTCCCCTTGAAATAGCATTTTTATAATAAAAACCTATGAAAATTGCTTTTGCCCCCCGCTAGAATAGTAAGAAGCTGTGTTTCTGTCTCATTTTATGACACGAGCTGGAAACCATAGTTTAGTTGTACAGCTCAGCACCCGATTTATTTCACTTAATTCTGCTAGATTAACTGACTAACTGAATAAGTGATTTAAATAGATCAATAAACCATTTCACATAATATTTTTTCTAAAACAATTACAATTCTTGAAATGATTAAAACAATGATATCAAACTTTTTGTACAGTCATTTCACCCAAAAAAAATTATAGTGCAACTGCATTTAATTGTAAAAGAAAACTAATTTATTCAACATATACATTGAGTTTTATTTCCTATTTTCTGTAAAGGTGCCATACCATCAGGAAATTTTTGGATGAAGAGAAAGAACATATAAAGCAAAATATTAGGATTTATTTGGGTATATTTAAGCCTCTACTCTTGCCTTTGAATCTTTAATTGGATGTTTTAGAACAGGGGTGTCAAACTCAAGGCCCTGGACCGGATTTGGCCTGCAGGGAGCTTAAATCTGGCCTGCCGGGCCAGCCTGGAAATAGCAAAGGACCGGCCTGAGGTGCCTCTGGCAGCCAAAACAGGGGGGGCTTTGTGCACCCCCCCATGCCCCATTTCAGCCTGGACGGCCTCCTTCAGCCCTTTGTAGGCCAAAACACAGAGCGGGAAGGCTGCGCATGGCTACGCCGTGTCCATTTTCAGCTTGGACGACCTCCTGCAGCACTTTGCCGGCCAAAACAGGGCACGGGAGGTGCTGCATGCGGCTACGCTATTTTGGCCGGCAAAGTGCTGCAGGAGGTGTCCATCCTGTCTACCCCCTTGCCGGCCTGCAGAGAACTACAATGCTGATCCGGCCCTGGAAAAAATCCAGTTTGACACCCCTGTTTTAGATCAAACAGGACACAACTGTGTTATCATGCTATATTATTTATATAAAGAACATAACTCATGAACAGGTGTCTTAGCTAATTTGGGAATATTTTTGTTAAAAACAACAACAATAGGTTATATTAATAAGATATACTAAGGTTATAAATGTAACTATAAATGTGTATCTTTTATGCAAATATACAGAATAGATAAAATATAATGCTCTCAAAAGACTCTTACACATGCAACAAAAAAGCAACATAGTCATCTGGATGACCTTTTTCTAAAGGCCAGAGCACTGAAAGTTAAACAGCTTCAGAAACACTCACTTGAAAGACAGCATTGAACTACAAGAAGGTGGTCCACATCTATGCTCCAACTTTTTTCTGAATAACTTCCTATACATCTGATTTTAAAAAAAAAATCCTCATTCTAATATGCATATGCCATTATTCTTTGGAATAAAGCATTTTAGCTAATCAGTAAACAAAGCAGAACATAACTACAGATTCAATGAAATACTTTGATAATTACCAGTGTTCCATATTTAATTGGAATATTATATTACTATTATGATAATTAGTACGGTATTATATGAAACCTCATATACTCAATTGTTGTCACACATGGCAAAGACTAGCAATATCTGGGAGAAAAATGGAGCCACGTGTCATTCTCAACCAAGAAACAGCAGAGCTTCTAAATGTTCCAAAAGTTCAAGGCAATATAGAGGATTCTTCTCCCTGGTTTTCTAGCATCAGAAGAGAAAGCTGGGGAACAGAAGCTGGGGAAGAGAAAGCCATCACAAGCACCAATTAACCAAAAAGGCAAATTGAGACAGGACAATTAGAAAGGCAACTTGATGCTACTAGAAATATTAAATGTCTTGTTTTCATCTAATCTGAGTATAAACTGAGGAGTTAAAACTATAACATTCAATAAGAAGTATAAATATATTTTCTAAGATAATATTCTTGTTAAAATGTAGACGGAAAGTACACACACAGACACACAAAATGTATGGGAGTATATATATGCACACTCACAGATGCTTGCATTGTATACAGACACTTTTTTATGTATCACAATAGCTGAAAAAGTTTCAACAGGCAGAAAACTTGGTTAGTGTTTGGATTAGAAAATATCAGGGCTGTATTCCTAACTCAACTCCTAAATTTTTTTTTTAATTATTGTAGGAAATAGTGGAAAACCTCTTTCATACAGTATTGCTGCCAAGGAAGTGATACAATATGTCTATAGAATCAGAGCAATGGAACGCAATTAAAAGGATATTTTAGTATTGATAAAGTTGATTAAAAATCAACTTTTTTATGGTAAGCTTCTTCTTCTTCTTCCTCTTCTTTTTTTCTTCTTCTTTTTTTGCTAAAGTCAGTCCCTATTACTCATTTTATCATTGCCAAATGTTCTTGTCTTTGCAAATTAAAAAAATAATGATTTGGCATGTGAAGGAACCTTACAAATCTAAAGTCTGCATTATAACATATACAATGTTAGTATGCTAAATGAAAAATGCAGTACTATTATTTATGTAATAAATTTATATATTGGTTCTCAAAAGATTTCCGTAAAAAGAAATGTAATTAAAATATTCAACTTTTTTGGGTTACCTGCATTAATATCAACTCAGTGATAAGTAATGTCTATAATATTCATATGTTCACCAGGATAATTTAATTATCAATTATCAGTAAAATATTTAATTGTATGTATACAGATATGCTATGTATAGAATGGTACACATTGTGCTTCTTGTCACTCATCTTCTCCTACCACATACCATTTTCTCCAGTGAATCAAAAAGTGAATTTGCAAGAGGTTCACTCTCTTAACACATGCACAAAACTGAGTGGATTGCTCTTTCAGATCACTGTAGCTGGAAAAAAGGAGTTTCAAAAATTTAAAGAAAATGTATTTCCATCTCTTGCAAAAGAAAAATGCCAATAATTTGTTCAACTCATTTTTAAAACTTTGGAAGGAATCTTTAACTCATTTAACTTCTAATTGGTTTGGACATACTTATTTAGTATGATATTTATTTGCTGTCTCAGAAATTGTCTTTCTCTTGAAGTATCAATTATAATAAATACAATGGATTTATTGTTTTTGAGACAAATTGGAATATCAAAGTAAACCAGAAGATGGGTGAGAAAAAGCATGGCAAAATCCTGCACTTCTCAGTTGAAGACCTTGTTAGTCTCCCAAGTCTGAGGGTGGAGTGATTGTGGTACCTTCTTTATTTTGTATTGTTTTATTTTGGTATTTTACTTTTCTGATTAGTTGTATGTTGATTTTTGGTTGTAAATTGCCCATAGATTTTTGGGACTTGGGCAGCCTATTAAATAAATAAAGTAAACAGCACCAAAATTATATTTTAATGTTAAAAAGGTAATAATGTACAGTGTTTCTTATATAAAAATGATAAGAAACAATTTTCATTCAGTGCAAATCTCTAATTTAGATTGTATAAGCCAGTCTAAAATTGCATAAATTAGTCTGAAATACTGATATTTATTGTAATTAATCTCCTGTCAAGTCTCCAATAAAATATAATTCAAGGATTCACATCATGAACTGCAAGGAAGACTGTTGCAATATTATAAACTTCAGAATTTTGAAGAACTGAAAATGATGAATGAGTTTTAACATTCTTATGTATCAACACTGGCAATTTGCAATAACCATTATTTGTTCATATTAAAATGACAGGTCAAACTACCTTTGAGAAAAAAGAAATGCTGCATTTCAGTCATTTTATAAAAAATACAAAGGCATACTCAAATAACAGCATTTAATCAACGTAATGTAGGAGATTAGTCAATTTAAAAAACACACACACAAAGAGAAGTGTAGGGTTTTTTTATCCTCTTTAACCTGTTATCTCCATATATATGTCTAACTACCATTCCAATAATTTCTAACCAGGACTTTCAAGACTATGAATTCTAGGAGCTGTAATCCAACGTATTTGGCGTTCACAAGGTTGGAAAAGTCCTCATCATGTTTCAAGAATTTACATTTAAATGTTGCATTATTTAGCAATTTATCTCACAAAAATGTTACAAACTAAATTTGTAATGATTTGTACAAAGTCATGCAACAACTTTCAAGATTAAGAATTTGAGACTTCATATCTGTCAACAGATATATGAAAATATAACTGCCTGTTCTACCTTTGTGATTTCCAGCTGAACCTTATCACAGTAGCATGAACATTTTGGCTTAAGAAAACATTTGAATAGGAAAGTTGTCATATATATTACTGTAGTATAGGTATTTTTTTACTGTTGCACTGAAAAAGTAGATTAAAATATAAAAATGTTATAGTGCTACAGTGTTTACTGGTGAAGATATAAAGGATGATTATGTCTATCTTGTATGAATTCTGATATGGTTACATAATAAACTTCAAATGGGTTTGCCTAAGTAAAAATGTATATTCAGATGGGATAGATTTCTCCCAAGTCATTTTCCTTAAAATCAATAGCTTATCATGTACAGATATCCAAATGTACAAATAGCTATTTAAGTAGTTCCCTAATCCAGCTGCTTACCTAGTATGACTTTCATGAAATTAATAATGTACTAAACAATCTGAATGTCATACAGACAATATTCCAATTCTTCTGGTGTTTATTAAAATAATATTTATACTTTAGGCAATAAAAATTCTTTGACCTTTTTGGGGTAGGATATCCCCACAATATCTGGGAAATTTGTTAGAGAGTAATATTGATTTGATGTTATATCTTTAAAGCCTGACATCCCCTAATGTACTGTCATTATAACTCTCAGAATGCCCAGTCAGATTATATTCGATAGAGACTTCCTAGAGCAGTACCATGTTGCTAACACTGGTCATGAATTCTGAGAGTCACGGTCACAATACATACAGAGAATGTCAACTTGGAGAAATCTGATGTAAAGGATAACCTGGATTCCATAACGCAAACTTTACATAAGATACACAGTCACTATTTAGATTTGTAATAGCCTAGATCAGTGATGGCTAACCTTTTTCTTGTTGTGTGCCGACAGCGCGTGCGCGCAACCATAATGTAATGCGTCACACACACGCCACGTGCCACGCCCCCTGCACATGTGCACATGACTCCCCAGTGCCCCCCGCAGTGCCCCCATGCATGCATGTGCGATCCCCCACCCCATTTTTGGCCTAGCAGGTCTCCCTGCAGCATCCTGGGACCAAAAATGGGCTGCACAGGGGGGCACTGTACCCCCCCGCCCCATTTTGGGCCTAGCAGGCCTCCTGCAGCCTCCTGGGGCCAAAATGGACCGCAGGGGGGTGCCACAGCTCCCCATGCTCCCATCATGCGCACACAACCCCCCACCCCTGTGCATGCGCGCAATCTCTCGCCCCGTCCTCGGCACATGCATGGCAGATACCCAAAAATCAACTGGCTGGAAGGAGGCGCACACATGCACGGTGGAGGTGAGCTGGGAGACGGCTCGCATGCCCGCAGAGAGGGCTCTGTGTGCCACCTGTGGCACACGTGCCATAGGTTCGCCATCACGGGCCTAGATGAACTTTGATTCACCCCAACAAAAATGAACCAAATTAATACCAAATTAATATTTTATAATATTTTATAAATGAAAATTTAATATACTAGAGGTAATTAATTTCAATTAATAATTTGAATATTAATTACTCATGGTACTGATTGATCACTTTGAATGCATTCACCAAACTGTTTCAAATTAGAAATTATTTCTTTATGCTAACATGAAAAAACACTATTTACCAAGATACTGATCAGATTTAATTAGTTTAATGTTATATACCTTGATAAATTTTAGTTATTATGTTACATATCAGATGAAAAACTTTACGCCTACAAATGCCAGAGAAATAGAATACCCAGCAACCAAACTAATGTGCCCAATAAATGTATGCTGAAAATGTAATTCAACACTGCAACTCCCATAGTCTCTTTGACCCTACTTACCTTCGTTATACTCCAACAACTGTTCACTAATGATAATGACATGTAGCTTGCCATGTTAGCAGAAATAATAGAAGCTATTTAATGTGACATGATCATAGTGCCTTCTACTCATCTTACAAACCAAAAACATGTAAGCCTATAACATCAAACATAAGCAAAATATCTACTTTACATAGAACTAATCCAAATTTATATTCATTATTAATAGACTATATTTTCTAAAGTTACAGCGTTTCTTAAACTACCTGAATTTGTCATACTATAATGATTTTGTAATTGCCCAATGATCAATAAAAAGCTTATTGGATTCAATATTATTATTTTGAGCAATCTGTTGTTCCATTACCAGCTATAAAAATGGTTGGAAACATTTCCTTGTATACATTTATACATAAAGTGCAGTGAATAATTCATAACTGATTCATAGTGTATATCCAACTCTGCACTTACAAGATACATTAACCTGTACAAGGCAAAACAATTATTATACTGGGAGTCCAAATTTCATTTCTCATGCTTAATTCAAGTTCAACTTTGTGATTTTTCAGATGGAAGTCTATACATTCTATTTGCTTTATATCACATTTTGAAACGCACAATATACAACTCTATGTGTCTTTACTTCAAAGTATACCCATGTGCCATGCTTCATTTCTACATTCCCACCAGCATTTTTTCTTGCATTCTTAAAAAAGATTTAAACTAAAGATTTTTAAAATCAAAAGCTAGATGGATATAAGGTTCTGAAGTCTCTAGATAAAAATAGTCTAACATCAAATTATATAAATCTTTTACTAGACTGCTAGAGGATATAATAGAAACTGGTTAACATCAATTACTCAAGGAAGAAAATGGCTGACAAAATAATGGTTATTTTCATTATTACAGTATTATGCAATAGGGAGCAGCTGGATAATAGTTCCAGCTTTCTTCCTGCACTATACATGTAGTCCTTGACTTACAACACTTCATTTAGTAATCGTTCAAAGTTACATCATTGAAAAAAGTGACATGACCATTTTTCATGCTTACAACCAATACAGCATCCCCATGGCCACGTGATCAAAATTCAGATGCTTGGAAACTGACTCATATTTATTACAGTTGCAATGTCCCATGGTCATGTGATCACCTTTTGTAACCTTCTGACAAGAAAAGTCAATGGTGAAATCAGATTCACTTAACCACTGTTGTTAGTAACTTAACAACTGTAGTGAGTCACTTAACAACTGTGGCAAGAAAGGTCGTCAAATGGAGCAAAGTTAACAAATGTTTCATTTACAATAGAAATTTTGGGGTCAATTGTGGTTGTTAAGTCGAGGATTACCTGTATACCAAATGAAAGAAGGAACCAATATTATTAAAGCTGCGTCATTGAGAGGAGAAAATTACCCAGACTGCTCATGCTTTGAACATATCAGGTATATTCCGACAGTGTGTGGAATCATGGAAACTGATTACTCACAAACGCAGAAGAAACCAGAGAGGCCAAAAAGAAAAGAAAAAAAGGGGGGGGGGTTAGAAAAACACTGTAATAAGGCTGGTGGCAAGAAAAATAGGATTCCTATGCCTCACCTTTTAATATACAAAGAAGACAGATAAAAGTATGATCCTCTCTATCTTATGTCTTATTGACTTGCCTCAATTCTCAAACTTTCATACAGAACGCTGCTTTCCTATTTCAATGGTTATTCTCCTTGTACTCGGTAGTTATTCTGTGGCCTATTTAGTTTGGTTCAATATATTGCATAAACTCAGTCACTTTGGCTTGTAAAATGTGCATATATGAACCTATAGTGCCATATTCAACAAACCATTATTGAATGTACTGACTCAGTGAAATGTGTAAATCTAATCAGCACACAGCTATGATTTACTGAATAAATTGTAATTGGGCTTGGTTGCCATAGTCTGCTAAACCCAAACCAAACAAGGCATGTTATATTTCAGTGCCATGTGTGAACCCACATTTCTAAAGATAGCTGTCTTATGTATTATCTAGACACCATGATTTTCCCCCGACGAATAGTTAAGACATGTTTTAAAAAAGACAATTTTAAAAGGAAAAGGAAAAAAGAGGCAAACTGATGGGATGAGAATCAATTTAAAACTATTTTAAAACACGAGAAGGAGAAGCATTTATTTACCTGAAGCATCTCCAACCTTAAAGTCACTGTCATCTGAACTGTCATAATCTAAAGCTTCCAGCAGGGAAGCTGCCAAAGGCTTCACCTGCCGCCTCTTCGAGCTACGATCCACTGCAGAAAAAAAGAAAGAGAGGGAGAAACACATGTTTTGGAGGTTTTCTTTTCTTTTTCTTTTTCTTTTGATTGTTTTGGTGATCATTAGGGCTATTTTAAAGGGGAAGGGGAACAATCATCATGAAAAAAAAAACCCTCCAGACCCATTAAGGCAATGCAATTTATGCTCCTGAAATAGTGGGTAGTGGGGAAAAAGGCTGCGTCCCTTTGGGGGAAGCGTGTTAGGGCGAGGGGTGGGCGGGGGGCGCAATAAAAGTGCCCCCATATGAAGAGCACAAGGAGAAGGAATGCCCGCAATCTACTACCGGAGTTAATGCGATAGGGGAGAAAAATACCGAGGACATGCGGGCATCAACGGCCGGAGAAACGCTTCTGCTGCCGGTTATGGCAAGAGCCTCGAAGGGATAGCGGCTCTTTCGGGCGAAGGGAAGCGAACAAGGAGGAGTCGCTGCAGGGTTGCTACTGGACTTACTCACTGTATCCGAGCAGCTGCTGCCGGGCATACAGAAAACCGCCTGCACCCGTCAGGGAGCTTCGCTCCCTTCAGACCACAACAGCTCTAGGGCTGAATGGGAGGCTGCGCGATCCCCTAGCCTAGGCCAATTCCGTAACCCAGACAATAGGCGAAATCGTGCCCCGGATGCAGTTCACATCTCTCCAAACTCCGCTCAGGCGCCAGAGATCAGCCGCTTCCGCTGGGTGATTTTGCTGCGCGCGTGTGCAGAAGCTCCGCGCAGGCGCTCTGGGCTAACGCGAAGTTTTGCCCGTCTTTGGCTCAGAGGAGCATGCGCTCTTTGAGTGGAAATGCGCTTTCCTATTCAGCACCCGCGGAAGCTGGAGAAGTCGCATGTGGGTGTGGCCATCTATTTCTAATATCTCCATTTCTCCGCGTGCGCAATCCTGCTTCTATATCAGCCTATTTGACAGTGTTTTCACCCTTCTAATCGAGGAAAGACATGTAGTACAAGAACTCGTGATTTGAGAACAAACGTTGGCAAGGAAAATATCTTGCCATGTTTCACTATGCGCATCGATTGCTCCAACCATCCTTTTAGACTCAGTCTTTTTAAAGATCCTTTTTAGATTTTTGCATTTATACTATTTAGCATTTTATATATAATTTTATTTTGTTGTATATGTTATGCTTTTTAGTTTCTTGCATTCCATTCTCCTTATGCTGGTTTTTGAGCACAAAAAAGGCTTGATTTGATTTGAATTTTTAAAAGTGGTTGTCTCCTTATGGTAGGACCAGCCATGTTGCTTGATAAGAACAAGATCTTTTCATATCTATCCATATAATCCCTGGTATCAAAACAGATGATAGAAACTGTCATAACATTGGTTCATATCAAGGAAAGGCTTGAAAGAATTAGAGCTAGTTAGTACTCAGTTGGCAACTTATCAAGAAATCAGAGCTGTAAACTAGTTTTGAGTATTTAAAAACAACAACAACCTGAAAGCAATGGAAAACTTTATAATCAGCAGGAACCAAGTTCATACTGAGGGGTATTTTATGGAGTTTTTTTCTCCATTATGATCCACTAATTAGCAACTGAAAGCTTACAAACAGAATATAGGCAAAACTATCTCCTATTAATTTTCAGATGCTTTTGATACTTGATGTGTGGAACAGCCATTATCACAATTAGCTTACCGTATTGGCAACTTATCCTATTTAATTTTTCAGCCATCCTGTTATTCAACACACATTATTTTATGCCCATCTATCATTCTCTCTTTATTAAATTTTATGTAAGTTTAAAGTTTCAATTGTATTATACAATTGTATTATACAGACTGTTTTATCACCTTGTTGATTTCATTTTAATAAAAATGTTCTGCCATATTTTACAATTTTCCTTCTAAGGTGTGGTCCCAGAATGTAGACTTGCATCACAACATGATCAGTTGATTACTTCAGATTTGGTTTCAATAATTATATTTTTAAACATAAAGCATACATGAGAGTTCAATAGCTAATTAATTCAAATAAAGAAAGAATACAGTGTAGAGCATCATTTGGTTTTTCCTTTTAAAAATTAATTTTAAAAAATGCAAAACAAGTTCTAATTTAACTGAAGTCAATATGATGATCACCTACTAAACAATGTCTTATTCATTATTTATGAAACCTCAGGCTTCATGAAATTCAGCTTTCCTAATCTGACCAAAATAAAAAATAATTATACATAATTCTTATACATAAATATGCTTACAATTAAATATTTTATTTCCTAATGACTTTGAGAGGTTCTAGAAAATATTCTTCTAGAAGGTGGGAATGGAATCTTCAGAAACTCAAAATGGTTTGAAGTTATTTATTGTCTTCTTAAAGGAAATGCATGTTGGCCTGGAAATGTTGGGAATTTCAGCCCCAATAAATTTGGAGGTACCAGTTTGGCATAGATTGGTAGGCATACTTTGAGTTGGATTTCTTTTCTAATGTTTGAATTTCTGCTTTGGACCACTATAAAAAATATCAAGAATGGGATTCATTTGTCGAACAGTCTACATAGACTGCCTTTGGACATTAGTTATAGACTTCAATTGGAGTGATAGTGTAACATTTTGTAATAGGCAGTTGTTTGAATCTTATAGCATCAAGATTATATGAACTCTAAATCAAGCATTAAGACAGACTTAAAAAGAGATACTAAAAATAGAAAGCTAGGGGGGGAAAGAAGTTCTTCTTTAATGAATATCAAAGCGATAAAGAGATTACTATTAGGCCCAAAAGGCCAGAGTCACATGTAAAGTTCCAGTTAAACTGATTTATTGTTCATGCCTGTGGACAGGAATCTGGTCAAGGATTCTCTGATAAAATTCTTGGATTTTGTGACATACAAAGCAATCAATGTGGTTACTGTATGAAAATTCTGCCAAGGGCAACAATAATAAACAGTTATCTTTGCAGTAGGTATAGAAATGTCTTAAGGATTGTTAGGGCATTTGGTTAGTCTTCTCTATCTCATTATTGGGTTGCGGTGGGCTGAAGAAAAGCTTACTTGAACATTCAAAAATTGGAACAGTGCCATTCAAAATCTGGAAGCAAATTTACCCCTATCAAAAATTAGTCTAGATACCATGCCTCTATAGTGAAAGCCATAGCCCAAAATAAATTGACCAATCCATTGCAAGGGATGAAGTGAGCCATATTGGTAAAAAGGTCCACTGCAACTAATATGGATGTGTAGTCACTGACTGAGGATAAATCAGTAATAAAATCCAGAGAGACTATGCCATGAGTAAGATGGCAATGGGAAGGATTGATAACAGCCCTACTAGTTTCTGATGATGGGATCTAGCCTTTCTGCAGATGTTGCAAGATGCCATGTAGCACTTTATGTCTGCTGACATTTTAGGACTCCAGAAGTCTCTTAATGTTCTATGCAGCATTTTGAACACACACCCTTCCCCCACTGTCTGGTTATTGTAGTATAAAGCTGCAAAACCTTTCTCTCAAAGGTGAAAGATTCTTTCTCAAAGGTTCTTTCAAAAGCCCTCCCTCCAGTGCAAATGGGGAAATGATACCTGGTGGGCTTCTTGGAGGCCATTCATCAAGACTGGTGAGAATTGATCTAGAGCAGGGGTCCTCAAACTTGGCAACTTTAAGACTTGTGGACTTCAACTTCCAGAATTCTCCAGCCAGCTATGCTGGCTGGAGAATTCTGGGAGTTGAAATCCACAAGTCTAAAAGTTGCCAAGTTTGAAGACCTCTGATCTAGAGGTTGCTGTGCCTTCATTCCAGTGATTAAGTCCTGGTGTGGTTGAATTGCTCCTAATATCCCAGATTTCCCTTGAGCAGGTACTTGTTTGAAATGATAAGGTTGTAAAATGCTTGCTGTTATAGGTAGATGGTGTATTTGAGAGAATTTTGGTTTACAGGACAGCACGGCTGGCATCAGGTTCTTTAAGCCAGGGACATACAGTATATATAAATCAAATTGGGAGAAAAAAATTGTTTCACCTCACTTGCCTGGGAAAGAGTGGCTTGGTTTGTTGGTGCAACATTTCTAGTTTTTTAATCTGTGTCAATCTCTATGGACCAAAGCATGCCTTCTAGAAAATGGGAAGCTTAAAAATGTCAAAAACAATAAACAAACAAACAAACAAACAAATAATAGTTTCCCCCTAATTATTGAAGAAAGTGTTGGCATGGAGAAAAATATTTTACTCCTCATGTGCTGCTTGCTGGGTTTCTATCCAAACAAATTTGACTCCTTTCTTTAACAACTGTGTAAGGATTTAACTTTATGGATGGCACATAGGATAAACTTTCTGTAAAAGTTTGCAAAGCCTAAGAAGCTTTGAACATGTTTAGCTGTTGTGGGGAGTGTGCCACTCAAGCACCACTTAAATCTTCCTGGGAATCATTTGAACCACTTTTGTGGAAATGCAGTAACCCAAGAAATCCAGCTGTTTCAAATCAAAAGTATATTTTTCTGATTTAGAAAAACTAAAAATAGTTTAGTTTTTCTAAAATGCCAAAAATGCCAAAATAATGTTCACACCTTGGTTTCCGAACCATCCTCATGGCACAGAACACCATCCAATATGGTTTGGGTCAGCTGCTACTCCAGCCTGAGGGTCAGATGCCATTCTCATATTTTCATTGCAGTCTGTTGAAAAGTTTTGAGAGATGAGTTGACTAGATTAATGTCAGGTGCAAAGATCAGGACCATCCTATAAGTTCCAGTTCAACTGATTTATTGCTATGCACAAGAATCTAGTCAAATAGTATTTAACAATATTTTGGTGCTAGATAAGGGTTAACTGAATTCTAGAGGGAATTGTGCTTAGTCTGCTTGTGGTAATGTAGACTCTAGACTGATTTCTCTTTTGACTCTGCTCTCTGGCTCTGCCAGTCCTTCTCCTACACTTATATGAACTTTAATGCACTTTGTCCAAATACCATATTTTTCGGAGTATAAGACGCACCTTAGTTTTGGGGGAGGAAAACAAGGAAAAAAGGCCTCTGCCTCCCAGCAATTTGCCAAACAGCAAACAGCAAACAGTACAGATGATATACATTGTTTGCTGTGTATTTCTGTGCATGTGTGCCTGACCCATAGAAATGGCAAAGAATTGGAGAAATGTACATTTATGGCAGTATATTAATCCCAGAAAGTTTTCTTAAATGTAATCACACTAACTCCTCCCAATTATTTAAATAGATCTACTCCAAACATGACTAAGTCAGGATTTCTCAGCTGCCTTCTTTTAATACTAATACTTAATACTAATACTTAATACTAAAACAGGATATTCAGACTATACTTTTACAGATCTTTAAAATTGATTTGGCTTTCTGGAAGTATTCTCTGCTATTTAAAAGAAGATACAATAGCACTGGGCCTCTTCAGAGCAAGCATTTATTTTAAAAAGCTTCTTCATTTTGTTAAGTTGTCTAGAACAATAATAAAGCAGTCTTTAAAAAATAAGTCTAATAATTTGAACACTCTACAAACATTTAACAAAATAACATATTAACAGAATCTGCCTCTACCTAGGATAGAACTCACAACCTCCTGATTGTGAGGCAAGAGCTCTAGCTCTGAGCCATAGCAGCTATAGCTTACCTCCTTTCAATTTCAGCAGTCTAATATTGCCAGCAGTTTATCTCCCAGCAATTTGTCACCGTAGTTAGTTTCATTTTACCACATGGCTTGCAAACCTCCGTCAGCTGTAGGTCGGGAGGCAGCTCATCTCTTCTTGTGCTCTTCTTGTGCTTTGCCCTGTTTGCTGCAAAGAGGTAAATTGCTGGCAGGCAGAGGCCAAAGAGTGGGGGTGGCTGGGTGGGGCTACATTTGGTGTATAAGGTGCACCCAGGTTTTCACCCTCTTTTTCAGGGTAAAAAGGTGTCTTATACTTCGAAAAATATGGTGATTTTTTATAATTGCATAGCCTTAACAAATTGCACTAGATACAAATCAGAATTCAGCTGTACCTACTGCAGAATGCTGCTTTTTAAGTCATCCAGAATGTTTATTTGACCTGGAGAAAGAATATTTTGCTGTGTAAGTCTTTTGAAATTTTCAGACAGATGTATAAATCTATAATATGAAAAAAATGTTGTGCCTAAACTGATGAGAACTATCTTTGTTATTATATTTTACTGCATTGCATTTGCATTGTGTTGTATTTTTGTTATTTTTATATAATATAGAACAACAACAAAAAATAGAGTGTGTGTCTTTTATAGATCTTAATTTGACCTATATTTGTGGAATAAGAATCCATTGTGTAAGATAGTCTATAAAATATTAACATTCAACAGGATTCCAATGGTTATTGTACTTTCCATATAGGAAAATGGTAAAAAATCCATTTAGAAATTTAATTGATGTTTATTAAAGGAGATGTTCAGTGAATGGAAAGGGGTCATTGTTAGCACATCTCAGTGAATAGAGACTGGCAGTCCCTAGGACATGTTTCTTAAGAGGCAAGTCCCAGAGAAGCAAAGCAGATCGGAAAAACGGCTTCAATGGAGCATCATACAGAACAGTGAGTTGTTTAGACAAGTAAATTTTGTAAGACAGGAGTTCCCTTGCATTCGCTTCAGTGTTGGAAAATAAACCCCTTTGAAACAAGTAAACAACCTCCTCCCCCCCTTTGATTCTTGCTTTGTTGTAAAACATAAACCTACTATTTCACACAATAACACTTAGGTCATTTATGAACCTTATTTTTCATTTTGCATGCTGGCATGTGATGATGATCCATGCTCAAAAGAAGTTTTTGATATCTCTGCTTCCACGTACAAAGATGAAGAATCAAATTATTCTGTCTTTTCCTTATCACATAATTTACACCTTAATCTAAGCTCTTCTGATCAAACAGAGGATGATCAAAATTTCTATCTCTGAAGTCTTATCACAGCTATATATTACATGCAATCATACAATGTGATTCTTTCAGGCATATTCTATATATGCTTCAAAGAAGAAAGACAGGCCTCGGTGCTCACATCAAAACATCTCATTATCCACCCCTCAGAAATATTCTAATACATCCTTCCACACTTAAATGGAAATGACTCTAAGAACAACGATGTTTTGCTAACTAAAAGGAAATATTTTCCACAGTAACTGGCAGAACACAGAGAATGGAGCATTCCTAAGGCTGCAATCCATCATGAAGGTTGTGACCCTAGTAATTCTTTTCAGGTTGTCCAACTTCCAGGCCTGCCATAAGTTCTTTATCAAGTAAACCATAAAGGTATCAGATTATGCCAACCTGCCACCTGTTTTTAAAAACATTATTAAATACAGCTGCCATGATGAATGGATTTGGCACACCAATGAATGATTTGAAAAAGTACTTCCATTCATATGTAAATTTCTTTAGCTGTACTAGAACTTTTTTGTTAACTGCTCAGAGGCAGTTATTCATAAATGTCTGGGTCTGCAAGTATGTGGCAGATTATCTTGTGTTTAGTTTTAAATAAGGCCCTTATGACAGATGTTATTCATGACTTAAAGGATTGTGACAGATTTTATTCATAAATTAAAACACTACACAAAGGAGAATAAGGGGAAGTAATGGATCATTTGCCTTTATCGCAGAGTTGCTTCTTTATGAATCTTAGAAATAGCCTTGGAGCATTATGAAGGCCATGCTATCCAAGAGTATGACCCAATATTCTTTTTCCAACAAGGGCAATTTTCTTTGCAGTGACAACTATTATTATTTTTAATGTGATACTTTCCCCCTCTTTGCCATGGAAGGCAAATTTTGGGAGGCTTGAATGGAACATCATCTCACTTTTTATCTGTTAAGACTCAAGTGACATTTTGAAAGTTTGTAACAAAGTAGTCAGCTTTTTCCTTTCTTGGAAAAATTTGGGAAATTATGGTTGTATATCTCCTTTTGCTCTATATATAATGTTTTAGCATCTAGTTTAAAGTGACCAGATATTTTTTTTTTAAGCGGGACGGGGGGGGGGCGCCTGGGCGCCGCCATTTGTTTTGCCCTCTGCGCATGCGCAGAACGCTGCGCATGCGCAGAGGGCAAAACAGCAAATGTTGGCGTCCAGGTGAAGTGGGGGGGGGGAAGCGGGAGGGCGCTTGGATGCCTGCAGCTCGCGACAGGTAAGCTGCCTCCTTTCCCCGTCTCCCGCCTCCCGTTCGTTGCTTGCCAGCCCGGCCGAAGGGAAGGCGGGAGGCGAGGAAAGGCCTCCCGAAAGGGAGGCGGACTCCCGAAGCCTCCCCTCCTTTCGGGAGGCCTTTCCTCGCCTCCCGCCTTCCCTTCGGCCGGGCTGGCAAGCAACGAACGGGAGGCGGGAGACGGGGAAAGGAGGCAGCCGGCAGCTTACCTGCTCCAAGCATCCAAGCGCCGCGGTCTCCCGGTCGCCCGCCCGGCCCCAGGGCAACGGCGGCAGCGAGGCAACGGGGGGAAGAAAGGGGAGGGGGACGAGGAAGGGCTGTTTGCGCCGCTCGTAAACTCAAAGCGGCGACGGCTCCTCGTCCCTCACCCCTCCCAACCGCAGCGGCGCCTCCGAGGGCGGGGCTAGGGATGGGGCGGGGAAAGGAGAGGAGGAGCAGCCTCCCTTCCCCCTCCCCCCAGCTTCCAGCCGCCGCCGGAGGAGTCAACAACACGGGACGCCCGCCCGCCGCCAACGCCGCCCACGGCCGGCCCGAGCTGAGAGGCCTGCTGCCTTTCAGGCTTGGAGGTCAGGTGACTCGGTGGGCGTGGCTTGGTGGTCATGTGACCAGGTGGGTGTGCTTGGTGGTCATGTGACTGGGTGGGTGTGGCCAAGTCAACATCACTTCTTTGCCCTTTTTTGATCTACAAAAAGAAAATATACCAATTATTTAATGCAATTAATACTTAAATAAGATTAAACGAAGTACACAAAACAATAAGAGGTACACAAATACATAAGAGCAATAAAAGTGTTGGTCTTCGACGTCGCTTCTTTGCACCAATGATAATAACGACCTACAAAAAGAAGATATACCATGATATACAAATTTAACCATTTAATACTTAAATAAGAATAAAAGAAGTATACAAAACAATAAAAGAGGTACACAAATACTTACATAAAAGTGTTAGTCATCTTTAGCTTTAACTTTAAGGTGTTTAAGATGTTTCCAGATAGGATCAGTGGCATTCTGCTCACTTCCACTTTTCTTGAACTTGATGTGTGGATCATTGGCTGAGCCAAATGTGCGCAGTTGTTCTTCAACTGCTTCCCATGGAACGACTACTTCTGCAAAATCCCAGTACTCTGGCACCAAAAAATGTAGAAATTGTAATTTATTTGTGGTGTCTTACAATTGGCTACCTGTTTTTAAATGTTCACAGTCCATTAGTCATTTCTGCAAATTTGTTATGATGCTTCCTAAAAGTCTTTCCCGATGAAGTCCAACAAATCGATGATTTTCTACAAAGTTTATATTTTTGAAGGCTTCTGAAGTAATTTGTCCATCAACTTGTCTTTCGTATGGACCCGTTCCCTTTGTAAGCAGTTCAAATGCTTTCATTGATCTTCTCACCAGTTTTTCAGCCTTTATGATATCCGTATTGCATGCTTGCAATGCAATTGAAAGAAGTGAGATTTCTCCCAGAATATCGATCATCAACGCCAAATCATTTAAGAAATATTTATTTTCCAGACGGGTAGCCATACCTGAGTATTTTGCATTCACATGAAAATATTGATGTAGCACTGGATAAGCATGCCACACAGCTATGGTATCCCTTAAACTACAGGCAGCCCATCTTGGCCCAAAAACTCTACCAATCTTTACGATGCTAATGTCAAGTTCTTTGGATATTTCATCAAGTTCAATTCGGTTCTTATTGGATTGCTAAAAAATAGAACATATCTTATCAATAAATATTTTAAAATGATTTACTTGCTTTATTTCCTTTATGGTATCATCTAAAACAAGATGGAGGTGATGGTTCAAGCAGTGCCATATGATGATGTTTGGAAACTCTTTTGCTATTCTGGTGTTCACTCCAGATTTTTTCCCAAGTATAACGCTGGCACCATCAGAGCAGAATGCTATTAAATTTTTTTGTAGGTAGTCCTGGGTAAACCCAATCTTACGTACACTTTCCAGAACTGCAGAACATATTGTCTCTGCATCGTGTTTCTTCAATTCAACAAGCTCGACAAAAATTGTTGGTGGGTCCTCTGAGTCTTCAACTTTTACAAAAACTATCAAAACTGGGTTGCAGGATACTGTTGAGGCTTCATCAATGATCAAACATATTTTCAGGTTCTGTGCAATGATGCTGGTAAACATTTGGGTTCTAATTTCGCTTGCAATGCACTCAACTATTTTAACAACTGTAGGCCTTGAATGCAATCCTACTTCCAGATCTACTCCATTTAAAGTTTACAATTCTATCAATTCCGTTATGCTTGAAATTAGTCTTCATGCTTTTGCCAGGCTGTAAACAGTTCTGAACATGTTAGAAGTGGTGTCATATTGGCTTTCAGAAACCTTGTCCATTGATTTTTTTTACACCTGCTGCACTTCCTTATTTTTCCTAGCTGCCTCAATCTTGCAATGCTTCCATTCTCTGGATGAATACCACTCTCTATTGCAAAGTCATGTTTCGCACAGCACTTGCAAACTAGTTTCTTGTTTGAAACTTCCAATCCCTCATATTTATGTTGGAAGCTGCTGTACTGTTGCATAGACCAGCAGTCTGGAAGAATGATTTCAATTTCGGGCTCGGGTGACTGAATACTTGACTTGCTGCTTTTTCTGAATTCAAGTAGTGGAAGTGGTGATGCTTGTGGTGCTTGGGATGGTTTTGAATCATCCAAGGGCTGCACTTCTGATGGTTGTTGTGCCAGTTTTGGTTTCTTGGCCAAGAAACTGATCATTGTCTGTTGCCTTTTCATCCTTCCTGGTACTGCAAAAGGGAAAAAAGGAGCTTTGTTAGCTGAGGACACAAAATGTAAAAGCACACAAAAAGCTCAAAAACCAACTTTCACATTTTACACAAACACAACACAAAACAACACAACTGACTCACACACAATGCAAAAGCACACAAAATGGCTCTTGCAACAAACATGAACCTCACAGAGCCTCAGAGCTCAAAAACCAACTTTCACACTTTACACAAACACAACACAAAATAACACAACTGACAGCTTTGTGAGATTTTGTGTGTTTGTGTAGTGAGAGTGAAACACTACAGAAACACACAAAATCTCAGAAAGCTGCATAAATATTTTATTTTATTATTTTATTTTATTTATAATTTTAGATAAAAGCAGCTAAATTTAAAACTTCCTAAATTTTAAATGGCTATGTCTAAAAAAAAATCCCAAAAAACCCCCCAATCAATTATTTTTTAAAGCAAAAAAAAAAAAAACAATAACAAAAAACCCAGTTATTTACCCAATTGAAGGAACAAGGCAGGCAGGCAGTTTCAGTTGCTCGCCGATGAGATAGATTGCAGGCTTCTGTGGGATTGCAGCAGGCGAAGCAAGGCAGGCATTGCGATTAGCGGCTCAGGATTCGGTCTGAAGAGTTGAGGCTTGGGGGGGGGAGGTGGGTGGTTAGCTAGGCAGCTTAGCCAGGCCAGGCAGGCAAGCCTGGGGACCCAGGGGGTGGCACGAGGCCTGCAACTGATCTCCAGGGGCTGCACGAACTATGCGAGCCCAGGAATTGGTGGGGGTGTGGCACGCTAGGCCACAATGTGCAACTGATCCCCAGGGGCTGAGCAAACTACGCGAGCCCGGGGATTGGGGGGACACACTAGGCCGCAATCAGCAATTCTTGCCTTTTTGAGTGAGCGGCTGTCGGCGAGGCATCTGAGCAAGGCAAGGCGAGGCGTCTGAGCTAGGCGAGGCATCCGAGCTAGACAAAGCGTCGGTGAAGTGAGTACCTGGGCCTGTGTGGCAAAGGGGAACTTATATATGCCACGGGTGTGGTGGGTGGACTGGAAGCACCGAGCCAAGTGGCAGGAAAAGGGAATGAGGCAGAAGTAAGCGCTGAGCCGAGTGGCATGAAAAGCGAGCCGAGTGGTGGGAGGAAGCAGCGTGCAGGCAAATGGGTGATTGCGGGGGGGGGAGGATGATTGCTCCTGGTTCGGCAAACCAATGGCAATCATTGCTACTGGTTCGGGCGAACCAGTCCAAACCGGGAGCATTTCACTCCTGATTCTATTTCCTATAAAATGCAGCTGTGCGAGCTGTGGTGGATGTACCTAGATGCACCCACGTAACACCTATCCTCCGCCAGCTGCATTGCTTGCCCATTAGTCTCCGGATCCAATTTAAGGTGTTGGTCGTTACCTTTAAAGCCCTATATGGCTCAGGGCCAGGTTATCTTCTGGACCGCATCCTGCCGCATACCTCCCTACGACCGGTTAGAGCCCACAGAGTCGGCCTCCTCCAGGTCCCGTCGACCAAACAATGTCGGCTAGCGGGACCGAGGGGGAGGGCCTTCTCTGTGGGAGCTCCCTCCCTGTGGAACCAACTTCCTCCAGAGATCAGGACCATCCCCACCCTGCTGGCCTTCCGGAAAGCAATAAAAACCTGGCTCTTCCGGCAGGCGGGGTGAATGAGATACTCTTTTACTCTTTTGTATTTTTTGTATTTTTAATTATTGCATTTTGTATTGTCATATATTTTAATTATTGTTTTTATTCTGTAATGGATTTAACATGTTGTGAGCCGCCCTGAGTCCCTAGGGATTGGGCGGCATAAAAATCCATTAAATAAATAAATAAATAAAATAATTACTTCTCTTATTTTAGTTTTTTTTCAGAAGTTGGAAATATTTCACATAAACATATGAAACAGCTTTTTTTCTCTACTGTTATTCCCTCTTGCTATATAGAAAGATATTAAAGCTATCAGCTTACTCCAGGGAGCAAATCATGTACTGCATCACCTTGCTATCATCTTTGATAGTAATCCAACACATTTTCTTGAAAATGAATCCCATTGTATTTGTAATCCAACACATTTTCTTGAAAATGAATCCCATTGTATTTGTTTCCAAAGTACCATTTATAAGCATAAGGAGAACTCCCCCTTTTCTCAGAATATTTTACAACAAATAATTATTACATAATTAAAGCAAACATGTAAACTCAATGTAAATCGTTCTAAACTTGACTGTAAAAAATACAATTTTTGTAATAGAGTTGTCAAAGTCTGGAATGCTCTACTTGATTCAGTTGTCTCAGCTACAAATTTTCACAGTTTTAGTCACAAATTGACTTCCGTGGACCTCACTTCATACTTAAGAGGTCCGTAAGGGGGCGTGCACAAGCACACTAAAGTGCCTATCATCCCTGTCATTGTATTTTTATATTATTCCTGTTTTCATTTCTGTTTGACAAATTACAATAAGTAAATAAATAAATGTAAGATCCTTGGTAGTGTGTAAAAAGATTCTTGATGAGGAAATTAAGTGTGTTTATATACAAACAAGAATTCTCTCTCTCTTTTTGTTTCTATAAGGTGGATGGAGGGTGTGGATGACCAGAGAATTAGGAGAAAACCACATTAGAGCTATTGGTAATAGAGTAGTGGGTGAACAAATAATTTTAGGAAGGATGGAGACGTGTCACATCTCCCTTTCTGTATAAAACTTGTTTTAGCCAATCATAGCATCCTCAATTGTAACTGTTCAAATATATACTTATTCCTTTAATACCTGAAAAGGAACCTATGCATGAACCAGAACTTTGTCAGGCTTATACTGCTGAATGTTTTTTTCCTTTGAGGACGTAGGTCAAGGCAGGATGACTTTCTTAATAGTAAGATCAAAGGAGGCCATATTTAAGAAAATCACTTTTGCAAAGAAAGTGTTTTCTTTTCCGAATTCTAGCAGGTCTGTTGAGGGAAAAAAGGAGATAATTTGGCAATGTTCAAAAAGAACATTGTGGCAAGGAAATCAAATATCTACAGCCAAATTATCTAATAGAGGGTAAGTGGAACTCTAATTGTCAAAAAATATATATAGATTTTGTGGATCTAATTTGTTTAAATTCTTTTTACAATACTTGAATCATAAAATCTAAACAAACAGACCAGCTTCTCACAGCGCAGTAAGACATATCTCCTGAAACCTAAACCAAGTTCATGTAGTGCAAGTGCATATTATGTCTTTATCTGGTTAAATGTATTATGTGGACACAGCCAGACTCTACTTTCCCTTCTCCTATTCAGCACAAATTCCAGTTAAATGAACCCCAACAGGTTTTGATTGAACATGTCTGTTGAAAGTAATGGAAACATGGAGGAATGTGATACTGCTAACCTGCCCCTGGTTTTTTTGTACTGCTTTTCATTTCTTTTGTAGGTCTTGCAGAAGAGAAATTTGACTGAGCTTTTATTCTAATTAGAGGATTATCTGCACCGCTTGCACAAATTGTCAGGGTTGTTGGCAATTTATTGATAATGCTAATTTTTTATTGTTATGTGTTAAAGTTGTAGCCAATCAGAATTGAGAATATCAGAGGAGGACATATTAGGTAACTTTATTCTGAAATATTTATATCTAGAGAGCAGAAGCATCATTGCATTCTGCAGGATGCTGTTTCCATATTAATGTACTATTTTATTTTTATTGCTCTTTCTGAAGGCATTTCTCTTATCAGGAAGTAGCATCTTTCACCTATCTTGCATTACTATTTGCACACCTAATTTGGGGGTCCTTTTTTCTTATACATCTGCAAACATAAAAAGAAATTGTGTGAATGATCCATTCCATTTTAAGAAAATATACTGTATGTCTTTATTATCTTTGGTACAAGAATGCCATTATGGTTAGTACTTTTTTTTAATGACAAATACTTTATTTCTTAGATCACATAACTGTTTTGTCACATTTTCTGTGGAGCTGGAACAAATGAGCTGAAACTCGCTGATACTTATACTTTGATGCTGGTTATCTTAGGGTCCCTTTTCATGTGCAGTCTGAAGTTTAAAATAAGAAAGTTGACAAAAGAAGCAGTAGCACTTTTTGACTTCTGGGACTAATAAAAGTTCTTCATAGCCCCAAATAGTTATCTCTTTAATATCTACTACCAGATCTCTTTGCTAAGTAGCACTGCAAGGATTGAGATTATGGCTTGTGTGCATATAACTCACTAGTAGAAATAGAAATGAATGGGGCCAAATGGTTCACTGGATACAGAATTAGATAAAGCAGAACTTCACAAAGAGCTGTCATAAACAGACCGGTCTGCAAACAGACATATCTAGTCCTTTTGCACCACTTCTAGCAATCTTTGAATTATTATGATGTCCTTATGCAGGTTCCTCATTAGAAGTAATTGAAGTTATTGTGATCTTGTCTAAGGTATAACATGGGTACAGACTAAAGAAGAATTTTGAAAGTAACAAAATGGCTTCTTTGATGATGCTAGACCCATTCAGCTAGTGAATCTCAATGGTGAAAAATCAGGACAGGTTAAAGAACTTCATTTAGAATATCATTTAATTTTGGTGGTTGTAACTTGCATTAATTATATTAATATTTTAATTTTATTAGGCTTAGGAGAATAAACAAATAGACAACTACATATAGTATCATGACAGTAGTATGCCTTTCATTATGTGAGGAACAAAACAGGTAATGTAATATTAGATGCTGAAACAGGTAAACATTTAATCAATTAGAAAGAATTATTCCACAATGTGTTTCCATTACCAGAAAGAGTTTCCTGAAAATGAAACAATTATCAAAATACCATGATGTAATTCTTCATGGCAAGCTATGTTCTTTTCTGTATCATTTCCAGTCTTTATTTATTCCCAGAATCTTATATTATCTTCATATGAAAGCACTAAAATGCTGGGCTTCTAATCTTTTCATGTATTCATTAAATACAATTTTGTATTTTAAACATTGGGAGAAAACTTGTGAGCCTCCAAATGTTCCTTAACTCTTACCATTGACCACTGCTAGCCGTCCAGACAAAAAACATAATAAGATGAGTTAATTCTATTTTATTGTAAACACTAACACAATTTTGCATGTCTGAAGGGTACAAACTTCCCGGCACTACTTTTTAATGTCTTGATTAAATTAGGGAAGTCCTTCCTAATTTTCTTTTTCTGATCTTTATGCCATTGGTTCTCCAAGACAACCCATATATTCCATTGCAGCCATGTTAATAGACATAGAAATTTGCTAATTCAGCAAATTTTGAAGGCCATGCATAAGTTTCCATTCCATATTTTAAAAAGAACCTAAGTCATTGCCAAGAATAGTAGTGTTGTGTTAGTATTTTTTTTCTTGTGTCCTCTGCATTTCTTGTGTACATCTGCAAATTATCTTAAGGGAGATAGCTGAAACATACATATTTTTCTGAAGGTGAAATCAGAGTATGATTAATAATTGGTTCACTTTGTCAATTTAAAGATCTAAAGAAAATCTCTCAATATACGTAAATTAAAACAATATAATCATTGTCAAAATGTTAATAGAATCTAATATGGTGATATTAGCACGCTTGTTTTATAAATCTAAAAGACTGCTCTCAGATGTGGAACCTAGGAAATATGCTCCTAACCTTTAAATTCATATCTGCTAGGCTATTGCTAACACAATAATAAAATATGTCTTTCTGTTGTAACAGAGAGCTTTATGTACTTTGCTCCATGATCCAGGAAATGTCACTGTAGTGATAGCAGAGAAGGACTTTCAGCTAGAAAGGACAAACTTGTCAGCATGCATGAAGGGCTATATTATAAATCAGAGGCATCTAGAATGATTCAAACATAAGCCATTTTGAGTGGTTTGTTCTTGAAACAAAACACCTGTGTACCTATAGCAGATTTTGAGAAAAGAACAATACATAGTGTTTAGTTCTAAATTCAGACCAAAATGTGCCCATTTACAGGTGTTCTTTATTGATCCCTGGTGATTTGATCATTATCTTATATCTTACCATTAGAACTATTGCTATTGACTGAGAGCAAGTGGGAATGATTTGGTGTGGGCATGGAGAGCAGGAAGAACAGATGTATTCCTGATTTGATTCAACTATTGTGAGAGATTAAGATAGAATGAGTATTGAGACAATTGAAGTCGGATGGCTAATAAAATGCGAGAGACTTATGACTGAACTATTATTGCAGAAGCTTTTGAGTATAAACTGATCTGTATGCAAAGAAAATTTTGGGTTTGCAGAAATTTTTTGGTGTTTATGCATTTATACATGCTCTGGTCTCTTACTCATAATTTGCTCAGAATTGCATTAAAATTCTGAATTGAAAATATTTTTTGTTTTGGTTGCTAGCAACATATAAGGGAGAGCATTGGTTTATGTTCTGCTGATACAAAGTACTTGTATATAAATAACAGAGTCTGATAAAATGGAAGAATTTGGGAGTGAGTGGCTTTTGTATTGTGGTAATATAATAAATTCCACTTCTGCAGCTGAACAGAACCAGCTGGGTTTTTTTGTTTGTTTGTTTGTAGGCAGAGTAGCTATCCTAATAGATTTTGTTTTCTTGATCTTTTCCAACTGTATATGTGGTTTGACATCTGGAATAGTACAATGCTTCAAGTGTAATGCCTGTGGACTGTGGAGCACTCAAACTGTCCCAAGCTTTCTGGACAAAATGCCACCAGCTTTGAATATTGTGATAGAATATTCTGAAGAGGTCATTTTGTTCCAAGTTCAAAACAATATAATTTTTATTTTGAGTACATCTGTAATGATTAGTACTTTGGACAATGTTAGATTAAATTGACTCATATTTTAAGAATGATTAATTGCAAAGTTATTTTTTAGGGTTTGCTAGCCAGCTGCTGGACAATCTAGCTGCATTATGCTTAAAGCACACAGCATCAGTAGGGAGTTAATTAAAGAGAAAAACATTACCTGTCCTTACAGGGGGGAAAATCCCTATACAGTCTTTTCTAAATGATCATATCTGAAGCAATGTTATAAATAACATGCTTATAATGGTCTCTGTATTTATAGAATAGTACAAAAGAGTGAGAAGGAAATATAATTAAGCATATCAAATGATAGAAAGTTAACATGAACTTGTGTTTGATACTGAAGGGAAATTATGTTAATTCTGTATAGATTCTTTTGACAAATAAAATGCAGATTTTTTTTCTAACTACAGTATTTCATTATAAAAATGTAATTTGGAAAATGGCAATATAATAACCCACTAAACCACAGGTAGTTTTTGACTTATAAGCATTCATTTATTTTATTTATTTATTTATTTTATTTATTTATTAAAATTTCTATGCTGCCCAACTCCCGGGGGACTCTGGGCGGCTAAAATCAGGTATAGAAACAAATAATAAAAGCAATTTAAAAACATGTTAAAATACTATCAATATTTAAAAAGAACTTTCACTCACACATGCATATTTAGTGATTGTTCAAAGTTACAGTGACACTGAAAAAAAGTGACTTACAACTGTTTCTCATATATATGACCATCACAGCATCCCCATGATCATGTGATCAAAATTTCAGCTCTTGGTAACTGGCATGTATTTATGATGGTTGCAGTATCCTGGGGTCATATGATCACCATTTGCAACCTTCCCAGCCGTCTTCCGGCAAGCAAAGTCATTGGGGAAGCCAGATTTGCTTAATGACATGATTCACTTAACTGCAGTGATTCACTTAACCATGGCGAAAAGTTGTAAAACTGGGTGTGACTCACTTACCAACCATCTTGCTTAACAACTGAAATTCTGGTCTCAGTGGTGATTGTAAGTCAAGGACTACTTGTAATTGTTCTTTTGAAACAGGATGGATTTGTTCTATTTCTGAGAAGTTAAAGGTGAGCATTTATCAAGATGACAGCTTAAAAACTAACAAAAAACTGCATATTATGTTTCCTTTAATAGACTAACATGGCAATTTTATTGAAAGTTGAACCTTATTTTTCCATGCTTTGGTATTATTTAGTGCTTGTAAATTGAAATGACAGCATTATTAGTTTCATTAATAAAATGTTCATTTAAAATTATTTTTATTTCTAATCTTTATATTTGAAAGGTTTAGCAAATTTGTGTCAAATATTAGCATCATTAAAAATCCCCAAAATGGACTTCCGGCTGTGCTTCCGGTGGTGTCGGAGGCGAGAACCACGAGCTCTGCGGCCCCGTTCCAAGCTCTTCCCGTTGGAGGGCTCCAAAAGGAGCCATAGCCATCCTGTAGGAGTGGTGAAGTAAAAGGGGCACCTCGCAGGTTGAGGTGAGCAGCATCTCTCCTCCCTGACTTGGAAAACCCCCTCATCTGAAGACGAGGAGCAGCGGCAGTCAACATGACTGCCATGAAGTTGGGGACAGCCAAAGCACCTAAGAAAGTGCAGGAGTGAACAGAATGAACAGTGATTGTTTCTGGGTGAGACAATTCTTCTTCTATTCTAAAATTAACCCCAAGGAAAATAAGAAATTCGTGATAAGAGAGTCCAAAAAGATAATTGTTTAAGCTGTGAAAATAAGCACCTTTGAGATCTATGATGAAAAGTAAGTCAAGAGTGCCATCTACTGATGAAAGGAAAAGTGACTCCTAGACTCCTGGAAATTTACAGAGGAGGAAAGGAATATCTGATATCCGGTGGAGGCCTATGACCTTTAACTGTTATTGTCTTACATTTACATTTACTTACATTCTTTTATCAAAGAAACTCATGGAAATTAGAATAAAAGACCAAAATCATAGAGCAGATTCAAAGAATTTGGAAAATAGCTTGGATTATTAGAATATGGAGTGAATGTTGGGATTGGCCCATCTAAATAAATGACTTTGCTTTGAAATAAATGGCTTTTTATTGAAATTAACATCTGCTGGAAAAAAGCAGCATGGAAATCTGAGAGGAATGTGCCATCTACTAATGATTGGAAACTAATAATTTTGAACCCTTCTTGAAATAGTTTGAGACTTTTACTGTTTAATGTACTTATACTGCTATCATGAGGAGTTGAAGGAACAGATGTGGAAATGAGAGAACTTTTTAATGATGACTTTGTTGTTCCAAAGTATTAAAATATCAATGGATGATATAGATGAGAAAATGGAAAATATTCTGCAAAGAACAACGAATAAAGACCAAACTGCCCATGAATTGGTGGAAACAACAGAAAGATTGGATGAAACCAAAAGTGGGTTCATCCCCGGTTTGCCCGAACTGGTAGCAACCCGCTGGTGATGTCACAATGACATCATGGAACTGGTTCGGTCAGCACTGGTCCGTGGGCGCCGCCATCTTTTTTTTTGAATTTTTAAAAGAATTTTTTAAAATTTATTTTTTAGAATTTATTTTATTTTATTTTTCTTCTGAGCATGCGCAGAAGCCGAGTTTCTGGCACTGTGCATGTGGTCACAATCTTGTTTTTGACTTTTTTTCCGGCACTGCACATGTGTGTGCGCACAAAGCATGTGTGCACCCATGAGGCATGGCCACGTGGCATGGGAGGAAGCGAACTGGCAATGAGGTAAGTTAGAACCCACCCCTAGATGAAACAGACTACTTAAATCAGAAAATTGACTACCAACAGAGAAAAAACATGGATCAGAAAAACCAACAAAGGAAGCAAAAGCTCGATGATGAGGAAGACCAGACAAATGGCAAGCAAAAGGAGCGGAAAGAACAAATGAAGTGGCAATATCAACAAACAAATCAAGGACTGGAGCAAAAAATAGGACTGACAAATCAGCTGATAAAGGAAGAAAAATCAAAGAAAATAAAACAGATAAATCAACAATTAGACAGGAAGACATATTTTATAAGGAGATTGAGACATGGGCAGCAGACATTTTGGAGAATTGCCAGCATAAGTTTGAACTGGGAGAAATGCTTAGACTGAACAAGAAATATATAGATAAAGATAGAGATAAAGATGAGAAGTGTGGGAAGCGAGTAAAAAAATGGAAAAAAATTGAAGCACTAAAGAGAATAAGAGATGATGGATAGAAAGAATTGCCTTTTAAACATTAAGGGAACTTGTTGTAAGCAGATAGACGCAGAAATAAAATTAGATAGGGGAAATATTAGAACATATATTTTAATAGAATAAACAAAAATAATAGGTTATAGATGTTAGGTGTTTTTTTTGTGTTTAAATAATATTATGAGGATCACCTAAGTTTGATGAATGTGATAAAGATTACTAACATTGTTATTGTAATTTGGATTAATATGAATGATGCCCAGAGTCAACACTGTCCACACACAATATGGATGTATATTTAAAAAATAAAAATAATAATTTAAAAAATCCCCAAAACTTTGCTTGTTCACTTTGTATTAGGAGGATGTATATACAACTGTTTAAATATAAGTATTCATGAACTTGATTTCTGCTAAGGTTCTTTAAAGACAATGATCTAGTGCATGGGTGTCAAACTCGATCGGATCACATGACTTTACATGAGATATCATGATGTTTTTTGCCTTTGTGGAACTGGGGTGGGCATGGCCTGCGTGTGATGCATCTGGCCCACGGGCCACCAGTTTGACACCTGTGATCTAGTGGCTTTCAGCCTGTTCAGCTTCTCGTGAGATCTTGCAGCAATAAAATATATTGTACAGTGCTATAAATCTTCTGTAACACTTTAAAATGAAGCAGAAAAACAGAAGCCCCTCTACATGGAGGGAAAAAAATGGAAGATGGATTCTCTAGGGAAAATATTATCATAATCCTGGTTGAAATCCCCTAGTTTAGCAGAACAAAGATATGACTAGAACCCAACCTCTAAGAATATCAGTAGACTGATGTTTAAGATTCATAAGGACAAGTAATGTTTATTAAGTAAGGTAAATGTTCTAACAGGAGGTCAGAGCTTCTGAAGTTTCTGTTTTCAGAGTGGGCAAAAAGGATTAACCTGAAGCGAAGAACCTGAGAGTTTTCAATCTTTTTATTGTGAATGCAGGAAAAGCAAAATAACAAGAAACAAATTTATCTAGTTTTCTGTCTCTGTCTAACATTCTAAGAAAAAGGTGTAAAGAATCAGTGCTACTTCAACTCTAAGGGATTCTGGATTCTGAATCACCTGTTCAGAAGTTAAATACAATGGGTCAATAACCCAATATATCTCATCCTAGATTTCAAAAAATAAAGAATAAACTTATGATTTGCTGTCTTGACAGTTTAGAAAATCTGTAGATTGCAAATGGCTTCTCATGGTTGTATAACACCAACAGAAATATGGCTGGGGCTACATAAATAAATAAATCTTAGTAATTGAAATCATTTGTGGATATTGTGCCCAGTGTCATGGTTTTTTGATGTGACTGTATTTTGAATTTGTCCCGAAGAACAAATTAAGAGAATAGCAAATACGTAAATAAAATAAATTCCTTCCTGTTTGATTTTCTTTCATTTTCTATTTTGGGAAAGAGAGAAACATTTTCCCACATTGAGCAAAGAGATGAAGTGTTTTCTGAGGCATGCCTTTGTGCATTTCTAGATGGAAAATGCAAATGATGGCTCAGTGCACATAAAATAATTAGATAGAAATGTGATTCATTTATTTTTTGTACTATCAGGATGCAGCGTGAATTAGGTCACGAAGAAAGGAAGAATGAATCTGCCAACAGTTTTAAATTACTTTTTGGAACAAACGGTAAAATTGAGATGAAGTTTGCATAGTATGAATGGACCAATTTAGGGCCAAGGTAAATGTTACAATAGCAGACTTAAAGTCAGGTTGTTAACAAATTCGTGTGAAACTAGTGATAGACTGGGGAGTGGCGGAAGGGCAGGCACAATTTAAATAGTACAAAATTCTACACAAGCAGAATTTGAATGTTTCCTGTCTATTTTTTTGTACTATAATTTAAGATGAAAGTGAAATGGCTTCAACTCAGTTGTTGTTTTCTTCCACAGAAGATAGCTTCTATGGCAATTGAGAGTATGGTTCCTGATGAGGTAAAGCAGAATTGGGTGACCTGTAAGTCCAGGCAAATGGTGTTGCATCTCGTCTTCCATCATCCTGTTTGCTATTGTCTGGAGCATATGAAAAATTGTAGATAAACCCTTTGCCATTCTCAAAGTTACCAATAATGAGTAAATACAGAATTCACTAAAGAAGGTTGCTGACTTTTCATTCAGATTTCTTTTCTAAGCTATATAGAGGCCTTGTAGCAGCCTTAGAATTCTGAGAACATGTAGAAATTCTCAAAAGTAAGTGTGGGGCTTAAAAGAATTTGCTTTTCATAAATCAGCTCCCATGCTGCAAAATATCCATTTCCTAATAGGTAAACCGGCGTTATCATTGCCATAAGTAAGAACAATTTGGTTTCTCTTCAAGGTCAAGACTCTCAAGAGATAGTGACATCCCATCGTATGTTGGGAAATTGTTTGAGGTAACCAGTTTTTCTAAAAGCATATCACTGGAGTTGATGAATTGCTGGAAATTGTGCCCTCTCCAAGTTTATGAGATCAGAGGCAAATCTGAAATTGCTGCAGTTAAGACAGAGTGAGCACCTATCATTAAGAACTGGCAAGATTAAAACTTCTCGTGCATTAATGACTTTTGTGGAATAACATTTCTGCAATAATGAGAGGAAGCCAACAAGTAAAGAGACATTTATTCAGCAATGAGTGCATTGAGAAGATTATATTATTTACACGCATACCTAGTACATTGTGTTCATTTGTGATCAGTTTTTATGTTTGCTGTTGTCTTATAAGTTTTACATATTTTGTACATTCAAAAGCACTTTGTTTTCAATACAGTTTTGGGGGTTTTTTTAGAAGGTGGTGTGGTCATTTCCCCATCCTGTACTATGATGACATAATTACCTTGGCTTCCTTGCATGTGACCTATCCATTTGGAGATAAGTCTTGTTTTTAATCTCTTCCTACATTAGGGAATACCTCCCAGAGATGTCCTGCTTTGGAGATTTATGTTTGTCCTTCAACTTTCCTCAGCGTTCATCGAAACTAAAATAATCTCATGGAATTTCTTTCATGTATATCCAATAGCATGGACCACCTCTTCTTGATTATTATTTGGACTAGACTGCTACCACAGTAGTCAGAATCAGTTTCAAAATACAGACTAAACTGTCAGAAAGTGACTATTCATCTTGGACTTCTCTTGGCTTTCTCTCAGCACTAGTCTTGCTATATCAAATTATTAAAGTTAATCACAGTTGGAACAGTCAGAAAAGAAAAAGAATGAATATTCCCTTCTGCTCCCTCTAATCATCCACAATGAATTTTGTATTTGGTTTTTTTTCAGACAGGAGAGCACATTTGCAAACAAGCCACTAGATTTATTATAAAAGAACAATTATGAGGTCTGTGTGAGGCACAGGGGCATTTTTGCAAAACAAGCAAACAAAAATACCAGAAACTGGTGTGTTACTTTGTGGAATGCCAGTCTCACTACTCACTCAATAAAACATATAATCAATACAAAATATAATCAGTTTAGGCAGAAAGTATATTAAAAACCAAATAATGAGTCGAGACGCATCATCCATTGGAGAAAAAAGGGGGGGGGAGAAAAACAATTGAGAGAAAAACATTTGAAGAAATAAACTAAATGGAAAATTTAACATTAACATTTCCCTCCATTTTATTAATATTTGATTCCTTGCTTTTTATATTTATTAATATGTTTATAATTTATTTCTGTTTCCATTTCAGCTCTGGGGTGCTTTAAGGCAATATCACCTCCGTAGATACAAAATATTGTAAAATAGCTAAGAACGAAGTTAAAAAGACTTAAACTACTATCAGACGCAGATAGCTGAAAAATGTAAGAAGCAAGATTTCAGAAGGACATATTTAATATTAGTCAGGATTAAAACATAATCTTGAAAGTAGGTTCACAGACAAATTACAGCAAGCCAACTAAGATGGGGATGTTTCCTATCATATGCCATTCTCAGTGTTTCATTGTCTCTTTACACCCCTTATACCAGTGATAGCGAACCTTTTTGGCACCGAATGCTGAAAAGGTTGCACAGAAACATTGCACACACTTGCTCATCGGGGCCATGCTCTTAAAAAGCTGAACTTCCGGGTCCTAGCGCGCATGCACGCTTGACGATCAGCTGGCTGATGTGCATGCGCACACCGGTTTTTGGCACTGCCGTGCGCACAAAGGGATCATGCTCCAGAAAAGCCGAACTTTTGGGTTCTGGCATGCATGTACACCCAACAATCAGCTGGCCAGCATGCGCACACCGATTTTCGGCACTGCCGTGCATGCGAAGGACAGTTGATCATCACACATGCATGCGTGCCAGAAACCCGGAAGACAAGCAGGCAAGGCTGTGCATGCCAGGTGACATGGCTTCACATGCCACTTTGGGCAAGAGTGCTATAGGTTTGCCATCCGGCCCTACACTCTTCTTTCCAGAAAAACAATGGCTTTCTTTCTGTACCCTAATTTTTATAGATATGTATGTTATTATAAGTAAGTACAGTTAAATTACGTTTGTATATGAAAAGTTAAAGCATCAAAAGGAAAAGATATGCAGAAGCAACAATCTATTTCTTGCATTTTCAAAACAAGGTCCTTCTTTTCCTGTTACTTTTGGTATTCACACACTGAAGTGACTGCAGAAACACTGAAATAGTGCTTTTGAGATGACATTATAAAAAAGCTAGCAAAATACCTCTTGAAAGCCCATTTTGATTTATTTATAATTTTGACTTTTATGACTGCCTAATTGAAAAAAACTTGGGAAGGCTAACAAGGGTTAAAAATAACAAATATAAGCAATTCAGGGTAAGAATAGAAATAGTCCTTACCAAAAGCCCATCGTAAGAGTCAGATCGTCAATGTTTTCTTGAAAACAAGGAAGATTACAGCTATGAAGACCGTGGATAAAGATAAACACATACCTTTGGATTTCACAATATGACATTATTAAATAGACAAGACTTGTAGTATGCCAACCCTTTTGAATCTTACTGGATGGGCAGAGTCAGGAGGAGAAAGGTAGGTATGCAGGCTCGATGCCATGTATGTCTTCATAAGTCACGATCATCAAATTATATATTAAATCTACTGGTAACTAGTACAACTTGTTCAGGAGATCCTGTCTGAGACAATGAATTTCTTGAACAGACTGAGCTGAGAGGTGCCCATGCTTCGGACAAATAGCTAATAAACTGCTAGAGTTAATCTGTAAGAAAACTTCAGGCAAAATAGACATGCTTTGGGTGATTTAAGAAGAAAACATATCAAGAAAACATACCTTTGGAATTTTGAAGTATTTTAATCTGATGAGAGATAAGTAAGCAAGTACAAATACGACATAATTTTTTTGCTACTAATCATAATGAAAACATTTCCTCAAACAAGGTTGTTAACCTTTAATTTGAAGAATGAGTGAGAGGGCATTCCCCTCCCTTCTCCCAACTATTCTGTGTAGCGATGTGCATTGTGATAACTGGCACTATTGCTCAAACTGTCTTCTTTTGGGAAGACCAGGGGACATTATTACTCTCACACTGTCCATTCTTTTATTGGTCTTTGGCTGAAATCTTTCTGAGTCTACACCTTAAAGGAGTCTTAGAGTTTTGTCTCAAACTGTTTTGTGATTTTATGACAACTATGAACCCCATAGCTCTTCTTTGTATAAAGAAAGTATTACCATTATTATTTTTGTTAGTTATTATCAATTTCCTGCTAAAAATAAGGCAGTATACTTCAGGCACTATTATATTCCTCCTAGGTTGATATACTTCAAGTAAAGGCTTAGGCAAATAATGTCTACTTTCTTGGAAGCAAGAATCTTTTATGAAATGATGATATTGTATTATCTGTATTATAATGAGACATTTTTTTTCTAAATGTATTATAACCAGGCAAAAAGTTCATATTAGACTTTTAGATGTGTGTTTTTGATGTTATGATCAAAGCAGAAACCATATTTTTGTACAAACTATCATTTTTGTGATTGTGTATATATATGTGTGTGTGAACCATAATTGCTCATACTTATAGTTGCAATTCTCTATTTTCTTGATTTATTCATCCTTGGAGTCTTAGAAACTTCAACATTATTATTAAAAAATAGTGTTGTTGGGATTACAATATTATAATCACAGTATAGGGATGTTAATTCCATATCATTCTGGTTGCTTTTAAATATTCCAATAAGGCATATAATGTGCTTATTATGTGCCTTATTGGAATATTATATCATATTACATAATTCATTTTATATCATATAATTTACAAATGTGCACTTATTTTAATACAAACTCACAACATGTAGCTGTAATTCATCTTGGAAATCTAGTATCTTCAACAATTATTTTTATCATTTACACACGTTTCCCTATTTTAAATCTTGTATCAATAACATCATAAATATCTCTTAAATTGATAATGGTGAGAATATGAATATGATATTTCCACATTATCTTTAAGATAATGTTATGGTAGCTATGATACCATTTTAATGTACTTATATTCCCTTAATTCTGGAAACTTCTAAATGGCCAGGCAAAGGACGCTATTTAACAACTTGGACATAAAGTTCAGTTGGGTAGATATATAAGGATTAATTTTATGCTATGAAATACAGTTAGCCTTCGATTTATGACCATTTGTTTAACAAACATTCAAAGTTACAATGGCATTGGAAAAAGTGATATATAACCAGTCCTTGCACTTATGTTTGTTACAGTATTCGCATAGTCATATGATCAAAATTCATGAGCTCGATAATCTATAGTTATAGCATCCCAAGGTCACATGACTGCCACTTACAACCTTCTGACAAGCAAAGTCAATGAGGAAAACCAGATTTACTTAACAATTGTGTGATTCATTTAATAACTGCACCAACAAGGGTTTTAAAACCATACATCTATGGGGATTCTCAATCATCCAGGTAATGGTTGTCTGGTTGGTTTTCTTTGTTTTTTGTTTAACATGTTTTGCTTCTCATTCAAGAAGCTTCTTCAGTTAGAATTGAATCGAAGGATTTATATTTCTTGCAGCCATCTGGTGGTTAGCAGTCTCTCTGAGTGTTGTTCTGGCCACATGGAGGTTTATCTGTGCTCTCAGGGTTACCTGAATAGTGCAAATGGGTGTGGAATCTTTAAAAATATACATGATTTGCTTAACAAACATATTGCTTAATGACAGAAGTTCAGTCCCTCTTGTGATCATAAGCAGGGGTAGGTTCCTCCCAGTTTGGACCAGTTTGCCTGAACTGGTAGTGACCCACTGGTGATGTCACAATGATGTCACCAAACTGGATTGGTTAGTGCTGGTCCGAGAACGCCATCTTTTTAAAAAAAAATTTAATTTCAGATTTTTTTTCTTCAGCGCATGCACAGAAGCCAAGTTTCCAGCACTATGCATGCATCACCATTTTGTTTTTGGCGGATTTTTTTTTTAGTTTTTTGCACTGCACATGCGCATGAAGCGTGCGTGCACCCATGACATGCGGCCACGCAGCACGGGAGGAAGCGAACCGGCAGCGAGGTAAGTTGGAAACCCCACCTGGTCATAAGTTAAGGAGTACTTGTAAGTGGCATTTCCATCTAATGCATTTCTGGATTTTCTGGAATGTATGGATGCCTTCTTACTAATTATTGGATATCTGCTCAAGCTATACAAGATACATACAAAACTTTAAAAAAAATGCTTCTTCTAGTAACCACTTGGTTCATGTGACCAACTGAATCACAAAAATCCATCACAATTAGCCAGCTGTATCATCTGAGTACAGCCCTTGTGATTGGTTTATGATTCACCAATTGGCCTAAATCACAAGTTGGCAGATCAATAGAGACATTAACAGCAGGTTTTAAGGACCTAGGTTTATACTTTGAACTAGATCTTCTGTTTTATACCCACATTCATCATTTATAATAACTATAATGCTTTTTTCCCTTGAATTTTAACCTTCCTTGCATGTCATAATTCATATTTTTCCCAAGTCTTGCTTCCTTCAACATCCTTACAATACCTTTGGTTCCCCCCTCCAACTTCTGCATTAGAATAATAAAAGAGTTATGGGATTGATTTTAATGCTACTAATTGAAAACAACTTGCATGTATCTGATTGATATAATAAAGGCATTAGGAATCAGTCTAAGTTGATCTGTAAAGAAGCTGAAGAGACTGACCAATTTCAGCCTCAGCCTTTGCCATAAGTAAATAGCTGAGGACAATACACTTGGGAGATACAGACATAGATGATCCAAAACCTAAGCTAGGTAAGATGTTGAGCCCAGAAACCTATGGCAAATTACAAAGAGAAGAGCAAAGGAAGTCAAGGTTTCCCTGAGAATAAGAAGCATGATTCTGCTAATTAGTCAAGCTAATGAAAGGAAAATGGCTTAGAGCAGGGCTGTCAAACTCACAGCCCACAAGTCGGATGTGTCACATGCTGGCCACGCCCACCCCCGTTTAGCGAAGAGGGAAAAGTCCTGATATGTCACGTGACAATGATGTGATGACATGAGTTTGACACCCATTGCTTAGAGTGACTGGCTCTTTGGGGCAAATAAAATTAAAATTTTCTATCTGTGACTGCATGTTGTTGCTGAATCATATTTAATATCAGATTGGAAACAGACCACCTTTACGGAATTTGAGTTTTTTGTCTCCAGATTATTTTGCTAAAGTAAGCTTTTTGAATGTTTTCTACATAGAAAGCTTTGATCTTGGTGGAAGATTTAAGACTTGTACGAAGTCGCCAGCATCCGGGACTCCTGATGGATGAAGGGTCAGTTCCAATACCTCATTGAATGGAAAGGGTATGGCCCGGAAGATTTCACATGGGAGGATGCGGCCTCTGTTCACGCTCTGGACCTGGTTCATGCCTTCCACATGCAATTCCCCTCGAGACCGCATCCAGACCAACAGACCCGGGGGAAGGGCCCTGCAGTGAGGAATAGTGTTGTGGCTTGCCCGTGTCCCGTGCAGCTGGTCGAGGATCCAGATGACCTAGAGCTGCCCGGGACATGGCACTATCACCCTGTGAACCTGGCACCTGAGTCTGACAGCGATGAGGACTCAGTGCCAGAGGAGGAAAACCAGCCAGGGCCTTCTGCACCTTCTCAGCTGGTGCAGAGTGAGTCCTCAGAGGAGGAGGAGCCTCTGCTGGATGCTAGGGCTCGCAGAGCAGCCAGCAGATGGGATTGGCTTTATAGCCGGAGGTCTCCTCACAGATAAAGCTGAGGGCTAATGGGCCATGCCCTCAGGCTATTTAAGTCCTGGAGCACGCCTGAATTGTTGCTGGAAGCAACACCTGTGTTCTGCGAGCATTCAAGATGTCTTTGTTCCCACTCTGAGTTCTGTATTTGGAAATTTCATCTCATTTGCTTTTGGATTCCGGGATTCCTGCCAACTCCAGTGAGCAACGAGATAAGAACTAGGTAACTGTCAGCTTTGCTTTGAACATTTGAACTCTGGCTGAAAAGCTCACGAAGATAATATTCAACCAAACTCTTGTGCCATTTGTTTCTGGACTTTGAAAAAACACTGACTCTTTACTAAGAATATTTATTAGTAAAACTTCTTGTTTTCCTTTGCAAATGGTTGTGTGCATGTGTGTCTTTTCTGGGGGTTCCTGTGCTGGGACACAACATTGACAGGGGGACAGAGGTCGAGCCCTAGGCCCCTGATTTGCGCAGGTGCCTCAGGGCTCGGTCATCTGCATGAAACCGCTGGGTGAGATCATCCGATGACACGGGGTGAGGTATCAGCAGTATGCTGATGATACCCAGTTGTACATCTCCACCCCGTCTCAATTCAGGGAAGCAGTGGATGTGATGTGCTGATGCCTGGGCAATGTTAGGGTCTGGATGGAAATGAACAGGCTCAAGCTCAACCCTGATACGATCGAGTGGCTATGGATATTGCCTCCTAGGGACTTTGTTGACTGCCCCTCCTTGGTTCTCGGGGGAGAGAAATTAACTCCCTTGGAAAGTTGGAGAAAAGAAAAATATTTCTCTTGTCTTATTGCTATTTTCATATTTTAGGCTACCCAACTTTAAGTTTACTACTTTCACACACAAATTTAGTCTTTCTGTTGCAAAACTGACTTTAATAAATCCATTGACCCTTATATTCCTGCTAACATAAACATTATACTTTAATGCGGACAAAGATATGAGTAAAGTTTATGTGTTAGATTTGATAATGACCAGAAGGAAAGTCATAAAGAAGACGAACTCTGGTTCTCAGAAGCCTATGCAGCATTGCAAATGATAATGAATGTTAGGAGTGATAATCCAACAATTTACCGCACTTGGACCAAATAGGGCCAGGGTTAAGGTTAGGGTTAGCCTGTTTTAGAAAAAATACTGCTCTTAACAACAAGTGATGTCCTGGTGCCTGGACGCTGTGCGGATCTGGATGGGGAGAAACCGACTCGGGCTCAACCCTTCCAAGATGGAGTGGCTGTGGTTCCCAGCGTCTCGATATAGTCAGATGATTCCATCTCTGACTATCGGGGGCGAGTCTCTAGCCCCTGCCGAAAGGGCTCGCAATCTGGGTGTCCTCCTGGATCCACAGCTGTCCTTAGAGGACCATCTGACAGCTGTGACCAGGGCAGCCTTTTATCAGGTCCGCCTGATACACCAGTTGCGGCCCTTTCTGGATCGGGATTCCCTGTGCACAGTCACCCATGCCCTGGTCACGTCGCGTCTGGACTACTGTAATGCTCTCTACATGGGGCTCCCCATGAAGAGCACCCGGAGGCTCCAACTGATCCAGAATGCAGCTGCGCGGGTGGTTTCGGGGGCTAATTGGCGCTCCCATATAACACCCCTCCTGCGCGAGCTGCACTGGCTTCCGGTGGTCTACCGGGTGCACTTCAAGGTGCTTGTTACTACCTTTAAAGCGCTCCATGGCATTGGACCTAGGTATCTCCAAGACCGCCTGCTGCCACAAACTGCCTCCCATTGACCAGTGCGCTCCCACAGAGAGGGCCTCCTCAGGGTGCCATCAGCTAAGCAGTGTAGGCTGGTGACGCCCAGGGGGAGGGCCTTCTCTGTGGGAGCACCCACCCTCTGGAATCAGCTCCCTCCAGACTTAAGAACCATCCATGACCTGTCCACTTTCCGCCGTGCCCTCAAGACATATTATTTTTATCAAGCCGGACTGGCGTGAAAAAGTTTTTGGGGTTTTTAAAATTTTAAGATTTTACTAAATTTTAATTGTATTAAATTAGGGCCACATTGAATATTTTATTTTAATATGTATTTTAATGTTTTTTACTTGGCTTAAATGTATTTTAATGTTTTTTACTTGGCTGAAAAACCGCCCTGAGTCCCCTGGAGAGGGGCGGTATATAAATTTAATTAAACTTAAACTTAAACCTAAACTTAATAACTTAATGGCTGCAGTGATTCATTTAACAACTGTGTCAAGAAATATCATAAATTGGAGCAAAATTCACTTAACTATCTTGCCTAGCAACAGAAATTGTAGTCGTAAATTGAGGTCTACCTGTAACTGTGTAAAAAGTAACTGTGTAAAAAAGAAGCTGATACAAAAAAAAATCTAGCACTTTTTCTGGAGAGTTGTAAAGAGTCTCATGATAAAACTAGGACACTTTTGGATAGTTCCCAAAGCTTCCTTAAAAAGAAAGGAGATGACAGCTTTATCAAGAAAGATTATGTGCTACCGCATTCCCTTCCTTTAGAACAACTTCTGAGTGAGAAGGCAAAGATTCCAGTAGTCTACTCCCATTTTGCCCTACAGGGAGTTAACTGTTGAGATGAGAAACTGTAAATCTGATGAGAATATGCAACTTTTATTTTAGCCATAGCTGCAGTTCTTTAAAGCAAGGGACAGCTTTGTGCATATTTTAGAAATATACTAGCTGATAACCCAGGCATTGCCCATGTATTTATTTATCCCAATCCTGTATTAGACAACAGGGAACAGCCTTTGAGGTGATTATCTGCATTAGCAGGCACCTCCCCTGACAACTTGCCCTCTTTGCTTGAAGCTCGGGGCCTAGGGGGTGGGAGCTGGAAACTACCGTTCCCGGCAGGCTGCGCATGCCGCAGTCAGGGACCGAGCAGGCGTGTTGAGCCTGAATGGCCATTAGTATGGAGAGTCAGGCCTACACACACACACCCCTAGGGGTGCTAGGGGTGTCTTACCAGTATTTGTTTCCAGAAAGTAAGTCATCTGTGTACCAAGTTTGGTTGAAATTGCTCAAGGCTTTCTACTCCCACCTTGGTTTTACAATGGCACTGAAAAAGTGTCTTATGACCATTTCTCACACAACTTTTGCAGCATCCCCATGGTTAACTGGCAAGTATTTATCATGGTTGCAGTATCATGGGGTCATGTGGTCACCTTCTGTGACCTTCTGACAAGCAAAGTCAAGGAGGAAACCAGAGTCGCTTAGCAACCATGTTACTAACTTAACAATTGCAGTAATTCACTTAACAACTGTGCAAGAAATATTGTAAAATGGGCCAAAATGCATTAATAACTTTCTTGCTTAGCAACATAAATATTGGCTCAATTGTGGTCATAAATTGAGGATACAGTAGTATCCTTGGCCCATTTTACAATTATTTGGAATAATTAGAATAGATACACAGAATGTATGTCATCCCTTTGAAATAACTCCAGTCTACTGCTAAGATACCGAGTTGGTTGATGCAGAGCCTTCTCCCCGCTTGAATGAGCTGCAGTGGAAGAATTAACAATGTCCATTTGAATAATTTTCTGAAGATTTATACAGGTTTTCAAACTCTCTTCCTATTAGAGGAAACAAAAGTCCATCTGACATCATAAAGCATTGCTGAAGTTCTTCATATTTTGAAGGACAATCCATTGTATTAATGTGTGATGCAGTATAATTCATCATGCTGGAGGAACAATACTAATCACCCCTCTTGCTTGCAAAAGCCATTGTTCTTCAACTCTTAATGTATCAGAATCAATCTAAGCTCATTTATATTAATCGTGACTTGTTTGTATAGCAAACTGACAACCAAGAATAATATGCATGGATGCCATGCCACAATGCAGCGCTTTGTAAGCAGAGAGCTAGCTATTGTATTCTGAACTTTAGTAGTAGGGGATTTTTATTTTAAAAATAGATAGGTAGCCATATCCAAAAGATACACATAGTAAGCAATAACTTGCACTACCATTTCCTTAGTAGTAATATGTAGTATCCTATATGAGCTAAGCAGACGACTTTAGTGCATGCTATGAGAAGTATAAGCTATAAACTTGTTATCTACAGATGTTTCCCTAATGATTAAAAGACTCTCTGCACCAAGAAAAATATTATATATATATATATATATATATATATATATATATATATATATATATATATATATATATATATATATATATATATATATATATATATATATATTTGTGTGTGTGTGTGTGTATGTGTGTATGTGTATATGTATATGTATATGTATGTATGTATATATATATATGTATATATGTATATATATGTATATATATGTATGTGTATATATATATATATATATGTATATATGTATATATGTATATATGTATATATGTATATACGTATATACGTATATATGTATATATGTATATATGTATATATGTATATATGTATATATGTATATATGTATATATGTATATATATATATATGATAGCTTATTAGTAACCTTGATTATCACTAAGTGTTGTATCTTTTTATTCTTGATGAATGTATTTTATTCTCCTTATGTACACTGAGAGATATACACCAAAGACAAATTCCTTGTGTGTCCAATCACACTTGGCCAATAAAGAATTCTATTCTATTTTATTCCATTCTATACAGTGGTGGGTTCTAAATTAGATCACCACCGATTCTCGTGTGTGCTCGTGTGCACCTGCGACGCTTCTGCACATGTGCAGAAGAGTCCCGGGCGAGTGGGCAGAACCTCCCGCCGCTGCAGCTACCGGTTCTAAGAACCTGTCCGAACCGGGAGCAACTCCCCACTGCTGATTCTATATATGCGCCTAATCTAATGCTCCCTGGCTTTCACTTTCTAAAATTAAAAATGTTGGCACTTTCTCAGTTGTTGCACTACTGTGTATGATTTCTTCTCCATCGCCAATGTCATAGGAATACTTCCAGATGTTGCACAGCTGTTTCCTACAGGAACTATACTACCAGTAGCATAGCAATTGCCTCTATATCTCAGGTAAAAGCTTGCAGTGTTTCATGTTTCCTTCTATTTCACTTTCTCACTTGATTGTATATGCAGGCAAGCCCATGTATACATTCACAGTATACATAAGGTCACATGATATATGGTTATAATTTTGGGATTTCATAATTAAAAAATGATGACTTCACATGACAAGAATCCTATTTGTCAAAGCTATATTTCAACAGGAAAAAATGAAAAAGTATTCACTTACTGTGTTGTATGAATTCAGTCATTCTAGTTTGTAAGTAATAATTTAGAAATTAATATATTTGTAACACACAGTTATGGTACTTATAGCATAATCAGTAAACCATGTTTAACCAAACTAGCCATGGTGAAACACCATCAGAGATTTCAATCCTCGTACAGGCTTTCCTCTAACCTTTATAAATTAACATATAATAGACAAAATGCTGTTAGGGCTCGTTATAAGCAATTTTTCTTCTTCTGTTGAATCATATTCTGTGTTTGGAAATTGCTTGTATAAATCCCTGCAGTTTTCCTGGAAAGGTTTTTTAGAAGAGATTTGCCATTGTCTCCTCCTTAGAGATGATGGAAAGTGATTAATCACAGTCATCCTTCATGCTCAAGACAGGACAAGAATTCACAGTCTCTTGGTTTCTAGTCTGATGCCTTAACTACTACACCAAACTAGCCTTCCTATGTGAGTTTAATCACCGTCTATTCATCATGTTCCATTCATATGAAATATTATGAGAAAGTACAATTATTTAATAGTATTTAAAAACAGTAGATCTTACTTAGCGGTGAAATCTACTTACCTTCCCTATCGGCTCGGAAGCATGCACTTTCTCACCTTCTGCATATGCACAGAAGGCTTTGCGCATGGCGCAGAGGGTTAAAAACAAGAAAATGGCAACATCCGGGCGGGCGGGCGTAGCCTCGCGCTCCCGCCGCTACCGGTTCTCCGAACCACCAGTGGCCACCGCTACTGGTACACCTGAACTGGGCCGAACCGGTAGCATTTCACCCCTGATTTTACTCTGTTGTAAAACTTTCTTTGTGTTTAAGCTGTTTGGAAAATTGGACTTATTAATACTTATTAGCTTTTATATGGCAATGAACACTTTTCAATTCCAAAGAGCTTATAGAATCATAGGGATAGAAGGGACCTTGGAGGTCTTCTAGTCCAAACCCCTTACCTATGGCAAGAGACCGGAACAAATTGTTGTCCAATCTTATCTTGCAAACCTCCAGTGATGGTGCACGCACAACTCCGACTTAGAATTGTACAATTACAACTACAACTTATACTTGTGTCAGATATTAGAATAGGATACTTTTCAATCACTGTCCTCTTATTTTGATGTTCATAGGTTTAACATTTTAAAATCTTTGTCCTATGTCATTTGATGTTTCATTTTGTCTCCCTATTCCTTTCCATGAAAAACTGCTCAAAGAGCTTGACAATAAAGTTATTTAAGAATAAAATAGTCTCCAAGGGGTATTTTTTAAAATTCAAATCAAATACAAATCAATTCAAATGGTGAAACTGAGATAGTTAAATAGGCAGAGAAATGATTTGGTATTGCACAACAGATGAGTGAATGTTCTTTGTTTATTGCTCATGTCTGAAAGACCAAAGCTTTCAATCTGAAATATCACATAAGGTTTTTCAGAGGAGAAATTACCTCAGAAATTGGAATACATTTGTACAATGGGAATTGATTCATGTACAATTCAATATAACAAGAAAAGAACATGCAAAACATCTTGAGCTAATGTTATTAAAAGCCATGAAATAAACAATTAATTTTCTCTTGTGTTCCAAAGATTTTATGAAAACAGAATTTCTGGCTCTATAAAAATTTACAGAAGTGACAATTGTAGCTCCATTGCAGATTGGGCAAGCTCATAGTGAGTTCAACACTTTTTCCTATTCCATTTCAGGATTATGAAAAGGGATAGGAATTATTATTCTGGACATCATTCTCACCATTATCACTGAACTCTAGCAATACCTGAAGCGCCTGCTCAGTACTTTGTTTAGTGATATATTCCATATAAAAGCTCAAGGAATGTAGCTAATGTAAAGTTAAGCAATTACTGAAAATTATTATTATGAATTAAATGGAAGCAACAATACCTAATGTTTAAATTTATAAGAGGAACCAGAAATAAAACATATTTTGTTGGGTGGTAATGTGTACACATGGTCAGACAGGGACAAGTGTGATAGATACTTCAGTGAATTATGAAAATAATCTGCTGAGAAAAATGCATTGAAGCTTTACAACTGAAGTAATTTCTCTGTAGTTTCTCCGTAATTTCTCTGTAGATAAATGTGGCTTGTCCACTGTAAAATTGTCCATGGTAATCCAAAATCAGAAACTGATATTACTTTTTTAAAACTAGCAAACTTGATAATAAGACACACATTTTTATGAGCTCTGGCTCACTTCAACCCCCATGAAAGTCTATCTATGTGATTGCTAAGAGTAACATTGACTTGATGGCATATAATAAATTCAGCTCATCAGGAGTTAAATACTTTGGGATGAAATGGGAAAAAGGAAGATCTGGTGGTTACCCAGATGATGATTCTAGTATGGACAGATTAGACGTACCTTATCAATTAATAATTGCAACACTTTAAATAATCGTTTCTCCTTCTTCTGAATTCTTTATAAGGTTGGAGTTATGAAAAATGTACAACAATAGATTTTAAACTATGTCAGATGGTCTGAAGAAATTCAATGGGTTTTTAACAGATTATAATTATTAATTGGTTTGATATTTGTAATCTGTCTCCAATGATAGTTTCATCTGACCATTCTCTCTCCTTCCCACATTTCCCTCCTGTTTATTGGAATGCATTTCAGTGCTATATCCATTAAGCTACTTTATGAATCGTATGCAGTAAGTTGTAGCTTGCCACAGTTTATGTCTGCTTGGTCTTATAAAATGCTACCAGCTTCTTCTGATTTGCCAGTATAAAATGCAATTATTCTGGGTATATCTTGTGGTCCAATTAAGTCTTTTAATAAATAAATGCAGCCTAAACTATATAAATGTGAATTAGTTCAAAGAAAGTTGAGACTGGCTTGAGGAAGTCAGATTTCTTAGGCTTCTGCAGAGTAGAAATTTGGAATCTCAATATGTGTTCGGCTACTAGTAATGCACTATATGTGAAACTAGATTTGGGACAACAGAGAAAATCCAGCTGCTGTAGAATAAGCTTGAGAATCTCAGCCAAATCAACACCAGCTCTGAAGTAACTGCACTGGCTACCAGAAGACTTCCAGGCCCAAATGAAAATTGTGATTATTACCTTTAGAGTAGGGTTTTGGTTTTTTCTAAACCTTTTCCTTCTTTCATTTTCTTACCCTTATTTATTGAATGATTGATTTCTGCAGTTGATATGCCACTCAATTTCAAAAAGGCTCTGAGCAGAAAATATATAGAACAGAAACAGTAATAACTGTTTGGCCTCTGGGCTCTGCAACATTTAGTTTTCAAGTATTTGTTAGGAAATGATTTTTGTGCTTGTGGCACAAAGGTATGTTGTCTATACAGCACAGCATTTTTGAAGGCCTGCTTTTTTGTCTATTAATAATATCCGTTTAAGAAATAAACATTTTTCTACTATTCTGCAGATAATTTGAGAGATTATTCATTTAACAAAACTTATATTAATAAAAACATAAGAACCATGCTTGATCAGATAAAGTACCTCTTTTGTCAAATATTTTGTTTTTGTTATGGCCAACTAAAATACTATGCAAAAAACAGAAATGGAATATAAGCTCAATGGCACATAAACAATTAATAGTGGAGTTAATATTTAATCATCATGATAAGGGGGGTGGAGCCACGGCGGAGATGGCAGAAGAAAATCTGACTCCGCAAAAGATCTGAGTTGTCTCCGGCCATTCGCTTGAAGGAGATTGTCCCCAGAGTTTCTTTTTTCTCTGGGTGGAATTGGATTACATCAGGTACCAGAGGGTTGTGGCAGAACAACTAGCCACACACAGATAGTACCATTAATCTCCTTCGCGTCCTGGACTGTGGAGGCTGCCGCCCATTTTGGAGCGGCAGGGACGCTGTGAGGCCCGGTTTCTCTTAGGCCTGACGGAAGTTTGGAAGACTTGGAGAACCATCGACTTAAGCGATAGAGGGGCGGATTTGCCATCGACCGAGGAGGAGATGGCGAGCTTGGACGGTGTGCCTGCTGCTGATGGCTGGGAGCTTTGCTGTGCCTCTTCAGAGAAATCAGCTGTGGTGTGTATGAGGCTGGGCTCCGTTTTCCAATCTTGGCGAGGGAGATCGAGTACGATTTTGCGATAAAGTCCTTTTTCCAACGAGCGCTTCTGTAGTGGACTGATTGTGAGTGGATAAACTGTGGAGCACTTTGAGCTGGGCCTGTGGCCGTGAGTTACAGCTGCGACTTCCAGGTCCCCAAGGCCGACCATGGAGAACACCGCCGCCATTATTTTCATAGCGGCATAGCGGCGGCTCGTTCTGGGATTTATCCCCAATCTGTGTTATTTGGGGGAACATTTATCGAGTGCTAGCATTACCGCCACCTTTATCTGAGTTTTATCAGCATTTTGGCTGCTTGGTAGGGGTTTAATCTTGTATTAAACATGCATAGGGATATCTCCCGAACACTGCATTGCCCTCCATGGCCACCATTTGTATCCAGGGAGGCTTTTAGAACCTGAGGCGATTGTAGTCACTGTTGCCTTTTTTCCATCTATCACCATCTCTGCCTCTATAGGTGCTTCCGGTCGCTTTAATGACTGTTACAATCGAGATGAAGATGTGATATACTATTGGGATTACTGCGGTGACCAGCATTTTCCCCTGGCGTTTACGTTCCTTGCGGGGGAGCCCCCCTCTGGTAGAGTTCAATCAAATACCAAGTGGAGGGGGACTTTGGACTCCCAAAGACATATGAGTAGGGGAGACTTTTTATGACCCCTGGACTATCGACTCCCCGATGATTATTACTATGGTATGAAGAATGATAAAGGCATACAGATTTTAAGAACTGGAGACTTTTTAACCTTCCTGAAGTTTCTCCTTGGAAGACCTCAAAGACGCTGTATGGAAAAGGACAGAACAGTTGCGAGGCCGGGGCAACAGCAGGGGATCCATTTTTTAACACACCCTCATTTGGATGGTTTCTCCCTCTGTTTTAAACTTGTGAATCTACCTCTGATACGTTGTGGGTGTGGGTGTGTAAGATTACGACTGTTCGGTATATGAGTAGATTGAATGGTTGGAAGAAATGAAGAAGTCAGGTGTTTGGGCTCTGGCCCCCTCTGCTGAGTGTGGAAACAGAAGTGGAGGAGGTTTGGAGTCCAATCCCCGACTTAGAATGAATGGAATGGATGGCCTGCCAGGGAGAGGGAGACCAGTGGGGGGGAGGGGATCTCCAGTTGGGAGGAGAGTTGGAGCATTACGGTCATAATGGGGAGAGGTAGGTATAGCAGGAGCAGAAGGGTAGGCTTCTCTCGGGGAATGAGAACTCACTGTATCCAAGCGATTTCCTGTTCTGGCCCCTCTGGTTTGGTTCCAACTAGCTCAACCTGAGTACCTGGCAACCAGGGATGTCAGGACCCCGGGCTCAAGCTGCTGCTGTTGAATGCCAGGTCTATTACCAACAAAGCCCCCCTCGTACAGGATTTAATCTCGGAAGAGGGGGCGTACCTGGCATGTATTACTGAGACCTGGCTGGGCCAAGGTGGGGGGTTCCCTCTCAGAGATGTGCCCAGAGATGTGCCCAGTTCAGCATCAGCCATGACCCCAGGGAAGGGGTTGAGGAGTGACTATTATAGCTCACCAGAATCTTTGTCCTTGTAGGAGCCCTGCCCCGGAAATTGTTGGGTGTGAAGTTCTGAAGTTGGACTTAGGGGTTCAGGTGGGCCTTCTGCTGATGTACCTGCTTCCCAGCTGCATTGCAAAGGCCATGCTGGAGCTGCTCAAGGCAGTAACTGGGTTGGCGGTTGAGTTCCCCAGGCTTATGGTGCTGGGGGACTTCAACCTGCCTTCAGCCGGCGAATCTTCTGATATGGCTCAGGAGTTCATGGCTTCCATGACAACCATGGACCTGACCCAAGTAGTTCAGGGTCCGACTCATGTGGGAGGTCACATGTTTGACCTAGTGTTTCTCTCGGGGCAGTGGAGAGATGATCTAAAGTTGAGGGGTTTAGCCATCTCCCCTTTGTCGTGGTCAGATCATTTCCTACTGAGGTTGGATTTTATGGCTCCACTCCTCCTCCGTGGGAAGGCAGGACCGATTAGGTGGTTCCGCCCCAGGCGCCTAATGGAGCCCGAAGGATTCCAGAGGGAACTTGGGGAGATACCTGAATCTCTAGTACACAATTCATCCAAGTCCCTGGTGGCTGCGTGGAATAATGTGGCATCAGGGGCTCAGATCGGATTGCGCCTTTGCGGCCTCTCCGAGGCAGTGGATCCCGGAGAGCTCCCTGGTTCACTGAGCTCCCTGGTTCACTGAGGAGCTCCTGGAGATGAAATGCCAGAAGAGATGCCTAGAGTGATGATGGAGAACCAATAAAGCTGAATCTGATCGAACACTATTAAGAACCTTTATTAGGTCTTATTTAGTGGCGATACAGGCGGCAAAATGTTCGCATTTTTCCGCTCTTATTGCATCCGCCGATTCTCGCCCAGCTGCCGTGTTTAGGGTGACTTGCTCCCTCCTCAACAAAGGGGGGGGATGAGGAACACTTGCAGGGGAGAGCTGAGGAATTTGTTCAGTTTTTGGCGGATAAAGTCGCTCAGATCCGGACGAACCTGGACTCCGATTGGACAGGACCAGCTGAGTTGACAGGGATGGGTCTTAGTCCGGTTTTATGGGACAAATTTGAACCTGCCACTCCTGATGATGTGGACAAGGCCGTGGGAGCGATGAGTACCTCCACTTGTTTATTGGACCCGTGTCCCTCCTGGCTGGTTTTGGCCAGCAGGGAGGTTTCACACGGTTGGCTCCAGGTGATTGTGAATGCATCTTTGAGGGAGGGATCTATGCCACAACTGTTAAAAGTTGCGGTGGTTCAGCCCATCCTCAAGAAGCCTTCCCTGGACCCAGCAGATTTAAAGAACTTCCGTCCGGTCTCCAACCTTCCCTTTGTGGGGAAGGTTGTTGAGAAAGTGGTGGCGCTTCAGCTCCTGCAGTTATTGGAGGACACTGATTATCTAGATCCCTTTCAATCGGGTTTCAGGCCCGGCTACAGCATGGAAACTGCTTTGGTCACCCTGATGGATGATCTCTGGCGAGCCCGGGATGGTGGTTTTTCCTCCATCTTGGTGCTACTTGATCTCTCAGTGGCTTTCAATACCATTGACCATGGTATCCTTCTGCACCAACTCAGTGAGTTGGGAGTGGGAGGCACCGTTCTTTGGTGGTTCTCCTCCTACCTCTCCGATAGGACGCAGTCGGTGTTGACAGGGGGACAGAGGTCGAGCCCTAGGCCCCTGATTTATGGGGTGCCTCAGGGCTTGGTCCTCTCACCCATTCTGTTTAACATCTACATGAAACCGCTGGGTGAGATCATCCGACGACACAGGGTGAGGTATTAGCAGTATGCTGATGATACCCAGTTGTACATCTCCACCCTGTCTCAATTCAGGGAAGCAGTGGGTGTGATGTGCCAATGCCTGGGCAATGTTAGGATCTGGATGGGAATGAACAGGCTCAAGCTCAACCCTGACTAGACCGAGTGGCTATGGATATTGCCTCCTAGGGACTTTGTCGACTGCCCCTCCTTGGTTCTTGGGGGAGAGAAATTAACTCCCTCGGAACAGGTTCGCAATTTGGGTGTCCTTCTAGACCCACAGCTAAAATTGGATCAACATCTATCTGCTTTCAACAGGTTCACCTGGTGCACCAATTGCGACCTTACTTGGAGAGAGAGGCCTTACTCACGGTCACTCATGCCCTCATCACCTCACATCTGGATTACTGTAATGCACTCTACATGGGGCTACCCTTGAAGAGCATCTGGAGACTGCAATTGGTGCAAAATGCAGCTGCACGAGCCATAGTGGGTGTCCCAAGGTACACCCATGTAACACCTATTCTCCGCCAGCTGCATTGGTTGCCCATTAGTCTCCGGATGCAATTTAAGGTGTTGGTTTTAACCTTTAAAGCCCTACATGGCTCAGGGCCAGGATACTTGCAGGATCGCATCCTACCACATACCTCCCTACGACCAGTTAGGTCCCACAGAGTTGGTCTCCTCCGGGTCCCTTCAGCCAAGCAATGTCGGCTGGTGGGCCCGCAGGGGAGAGCCTTCTCTGTGGGAGCTCCGGCTCTCTGGAACCAACTCCCCTGGAGATCCGGACTATTCCCACCCTGCTGGCCTTCTGCAAAGCCATTAAAACATGGCTCTTCCGGCAGGCGGGGTGATATTGAGATCAATCCCCCATGTATGAATGTTGATGTGTTTTTAACTTTTTGTAATTTTTAATCATTTTATGGTTTTATATTGTTCTTATATTATGCTGTATGCCGCCCTGAGTCCCATGGGAGTTGGGCGGCCTATAAGAACCATTAATAAAATAAAATTGATAAAATAAAATAAAGCAGTCACTAATACCTTTCCTGAATTTGTTTCATCTTCTTTTCCTGAACTGTCCAGATCGGTTGTCATCAGTGTCTCTGTATCATTACAAAAAAATAACCCACTGAAAATAAGACTTTCCTTTTATTTTGATAAATGTTCCTGTAGTCAACTCTACCAGATAATCCTTCATTCTATCACTGTAGCATCCCTTTTTCCACTGTATATAACATCATTTTCAAAATCATAATTTTAAAAAATATGATTATGTAGTTTAATCTGTTATAGAGTGTATGTATGTATGTGATTTTGCTAAAATGGATTATAGTGCATTCTTTTTGTTCACTATCATAATTTAAACAGGATCTGTTTCCGAGTCACGAAGGAGACAGATCTTACATGCAACTTATGGGCTCCAGGCTATATATCCTATTCCATGCCTGTGTTTTGGGTATATATTGGCTATGTCATAACTGACAGCAGTGACCTACTCTTATCAGAAGGAAAATGTGAATCTTTTTCCCTTTTCTCCTTTGTGCCTATTGCATTGCAGCCACAGCCTTATAAGTTTGAACCGTAAATAAACCAAAGCTGAATATTTCTTTAATTCCTCTTTGTAATATTATGTAATTATTGCATGGTTAAAAAATAATTTGGGAAAGCATGGCTTTATGAAAAAAATTGTAACCTTTTATAGCTTCCCTTCCTGTCAGAGGCAAAGTCAATGTTTTTAGTATTGTTCCTTAAGTTATTTTCAGAATAGGTAAGTAGGTTGAGGTAGGTTAGATTGGGAAATAATGTCTGGATCAAAGTTAGCCCTTGAGCTTCATAACTGAACAGGGATTTGAATCTAAGGCTCCCCATTTCTAATTCAACACTCCAATGCATAACATATTTATCATGGACACTAAATAAATTTAATTATTTGAATGCTTTGGAATGATTTTCAGAACACTTAGCTCAGAAATGTCTTGTCTACTTTTTAAATGTCTTTAAGAGGTGTTGGGTTCAGGAGACAATGCATACTGGGGACAATGCATACTGGGAGACAATGCATACTGGGATACCATAGATATGTCCACAATGACCATTCATTCTTTATTGTAATGGACAATGCTTTATTTCAGAAAACTGCCTCATAGATGTATTCATTTTTTAAAAAAACTCACTTTTGTATTTATTTTTTTAAAAACTCACTTTTGTTCTTTATAGTTGTATTTGGTTAATCAAAAGACTCAAATATATAAATTTTTTTGAAATAATTAAAGCACTTTTTAGGTTTCAGAATTGTGAACATAATTGTCTTATAGAAAATTCAAATTATGAGATAGGAATTGGTTGTTTTCAAGGGACGGCTCTCAACTGATAATTCTTGGCTTGTTGGGTAAATATGTTAAAGTCTCCTTTAAATTATTTGACTGTGTCCATGTATTTTTCTTGGCAATAGTCTGGAAGAGGTTAATCATTGCTTAGGTCTTCTGGATATTTTTTCTTATTAACTCCCTTGATATTCCTTGAGACTTAGGGTGGCATTAACCAAATCTGTCCATTTTACCTTCCATGCCCAGAGAAGTTTAATCAGGTGCTGTCATCCAGTGAAATGCACCTACTAAAATAAATTAGAATATTAATCAAGGATATTCAAATTAATAGTGGAACAAGTTTGGAACTCATGCTATAGTCCACTTCAACCATGTCTCCACCAGAACACATGGCATCCTTAGTGCTATGAAGCAATATAACTAGGTCAGTGGAATAAAGTTACAAATTCTCAGCAGACTTTTCCCATCAACATGCTGAAGGTACAGATGGAAGGGTTATGAGGGCATATCTCCATCTCTCTCTCTCATTTGCACAGTCTGAAGGCCTGAAGAGAGCAATGGCTACAAAATAAATAGGAGAAATGCTGCTTTCTTCCTTTTCCAGCTCAATGATTTAAAGAAATCATATTGTTTTCATAACAAAGCATGAGAACAAATCTGTTTTAGCTCAAACAATATTGTGGGACATATTACATTTTTTTAAACACAGGCACTTAATTTACTACTCTTTAGCTTGTTTTTTTAATGTGTCTCATTTCACTCTCTGATAATTTGACCTTTTATTTAACCCTGTTATTATTTATTTATTTATTTATTTTTGTCAAGTACATGTTGGTAATACACATAGATATAACATTGTTTAAATACATAAGATGGGTACTGATAAGAGGGAACATTAGGACAGGGACGGTAGGCACGCTGGTGCGCTTATGCACGCCCCTTACTGATCTCTTAGGAATCGGGTGAGACCAACAGTAGACAGTCTAAGGGTAAAGTTTTGGGGGTTTGGTGATGAAACCACAGAGTCAGGTAGTGAGTTCCAGGCATTAACCACTCTGTTGCTAAAGTCGTATTTGTAAGAAAATAAACTAGTACTCAGGAATCTGGTCACTGTGAATGATTTCACTTGTGCTAAACCATAATAGAGGATTGTGTGAAGCAAACCATTGAGTTTGTAACCTCTGAAGTGCTTTATGAAAACATTTATGAACAGTTTTTGTTTGTTTGTTTGTTTGTAACATTTTGCAATATTTTGTAATGCAACCTTGTGCTTCCCCGCCCCCTTTATTATGAATGATCTTATTTGATCCATGAAAGGTGCTTATAAAATTATTATTGTTTGAAGTGAGGTTCTTAAACAGAATATGTTTATATAGTTTCATATACAAAGACAGACATTCTTTTGCAAAGTACACAGAAGTGCTTACAGTAAAACTGACAGCAGATTCAAGAGTGATCTTCTGATCTGGACACACCTTTTGTTAACGTTCAGTCATATGAGACTGAATTTACCCTCTTTCTAAAGGGGATGTTTTAGTTCAAACCCTGACTCAGAGTTCCTTCTGTTCAAAGGCATTTGCTCTTTATCTTTGTTGCCTGTGACAGCTGTTTCATTTTACTGATAGATGTTATGTCATCTTGCTGCTATCTAGCACTTCCCCCCCCCCCACTTTATGAGTGTTTTCTTCTGCAACTTTCCATTTCACCTCTTGTCTTTTCTATATAAATGATGGACTACTTAAAAATCTAGTATTCTTATCTATGAGCACAGATTGAGGGTTTCCTTCCCTCCCCCGTATTGCTAGTTATATGGCAGATGGTAGTAAAAGAGGGATGAAAACTTCAAAAGGAATGGGTCTGGTTTTTAAAAAGCAGGAACCTGCAAAACAAGTGACTGTAGGGCATGTAACTACTATGCTACTTAAAAAAAAAACACCCTGGGGTTTTAATCAAGATATACTTAGATGTCCTTTAGGTACAAAAAATTAATACAAACACAAGTCACCAATTAAAATGTGACTTTAGAAAAGGTAGTAGTATTTGTCCTTACTCTGGTGATGGTAGCATATAACTACGTAATTTTAAAAAAGTATGTGTTTGATTACTGAAAATTAAGAGAAGGAAATTTCCTAAGAAATCAGACATTTTTCAATTTGGTAGGTGGTAGAGTTGAATCATGCAGGTAAAGTGTGATTTATTAGCATGGCACAAAATATCTAAATATCTTCCAAATATAAATAGCAGCAAATTTCAGCAAAACCAGACCTATCAAGAGTAAGGCTGAAGGTCTATCTCTTCCAGAAACTTGAATGAAAAGCACGGCTTGGGAAATTATGGACAAATTTTGTTCAAATATGCTATCCTAAATTGTAATGTTATACACAGGAGATGTATCTCCAAGTTAGCATAGGACATGTATGTAGCTTATATTCCTAAGATTTTCTAAACTAACTGGTTTATGACATATAAATCCTAGGTTATATTGAGGCATTAACGCTTCAATGTCTAACATTAATAAAAATGTTTCTGAGTGCATTTCATGTTTTTTAAAAATATAGAAATCTAGAGAAAGCCTAGAAAAAGGAAAGCATATAGAACTGCACAATTGAAGCTTTAATAATATAATGTTTTCACATTAATATAATTTAAAGCTAGGTGTAAGCAATTCTATTAAAAACAAATTAATTTCCACTAGTGGTATTCAATAATCAAGATATTTTCTCAACTTGTCTTTTTCTTTCTGTCTTTCTTTCCTTCTTTCTCCTTCTTTCTTTACTTGTTGGTCACAAGGTTTGATGCAACTGCTAAAGGATAAGATATAAAGCAGATGGAATCAAATTTGATGAGAACTATTTTTTTTGCCTTGTGAGACCTTGTTACCTATAGTATACTGAAAGAAAGAAGGGTGAGTTTCCACAGCATCTTCAAGGCCAAAAGCAGTTTCATGAAAGCTCTGGTTTAGGATTAGTTTACCCTGTTCACTCCTTCACTTTCTTTCCTTTTCCTAGCAAACCATGTCGTAGAGAGGATGCAAAAGACAAATCATATATTTTAAAATAAATACTTCCATATATTAATGTTGCTATAGTCAGATAAATGGTGGCTATTAAAATGTAATCTTCATATTTATGGTACAGAGTAGCCTGAAGATTTCTGGCAGAATATTTTAGCATTCTGCTAAAATTTGTAGCAACTACAATGACAAAGACTAAAGAAACTTGCATTCCATGAAGCCTTCTGCATATCGGGCACAACAGATGTCTATCAGCAATGTGGTCCAATAAGAATGCAATTGTTGTACCCCTTTCTGAAATTGGTACCTTGCAAATGATTTTGAGAGCAGTATTATAGATAATATATAATTATCTTTTAATAGTCCTTAATCTTTTAATTTTTTTATTATCTGTCTGTCTATCATCTCTTGCTTTTATTATTTTTATAAATAACTCAAGGAGATGAACATATCCAACACTCCTCCTCCTATTTTCTCCACAACAACAACCCTGTGAGGTGGGTTGGCCTGAGAGAGAGTGACTGATCCAAAATCACCAAGTTGGCTTTCATGCCTAAGGCATGTCTAAAACTCACAGTCTCCTGATATCTAGCTTGGTGACTTCACCAGTAGCAATATCAATAGTACTTAGACTTATATACCACTTCACTGTACTTTACAGCCCTCTCTAAGCAGTTTACAGAGTCAGCTTATTGCTTCCAACAATCTGGGTCCTCATTTTACCAACCTTGGAAGGATGGAAGGCTGAGTCAACCTTGAGCCGGTGAGATTCGAACTGTCAAATTGAAGGCAGCCAGCAGTCAGCAGAAGTAGCCTGCAGTACTGTATTCTAACCACTGCGCCACCACAACTCTTAGACCAGACTTCTCTCCATGCAGTTCAAACAAATCTAACACGGATATAATACAGCCTCATTCAGGCAGATAGATTTCTCTTTTACTGTTAAATGCTGTAACTGAAACTGAGATTTGGCTTGATGGATTGAAGAATCAAGGCTGTTAAGAGACGGCATATTTGTTGTGTATCAAGACTCCTTTCTTCCTCACAGACCATAGAACTGATAACTGTAATGGAGTGGTTGAACTCTGTTCTGTCTTCATATCTCCTCCTTTTTATGAAACAGGCAATAACTTTGCTGTTTAGTTGATTGCTTAAAACAGAATAATTCTCTTCAGCTTGGATTTCTCAACTGCTCTGCATATAGCAATGGTCTAATATTTGCTTAAGATGGGAGATGGAATTATATATTTTCAACTGTTGTACGAAAATGAAAATGAGATGACACTCATTATTGTATTCAAAAGTATTTAATTATATTAGTGATGCAAATGATTGGAAAGATTATGCTTTCATAAATAAAACTATCTTCTTATTATAGAGAATTTGTGATAACAGGAATATAAAGAAGCCTCTGAGGAAAAATTAGCAGAAATGAGTGGGATGACTAATATTTCATACACAATACTTGGTTTTTGAAAAGTCACTAATTTTACATGGAAGATACTGTAACATCTATTTTTCATCATATGTACCGTATGTATCTATGTATATAAACTGTATACATTCACATATATATAAATACATACAGTATATGTCAGTAGTGGGTTCTAAATCCCGCTACCAGTTCCCTCATGAGCGCATGTGCGTGACACTTCTGTGCATGCGCAGAACCATCCTGGGCAGGCGGGCGGAGCCTCCCACCACCGCCACTACTGATTTGCAGAACCGGGCCGAACCAGGAGCATCCCACCGCTGATATATGTGTATATGTGTTTTGGATGTGTGTATGGTTGGTGTGATATTTCTATATTATGACTTCGGAATAGAAGATGCAATTATGATGTCAGTGATTAAGCTGCTTGATATTCCAAATCCTGAACAATCAAAAATGTATTGTGATACAAAACTAATTTCGCACCTTGAAGATAAAAATTTGGAAAGTTTTTTTCATTATTTTACATAGTGTTGTCAAATGCATTATGCAGGTTGAAATTTGGAAGAAATGTATAATGTATATGAATTTTCAGGGGGAAAACAACAGAACAGGCTCATTTCAAATTTACACTTGCTATTTGGGGGTAGAAACATTAGTTATTATATTGAGGAAATAGTAATTTTCTCATCACTCAGAAAGCATGTTCTAATATGTGCTAGATTTTTTTATCCATTTTTGTTTTTATTGTTTACTTTGATCTCCATTGCACAAATATCTCGCTGATGGATTCATCATAATGGTAAATATGTATATCTATATAAAATTGCATTCTGATAAATTTTTGGATATGACAAGAATTCATGACTGGGCACTAATATGAAACCAAGAAATGCATTCATGTCCATCCTATTACCTATATAAAATTTATTCATTTGTTCAGAAAACTCATCATTGAACTAAAATAGAAATATGGTTAAAGTTCTTTAAAGTATCACTTGCCTGTTAAACATCAATCTATCTCTTAATCATTACTATGCACATAGTAATGCTATCATTACTGTACCCATACTAATCTCTTAGCAACTTTCAGGCATACTCATGTTATTCATATGTAGCCATTTTTCTGTTTCAGCCAATAATGGAAGACAAGTAAAAGGAGCAAAAATGTGAATGGTATATTTTATTATTGTTTCTTAATTGTTGTTACTATGTATGAACAATATAAAATGTTGTGTGCCCTATCTGGGGAATATATATATCTATATATAAAAACATTTTTCTTTTTCTTTTGGATCAAGGAATATATACATTTGAGAATAATAAGCTGCTGGCCCTATGTTAGCCAAAGGCAAGTTGAAATCCAATTTTACATCTTTTTTTCTTGTATCTATATTCTCCTTTCCACTCCCTTCCATTTGTCAAGTGTAAGAAATCAGGAGTAAGAACAGTTCAAATGAACACAAGTTTATTCATGCTACAATAATCTGAACTATTAACAGTCAAAGCAAATTGGTGATAGATAAGAGTCAAGGGAATTCAAGGTGGGTTGGATCTCTTGTGGGCATGAAGGGACTCGAGACTGATGATGCACTTGACCCTTGGGTTCAGCCTGGTCATTTCCTACACCATCATAATCACAGATTCTTGGTTTCAAAATAAGGACCTCATTGGAATACTGTTGTGAATTTAAATAAACAATAAAACTACCAATACATTTTCATTCATTGGGCTTATTTAGGAGCCCAATATAGGTTTATTAAAGAGCCCAATATAGCCCAATTTAGGCTTCAACATACACTAGTTGAAGAATGTAATTCTTTCGCATCAGGATCTCCAAGAAATATCTCTGTTCTCCAGATCAGCCCTATAACTATATTGTAGCAATGAAAAGGACAGGTGTCAGCAGGCCCTCTGCTTTCTGTTGAATGGAAACACTTCAGGCAGAAAGAAATCACAGGCAGGCTCAGCTTGTAAAAAGAGTAAAGAATAGCAGGAAATGACTTCATCAGTCTTTTGGTAACTGTGTGTTTTGTCTTCTTGCAATATTACAGTCATTGTAGATTAAACAGTACTGGAAGTAATTTGTTGCCCACTCAAGACATGAGTGTGAGATGATTCAAATCCCCACAATTTCATATCTTGTTTTAAATTAAAGCAATAGCTGAAGAAATCTCAGCTTGAAGCAAGAATAGAAATCAATGTACATTGATTGCATTCTGTCCTGGGGCCTTATGTTACTTGAAGTACAGTAGCTGCCTGCGGGTGACGAATAGGCAACCTCAGCAATGTAATAGTGGCAGAGAGAGGAAGAAGAAAGGGCATGTCCCTAGGTTTCTTTTGATAGAACACCAAGGGTTCCTTGGTTAAGCAAAGGAGTAGGATACAGGTAGTCCTCGACTTACAACAGTTCATTTAGTGACCGCACTGAAAAAAGTGACTTATGACCATTTTTCACACTTACAACCGTTGCAGTGTCCTCATGGTCATGTGATCAAAATTCAGATATTAGGCAACTGATTCATATTTATGACCATTGCAGTGTCCTGGGGTCATGTGATCTCCTTTTGCGACCTTCTGACAAGCAAAGGCAATGGAGAAGCCAGATTCACTTAACAACCATGTTACTCGTTTAACAACTGCAGCGATTCACTTAACAACTGTGGCAAAAAAGGTAATAAAATGGGTCAAAATTCACAACAAATGTTTCACTTAGCAACAGAAAGGTTGGGCTTAATTGTGGTTGTAAGTCAAGGAGTAGCTGTATTAATTTTTGGTAACTTGAATAGTAACGTCCATCTATCTGCCTAACCTGTTAATGTGTCTTAACAATTTTTGTACTATGTTATTTAAGTCCTGTTTGGCTTAGTGGAGATATGGCCAACTCAGAATTAATCCATTCCTTGTTTCTTCTATTTTTTTTAAAAGGTTACTTTTATATGAAAATGTTCTATGCATTGTCCTATTTTCTTTGGTATAGTTCATGTAGCATTAAAAGATTAAGTATCATTGTTTTCCATTTGTTTATGAAGAATGGAACTGGCAGTATTCAACCATGCTGTTAGTTCTTTTGCAAGGAAACACAAAGAGCCGTAATAGTAATAGCATCTTGGCAAACAGCTATAAAACAAGGCCCAAGTCCCACTTTCCCATCTTAATGCATCGGGAAGCTTTCAGGGATTCTTCTTGTCTAAAATATTCATAGACAGCAAAATGTCCTGAATGCCCTACAGAATTTATGTAGAGCTAGGTGGGTGATTGATATGGAGGTTCTGTTCTGAGTCACTCACAGTAGGCAAGTCTATTTGTCTTGACAAACATCAGAGAGCAAGCAATGCATAAAACGTAAAGGTAATAGGCCTCTTATTTTCTAACATCCTTCTAAAAATTGTCTAGTACTTCCATTGCCTTGAAAAATAACAAATATATTAAATGAATAAGAAAGAGTATCATATTACCGGTGTGCATAGCTGTAGACCAGTGATTGCATAGCTAAAATAGCTGATAGATTACTTCTTGAGATGGACTTGGACACACATTTTTTCTAAATTTCTCTCCAGTGAGGAGGATATTTCTAACTTCTTTCCACTTATACCTCAGTCAAAATTCCTTTGGTGAGAAATGGAGTTTGAAACATCATTTCTGTACTTGAGTTAATTAATCAGGCCAAGCAAACAACAGGGACAGGCAAGCAACACATATTCCAAATCCAGTGCAGTAGACATTTTCAAGGTAGATGAACACTTTCTATGGGCTAGGATACTCATATACCAGTGCACATATACAGTATGATCAGTAGACACATATCAGTACTATCATCTGGAAGCATACTCATGAAAGACACATAAGCTCCTTCACTCATGATAAATATTGTTGGAAGAAATATCCAGTTCCAGTTCCAAGCCAGGAGAAAGGCATTGAAATAAAATGGAGGCTGGAGGCTGATTGGAAAGAAAGGTTCCGTTTATTGATGAAGCAGACCCACCAATCACATGTGATTCAGCGACAGCTGACAAAATGGACTTTAGAGTGGGTGGGTTTTTATAACTTCTGGATTCCTATTGGGGTCATGTAGGGGTTATGTAGGGATCATAGCTGGCTCTATAGACAAAAGAGGAAATGCAAATCCTAAGCTAATTTTGTCAACCTTTTGTTTGTTGCTTACCTGAGTTTCTGTCTTGACCCAGTCTTTCTGAATGGATTACCAGATCTGCATTTCTAAATTCTGGCCTCCTCAGTTTCTCCTTGGGGCAGGGATACTGAGGCTGGTTTCTGCGTACCTTAAGATTTTTTCATTTCTCCTTTAGGGGAAATATTTTATCCTGCCTTTTTTAACATTTCCCAAAATATTTCATTCTTTGGGGGGGGGGTGTTCCCACAATATAATGAACTGATTGGAAATAAATACATTAATAAATGTACAAATGGAATCAAGGATAGTTTACTCATTTTTTTAATAATATCATTTTATCCAACTTATTAGAATATAAAATTCAAATGAAAATAATGGGGAAAGGGGAAAATAGAGAAGTGAAAAAAGCGTTAAATTCTGACTCTTTTCAGTGCAATAGAATCAACATAATATTATTACAGCCTCAATTTTTTACTCTATATACTCAGTATATACTAATCATTTCTATAAAAACAACAGCAAACATTGTTGAATCAGTAAATCCCAAAGTTTGGCCATTTCTGCTAATTCAATCAGTTTCTCCAACCATTCTTCCACTGTGGGAATTAACATATCCTTCCATTTTTGTTCATAAAGCATTTTCATTCCTGTAAATAGTTATCGCAACAAAGTTTCATTTTTTCTCAAGTCCTTTGTCCATTAAACCTAGAAGAAAAGTATCTGCTTTAATTTTATATTCTTTTAAAGAATCTTCTGTTTTAAAATATGAAACTTGCCCTAATATTTATTTGCTTTGGCACATATTCAATAAAGATGTTAAAAACTTCCTTCTTTTACATTTCCAACATACATTTGAAGTACCTTCGTATATTTTTGACAATTTATCAAATGTTAAATATTAATGTTACATCATTTTATATAAAAAATATTTTGAGTTATAGTTCAATGCAATTTTTAAAACCTTCATCCTCATGTGTCCCCATTGTTCAAGCATTATATTATACCCAAAGTATCTTGCCTATTGAATCATACATTGCTTCAATTATTCGGTCTCAAAATTCAATTTTAATAATAGTTTATATTATTGGCAATAACTTATTCATCATTACCACACAATACAATTTTAAATTCATTTTTGCAAAGTCAAACCCATAACTTTTTTTGTCTATTTTAAAACTTTTTTTCAATTGTACATATGTAAACCAATGACAGATTCATCTTTCTGATTCCAACTCTTTTTTAGATTTAAGAGATAATAACCTTGAATTTATTTATTTATTTATTTATTTTATTTTGTTCATTCTTATAGGCTGCCCACATTTCAATAATAATGAAAGGTATTATTTGACTGTAAGTCCACCAGTCTGGGCTCACCATCATTCCTTTTCTGAAAAAAGCTTCTTCTGCTGATACCCAAAGAGGTACCTTCATAGAGAACCTTATTTTATATTTATTCCAGATTTTTAGGATGAGACATCTAACAAAATGATTCTTAAAGTCAATATTCATCTTAACCTTGTCATACCATAAGCAGCTATACCATGCATATCTTAATTCATGGCCATCTAATTCAAGTAATCTCTTGATTTGGAGAGTCGCCCACTCTTTAATCCAGATCAAGAAGCATCAAAGTCCAAGTTAAATCTGGCAAACCTAAACTTTCTATTTCTTTGGCATCTTAAAGTAATTTTTATCTAACTCTTAGTTTCTTCTTTGCCATATGAATTTAGAAATATCATTTTGCCATTGTTTAAATGGAGTGTCAATTGTCAATACTGCTAAAGTCTGAAATAAAAATCAACTTTGGTAAGGAGTTACCAAAGAGCTTACCCACTCTTATATTTATATGTACATACATCCTAAATTTGTCCCCAACTCCTAATGACCCTGGGCGGGTTTTATTTTGAAAAAGTAAATCATACTTTTCAAATAAACTGAAAAAAAAAAAAGAGTAAAAGATAATAAAACGTATGAGAAAAAAAGTTTCTCTATTCTCTTTTCACAACATTCTGGTGTAAAAGAGCTCTCATCCTCTCTCTCTCATTCCTTCTCTTTCCTGTTCTTCCACACCATCTCTTTCTAAAGCAATGTGAAACCAAAGCTCAGAAAAGCTTTCCTCTTCATAGTTTTATTAAATTTTCTGAACATTTTTCTGCTAATGCTAAGAAGAAGGCAAGAGTCAGAAGTATAAAATGTTGGACTACCTTCCAGAACAGTATCAGTAGTTTTTCAGTTTTCACTGTCAGTATTTCAGAGGTCAGAAACTTGGTATGATTTAATGTTTTTCATCTCATCGCAAAAGAAGAAACAATACTATAAAAAAAAGACAAGAGACTTAAAAGCTAAGAATAGAAAAGGTTCCTGGAATCTATGACCATTCCAGCAGACATTGCTACTTCTTTTTACAAAAGAATTGTAACTGCTGCTCCATATCCACTGAAAGAAGATAAATGAGAACCAAAAAAGGAAGAAGGAAACAATTACTCAGAAGAATGAAACTTTTCAGAATGTCAAGAAGGCAATCCACATAAGCGCTCCATTTCCAGTTTGTAATTCTATCTTTTAAATATAATAGGAGTTATTCTATTCTGAAGATGTGTTATTGAATATGATTTATGCACAAGTTGGTTAATCTGAATGAGCATGGGGAAGGGGCTCATATAGATCTTTCAACCAGAGAAAAGTTCATGTTCATTTAATAATGTTGATGTAATAGTCTAAATCATGACACATAATCATGGTTGTTTTGAAAACACTCAAGAAATAGGTTGAAGAGATATTCCCTTTCTCTATTCCCAGACACCCAAAGCAGTTTAAAATAGGACTGAATAACTTTGTTCAGATGTTCTGGCAATACAATGAAATCAAATTAGGAAACTGACTTGAATACTCTAACAGTTCTGTCATAAAATTCACCGATGGCTGCGCAAACCAGGAGGCAAAATTTCTATTGTAAAGTGCCTCTCACATGTGGTTGTCAGTGCTTAGCAGCTCACAGATGATAGGAATGAGGGAACACAATATGAAAATTTGTGCCAATATAGATTTCTGTTCAAGGATGAGTAGATAGCATGTTAAGGTGTGAAAAAGACATCTCAGTTGGTCAGAATTCAGGAAGCAAAAACATAACATCTTGAAAGCTCCAGTCAGATAATTTGTTTTGAGAAAAACCTTATAAATGTGCAAGATGTTCACAGGGTATGGTTAAAAAAAATAAAGATGGTGACTGTGCAATCAAAGCACAAGTGATGCTCATAAAAAAACAGGTGGTGTTTTCATCACATTGTTATGGCCACCATTTTGACTTTTTTGACCATAACCTGCAGATATACTTGTATATGTATAGAAAGAACATATTAGGGGAAAGATCATACTTGCTAATCTTAGCTGTGTGGTTGAGTCATTCAGCCCCTATGCTCCAAGGGTGAATATTTGTGTTTTCGCTATATAAAGCTTGATTTAGAATATTGCAGAAATAATATTTAATATAGTACACTTTTTGTCAAAAGGTCTATAAAAGACCAAGTCCATTGTCCCAAATGTTTAAAATGATTTAATTATATTCAGTGATGGTTTTATGCCAGGAAAAGAAGGAAAAATCTGTTTGCATAAAAGGTCATTCTGGACCTTTTGAGAATCAATTCAGAATCAATTAAGATGGTATACAACAAAATGTGAGCCTGTGAGCATCAAAGCAAGCTGAATGATTTTGGAGCAGTCACTCTCTCACAGCCCAGCCCACCTCACAGAGTTGTAGAAAAAAATATCAGATAAGATTATTATGCATGCTGCCTAAAATTGTAAAAACTAAAGAAGGGATAGACACTAAATGCACAAACATGTAATCCAGTATGATATGTGATTGATAGGATGGATCAGATATTTGTTTTGTTCAAATTAAACTACCATATTTTTCGGAGTATAAGACGCACCTTTTTCCTTCCTAAAAGAGGCTGAAAATTTGGGTGCGTCTTATACTCTGAATGTAGCTTTTTTGAAGCTTTTTTCCCAGCCCTAACGAGGTGCTAAGGATCTTACCTTCTTGCAGCATTTTTTTATTCCTACTCCCTCCGAAGTAGTTTTTCCAGCCCTAAGTCTTTGCAGGCTTGCTTTCATTCCTACTCCCTCTGAAAAAGGTCTTTTCAGCCCTAACAAGGTCTCTTCCAACTCTATTATTCTGTTAGATATAGCATGCTTTCAGCTACTGTATTTATCTCAACTTCATCGTCAACAATAAAGATAAACCAAATGGAATCAGTTACAAAAGAGTGGATAAAAAACATTTCTAACCCTACTGAGGTTGCTGAAAAATGTTTTGCAGCCATTGTTTTACAGATATTGTGCTGATAGCTTTGATCTATTGCATGGCATGTTGGAGCCAATCGAACAGTGTCTCCTTTAACAAACCTGACTGGTTAGCAGTATTGCTTCTAGAGGTTGGCTTATCAGCTTCAGCCAGAACCTGCCATACTTGGATTTGCCTTCATAGCCTGAGAGGAAAATAAATTGTACCCAAGCAGTTAATAAGAAAGAATTATTGTGAGTGCGATGCATGACATTATGAGAGAGCATGGAAATTTTACTGACTAAATATTGCTCTCTTTAAAAATATACACACATATCAACTTTGGTAGAAATTGAACCTTGAGACCCCTACAGCAAGTTGCTGTTCATCTGTTTTGGGAAAGAGAGCTATGTTTTCTCCTTGGATGTGAAGGCAGCATTAATTGTCATTTAAAATGTTTTTATGCCTCCCCAGTCTCACATCATGATTCAGGTCACATAGGTCATCAAACAAACTTATAAGCATGAAAATGGCAGGTAATTGGTTATTCTTAAAGATGAAAAGTTGCATTTACTAAAAGCTGTTAAAATGCTTGGACAAATAACTGTTATTTTTAGCAGCTCTTCAATCCTGCTCCCAACAATTTGAAAAGAAACCATCCACATGCAACCTAAATTTAATTGCATATAATACTAACAGAACTCTGAATCAATAGGTTAAAATGTAGAGCTTGAGGGTTTAAGAGACAAATTAAAATGAATTGAGACTTTGCACGTCCTTTTGCACAATCAATGCAGTCAATTGTTCAGATCTGGATTTTGCATAACTGTGAAAGGAAAGGAATCAGTTTCCTGGGCTGGCATTTTCTAGACAAAAATTTATTGACATTTCTATATGTCAGTTTAAATGTACATTTATTTAGTTATGCTTGTATGCATATACTTACTATCTAGAGCTTTTTGTGGCAGATTACATTAAAAAATCATCAAGATAAAACAATGAAGCAAAATTAAATGAATATACATTCCTCTAATTTAAAACACTAGATTGTATTTATTATGACGTTTGAGCAGAAGACTAGCTCACAATCTGTTTGTAATCATTGGTTAATTGAAACATTTGTAAAATCTTATAACAAAAATAAACAACTCTATGAATTCTATTGTAAAATAGATAAAATTACCAGATTTCAACATTTGCTTCCTAGTAGTCAAACTCAAAAGCAAAATTTGGCCATTTAAAAAAAAGTCCTTAAAATTTGCAATGAGGCAAAAATATAGAATATAGAAGCCATAAACATATTTAAACTTGGAGTATTATAAAAGCAACGTCTCTGCAGAGAAATATCACAGTATTTTCTTTTCAGTAACGTTAAAGGCACAATATTCAAAGACAGTAAAGTGAATGCTCTACAGATTATGCAGTATCAACATTATGTAGGTATTTAGTCAAGACAAATATCAATTTAATCATTAAGTCATCTTACTTATTCAGACTTGAGTTTCTGCTGAAATAGATCTTGCCTCCAAATAGAGGGCAATGTTGTGAACACGATATCCAAAACATGGATTAAATAGTCACCAGGAGGGAAAAGTTCCTGTGTTCACCATCTTGGCAACTGCAGAGAGAATAATTGCAATATTCAAATCTATAACCAAAAAAAAAAAAAAAAAACAAAAATCTATAGTTTTCATAGTCACATGTGTCTGGGCATATTCCATAGTATAAGCAATCTGAGACTTCTGGAAATCCATGGCCTGTAAATAAATACCAATATATCTGTGGAGTTTAAACTGTTCTATCTTACATCCATTAATCTGCCAGCTATACTTCATTAAACAATTAGAGAAGATCATGACTTTGGTCTTAAGAGTAATTAATGGCAAGTCTATCTTCCGAACAGCAAGAGCCAGAAGCCTGAAGTGCTCTTACTGATGTAGCTGTAAATGAAAACAATGGCGGCATCATCAATTTATAACAAAGTAAGAACATTTCTGTTAGCCGCTGTTGTAAAATGAAAGCTGGATTCAGAGACTGCTTGAACCAATGAATTAATATTAACAGTTAAAACAGGAAAGGGATTAAAATACTATCCAGTTTTAACACATAGTAATACATTGACTAATGAATTTTTTTGGAATACAGGTAAGTCAGGTTTGTTGAATACTAGATAACTTTGTGACCCATTGGGTCATCCCTTCAGAGAAAGGTAATGCAGTCTGATAGAACCAGAATTAACATTAAACTTTAGGCTGACTGTATTTTTTTGACCTGAATGCTGGATGATCCCAAGACCATTTAAAAATAGTATATATCATAAATAGAAACATAATTGCAGTGGCAAATGAACTTCCATAATGAATCAATATTTACTTATCTAAACAGATAAACAGAATCACAGGACAGGCAAAAAAAGCAGTGGGGAACAGGAGCAATTTCTTATTTCCTGCTGGCTTCCATTGACTTTGCTGGTGGGGAGAGTCAGAAATCACAATCATGTAAATGTTGAGATGCTGCGGCAGTTGTAACTTTGCAAATAGAATTGACCTTAACATCCACAAAATTTCTATTCTACAGGAGTAATGGCTCCTGGTTTTTTAAAGCAATTTTCATGTTAGTGGATTTGATTAAAAATTTGTTACAACATAATGCACAAACAGACAAACAACACAATGAGTATAGTGTCAGTAGTAGTTAGTAGTATATAGATACCTTGTGATCAGATTCTCTGCATTTCCACAGATTAATATCAAAGTATTTGGCAGATTTATCCAAATGTTTCACCCCATGCGTAGTGCAATGACCTCTTTCTTAACCATTGCACTGAGGAAGCTTCTCAGAGACATGGAGTGAAATCTCTGCAGAAAATCTGATTTATATCTCAATATTAATTTCTTTTCAAACCTGATCACAAGATACATAAATTTTATTAAAGCTAATAAAGCGACACTTAAGAGAAAAATGGCTAAGTTAGGTTCTCAACATTAAATCCCAAATGCATAATAATAATAATAATAATAATAATAATAATAATAATAATAATAATAATAATAATAATAATAATAATAATAATAATAATAATAATAATAATTAGTAATAGTAATAGTAATAATAACAACAACAGAGTTGGAAGGGACCTTGGAGGTCTTCTAGTCCAACCCCCTGCTTAGGCAGAAAACCCTACACTACTTCAGACAAATGGTTGTCCAACATCTTCTTAAAAACTTCCAGTGTTGGAGCATTCACAACTTCTGGAGGCAAGCTGTGTGCTAGGACTTTACCTAGTATTGAAAGGACTGACTTCCATGGGAAGAGCATTCCATCTCCAGAGAATAGAAGATGTCAAGGAAGCCTCCTTAGAAAGTTAACATTTGCATAGGGAGAGGTGTTCCCTTAAATATTAGTGTATTAAACCATTTAATCACTCAAATATAATTATTTAAATATTTAAACTGGATTAATATTGCATAGGCAGCCAATGCAATTGTTATAAAGGTTTTTCATATAATAGTCTTCTACGCTTCACAACTTTTGGGTCATTTTCAAGAACAGATTTATGTAGGATGCTTAGTAGTAATCCAAATGGGAGATTACCAGAACATGGATTATTACTACCAGGCTATTTCGGTTCCAAAAGAATCATTGCCACCAGACCTTGTTGATCATTATACAGTTTATTATTTCACTCTAATATCAGTCCAATGCTTGCAACTTGACTGTGATGGGGAAGATGTAATAGAATCTGGTGCTGAATTGCAGGTTGGAGAAGTGAAGAGGCAATTCAGCACTGAATCTTCAGTATGCAGAAAGAAAACCAGAAGGTGTTGTGATCCATCAGCGGCCTGTGCAGCTGGCAGCAGAGTCGGACAGCGAGGAGGCTGGGGAAGAACCTGGAGTCTGGAGTAGGCTAGGTGCCAGAGGCAGGGATTCAGCCAGGGCCATTAGGGAGGTCTGTCCCGCCTCCAGAACCTCCAGAGGCTGACATGAGCAAGGAAGAAGAACAGGAGGAGCCTGTTCTCAATGCGCACGTGCGCAGAGCTGCCAAAAGGCAAAAACAGTTCCAAAGGAGAAGGACTACTCGGGAGTAAGGCTTGGGGATAATTGGCCCCTCCCCTAGACTTTATAAGTGAAGCAAACAAAAGGTTGAGTTGCAAGAAGCAACTCCATTCATTTCCAGATCTTGCCTTCCGTTTTGTTCCTATTTGAACTTGGCAAAGTTTCCTGCAACTGTTCCTTGGCAGCTTGCCAAAGAAGAGCAAGGTTCGTGTGTGTTATCTGCCTTTCCCTGGAAGCCTTTTAGTCAATTTGTTTGATTTTGCTTGGACTTATGTCGACTGCTAATGACAATAATTAGCAGCCGTGACAAAGAAGAGACTTGCTTTACTTTATTTGGACTTAGAACGACTGCTAATGAAAACAATTAGCAGCCGTTACACAATAAAAAGAGGTTTGTGAGATGCTGTTTGTGCCGTGTTATTATCAGGAAGCCTAGGTCAGAACAGAAGGATCCTCCCTAAATCCTCATATCTGACTGTTTATCTGACTGTTATGCAGATGTGCTTTGTTCTGGCAAGATTTCTGTCTATAGGTGAACAGCAATAAATAAACTATGCTGAGCAATTCATCACATCATTCTTGGTTCCCCATGCCTGACAGATATAGACCTGATTATTGTTGTTTAACAGCAACAAACATTTTTGGACTCCATAGTGTAGCAATCATGAGGGCAGGAAGAGAACCACAATGGTTTCAAATAATCAACTAAGCAATATATCATTGTAGTGATATTACTGGAGATTTCCATTAAGGTCAGCAGAGATGGACTTTATTTTTCTCCCAGAGTAGAGCATCTGTTAGAGCAACTAAGTGCTAAAGACAGGTTTAGAATCTTACTAGAATGGTTCCAGATAATCCATGTCCTTAAAGAATGCATGAAGTGGATTGGTCACCATCCTCTCAAATATCTTATTCCAGGTATATTGTTCTCAAGAATTTCAAGGTCGAAATATTGTACTAATCACTTTGGTCTGTTTAATCACGATTATACAAAGCAAAATTACTGTAAATAGATCTGTTCTAAGACCCAACCTGTTTTAGGTTAATGATGATGGAAAGAAACAATAATTGTGATGGTGAACATGAAATCCTGAGTTGGCACTATCAGGATGGTGTTAATACACTGTGAAAGTTTCCCATAGGTAACTTAGGAACTTCAAACTGACTTACGTGACAAATCAGCTACCGCTGCTAGGGAATTTATTAGGGACCTTGTGAATAATTCATAATCTAAATTTCTGCCTTCATATTTTCTCTGAAACATACTGCCAGGGCAGAATATGAGGACAACTCAATCTCATGAGATAGCAACTTCTATCTTGGCATCCAGTTAGGTTAGTCTCAGACCAGTTATCCAAATAGGCAAGATTAATTTAACCAATTCTTGGTACTAAGTCAGGTGGGGCTCTCTTCTGTATATCTGATCTTTCATTTAAAAGTAGCACTACATGATGAGAAAGCAAACTGGCCTGATAATTTCAATCTGAAGATATGGAAAAAGGACCCAATTCCAGGATACCTTTCAAATATCCAACCTGAAATTTCCTTATTGCATTCCAATGGTTTCTGTGCTTTGTCTTGTCTTCTCTTGTTCTCCTAAGAAAAACTTGGACAATGTCTATGTGGCATATGACACTTTCAGTAAATAAGAAACAAGAAGCATAAAATCAAAACAAATTACTACCTTTGGCCTCCCAGTCTCATTAAGGAATGAAAGAAACCCTTTAATGTTACTCCTTCAAAGGCAATTTCACTTACAGCATCCTCATCACTTCAGGACAATGAATCTTCCATAATTTTGCTCCTACTTAGGATATGATAGAAGAAAGGAAGATGTAGAAACATGATCTTCAAACCTCTTTAGAAGCATCTGCAATGTTTCTGTAGTGCAACTATCTCCACAGTACTATTCTTCATGAGTAACAATTTAAAAGGCAATTTAACTGGGTAGGTGTTTGTATTATTCTTTACAAGGGCATTGTTCTGTATTAGGAAAACTAAAAGTTTCTGCATGTAGATTTAAATATTACAATATGATTAAATATGAAAGAGATTCATAAACAGCATCTTTGGAATAAAATCTTTATCTACAGAATCAACCTGTAAAGATCAAGGACACTGCAAGCATACAGGAACCCAAGGTAAGCCTTTCTGAAATTGTGGGTATGTAGGAAACTCTTATTTCCAGTAGGGGGAGGTAAATAATTGCTAATTTCCTTCCCCCCCTTGTAGTCCTGATGATTTATTCCTGCAAGTTGAGGACTCTTGAACATTAATGGTAGCCGAGAGTGTTCCAGTAATAAAGAGAATATTAAAAAAAACTTGTTTCCTTTCAACATAAGCAAATTTTCTATTACTGATCCTTCTATACTCAGGAGAAATCCTTCCATTCATGTAGCTTTCACCACTTAATTTAATTTATAAAATTTATATGCCACTTGACTCTGAGTGGTCTGCACATTGTCAAAACTTCTAAAAACATGTAATGTTACAAAAAATCCAGAAACGACACAAAACAAACAAGCAAAAGTGGCAGAGAAAACACTTGAATGGAACAAGCAAAAGGAAAAAAGGGAACATCAATCATTCTTACCAAAGTCCTAGGTAAAGAGCCATGCTTTCAGGTTTCTCTGAATCACAATAGACTGTATGTATAGTATCACAATAGACTGTACTGTCTAACCACAATATCAGGGAAATCTTCATTCCAGGGGAAACTCCTGCTACAGAGAAGGCACACTTCTCTGATAGATGACATTAATTGAAGGAACTCAGAGCACACTAACCTTGCCAGATCAGATTAGTCAGGCATATATTATGTGAGACAGGCAGTCCCTCAAATAACCAGACCATGTAGGTCTTTATAGTTAATAACCAGCATCTTAAATCACACTGAGAATCAACTTGATAACCAGTGCCCATTACTGCCCATAACATTGCATTCTCGACCAACAGAAGCTATTAGACATTCTTTAAGGGCAACAACAACTGAGCATTGCAGATGCCAAGCTGTGAAGTGCCAAGAACATGTGACTATCTGAATTCCCTACCCTCAATTTAGAAAGGGTGCAATTGGCATACCAATTGAAACTGTGCAAAATCTTCCTGGCCACACTGCCACCTGCTCATTGAGTAAGAACTCTGAGTCCAGAAATACTCCCCAAGTTTAATTAAAATCATTTTTTAAAAAAGCCTTACCACAACACTTAATAAGCTCTGGCCAAATTTCTATTCTGCCATGTCCCCACTATATGCCCTTCAACTCATCCCTTTTTGATGCGTAAAGCAGATTTAAGTTGTCCCTAGTTATATCAGGGTTAATTTTTCTGGTTCCCACTTCAATACTACGCAATGCAACCTCAAAGTGTGTAACATTTTGTTAGTCTTTGACACCCATCTTCTTGGAAGGAAATCACTTAGCTGCAGTGACTTGAAACAGAGGCAATAGAGGCAAGATAGGAATTGGCAATGGGAAAAACAAATTTCATGCTGCTATAGTTTTCTGCCAATTCAGCAATGGTCGGATAGCACTCAACTCAGCAGTGGGAAAAGATCCACAGTACAGCAATGCTAGACCACAAGCATTGTGTGTTATATTGGCTTACTGTAGAGTATAACAAAAAGTTAATGTAGGTCTAAGACTTCAAGAAAGGAACCAAGTAACAAGGAATTTATAACAAAATTAAAGTACTCTCACACACTAGAACATAAGGTGAACTCAAAATGAAAATGACAAATATAGAATAGAAAAACAAAAGTAATGTTCCTTACTGGACTTTTTGCAAGAAGCAAGAGCATTTAAAGGCAATAAAGATTTTATTGGTTAGGAGAAATATATTTAGTGCATTCTTCTAGGTTCCTAGGAATGTAATTTGATTATCTGACAGGTTTATAATTTTGTTAAGTGATTTTCCCCCTTTTATTTTGTTCTTATTATTACTCTCTTTCATTGCCTGATCTCATTTCTTTGCATAATTTATATTTCATTGAGCCAAGTGCCTCCATTTTGAAGAGGCCATATGGAGAACTCCATGAGTATCCTGGGAGCCAGAAATATGCAGTGATTAACTGCAGTTTCAGTTATTTGTTGCAAAAATGAAAGGAACAATGAAATAAAAAGCTTCATAGGGCAATTTCTGTGTCCTTATGGCTGTCCTTTAGTGATGCTATGAAAAGGATGGCTTTTGAATTGGTAAAGGAAATCAAAGAGCCAGCCATTACACAAAAAGCAGAAACAAAAGGAAAATGGAATAGCTCAACGCAGACACCCAGAAAGGGAGGAAATTAAAAAGAAAAGTCTGTTAAAAGATTATATGAAAACAACTTTCAAGATACTCAACTCATCTATAATTGAGTTAATGGACACATTTACTGTTCTCTATTTTTGTAAAGTCTGATTATTAAAAGTAGGCTTGCATGGGTGGCGGGGAAGAGGAGAGAAAGCTTTATAATGTTTCACTGACTAACAAAATTATGTTCTCCAAACTTGACAAAAGCTACCATTCTAAAACAAAACTGCCAAGGATCTTTATTTCTAGTAATTATGTTTACCATTCCCATTAGCCTCTTTGGAAGAAGTAGACATTCACAAGATTATATTTATTGTGATGTTCAATTGCAAGGATGGTGTAAAGTAATCTCTTTTAGTTTTTTGAAAAGTTTTTCAGTGATAATTTCTTCTTATGTTGTGTGCTACTCTGAGATCTCTCAAAACAATTGTTCATAATCATAATTATCATTCTTACATCTCTATTTCTTTCTGTCTCCTGCGAACAAAAAAACTTAACAGACTCTAGAGCAGTAGAACATAAGTCATGTTTATATATATTCTCAGGATGGATTCTTTTTTTCCAATTTTATTAGATACTGAAATATCTGTATAATAAATTAAATTAAATTAAATTCTTGACTTACAACAGTTTGTTTAGTGACCGTTCAAAGTTACAATGGCACTGAAAATTGTGACTTATGACCATTTTTCACAGTTACGACCTTTGTAGCATCCTTATGATCATGTGATCAAATTTCAGATGCTTAGCAACCGGTTCATATTTATGACAGTTGTAGTGTCCCAGGGTCACATGATCACTTTTTGCAATCTTCTGACAAGCAATGGGGAAGTCAGATTCACTTAATAACCATATTACTAACTTAACAACCATATTACTAACTTAACAACCATATTACTAACTTAACAACTACAGTGATTCATTTAACTGTGACAAGAAAGATTGTAAAATGGGACTAAACTCACTTAAAAACTGGCTCACTTAGCAGCAGAAATTTTGGGCTCAATTGTGGTCATAAGTCGAGGACTACCTGTATTTTTGAATGTAAGTTGTGCGCTTTACTCAAGTGTCTAAAAATCTCTCTTTAACATTATGTTATTCAAAGTTCTCTACATTATGGTTTGTGAGAATCCACCCTGTATCTGGACATGATAATGCTGAGAAAAGACAGCTCATGGTGATCAGGATAACTATATTACATAAACTGGAAGTTTCTTTTTAACTAGGTCATTTAGGAGAGTGAGTGATATCCTTATTGCTTATACCGGGAATACAACTTTTCAGCATAAATGTTGTGTGTGATGCTTAGAAAGCATGCTGGTAGTGTAAATATGTGATGTGCAAATATATCTCTTTGCTTTACTGCTGAACCTGTAGGCTGAGTTGTGAATCAAGCAGCATATGTTCTGGTGTATCAAGACACATTGCTCTTCATGTGACTTTTTATAGCATATGTGTAGATATCTGTAACTGAAAAAAGAGGTTGGCAAAACAAGGTTACTGTTCTTTTATGTTGGCTTCTTCGTTTAAACACCATTCTACCTAGTAACAGTTGCTAGGAAAAAATAAAACTTCTACACACTGAAGACCAGCAGATATTCAACTAGATGTGTAGTTTATTTATTAGATGAACAAATCGGGCTGATGTCAGACACTCAGGAATGATTTAATTTAAAATGTAGATTTAAGATGATCATGTAAGCAATTTGGTTAAGACCTTACGTATTTGTCTTCTTCCATCTGGGAAGCCTTATTCTTGCAAAATTCCTGGAACTCCTTGTTCTTGTCAAGCAGGACAATGTGACTCAAAACCACCACTGACTGAAGACATATAACTACATCATCAGAACCATAATGTGAAAACAACAACAACAACAACAACAACTGTGAAGCTAAACTTATTTAACAACTTGCAGAGGCAGTAATAAACTTCATAAAAGAAATAAATCCTGATCTATTAGGAATTTGAAAGGCTCCTGAACAAATGAGAAAAGCCTGCAAGAATTGAGAAAATTAATGAAGGAAACAAAACAACATGTATTTGGTTTACTCTAACAAGGAGATAATTATGGGAGGATAGAATCAGCAAGAATGATATGGATTTATTTTATAAAAGGAAAGGTGGGAACCAGAAACAAACACCCAGGCACGGGAGACCGAATACCAATTTTGAAAATAGTATAGAGTAAATGTGGCACCAATAATAATAAAAAAGTAAGCTTTGAGATAGACAATGCTCAACATACTTATTCTAAGAACCATGAAGTCAATTCTTGATTATAAAATGCTTCAAATTTGCTTTAAAATGCTTCAAAATGCATTTTAAATTTGAATAAAGCAGTAAATATATTTAAATTTGCATAATAATATTGACCATTAAAAAGTTACTCAAAATCACAAGCAATCTCTTAAAGGATACAAGAAGACTTGATTCATTTTCTTTTTTTAAAAAAAGCATAGATCTAATACAGAGACATTTGCATGATAGCATGATAGAAATTTTGAGAGCAGAAGATTATACAAAAGCTAAGTTAAGCTCTGTTTTAAGCTTTTGAATTGTGCCGTGTCAGTATAAGTGCCGGTATTTTGTTGGAGTGTGCCATAAACCTACCAAATTTCTTCAAGCAGTTATCCTACCAACCGTATAAAGACTTTTCATCTTTCTACTCTCAGTACTGAAGTGGTGCAGTGGCTAAAGTGGTGCAGTGGTTAAATGCTGCGACTGCAGGCTGACTGCTAGTTCAGCAGTTCAGCTGTTCAAATCTCACTAGGCTCAAGGTTGACTCAGCCTTCCATCCTTCCGAGGTCGGTAAAATGAGGACCCAGATTGTTGGGGGCAATATGCTGAACTCTGTAAACCGCTTAGAGAGGGCTGTAAAGCACTATGAAGCAGTATATAAGTAAAGTGCTATTGCTATTGCTATACTGAAGGCTAAGACACATGCTTTATCTCTTTCCCTGGTTTGTCTTTTTTGTAGACTTGGGCTTTGTGGAAAAGTAATTAGGCTACTTGGTCAATTGGATTACAAAGAAGGTAGAAAGACATAGGACAGTTATGTTCTCTCTCGTGTTGTATTCACTTCTAACCTTCTTCATGACTTGTATTTGTAGTGATCTTCATCCAGATTATTGATATTTCCAGGAGACATCTTGATTCTTTCAGTTTTCACTATTTTGCTTCTATTGATGGTAAGAGTGGTACATCTGCCCAGTCCAAATTCCAGTATCTTGGCTGTATATATGGACAGCTGAACAGCAATTCTATTTCAGATGACATATTTTCATATTTAGATTGTTGATTTAAAGGAGGTGGGATAGGGCTTGCAGAAGTTTTTGATGTTTGATAGATATGAACTGAGTTATTCAGTATGGTCGATAGAGGAATCAGTGCACTGACAAATACTGGTGAAAGTGAGTCTCCTTAAAACATATCTGCCTTGATATTAACCATGCCCATATCATCACTGACCAGTGACTATGTCTTCTATTGTGTCATTGATATTTGCATAAGCTTCTGATGTTTCTACTGATTCCTGTTGTTGTTAATTTCCAGTTACTTAAGTTTCCTAGGGATGTTACTCTCATATTAGATATACCCTTGCAATTTCCTGTGCATCTGTTGCATTCTTATTCATAAATATTCTGTTTAGTTACATAACATTCGAAGTGACCTAAGTAAATATTGCATTTTGCATGCAAACTTCATGTAGATTACATCATCGTGATTCAAATACATGGCTATAAATTGTAATAGCATTATTACTGAGCACTTCATTCTGTTTTCAAATATATTATCATGACTGGCTTCTGCTTTGCAACAGTAAATTATATGACCAAAAGATGGCAGCACTCCATGCTACTTTGGCTTTTCATTGTCCTGTCAATCTACAATTTCATGGCTTTTAGAATCTATATCTATATATCCATTGCAATGTCCCCTTTCAATGTTCCTCCCGAATAGAGAGTTACAATGTAGGAAACTTAAATTTAAAATAATATCAAACAGTAGAATGCCAGGCTACAATATTTTCAGTCTGAAAATGCAGTTTGCAAAAGAATTAGCACCCAAGACAGAATCATCATTTGAAAGGGGGGGGGGTGTCATTTTTTTTTCTCTGCAGAAAAGTTAGGTTGGTTGACAGCCCTGCTTTGAATTCTGTCCCATACTGATCAAAGCATTGAGTTTTATATTGCCACTTTTTTTAACAGTTATGTTCAAAGGACTTATTTTTCAGATGATTCTTATTCGTCAACTGCAAAGATCAACTCAAATTTTATATCATCTGATTTGCCATCCATACAATATTATGTTATGCAGTAAAGGTGAAAACGTGTAGTAATAATGTAAGCATGAAATGGGTGTGTGCCAGAGAATTGTAAGAGAATTCTCCTTTTCTTGGATTGCCAATGATTGGCTGCAGCGGTGGGTTGCTCCCATTTCAGCCAGCTTCTTAGAACCGTAGCATCGGCAGTGGGAGGCTCCGCCCACCCACCCATCACGAGCGTGCGCACGAACCGGTAGTAAAGGGTTTTAGAACCCACTACTGATTGGCTGGATGACTGATTTACATGTTTGCTTTATTTATTTGTTGAGTTTACATGCCACCAAATCAATCAGATTTATGGTGGCTTAGAAAAATAAAACAATTGAATATATCATTTATTATTATTTATTTATTTATTTATTTAAATGGATTTATATGCCGCCCAACTCCCAGGGGACTCTGGGCTGCTCACAACATATCAAAATCCATTCAACAATATAAAAAGACACAATAATTAAAAACTACAAAAATTAAAAAGAGCATCTAACATTCATAACCAAGGGGGGAGACCCATATCTGGTCTAGTTGGTCTCACTTTCACCCCGCCTGCTGGAAGAGCCAAGTTTTTATTGCTTTACGGAAGGCCAGCAGGGTGGGGATAGTCCTGATCTCTGGAGGAAGCTGGTTCCAAAGGGAGGGAGCTCCCACAGAGACGGCTCCCCCCCTCGGCCCCGCCAACCGGCATTGCTTGGTCGATGGGACCTGGAGGAGGCCAACTCTGTGGGCCCTAACTGGTCGTAGGGAGGTATGTGGCAGGATGCGGTCCCGGAGGTAACCTGGCCCTGAGCCATGTAGGGCTTTAGAGGTTAAAACCAACACCTTAAATTGCATCCGGAGACTAATGGGCAGCCAATGCAGCTGGCGGAGGATAGGTGTTATGTGGGTGTATCTAGGTACACCCACCACAGCTCACGCAGCTGCATTTTGCACCAATTGCAGTCACCAGACACTCTTCAAGGGTATCCCCATGTAGAGCACATTGCAGTAATCCAGCCGTGAGGTGATAAGGGCGTGAGTGACTGTGAGAAGTGCCTCCTTCTCCAAGTAGGGTCGCAATTGGTGCACAAGGCGTACCTGTGCAAAGGTCCCCCTAGCCAAAGCTGAAAGATGTTGCTCCAATTTTAGCTGTGGGTCTAGGAGGACACCCAAATTGCGGACCCGTTCTGAGGGAGCTAATTTCTCCCCCCCAAGAACCAAGGAGGGACAATTGGTCAAATCCTTAGGAGGCAATATCCACAGCCACTCAGTCTTGTCAGGGTTAAGTTTTAGCCAGTTCATCTCCATCCAGACCCTAACATCATCCAGGCAGCGGCCCATTACGTCCACGGCTTCCCTGAATTGAGACGGGATGGAGATGTACAACTGGGTATCATCTGCGTACTGCTGCGTACTGCTCACCCCATGTCATCGGATGATCTCACCCAGTGGTTTCATGTAGATGTTAAATAGGAGGGGCTAGAGGACCGAGCCCTGCGGCACCGCACATAGTAGGGGCCTAGGGCTCGACCTCTGCCCCCCTGTCAACACCGACTGCATCCTGTCAGAGAGGAAGGAGGAGAACCACTGCAAAACAGTGCCACCCACCCCCACCTCTCCGAGACGACGCAGAAGGATACCATGGTCAATGGTATCGAAAGCCGCTGAGAGGTCAAGTAGCACCAGGATAGAGGAATGACCACCATCCCGGGCTCGCCAGAGATCATCCATCAGGGTGACCAAAGCCGTTTCCGTACTGTAGCCGCGCCTGAAACCCGATTGAAAGGGATCCAGAAAATCAGTGTCATCCAACAGCCGTAGGAGCTGGAGTGCCACCACTTTCTCAACAACCTTCCCCGCAAAGGGAAGGTTGGAGACTGGACGGAAGTTCTTTAAATCCGCCGGGTCCAGGGAAGGCTTCTTGAGGAGAGGCCTCACCACCGCAACTTTTAAGGGCTGCAGGACGGACCCCTCTCTCAAAGAAGCGTTGACCAATGCCTGGAGCCAGCCACGTGAGACCTCCCTGGTGGCTGAAACCAGCCAGGAAGGGCACGGGTCCAATAAACAAGTGGCAGAGCTCATCGCTCCTATGGCCTTGTCTACATCCTCAGGAGTCACCGGTTCAAACCTATCCCATATAACAGGACTAAGGCCATAATTTATTTATTTATTCCATAATTTATGGAATGGTATATAGATTTGATTAAAGGAGCTATAAATAAACTGGAATATATCATTATGCAATGATATATTCAAGTTTACTTATAGCTCCTTTAATCAAATCTAGAAAAGGTTCCATGTTTGGTAGTATAATACAACCCAAAGGTATCCAAGAAAGAGATTTAAAAAAACCAAAATAGTCCATTACTGCATGATTGAAGCCTTGCTTCTTTTTTTTTACAGGCATTAAACATAACACAAAAAAAGAATTGAAGGTTCCATTGTGTTTGCTGTCAACTTGACACCATCACCATCCTGTTCATCATGGACATATTCCTAATGCAATAAATTATTGATGAATTGCTGGAATGGATTTAAACAGAATTCTATATCAATAGTAAGATATATACTGGATCAAACCAAAGAGGAAGATGAACATGAAAGATACATTCCAGTATATAATCATTCCAGTATATAATAATATAAAAATATATTTGTTAGGTTTTAGATGCCACAAGGCTATTTATTATATGGTAAATAACTGTGGATTTAGGAAAGATTATTTTTTCATATTCTATCTCCAAATTCTCTGTAACAATGTCATGTTTTCCAAATGAACTGGATCACAATTGTGCCAAATTGTGGTTGTTACATTTACCCCAAAATTATTGAAATTGGTCAGGTTTACTAAAAGGTAGGGTTCCCTGATAGGCAAATTGGAATCTTAGGCAAATATATTAATGTTTCTCAAATAGTACAAAATGTGAAAATTACCATCTGAAATTATGAGCATCAAGATCAGCCAAGAAATGTATGCAATCAATTATCTGTTTTCAGTTTTATTTTAGTAATGTCAGCAATACAAAGTTCTGCAACAAGAATACACTTTGCTTGCCAAGCAAGTACACCTAGTTTCACAATTATAACTTTAGAATCGACATATGGAGGTCGTTGATGATCAATATCAAAGGAAGTGGGGTGAGAGATCCTTTATTAGGATGCATCATTACATTTTAAACATCTATTTGAAGTTTTGCATAAATTAGATGGTTTTGATTACATTTCCCTTCCGCACTCAAATATTTCACTACATTGCATATTATTTAAGTATATGCATGAGAATCTCCAAAAATTCTCCACTAAATGCAATGAAAAGTGGGCAATTGATAATCTTATTAAATTTTGCCAGAGCAGGGATGATATCTGAGTAGCAATTAAAGGAAGTTCATTTTAATTCATTATTAACAGCCACCTGCCCATGCCAGCAAATAATCCAGCTTCTTAAATGACATTCCTGTAAAATCTCATCTCATTTTTCATGATTGTCCCCAAAATGTCACTCTGAGCAATTATTAATATGTAGGGCATCAGGCAGTTTAATCCCCAATTGAACTCAAAACTAGATAGAACAGAAGGGTAATAAAGGACATTATGTGTTATCTAATCAATTGTTAGTTATCCATTTTACTAAATATGGTATAACTTAGGGAACTAAGAAGTTTAGTAGATTCATAATTAATATATGGGAACAAACCATTTTTCCTGATGTAAAATAACATAAAAAGTAGAAAAAATTACAGAATCTATTTTTTATAAAAAGAAATTCCTTTTAGGGAAACTGTCTATACTTAGTTTCTTCCATGCACTCTGGAAATATGGCTAACTTATTAATTACACTGCCTTTTCTATTAGCCTCTTCAGTGAGCCCTCAGTGATTGGTGCCCATTGACACCAATTTTTGTGCATTTATCTCCCTTGGTTTCCTTTGTTTTATAAAAGAGGTGCCATATTGTGTGATTATTGGCAGCTTGATGGATCTAAACTTTCTTTTGTTAATGGGTTTATCATTTTTTAATGTTTTCTTGGTGAAAAAGGAGGAGGCAAAGGAAGACTCCTTGAGCCATCACTGAGTCTGTCATATTATTTGTCTGCTCTGCTTTTCACAGTGAGATTAAAAGATCTCTCTCACATAGAGAGAGAGAGAAGAATGGAGGCAAGACTAAAAATGTTTGATGAAAAAATGTAATTGAAGGGTCAGAACTATCACCAGTGAGCATGGCTACTGTTTCCATCATTAGAAGAGAAGGTCATCTCTAGTTCTCAGGAATATAGAAAACATTGTGAGCACTGCTTGGTCTGTTGAGGTGAAGCACAAGAGTTGCTAGGCACAACAATACCCACAATGGCTGTCCCAATGGGTCCATTCCTTTGCACTGCCAGAGAATGATAGCTTCCCCACAAGCATATTGCCAGAAACCAGCCACTGTGAAATAGAGAGATAAGAGAAAGGCTAAGGCCCATAAGCAGAGGTAAAAAATAAATGATGAGTACAGGAAAGGAGTAACCATTGGAAGAATTATACCTCGCATTGTCCTCAGACAACTCTAGAAGTCATTATAATTATATCTCTAAATGCATATCACTAAAGGTGCTGCCCAATCCCCATATTTGCATCCTTTGGAGCAATAAAATATTTAGCTAAACACTACTAACCTTTTACTGCAAGAAAAAAAATATGAGTGATAATGAATATGCATATTGCTAGTTTCATATTGCTTCTTTCATGAATCCAAAATAGGAGCATAATTATTTCAATATAGTTTATATAGCAGAACACACAATAGGCATATAATCTGTCATGCCTTAAAGGTATAAACAAACAAAATCTGATCATGATTTATTTATGTTTGCTTCATTATAGTCATACCAGGTTTTGTCAAGTCGTGCATGGCAGGAAAACAGGAAACAGGAGCTACTTGGATTTCTGGAAAGATCTTTATTATTAGTAGAGTAATGTAACAGATCCTTGCTAATACCTGCTAAAGTAGTTCTCCAGAGCGATTTGTATTCAATGGCAAGAAATTCAATGGTGAAAAATTCAATGATGAGAAAAATAAAGTTCTACATTTAGACAATAAAAACCAATTGCACAGGTATAGGCTGGTACCTGGCTCAATAGCAGTAGCTGTGAGAGGAATCTTACAGTGCCAGTGGACAATCAATTAAATAAGAGCCATCAATGTGCTGTAGCTGCCAAAAAAAGCCAATGCAGTCTGGGGCTGTATTAACAGAGGGATAGAATCAAAATCACGTGAAATTTTAGTACTGCTTTATAATGCCTTTGTAAGATCATCCTTGGAATACTGCATCTAGTTTTGGTTGCCATGATATAAAAAAAGATATTGAGATTTAGAAAAAGTATAAAGAAGAGTTCAATAATGTTGATGCACAGATGGTTATTAGTATTGCTTCCTTCTTAAACAGAATAATGCAAGCAGAAATAGAGAGTATAAAGAGTATAAAGAAGAGTTCAATAAGGTTGATGCCCAGATGGTTATTAGTATTGCTTCCTTCTTAAACAGAATAGTGCAAGCAGAAATAGAGAGCTGTGATAAGAAGGGATTTTTTTTTGGGGGGGGGGAGACAAAAAATCTTTTATTTCTATTTCCTGCCTTAGTCACAATTGGCTTACAATCTAGAAATCATATATTATAGGAATTATCAGGAATTTTTGCCATGTTTGTATCAAAACTTTTTTGTTAGACCTATTGATAAATTTCTATGCTCTGCTTCTAGCCATTAATCAAGTAAACAAGTTCCTAAGATCAGAGGTGGGTTCCTACTGGTTTGGACCAGTTCTATAGAACCATTAGTAGCTTGGTGGCCTGGGTCACTAGAACCAGCAGTGACCCAGGCCTGCCACGCCCCTAAGCTGGTTCTCTCGGCGGCACCATAAGCGCCACCATCTTGTTTTTTGCTTTTGCGCATACGCATAAGTTTTTTTTAGTACTGTGCATGTGCGCGCACGCCCACCCGCCCACGCGTCACATCCCTGAGTGAACCGGCAGTAGCAGAATCCGGAACCCACCCCTACCTAAGATCCAGGATGCTAAGATGCCACCTGAAATTATAGATGGAAGACAGTTGGCAAGGTTGAAATGTAACCTAGTCTTTTCTCTTAATTGGCTGAAAAAAGGCCATGATTCCTATAAGAGGAAAAAGAAAGATTTCTCCAGTAAAATGGGCCTCAAATGAACATGCCAAGAGGAGGAAGCATCATCATTATCAACATGGGAGATGGGGGGAAGGATTAGTAAAGCTGCTCAAAGTTAGTTTAAAGATTTTAGCTCTTGGGAATCACAGCTTTTTCGGCATTTGGCTTTGATGCAGGATTGCATTTTGTGGCAATTTGCAGCAATTGATAACTTCTGGTCTTTGGTTCTCTAGAACAGTGTTTCTTAAAGTGGCCTGAAGACTTCTGAGTCTCCAAAGACTTTTCAGGGTCCATCAAATCAAAATTGTTTGCCAGCATATATTGTACAGGAATGCAAAATTAATATTCCATCAAACAGTTGTGAGAAGTGGTAGTGACAGCAAATGAATCAATTTTAACTTTTAATAGTATAAATATTAATAAATGAAATCCCTAGAAACAAAGATCTTTCATTATCTTCCATGATTTTTAAAAGTGATACCTAGGAATACTAACAGAAAAATATTTAAGAAACATTCTGCCAGATATTGCAGTTTTAGTGATGATACAAATCAGGAGTGGGCCAAAACAAAATGTCAATAAACATCATATTCAATCTTTTCTTTGATTTAAGTTTTTAAAAAACTTTATTTATTTCTTGAAAGCTAACATGTTTCAAAGCAAAGGTCACACCTCTACCATACAATTTTGTTTCAGTTTGTTAGTTGTAAACCCAGGGTCGTAAAACATTCACAAGGTATGAAGTCATTTATGGTTGAGTGAACGTCCATTTTTTCCTTTTTCTGAATCCCTATCCCAAGTCCCTATCCTGAGGCTTATACTTGTTTTAACATTTTTTAAAAAGAAGAATATGCTCTAGTAGCCAAAGCAGAGGTGGGTTCCTCTCGGTTCGGATCGGATCACCTGAACTGGTAGCGACCCGCTGGTGATGTCACTGAACTGGACCGCCATTTTTTTGGATTTTTTTGTGAATTTTTTTACTTTTTTGAAGGTTTTTCTTGTTCTACTGCTTGTAAAAGGGCCCTCCCACCTGCCCCCGGGTTTAAACTGACCTTTATTCTTTCACCTGAAGCACAGCTGATCAGCTGATACTCAGATGGAGAAATAATGCATTAGAAAAATGATTATTATAGAATAGTCTAGTTAACATGCACATACAAGCACATATGCATGTTAAATAACACATTCTTTGTTGGAGTATTTTGTTAATAAATTGCATTGCTTATGAACACTGATTACATGTATTTAGATTACCAACTGAAAAGTGTTTACAAGTGGATATGTTATAATCTCTGGAAAATACAATCTAGAACTTTTATTTTTCCATGGTAAAACTGGATTTCCAATCTACTTCTATTAATGTCTTTCAGAATGAAGCAGAATGTAAGGAAATTTGCCAAACATTTTTAGCTGTACTGTAAAATGTCTTCACTTCAATTTAATTCCATTTTGCATTATTTGCAATAACACAACTTTCATTTGTCCATAAATCCTTACCTGGTACATTCATTTCCTAAATTGCTTTATTAATCCTTGAGTATTATTAATTGGAAATGGAACATCCTGCACAATCAGTTCCTTAATTCTGGCTGACAGACTGACTTAATAGATTACAAAGCATAAGGCTTGTTAGTGGACTACAAAGCATGAGGCTTGTTAGTGGAATTTATTTTATTTCTTCTTGTATTAACTATGTTGTGTGATGCTGTCAGCAGCCATGAAAAAGGAGAAAATATTTTCATGTGCCATTTTTAACTGTAGAAACCATACTTCACTGTAACTCTAATGAACTAAGACCTATGGCTGGTGCTTAAATAACACAGTCAGTTAAAACATCATTGTCTAAGCAATTACTCAAGTTTTTCTTTCCACACTGTGCTCTGTAGCTATTACTTTGCTCATCTTCTACAGACCAAATTGGGACCTCTCCTCTGATCTATGTTTTGGCATCTACTGTCTAGGTCAGCTGTGACAACCATTTTTCTGTGGTAGATATTGATTGGGCAATGTATTAGCACTTAACACTGCACAATCTTGGGTAATTGCTTAGTTCAGAAAGAACCCTGTCTTTAATTTAATAAACGTTCTTAATAATAAAAGTTCTTCTCAGGATTGGTGCAATATCTGTGGTACAGTTAATAAAAAAGTTCTATTGACTCATTGTATTTGCTAACCTGCAGAACTTGATTAACTGTTATGCTAAGCAAGTTACAGAACAATGGTAGACAATTGCCAAATTGTCTATTTCTTCCTCTGGACTAGTTTAACATTTCCTGAAATTCTACATTACTTGTGTAGTTTGCCTTATGATAACAGTGGCCAGATTTGCAAATTAAAAAAAAATGAAAATGGTTGCAATATGTTCATTAAAAATATATTACTATGCTCTTATATTGATAAAAGTACCACGATTAGTCAATGTAGTACAATATAAAACACCTTTTTGAAGATTAAAATAAGGACCGTTTTATTATTATATTTCAACTGCATTTCAGTGTGCATGGGAATAAAATAAGGGAAGCCATATTAGTAGCAACTTCTGCTTCTGTCTGCACACATTAATTCAGCACCAAACCTGCCTTGATAGCTACCCAGACTTTTTACCCATCTGACATAAAGATAATCAGCTGACTTGAAGGAAAAACATTACCTTGTGCTATAAGCAAGTTCTCAGTACACATTTGAGTTCTCCAACAACTCAAGTTTATGTTACTAATTATTATTATTATTTTTGTAAAATAGCCAAGTTCCATAAATTAACTAGGCAATTTGTTGCTTACAAAATAGATAAAGTTCTACAGGTTGATATGGATGTCTGAAAGTGCAGGTATTCTTTTGTGATTCTGTATGTACACATTTTCTGCACAAAGGAAACTTTTTTTTGCATCTCCAATCCAAAGAAAGCCTTTCAAGCTCTACATGTAGGATACTTCCCTTTTCCAATATCCTTTTCCACTAGTCACGCTAGTAGAATTGATGGTAGTTGCAAAGGGATCAGAGGTTAAAGATGAGGATAGTCGGCATGATTCAGCTTCCCATTTATATATTCAATAACTGTACAAGCTTTAATTCTGAAACTAACGTTTACATTATAATTAATTTAAAACTGACAATTTGTAATCTGAGGAGCTGATATGTGCCTGTTTGTGGCAGGTCCTAAACTGTTAATAAGTTCTACATCTCTTTCTCTGAAATTAGTTAAAATGATGGTCTAACAAGGATTACAAGGAGCTGAGGTGGCACAGTGGTTAAAAGCAGCACTGCAAGTTCAGCTGACTGCTAGTTCAGCAGTTCAGCTGTTCAAATCTCATCGGCTCAACGTTGACTCAGCCTTCCAGCCTTCTGAGGTCGGTAAAATGAGGACCCAGATTGTTGGGGGCAATATGCTGAACTCTGTAAACCGCTTTGAGAGGGCTGTAAAGCACTATGAAGAGGTATATACGTCTAAGTGCTATTGCTATTGCTATTACTAAATATATTAAAGAGACAATGATAAACAAGACTTAAGAATATAATATGCTATGTTTTATAAAATGATAATAAAAAGATGGTGAAAATGGTTCATATAAGACTTTTCTTTTTAAGAAGAACTCAAACAGATAATTGTGCTGTCTAAAAATGATTCTAGAATAAGGTGACCAGACGTCCCGCTTTTGGCGGGACAGACACGCTTTTCAAGCATGTGTCCCACGTCCCACATTGTTTCCAAAAAGTCACGCTTTTTTGGAAAGAATGCCCAACAACAAACAAATTTTGAAAAGAAACAGCGGGATGTCTGGTCACCTTACTCTTGGCTCTCCTGCTCCCCCTCTGCCAGCGCTGGGCTGCTGGAGTGACAGGGGGAGAAAGGAGATCAGGAGGAGGCGGCGGATCACAACAACCCCAGCGGCAGCTTCAGGCAGAGAGAGAGAGAGAGAAGCGAGCGAGCAAGTCACTCCGCCGTGCGCGCTCATGAACACACACACACACAAGCACGCGCAGCTCCCCGAGAGGCCAACACTTCTGCAGCGACGCCAAGCCACAAACCCCTCCCCTAGCCGCCGCCGCTCCAAGCCAGACACTCCGCTCCGGACTCCTGGGCAGAAAGCAACAGTAAGAGTAGCAGGCGGAGTGTCTGGGCTGGGAGCAGCGGTGGCTAAGGGAGGGGTATGCGGCTTGGCGTCGCTGCAGAAGTGTCGGCCTCTCGGGGACCTGCGCGTGCTTATGTGTGTGTGTGTGTGTGTGTTCATGAGCGCGCGCGCGTGGCGGAGTGACTTGCTCGCTCGCTTCTCTCTCTCTTTCTCTGCCTGGAGCTGCCGCTGGGGTTGTTGTGATCCGCTGCCGCCTCCTGATCACTCCCCCTGTCACTCCAGCAGCCCAGCGCTGGTGGAGGGGGAGCAGGACAGCCAAGAGACGCTGGGTTGGAGCACCATCTCCAGGCTGCTCCCCTTCCCAAGCCAGCCCCGCTCGCTCGCTCGCTTGCCAGCCAGCCAGCCCAAGCCACTGCTGGCTTCCGAAGGGGAGGTGGGAGGTGAGGAAAGGCCTCCCGCCTCCCCCCCCCACCTGGACGCCGACATTTGCATTCTTTTGCCCTCTGCGCATGCGCACAGCATTCTGCGCATGCGCAGAGGGCAAAACTCAAATGGCGGCTCCCCTAGAAACCCACCCCCCGTCAATGGTGTCCCGCTTTAAAAAAAAAATCTGGTCACCTTATTCTAGAATATTTACCAAGTTACTACGGAAACAAAATGAGGACTAGAGTAAGGCTTTTTATGTACTATTAAATTATGCTCCAATGTTCTCTTCCTGCATCAGTAGTATACTGTCTATTGTAAATGACAGAAGCACTTAAAGTCACCTCTTCCAAATATAAAATACCTGAAATGTATTGTTAAAAGAAAGGCCAAAGTAAAAAAGGGACATCTTGGGCTATCAAAATAAAGAGGGAGGAAACCCGTCTTTTGTTATAAGTGGCGGATTTTATGAAATACCTGAACACTTTTCTGAATTCTTTGTTTTTACCTTTTTTTTACATGCCTCCAGCAACCAGAGGGATTAATTCTGGGTAGTTATTTAAATAGAGTTACTTGCTAAGAATTCTCTGCCAAGATCAGAGAAAAGGGATTAAGATTTAGCTACTGTAATCAGAATTTACCCCTTCCTCCTGCTCTGACTTTTTCACTTCAAAGGAATAACACTGTAGGATCTTCTGAAATGTTTTATTTCAGTAGCTTATTCATGAAAACAAAGTCTGGTTCATAGTATTAATAACATCAGATGTAGTTTATATTGAAAATCTCTCTGCCTGGAAGAACTCACCAGGTGGCTTTAGGTAAACTAAAATATAATGTGATTTGTTTGGTTTTGGCTTATGATATAGTCTAAACATGTGTTGTTTTTAAGTCATGGCATATTGCTTTCTGCAACTTTCCCATGGGCATCTGCTAAAGAATATCCTTGAGAAATGGACTTCAGCCCCAGATTTATCAGTAATATTCATGTTGGCTGGGGAGGATGGGGGATGGGAAGCCAATAGCTGAGGGCAATAACTCTTTAGGATGCCCGATTTGGCAAATGTGCCTAAATATGAAAGGTAAATTCAGTTTCTATAGTTTTCTCAAAAAAGCAATATTTATCTATCTATCTATCTATCTATCTATCTATCTATCTATCTATCTATCTATCTATCTATCTATCTATCTATCTATCTATCTATCTATCTATCTATCTATTTGTCAAACATGTACAAGATAGCAGGTATAGGTATAAACATAAACATAAACAAAGGAAATAAGTACAGATGAATGGAGACAGTAAGACAGGGATGGTAGGCACTCTGGTGCGCTTATGCACGCCCCCTTTACAGACCTCTTAGGAATGGGGTGAGGTCCATGATAGACAGTTTAAAGTTAAAGTTTTGGCGGTTTGAGGATGTAACAACAGAGTCAGGTAGTGCATTCCAGGCATTGTTGCTGAAGTCATATTTTCTGCAATTGAGTTTGGAGCGGTTTACTTTGAGTTTGTATCTATTGTTTGCCCGTATATTATTGTGGTTGAAGCTGAAGTGGTCATTGACAGGTAGGATGTTGTAGCAGACGATTTTATGTATTAAGCTTAGGTCAGATTGTAGGCGGCATAATTCTAGGTTGTCCAGGTCCAAAATTTCAAGTCTGGTGGCATAAGGTATTCTATTGCGAGCAGAGGAATGGAGTACTCTTCTAGTGAAATACCTCTGGACTCACTCAATTGTATTAATGTCCATTATACAGTGTGGATTCCAGGCAGATGAGCCGTATTTGAGAATTGGTCTGGCAAAGGTTTTGTATGTCCTGGTTTGTAGTACAATGTTACCGGAGAAGAAGCTTTGCAAAATTAGGTTAACAACTCTTAATGCCTTTTTGGCAATGCTGTTACAGTGAGCAGAAGAAGCGCATGCTCATATCTTCGAGCCGGTAGCAAAGGTAAGTGCATTTTACCCCTGGATTCTACCCCTATGTTAATGCAGACTAGATCTGTGTTGGCTTTTTTGGCAGCTGCAGCAGGCTGGCTCATATTTAAGTGATTGTCCACTAGGACACTAAGATCCCTGTCACAGTTACTACTATTGAGCAACGTACTATTGAGCATCTATACTATAACTGTGCATTTGGTTTTATTTGCCTAAATGTAGAACCTTAATTTTCACCATTGAATTTCATTTTGTTAGATAGTACCCAATGTTCAAGTCTGTCAAGATCCTTCTGTATCTTAAGCCTATCTTTTGGAGAGTTGGCTATTCTTGCCAGCTTGGTGTCATCTGCAAATCTTATGAGTTCCCCATCCAAATCATTGATGAATATGTTGAAGAGTACTGCTCCTAAAACAGAGCCCTGGGTACCCCACTGCATAGCTCTCTCCATGTAGATGCAGTTCCATTGAGGACAGGGGTGAAATGCAGCCGGCTCTATCCGGCTCGCGTGATACATTAGGGCCGACTGCTCCAAGCCCCGCTCACCCACATGGACGTCATGATGTCCCCTTTTGGGGATGATTTTCAGCATCTGCACATATGCAGAATGCTGTGCGCATGCGCAGATGACACATTTGTGAACCGGTAGGGAAGGTAAGTGAATTTCACCCCTGATTGAGGACTACACATTGAATGTGGTTTGTCAGCCAGTTACGAATCAAATACTTCACATGATTTTGATTCTATGCCTCTGTTTATACAACCAAGGGTTATATTAATTTTTTTTTTTTGGCTGCTGCCGCACATTGTTGGGTCATAGTTAAATAATTGTCTACTAGGACTTCCTGCTTTTTTTTTTGCTCCCAGATGCTAAGAAAACCATAATAGAAAGAGTAGGTGATAGTGTTTTAGTGGCAAAATAAAGTATGCTGAAAGCACAATTGCCCTCCATGCAGCTGAATTTAAATATTATTCTTGAAAAACTTTAATTTTACTTTACTTTTCTTCGTATTTTGAGGAGCTAATATTGAAGAAGATGCAGCAATAGGAAGTATTGTTATCCTATTGATTACTAGCACACTAACAATAAAGGTAGCCCCCCACATTTTTTGTGGGGGGCTATCTTTATTGTTTGTGTGCTAGTAATCAATAGTTAGTTAGTGTGCTAGTTAGTGTGCTAGTAATAGAAACCCTTTCCCTGCTCATTTTTTAAAAAAAATTCTCTTGATTGGACAACTACATCCTTAAGCTTTGTTTTTGAGCCTACTTCCTAAAGTACAGTAGTAATAAAGATATTCTTTTCCCTCACTATGAGGACAGAAAACTCGGAGATGCCGTCTTTCTGTCTAACATAGTTTACTTGTCTTTTTGGCTCATTGGATCTTAAACATTTGTCCCTACATTTTTTGTATGTAAGTATTACATTTGTATAGCTGTCCATTTCTTGCAGTATTCTGGACTGCATACATTTAAAAAATCCAATACAAAAAAGCCATTTTAAACAAACAATTTATGTTAAGTCTGTGGGACGAATATAATGACAGGAATCACGGCTTCAAAAACAACTAGCCTTTATTTAGGCAATGCGAATGATTACAGTACAAACAGGAACTTACTGAATGCAGGAGGTGCCGAATTACCTCAGCCGCATTTGACAGCACTATTTAAGAGCGGCTGTCAAACGCAGCAGCCAATCAGAGGGCTGGACGCTCTCGCTCGCAGCCTGCTCCAATCACCGATGGCTTCTCCAGTTGCTAACATTTGGGGAGGAGGTAACAATTTAAATTAAAATGGTAAAAACAATGGTAATTCTTGACTTACAAGAATTCATTCAGTCACCATTCAAAGCACTGAAAAAAGTGACTTATAACCATTTTTCACACTTACAACAGTTGCAGCATCCCCATGATCACGTCATCGAAATGTGCATATTTGTCAACTGGTTCACATTTATGATGGCTGCAGTGTCCAGGGGTGATCACCTTTTGTGATCTTCTAACAAGCAAAGTCAGTAGGAAAGCCAGATTCACTTAACAGCCATGTGACTAACTTAACAACTGCAGTGATTCACTTAACAACTGTGGCAAGGAAGGTAGTAAAATGGAGCTTAACAACTGTATCTCTTAGAAATTTTGAGCTCAATTGTGTTCGTAAGTCGAGATCTACCTGTAAACATAATGCAATTTTCTTTTTTGCAACATTTACTGCTTTTATTTAATGCTTTAACAAACATTTACTCTTTGTTCAGGAATTTCTTCAGGTTACATTCCAAGAGATATGACTGCTCAGATCATCTCTGAACCCATGGCTATTGGTGATCTCTGTTATAACTATTAAAGAAACTGTCTGTAGAAAAAGAAAAGAAAAGAAAAGAAAGAAGAAAGGAAAGAAAGAAAGAAAGAAAGAAGGAAGGAAGGAAGGAAGGAAGGAAGGAAGGAAGGAAGGAAGGAAAGAAGGAAGGAAGTCCTGCTGATCTTGATCCTAGTATGTTAGATAGCAGAAACCTCGGTTCCCAAGATCATGCTTCTTTTTAGAGTAGAAATTGTTATGTGTTTAAGGACCAAAAGTCAGAGACAAATGGAGTCCTTCATCATATATTTCTATTAAATAAGATTGTGAGTTTTAATGGATATCTTAACAAAGGTTTAGTAGCCTTTAACTTATAGGCTAAAGGGTTTTTAAAATAAGCTTAGTATCTCTCTCTCTCTCTCTCCCTCTCCCTCTCCCTCTCCCTCTCCCTCTCCCTCTCCCTCTCTCTCTCTCTCTCTCTCTCTCTCTCTCTCTCTCTCTCTCTCTCTCTCTCTCTCTCTCTCTCTCTCCTCCCTCCCTCCCTCTCCCTCCCTCCCTCTCTCTCTCCCTCTCTCTCTCCCTCTCTCCCTCCCTCCCTCTCTCTCCCCCCTCTCATGTGTGTGTGTGTTGTAAGAATCACAGAATCATCAAGCTGGAAATGACTTAGCAATCATCTAATCCAGGGGTGAAATTTGACCGGTTCGGATGAACCGATAGAGACAATTTGAATTGGTTCACCGAATCGCTAAAACCATCCCTGGTTGGCCCCGCCCACACCCACCTGGTCACCTGGTTGCCACTCATCCTTTCCAGCTGCTTGCCCCACCCACCCACCTCTGCCCTATATATGTTCCCTTTGCACCATGTGGCCCAGCTACTTGTCTCACTGACACCTGCTCAGCTCAGTGCCTCGCACAGTTGCTTCACCAACCCCTGCTCAGCGCCTCACTCAGTCACCTCACCAATGCCCGCTCAAAGGTAAGCAGTGTTGGTTGCAGTCTAGCGTGCCACCGCCCCCCAACCCTGACCTCGCGTAGTTTGCGAAGCTGCCAGGAATCAGTTGCGGCCTAGGGTGCCATCCCCCCGTCCCCAGGCTCACCTGGCTGTCTAAGCCACCTCGTGTCCATCCCAGGAGGGCCGCCTAGCTAACTAACCCACCTTCCCCCCAGCCTCCAGCTTGCTTACCTTCACTTTGAACTGAATCCTGAGCCACTGGTAGCAGACTCACCTGCCTTGCTTCGCCTGCAATCCCACGGCTGCATCCTGCATCCATCTCATCGCAAACAATTGACTCTGCCTGCCTGCCTTGTGCCTTCAATTGGATAAGTGGCTTTTTTTTTTGCTTTAAAAATAGTTAATTGGTTTTTTTAAAGGAAATGTTATTGTTTTTTTAGGAAGTAGCCATATAAAATTTAGGAAATTTTAGCTGCTTTTATATTTTTAGATTTGTGCAGCTTTGTAAGATTTTGTGTTTTTGTAGTATTTTACTACAGCAGCGAACCACAATTAAAATCCAGGCTGTGGGAAGTCCTTAGCCAATTTAGGGCTGCCGGGCTCAGAGTCAAGAGCATCAAGTGTCAAATAGGGGTCCCAGAGGTAGAATTCCTGGGTTATCGAATAAATGGGGCAGGCATTCACCCCACCAAAAGTAAGGTTAGGGCTATACGGGAGGCCCCTACACCCACAAACAAGACCGAGCTACAAGCCTTCCTGGGTTTGCTGAACTTCTACAGCGTTTTTCTTAAAAATAAAGCAACTGTTGTCAAACCTCTCCACTGGCTTTTAGCAAAGAAGGCACCCTGGGTCTGGGGGGAGGACTGAAGTGGCTACGTTCCAGGCTGTCAAGGACCTCCTGTCAGAGGACAGTTTCCTGATACAGTTCAATGACACCCTGCCAGTGGTCCTTGTGTGTGACGCTTCCCCGTTTGGCATAGGGGCTGTCCTCAGCCACTAGTTGCCCAGCGGCCAAGAAGTCGCCTATTTCTCGCAGACGCTCTCCAGCACGGAACAAAATTACAGTCAGCTTGATAGTGTGGCACTGGCGGCAGTGGCTGGGGTCAGAAAATTTCACGAATACTTATTAGGCAGGGATTTTGAGCTGGTCACAGACCATAAGCCCTTGTTAGGGCTCATCATAGGGGACCGCCACACACCAGCCATCCCTGTCACCCCAGTTCACCAGATGGACTATTTTTCTCCCTGCCTACTCCTACAAGCAGACCCACCAGCCTGAACGGTGACTGGGGAATGATGATGCCCTCAGCCACTGCCTCCTGCCTGATCTTGTGGACAACCCCACTCTGGGTGTCCCCATCCTCCTCATTGACTGCCTGGACTCTGGCCTGGTCACTTCAGCCAAAGTGGCTTCCCATTCGGCCAAAGAACTCTGTTTTCAGGACAATTTTGAACTCGGTGTGTAGGGGATGGCCTCAAGGGCCTGTCAGCCTGGAGTTTAAACTGTTTGTTTGCAAGCAGCATGAAATATCTGCCCAAGGGGGTTGCCTATTGTGGGGGGGGATTGCATTATTGTTCCTCCGTTGCTACGAGAGGATATTCTAAGGGCACTGCATGAGAGTCACCCGGGTATAGTCAGAATGAAGGCCCTTGCCTGGAGCTAAGTCTGGTGGCCTAACATGGACAAGCCTATTGAGGAGTGGGTAGCTGGGTGCAGACCATGCCAGGAGTCCAGGGCCGCCCCTCCCAAAGCCCTGGCACAAGAGTGGGAAAGACCCAGGTCACCTGGGTCCAGGGTCCACAGCGATTTTTGCGGGCTCATTCCACGGCCAAACATTCCTTGTAGTTATCGATGCCTACTCCAAATGGTTACTTTTTTTTCACAAGAGCTTGAAATCTTTCATGGAATCTACCCAGGACTTCCTTCGGGTCTTGTCTGAAATAATGTGTCTCAATGCATTAGCAAAATCTGATCCAGTAGTATTCACCTGTGTATGGGTCTAAGACTGCAACATGGTAATTACAGCATTGTGATATAAGGTCAACCTCTGTCAATGTCATCAATATACAAGATGAGACTTGTTTTGTGATGATGTGCCCACTGTCTTGCAGATTTTGATCATTCCATGCAGAATCTCCTAATCTCCTTGTATTTTTCCAAAAGTTGTCTTCTCCTCAAGTTGTTCTCTCAATAATAATGTATTAATTTTATATGCCATCCCACTCCCAGCAATTCTCCAAGATCAATTTTTTCAGAGTCCTTCAGAATGACTTTCATTTCTTTCCTTGGTGGTGTTTTTGAACTTAATTTTTGGACAACATGAAGAGAACCACAGCTGGCTTTGTTGATTTTGAGGGGAATATTGTTTATTTTGTTTTATCTCCTTTTTCTCTGACTCCTGCTTGACCTTACAATTCCTGCAACATTAGCTCTGGCATCCCTGAAAAGTATCAGGGAATGCCTTGAAGATAGAGCTGATATTTTCAAGGACATAGAAAGTTTGTCTAGATATATGTAGTCTGCTTCCCCCCCCCCTCTATGTAGGGATCTTTTGTTCCAATTTTTTATTTTATTTTATTCTATTTTGTCTGGAGAGAGAATTTTCCATTTAGAATATTAGTTTTATAGTAGTATTAAATGATATATGAAGATTAATTTTAATTTTTGTTTAATGTTTTAATTATATGGAAAACAAGCTTTGTAATAAATAATGTGAACTAACTGAATTGACTCACAAATACACACATGGTAACACTATTCCCTTTTGGGATGAGCTATGTTATATGCCAAGTGCAGAAAGGGGATAAAAAATAGCAGAGCAAATAAAATAAAAGCATAACATAAGAATGGAAATATAGTTAAACTTAGTTTCCAAAATACTCATACTTCTCGATACCTTTCTGTTCTTACAAATGACTCTTGCTTCTATCACATCCATATGCCAATATATTGCTTTTTGTTCTTTAAACTTCTTGCCTCTTTAGGTCCTGAGGATATCATTAACCCCATCCAAACACAACTTTCCTGGTCTTCCCCTTCATCTCAATTCATTCATGTTTTTCATATATTTTTCATATTAAAAATATAAGAGAAGAAATATCAAGGCAGAAGCAATCATATTACACCTTTAATGACCTGCATTGGTCTCTTCTAATATGCAGATGTATGGTATCTTTTTTATGTATATTTATTATTATTTCCCTCTCTTATGGAAAACAACAGGGATCTTAGTTTTGACACAATGACAGAAAAGGGGGATTTTTATTTGTTGTTTGGTGTGAATTGGTGCAGGCATTATGATGAAGTTAAAACACAGAGGTTAATTGAAAAATAAGATAAACAAAGCCCTTGAAGGCCTCAGAATAATTCTTCCTGGCAGCCCTGACAATGTACTACCAGCAGGCACTACTCCAAACTGCTATAGATTACCGGGAAAAAAATAGAAAATGGGGGGAAACCCTAAAGTTAATTGTCTTTCTGTTCCTTCCACCTCATTTCAGCCCAATTATATCTGGAAAAGTCATTCTGTCTAATTTGCATTAGTGCACCTCCATGGAAAAATAGCTTAGACAGTGAATTTGATCTTTTAAATAATGTATTATGGACATTCTCTTTAAAATAAAGAGAAATCCCAGCATTCCTTAGAAAAAGTTGTAGATACAAATGAATTGTTCTTCTGTTGCTGAATGTCATAAACTTTTAATGTGAGACAAAATCATTTTGTTAGGCTGGTAAAGGATAAAAATGGCCTAAAATGGATCTGAAGACATCACATCAGCAATCCTTATTGGTAATTTTTGTGAGACAGTGAAATATTCCCAGTATGCTAAGGCAACTGTAGTGTTTTTAGCACATGTACTATCCTCCTTCCAAATAATATTAAGACTTAATTAATCTTTCTGTTACTTTAGTAAAAATAAATTAAATCCGCACCGCAGCCTTTAAAGATTGCGATGGTGAGACCCCTCCTTAAGAAGCCTTCCCTGGATCCAGCGGATTTGAAGAACTTTCATACAGTCTCCAACTTACCTTTTATAGGTGAAGTTGTTGAGAAGGTGGTAGCTTTTCAGCTTCTTCGGCTATTGGAGGAAACTGATCATCTAGATTCCTATAGTCGGGTTTCAGGCGTGGCTACAGTACAGAAACTGCCTTGATCGCCCTGATGGATGATCTCTGGCGAGCCCGGGATGGGGGTGATTCCTCCATCATGGTGCTACTTGATCTCTCAGTGGCTTTCGATACCATTGACCATGGTATTCTTTTGCATCGTCTCGGTGAGTTAGGAGTGGGAGGCACCATTTTACGGTGGTTCTCCTCTTATCTCACTGACAGGATGCAGTTGGTGTTAGCAGGAGGACAGAGGTTGTCACCTAGGCCCCTGACTTGTGGGGTGCCTCAGGGTTCGGTCCTCTTGCCCATCCTGTTTAACATTTACATGAAACCGCTGGGGGAGATCATCCGTAAACAGGGGGTGAGTTTTCAATAGTACGCTGATGACACCCAGCTGTACATCACCACCCCGTCTCAATTCAGGGAGGCAGTCGATGTAATGTGCCAATGCCTGGACGATGTTAAGATCTGGATGGGGAGAAACAGACTCAAACTCAACCCTGACAAGACTGAATGGCTCTGGATATTGCCTCCTAAGGACCATGTCGACTGTCCCTCCTTGGTTCTTGAGGGAGGAAAATTAACTCCCTCAGAATGGGTTCACAATTTGGGAGTTCTCCTAGATCAACAGCTAAAATTGGACCAACACCTTACAGCTGTGGCTAGGGGGGCTTTTGCACAGGTTCGCCTGGTGCACCAATTGTGACCATACTTGGAGAAGGAGGCTCTACTCATGGTCACTCATGCCCTTGTCACCTCCCGAGTGGACTACTGTAATGTGCTGTACATGGGGCTACCCTTGAAGAGTATTCGGAGACTTCAGCTGGTACAAAATGCGGCTGCGCATGCTGTGGTGGGTGTTTCAAGATACACCCACATAACACCCATACTCCACCAGTTGCATTGGCTGCCCATTGGCCTCCGGGTACAATTCAAGGTGTTGATCATCATCTTTAAAGCCCTACATGGCTTAAGACCAGGTTACCTCCGGGACCGCATTCTACCTCATACTTCCCTTCGACCGGTCAGGTCCCACAGAGTGGGTCTCCTCCAGGTCCCGTCAACCAAACAATGTCGGCTGGTGGGGCCTAGGGGGAGGGCCTTCTTTGTGGGGGCCCCTGCTCTCTGGAACCAACTCTCCCTAGAGATACGAATTATCCCCACCTTGCTGGCCTTCCGAAAAGCCGTGAAGACATGTTTCTTCCTGCAGGCGGGGTTCTGAGACATCTTCATCTTGGTCTCCCCCATGTATGTAAGATTTTGTATGCTTTTTTAAAATGCATTTTAAATTGTTTTAAATTATATTGTTTAGTGGTTCTTCAAATGTTGTACGCCGCCCTGAGTCCCCAGGGAGTAGGGCAGCATTTAAGAATCCTATATATATATATATATATATAAATAAATAAATAAATAAATAAATAAATAAAAAAATAAAAAAATAAATAAATAAACAAACAAACAAACAAACAAACAAACAAACAAACAAACAAACAAACAAACAAACAAACAAACAAACAAACAAACAAACAAACTTATACATTTAGTTGCATAAAACGTATTCAGGTTCTATAACAGTGATGGCAAACTTTTTTTTGATTGGGTGCCAAAAGGGTGCACATGTGTGCAATAGCATGCATGCATTTGCCCACACCCATAATGCAATGCCCTTCCCCCACGCATGCATGCATAACCCCCCGCGCATGCGTGCACAACTCCCCCAAGCTCCCACCACACGCATGCGTGGAGATCTCACTGAAGCCTTCGGACTTCCAGTTGGGCAGGGGGGGGAGGCCGTTTTCCCCCCTCCCCAGACTTCAGGAAGCCTGTAGATGGCGAAAAATGGACCCAATGCGCCTACCTTCAGGTTGGAACGTTGAGTCCATTTTTCGCCATCCACAAGCTCCGGAAGCTTTCCTGAAGCCTGGGGAGGGTGAAAACGGCCTCACCCCACCCTCCAGAACGCCAAAAATCAGCTGGCCAGCACACACATGCATGCTGGAAATGACATAGGGCAATGCCTCATGTGCCCTCAGATATGGCTCCATCTGCCACCTGTGGCACATGTGCCATAGGTTCGCCATCACCATTCTATAATGTGATTTAAAGAGTCATCAGAAAAAACAGTAAAGCCTTACTTTATAAATTGCACTAAATTCAGTGAGCAGAATATGTATTAATTCATGGCAAAAAAATCTAAATTTTGGTTTGAATTTTTTTAATAAAAACCTTTCTGGACATATATTCTGATCATGGCTACCTTTTTTTTTTGGTCTAGTCATAAAGTAGCCAACATTGTCAATTACAAAACATAAAATACAAACTAGAAATGTTATTACTATAATACTCCCCACCCAGATATTCTCCATAATTTGTACCTTCCTTTTCCAGACATAATTCAGTAAACCCCATATTTAGTTTGTAGGAATATCTACTTTAAAATATCCACAAAACAGAGTCAACTTGGGCCTCATAGGCATTCATGTAAATCAAGATAATGCTATAGTTTACAGCATGCAGTTTCTCCATGCCTTTTCTTTTTAAATTAGAAGAATCCTCTTTTTATTTTAAAGTGAGGTGAAGCAGAGAACCTAGCTGTCATGGGAAGTCCCTTTGGCTTGATGAAAATTAATCTTGGAAGAGGAATAAGGGAGAATTTAAACACTCTGGGTGTTCAAATAAAAAACATCAGTGCTATTCATATCATGATCTTTGATTTTTGGGTTGGAAAATGAGGCTGGTCAGGATGAAAGATTCAGGACTGATCAAGGATAGTTTTCACATGCATTGGTACCACTATGACATGTACTTCTATAGCAGTGGTGGTGAACCTTTTTAGGCTCGCGTGCCAAAAAGGGGGGGCGCTCGCGCGCGCTCGCATACCCACACCCATTCCCTCCCCCCCACGCATGCGCACAACACCCCCCATGCTGCCCCCTGCGCATGCGCACCCCCCCTACCCCCGCGCAAAGGCCTTACCGGAGCCTGGGACAACGAAACGGGCAAACCGGAAGTGCGGAAAAACGCACTTACGGTTTGCCGGTGAGCTGTTTTTTGCACTCCAGAGGGTTCAGGGAAGCTCCCTGAAGCCCTGGAATGCAAAAAACTACAAAACGGACAAACCAGAACTGCGGAAAAATGCACTTCCGGTTTGTCCGTTTTGTAGTTTTTTGCATTCCGGAGCTTCAGGGAGCTTTCCTGAACCCTCCGGAGTGCAAAAAACAGCTCACCGGCAAACCGGAAGTGCGTTTTTCCGCACTTCCGGTTTGCCGGTGGGCAACGCTCGCGTGCCCTCTGCTATGGCTCCGCGTGCCACCTGTGGCACGCGTGCCATAGGTTCGCCACCACGGGTCTAAGGGTAAAGTTTTGAGGGTTTGGTGACAAAACCACAGAGTCAGGTAGTGAGTTCCAGGAATTTACCACTCTGTTGCTAAAGTCATTTTTTCTACAGTAAAGTTTGGAGCGGTTCACTTTGAGTTTGTATCTGTTATGTGCTCGTGTATTGTTGTGGTTGAAGCTGAAGTAGTCATTGACAGGAAGGACGTAGCAGATAATTTTATGAGTTATGCTTAGGTTGTGCTGAAGGCGACGTAGTTCTATGCTTTCTATTTATTTATTTATTTATTTATTTATTTATTTATTTATTTATTTATTATCTATCTATCTATCTATCTATCTATCTATCTATCTATCTATCTATCTATCTATCTATCTATCTATCTATCTATTTATTTAAATGGATTTATATGCCACCCAACTCCCAGGGGACTCTAAGCCCAGGATTTCAAGTCTGGTTGCGTATGGTATTCTGTTGTGGGTAGAGGAGTGGAGGACTCTTCTTGTAAAGTATCTCTGAACACTTTCTAATGTATTTATGTCCGATATGCGGTGTGGGTTCAAGACAGATGAGCTGTATTCGAGGATTGATCTGGTGAATGTTTTATATGCTCTGGTTAGTAGTGTGATATTACCGGAGAAGAAGCTACGTAAGATTAGGTTAACAACTCTTGAAGCCTTTTTGGCGATGTTGTTGCAGTGGGCTTTGGCACTTAGGTCATTTGATAGGAGTATTCCAAGGTCTTTGACAGAGTGAGGGTTGTCTGTAAGGTCAGAGCATAATCAGAGCATGGGTGACTGAAAGAAGGGTTTCTTGATTCATGAAAGTTGAGCAAAGGCCCTCCTAACCATGACTTCCACCTTACCAAGGCTGTGAAAAAAAAATTCTCTCTATTTCTCTAACTTGTTTAACAAAAACAAAACAAAACAACAAAGCAGCTTCTATCTTCACCTGCCTTTATGAACCTTTGTTTTAAGTGCCAAAAAGTCTGAGTTTTACCCTGAGAAGCTTTAGATAAGGACTTGATAGACTCTGGAATGTAATTGGTGTTAGGTGGGAGGTAGCAGCTCCCCTGCAAAATAGTTTTTTTATTTAAGTAGCAACTCTTTTTGTGCTGGAAATATTGAAAACTCAGGTAAATACTCACTATACAGATTCTCCCAATATGGAAATGCAGCATGCTCTATACTTTGTACATGCTCAGGAGTCATCAGTACACAATAATAAATCAATATATCGTGTCATTCACAGACAATCTTTTCTTGGGTTTTAAGAACTAAAAGAAAAAGATGCACCTCCACTCCCAAAAATGCCTTTTAAATCAATAGTTGTAAAGCAAAAGAACACATTCTTAAAAACTTAATTATTGCTTTAAAGGTTGACCCCATTATTCATTGTAAGTGGAACTGCATTTTTGATGTACCAAGTTAAAAGCACTTGCTCTTTGAGCAGAAGTCATGCACAAGGTCCCTCTGGGGGAGTGCCTCCTCATCCATGAATTAAAGCCTTCTCCTCCTCCTGCACTTGACAAAGCAAGAATCTTGCTCTCTATCAATGCCAATTGAGATAGGTCCCCAAATCCTTATAATTTTATTAGGAACTTAATGCAGGTAACTGTGCTCTAACCCACAATCACTTCATCTTACTATGGTTCAGTTGAGGCCTGTTATACCCCATCCAGACACCCGCAGTCTCCAAACACCATTAAAAGGTATCCACAGCATCAGTTACTTTGCCTGTGATAGAAATGTACACCTGGGTACCGTGATACATCATCCCATGTTGACAGATGATCTCAACCAGTGGCTTCATATTGATGTTAAAAAGGAGCAGAGAAAGCACTGAATCCTGTGACACCCGACAAAGCAGGGCTTTTGCTTTGTATCAATGTCAATGGAGATTGGTCCCCAAATCCTTATAATTTTAATAGAATTAACAGATTAACAGAGTTGGAAGTAATCGTGTAGGTCATCTAGTCCAACCCCATGCCCAAGCAGGAGATCCTACACTATTTCTGACATATGGCAGTCCAGTCTCTTCTTGAAAGCTTCCAGTGATGAAGCTCCCACAACTTTCTAAGGCAACCTGTTCCATTGGTTGATTGTTCTCACTGTCAGAAAATTTCTCCTTATTTCCAGGTTGAACCTCTTCCTTGTTCAGTTTCTATTTATTATTCCTTGTCTGGCCTTCAGGCCTTCATTTTATTAGGAACTTAATGCAACTAACTGTGCTTTAACTGTTGGTAGGGTTAAATTTCCATTTCTACCACACACGGGCATAGATAGATTTTGGGGTCAGCAAAGGGGTTTGGATGCATTAATTGGAATGTGAATATCTGTAGGGCAGTTGGCCTTCTATCCGGGACATCACCTAATAAAAAAATTCATTCTCTCTTTGCTAAAATATTTATTAAGTTCTTAATTAAAATGTTCTTAGCATTCAGGTTGTCACTGCAACATTATGGACCCCATTGCTGAGAGAAGTATTGCTAGCAAGACCAGAAGCACAAGATTGAGACTAATTCGGGATAGAAACCAATGTCAACCACTTCTCATTCTGAAAAATGAGCAGAGAGTTATAATATACAAGGGAGTGAAAGAGATGTAGGTGAAGGTTTAGGGTCCTTGAGTTGCAATAGCTGATTCTTTTCATTGTTATGTTTTTTTTTCTGTGTCTGCCTCTCAAGTATCTTTGGAGAGTGATATCCTTGAATCTCTGCATGCGAGCCTTCCAGTCTGAACTTTGGACTAGCTAAAGCTTGATAATTTCCTAGCAAAGTATCAGAGAAGATATCATAATATCTCCTAAATGTCAAGATGTACCTCAGTTTGACATTCAATGTAATTTACGATTGTGATGATTCATTCTGGCTTTTTATATTTTTTTGGTGCATTTACAGGTTTTTTCATTTATTTATTTAAACTGTAATTTGTTTCTTGTATCCTTACAATTTATATTAATATTGACTGTCTCCTGATTGCTTATTTGTACCCTATGACAATCATTACCTCATGATTCTTGACAAATGTATCTTTTTTTTATGTACACTGAGAGCATATGCACCAAAGACAAATTCCTTGTGTGTCCAATAAAGAATAAAGAATTCTATTTACATCCCATCTTCATTATTTTAAAAAATGACTCCAGGAGGCTAACATGTTCAATACATCTTCTTCTTCCTATTTTCTCCACAACAACCCTGTGACAGTTGTGGGTTCCTACCAGTGCGGTCCACTCTATAGCACTGGTAGTGGCCCACTGGTGATGTCACAATACCAGTGCGGTCGGTTGCCGGTGCCTGGGCGCTGCCATTTTTTAAAAAAATATTAATTTTTTTTTTAAAAATTCTTTTGCGCATGCCCAGAAGCTGAGCTTTCAGCACTGCACATGCGCTGCCTTCCTACCCCACAGTGAGTCCAATCAGGGGAGGATGGCTGAGGGAGTGCGTGAGATGCTGAAAGAACGGGCGGCAGGAGCTATCTCAGTTCCCCTCCCTTCAGCAGTCCGAGAAGCCACGAACACGCATTGATGATCCCAGGCATTTTTGCACGTTCGAGGCTTCTCGAGCTGCTGAGGGGAGGGGGAACGGGTGGCAGGAGCCTAGGATTATCAAATGGGGAGAAGCATTCAGGCCGGACGGAGCCTCCTAAAAGAACCGCTGCCGTGGTCTTGCTGCTTCCACTGCGGGGGCTGCATTGCAGGTGGGCAATGCCCCCCCTGCTTCTCCGGCTGCTGCCAAGCTCCCGAGGCCCACGCCCACCCGGTCACATGCCTGGCAAGCCACACCCACAAAATAAGCCACGCCCACAGAGTGGTAGTAAAAAAATTAGGAACCCGCCCCTGCCCTGTGAGGTGAGTTGGGCTGAAAGAGAGTGACTAGCCCAAAGTCACAAAAGCTGGTTATCATGGCTAAGGCAGGATTTGAGCTCATGGTTTCTAACCATGATGCCTTAAGCACTAGATCAAACTGGGTCACAACCTCAGAATTTTTCCCATTGTATTGAATTTAACTTTGCAAAACTAGAACAAAACCCATTTGAAAACAAAACAAAACAGACAAGGATAATTTCCCGCCTTTTCATAGTTGGGAAAGTAATAATAAACATACATTAAAAAGAACATAACAACTTTCAAGGCATCCTTCAGTAGGGGTGAATAAAATATTGGCTTCCCTTAACCTGGTTTCACTACTTTCTCTCTCTTGAGACTAGTTGCTGAAACAAAGACATTTGCACCTTGATATAATGTATGAAAAATGTACATTATGACACATTTTCCTAACTGCTTGGTGACAATATCCTAAATCAGCATAACATTACCAATCTAAAACTTGCTGTCTCCATTACTGGTACTTCCATGGTACTTCCTTGGTATTTCCTTTGACTTACTTGAATTCCCTGTAAGGTGAAAGTGATAAGGCCAAAAAGATTTTATAAGTTTTGAATTTACCTTTGGAGGTGTCATAATAATATGAAACATTGCTTTAACCATTGGCATAACTACAGACAGCAAATTTAATACTTATTTGGGATGAATACAAGATGAAAGCAGAATCATGGGAATATGGCAGAAAAAAACATTATTCCCAAAACACATTGTGCTCTGGTAAAACACAGGCTGAGTGTTTCAATTTAAATTTAAATTTAATTATCACACTATTTACAGTAGTTTTAAGTAAGCTTTGTTTTTCTTTTCCCCCTTTTAATAGATTATCAAGTAGAAAACCACATATGGAGTTCTTCAGCCTAAGACTGGTGGTCTTAGTAAATTGTCTCCTTAAAGGATTGTAGGAGAAAAAGACATATTCACATAAGCAACTAACATTCTGAAGATGAAAGAAAAATAAAATTAATGGCAATCATGTCAATTCCCAACTAAAGCTGTATTACACAAAAATTATTTCTGGATAGTTGATTTGGAACACAGCACTTTTGTGGTACTTCTTATTCTTTGGCTGTTGAAAATACAATTTTTTGACTGGAGACTCATATTCTGTTGGATTTATAAAAATACAGAAAATAGTGTAACATTAAAGACTGATCACTTTCATTATGATGCATGTTTTAATGGAGAAAGCCCACTTCATCAGATGAATGGAGTGAATTACTGCAAAAGCCATTAAGTACTTAAAGATATGGTAAGTTTTATTTATTTATTTGCATCCTGCCTTTATTATTTTACAAATACGTCAAGGTGGTGAGCATATCCAGTTCACCATCCTCCTAATTTCCCAATAACAACAATCCTGCAAGGTAGATTTAGATTAGATTTAGATTATTGTTAGAGTTGGAAGGGACCTTGTAGGTCATCTAGTCCAACCCCCCGCTCAAGCAGGAGTCCCTACACCATTTTGGATAAATGGCAGTCCAATCTCCTTTTGAAAATCTCAAGTGTTGGAGCTCTCACAACCTCCACAGGCAAGCTGTTCCACTGGTTGATCACTCTCACCATCAGAAAGTTTCTCCTTATTTCCAGGTTGAATCTCTCTTTGGTCAGTTTCCATCCATTATTCCTTGTCTGGCCTTCTGGTGCTTTGGAAAACAGCCTAATCTCCTCCTCTCTGTGGCAGCCCCTCAAGTATTGGAACACTGTTATCATGTCACCCCTGGTCCTTCTAGGCTAGGTAGGCTAGGTTGAGAGAAAATGACTGGCTCAAAGTCACCCAGCTGGCTGAAGACAATTGGTCCTACTACGGGGTAAAGCTTTGCGCCCCAGACAGAAATAACACAGGGCAAAAAATGTTTCAGCACTTGCTGATGGTAGAATGAAGCTGGCTAACTGACATTTGTCATCTGCAAGAATAATACTTGTATAATAATTGTATAGTTGAGAATAAGCACACAAACATGTACAGGTACTTACAACCTCAATTGAGCCCAAAATTTATGTTGCTAAGTGAGACATTCATTAAGTGAGTTTTGCCCCATTTTACGACCTTTATTGCCACCGTTGTTAAGTGAATCATTGCAATTGCTGAGTTAGTAGAACAGTTGTTAAGTGAATCTGGCTTCCCCATTGACTTTGCTTGTCCAAAATTTGCAAAAGCTGATCACATGACCCCAGGACACTGCAGCCATCATGTCCTACCCCCTCACCAGGAATGCTTCAAATGGGAAGTATGCCTCCAATAACCCTATGGGGCACCTAGTAAAAGACAGTATGGTCAGTTATGTCTCTTTATGCAGTAAGTATTTTCAAAGAGCTCTCTTGTTTGCATGGGATAGACTACAGTAGAACAGACTTTGGTCCAAGCATCATGGTGAGTGAAAAGCCATGACTGGTACTGACTGAAGAATGCATGGCTTATTGTGATGAGTGGATCAACAACTGTAAGGAACATAAACCTATGGATGCTCTTGCTCTTTGTCCTGCTTATAGCTTTCTTAGAATACTTGGTTGACCATTCAAGAATCACAATGCTGGATTGGTGTGGAATCAAATGCAGGCCCCAAAAACCAGTTAATCAAGGCTCACTGCAGTAATGATTTATTCAGTGCACACTGGAAGAATTCACTCCATAAAAGTAATGGAGAGACTCTTGCTAAAAGGAAACACTTCTGTTACATTTCAGTAAAGGTAGAAAAAATGAAAGTCATACATATGCATAGGTAATAGATGAAGTAAGTATAAACATTGATAATGAGTAAACCTTAAGTTACTTTCCCATCCTTTTACAGTTAAATATTCTCAAGAAAGAGTCTTAATTAAAAAAAACTCCATTATCAGTTATACTGCCATAACAATTTTGATAAAATGTACTGAGAACTCAAAACATACTGTAGGTTGGGGACTTCAAGGTTTTCTCGATTAGTCTACACACTCCTCCTCCAAAACTTGTTTTCCTCATAGTTCTCTTTTCCCCACCCCTTGACCTCTAGGAGGGGGGAGATATGTGTCTGAAATGACAAGATCTAGCCTCATTCTCTTCTGGAAACGACTCCTGACAAGAGCTCCCAGCCAGAGGACAATCCAGAACCATATTTTGCAGCCAGCTACCCAGCCAGCTAGCTACGAGGTAAGCCAGTTCCACAGAGCACTACAGACCTGTTACATCTTATATTGTGGTTTTTACTTGCAAATAATTTTTTACTTATTTGGAAATTCTTAACAGCCATGGGGTATTTGAAATAACACAAAGTCAATGGCCAGTTTATTTGCAAGACTGCTTTTTGTAGCTATTCCTACCTCTCATTTATGAGAGCTATGGTGTTTAAAGTTTTATTTATATGTTTTGTAATTATTAAAAGGCAGGCATGGGCTGCAAAGACCAGGTTGCCAATTATGGGGATAGTGAGCAAGTAGCAGGTACTGGGGTTTCTGTGCACTCCCTTTGACTTGTGATGTATGTAATTTTGGGCAGCTGGTACTGCATGAAATGAGGTTAACTCCCCAAATGCTCAATTTCCACACCAAAATACTATTCCTTTGGTAAGTACAGGTGAATTTGTAAATTGCTAGATTCTATTATTGTGGGTCATTTTCAATTATAGGTTGAAAAGGGATATCTTTTTGTCATAACAACTAAACACTTGCACAAAGTTGGCAAAATTGCCTTTGTTTCCACCCTAAATAAAACTTGATGGATGTAGGTAGGGTCAATATACAAGAGGAGTATTAGTGACTGAGGCTGAATTGGGGTAATTTACATAGTAGCTTTTGAACACAAACTCCCAATTTGTTCTCCCGGTTATACAGAAAGATGTTTCAGACATAATGAATTAGGAACGGACTAATGTTAAATAAAGTTATTGGTAGGCAGCCAGCTCAGGGACGGTTGCATTGTACTCCCCGGCAATTATAAATAGACTACTTTTACTAACAGAGAGATAATTTTTAGCCGCGCTGTTGCACAGAAAAAAAAATAGCAGTGCAGTTAAAAACAATAATAGCACAATAAAACAAGCTAAATAATAATAATTGCAGGAGCCTAAATATCAAAGTTAAACTGCTGTAAGGACTAATGATTCAAAGTTCATTAAAACTTATCTTCGGAGTTCTTCAGGATTTTGTACTCAGAATTTCACCTTTTTTCTTCTGCTCATTTTCTGGGAACTTGGTACAATGCCTTTAATAGTGCTTGCTTCTGGGATTTCCGGAGCTGGAGTACACCTCAGATGAGTTAGATGAACCCACCCACCTTCGTGTTTTGCATTACCGTGCCTTTTCCTGAGAGCCCTTTCTCTGATGCTGTTTGCAATAGGACCAGATCTCCTGCTTGCAACTCATTAAATGATGTAGTGTGATGTAGCCCATTCTGGTTACAATGTAGCAGGCTATTCACCCTTGGTTTTTTGGCAGGGGTCCTGTTGAAAAGAATAGATAATGGATAGTATGTAAATAATTTTGCCATGAGTCAGGTTGAACACCTACTGGGAGAGGAATTAATTCAAAGCCTAAAGCACTGGTTTCCCCATATACAGTTTCATAGAGAGACAACATTTCAGCCCATTTAAAGGTGAGCTTTAAATGTGAGAGAAATGCCATGGGAAGTATGGGGGCATGTCAGCAAAATCAATTTATATCATCTGGAAAGGGTACCACACACTAAACAATCAGGAGGCACGTGGTCTCAGTTTTCTTCCCTTTAAGTAGGCTAAACAAATCGTACAATTGCCAGTTATTCCCTTGGTCTCTCTCTGATTTTTTTTCCTTGCCCAGTTTTGCTTAAATTTGCTTCTGGGCTAATGCATCTGTTTCTATATGAACTTCGTCATATAGGTCTGCTATGTGGCGTTGGTTCTGTTCTGGGAGTGGGGAAAGAAACCGCAAATCCTATCTTTTGCCTTATACGCTCCCTCCACACACAATGATAAAACTAGTATCATTACAGTAAGATTTAAAATCCCCTTTAAAACTGGGTATGTTTTTTAAATCCTCCATTAGGTTTTTTTTCCTGTTATTATTAAAAAAAACAGGCCAAAGATAGCAGACATTTTTTTAAGAGTCATTAAAAATGAGATTGGGCTTAAAACCAATCTTTGTGGGCATGCAAGTACAAGCCTCCCCCCCCCCAAAATAAAAAAAACCCTAGTAAATTGTAAAAAAAAATATAGTCGGAGAAAGAAAATAGCATTTGCCAAGTCTAGCTCTGTGAAAAAAATTGTTCTCTCCAAAAAACAAAACAACCCCGCTTGCCAAAAAAAAGTTCTTCTTTGGGTAGCTTTAGATAAGGACTTGACAACCAGTCCAAAACCTGCAACTGGCATTAGGTGGGAGGTTGTGGCTACCCTGCAAAATAGTCTTTCTATTTACGTAGCAACTCTTTGTGCTGGGGAAAAGTTGAAAACAGGTAAATAATAATATCTTGGTTAATCTGAGGATTTCCATAATACTCAGTATGCAGATTGTCCCAACGAGGAAATTTAGCATACCCTGTACTTTATACATGCTCAGGAGTTATCAGCACACAACAAGAAATTAACATACTGAGTCACCATTTACAGTCAGTCTACCTTTGGGTTTTAGGAACAACAACCACAGCAAAAAAGATTCAGCCCACCCATTCCAAAACTTTTAAGTCAAGAGTTGTAAAACAATAGGAGCCAGCAGTCCTTGTTCTTAAAAACTAATAATGGCTGCAAAGATTAATTTTTGGTGTATCATGTTAAAAGTGCATGCTTTCAGTTCTCATTTACACAGCATTTTCCCCTCCAAAACACAACTCTTCCTGCCATAAATAATCAAGATTATTTTCTCCCACTCCCAGCACAACCAGGGCTTAGAAGGGGAAAACAGAAATTATTTTGTGATCCTCTCGTCCTTCTATATCTTTCTATATCACTTCCATCCATTGCAATCAATGGGAATTTTTCCTTAAAAATGCATTGAACTTTTTCTCTCTGACCTTTTTGTTCCAGCAGCACTTTCATGGATCTTTCCTATTGACGTCACAAGCAGAGACACCTATAACACAATGTTTTCTCTTCTAGATATATGCTGTTGCTATCGAACTCAGTCCCATATAAAAAACAAGGTTTTTTTTAATGTAGTCTAAAAGAATCCATGCCTGGACTCTCATTTTGCATGGTTTGCACTCTGCACATGTAGAGATGCTCCCTGAAATTTTGGTTCAAATGGAAAGATTGAATTTGATGTGTGTGCGCAAAAGCATTAAAAACAACAACCCTGAAACAGGAGGGGGGGGTCAGCTCCCAGTGGTTTTTCTATGGAGGCTTTGTATTGTCTCCCTACTCCCCCCCCTCCTTGTGACCTTCAATTAATGTATCCAACAAACAAGAGTCAGACACGGTAATAACAAATCTTTAAAAATCTAAAGAAGGGCTTTAAAACCTGGGAAAGGCTATAGTAAATAAAAATAAAATACACCACAAACAATACATAATAGAAAAGTAGTAGAAACCTCTCAGCTTTGTTAAATTCTCACGATTCACACAAAACACACACACCAGAATGGTGGATGAGGGATGTGGTCAGCACCCACATTCACCACACACACACACACACACACACACCCCACAGCTTTTTAAGGGGACAAACATAATTTTCAACCTTATTCTGTATAACTCAACAGGTTTTCACCCTGTCATTTTATTTTATCCACATTTATATAAATACAAATTTATACAAATAAACAAAAACTTATTGATGCCATAACATCTACAATATAACTGAAACAGCTCCCTGCTTCTTTTTTGCATGGAATCTATCACAGCCTTGAACAGACACAAATTCATCCTCCCTATTCCTCAGCTGGGAGAAGAAAAAAGGGTTTATAAGAAATTCAATCAACATGGAGAGAGATAAACAAAGCAATGATGTTCTATTACTTACATATGTGATCGCAAGAAAATTTCATTTTCAGTTTTCTTTTAACACTGAGCTGCGCATGCTTCAAAGTTTTTTTTTCAATATGTGGTGTGAAATGCATCATGAGTTTCCTCAGAGCTCTGAACAATTGTGTTTCTTTGTGTACTCTTAATAAGGTTAATTTTGCTCCTTGGTCTTGAGACAATATTACAATTAGCTGCTGAATTGCGGTAGAAATTTCATCTGAAAATTGTGCCTCACAATGCAGTAGCCCAATTTTGTGCTATTTCTTTTCACACACAATTTATTTAAAAAGTCTCAGTTTGCAAAACAATTTAAAAGTTGTCCAGTCTGGATTATTTTACTATAATTATCCAAAAATCTCTGCCAATTTATTTATAGAAAAATAACTTGTTTCTTACTCATTCCAAGTTGAATTAAAATGTTTTAGGAACCTGGAAGAATTGTTCCATAATAAGTAAGTAAGTAAGCAAGCAAGCAAGCTTTGTATAAATAAGCTTATAATACAATTTTGAAAGGGAACAGTCCAGCTGCTTCTGTGGTGTTGTCTGCTACTTCTAGCACTTCATGGTACGCTTTTTCTTTTTTGGGGGGAGGGGGAGATAATTGTCTGCAGTCTGATTTTCTTACAAAATGGAAACTTCTGAGGCTATCACCCTCCATGATCATACACTCCCTCTCAGATACCTGATCTGTTGTATCAGAGCTGAATACAGCTCCTTTTCCAATTAATGAAGGTTATACAGGTGGAAGTGCTTGTTTCACACTCCCACTCTACTTTACCTCAGACTCTTTCCCACAGAACAGAAGATTGCAATCATGTCATCCTTATGCCTTCAGAAATAGGAGGCAGGGTTAGCAGAACAAGGAAAGGAGTAATGGGTATAGGTTTTTTTTAACCCTCTCAATTTGTACTCAGACTATGCTCAGACTCCCCTACTGTGACCACTTTTTTTCCTCATGAAAGTTGTCCAGTATATTTGTCCCCTTCCCTGGGCATAGGACGACCACTGAGTTTTACTGTTTCCATTGCTGCATTTATTAAACCAACCAGACATTCATAAACAGAACAGAATCCCCCTGTGGAGTTCCTGCAAGGCCCTTTTAGTCTACAAATTACCCTTTCTCCCAGAGATGCTTAAATTTTCCTTCCAGATTACTTATATGTATGCTCTCTGTCCATGTCTGGAACTGGAGGGTTTCCTGGCCAGTCTTTCCCCTTTCTGCACTGATTATGGTGATCCTTGGATTCACATATCAGGCTATTTCCTTTCTGACCAGGAGGAGAAGCTTTCATTCCTCTAAATTCTTGTTTTGCTGGCTACCCAGCAAAGTTATTATATTGTTACTGGTGTGACATTTGTTCAATGGCACTGGGTGAGGGCACACAAAAGTACCTCTCACAACTAGATGCAACACAAAAGCACAACGGGCTGCAGGCTGCAGCAATGTATTGGCTTATTCTGCCTAATGAGGCTCTCCAAAAGCTGATTCATCTTCATAAGCAGCCTCGTTAAACAACACATGACTGGCAGCTGTTCATATCCTCAGAAAGCTGGTAGGCTCGTGTTGCCTAATGGGGCTGCACACAGGGATGGATGCAAATTAGGCCTTGAGTTTGTAAGTATTTAGGACCAAGCAAAAGGGATAGTGAAACTCTTGGTCCTTATCACTCACCCATGTTTTATAGTGGACTGAGGAGAGAGGACAGACACCTTAACCTATATTGCAAAAGTTATATTGGCTGTTGTTTCTTATTACTGATATTTTATGGTAACTATACATAGAATACATAACATATATAGTAAAACTTTTACTTTTTTTTTTAAATTTACAGGTGTGGCCCTGAATAGGGAAGGTTAAAGAATCCTTTGTGTAAGGACAGATTTGACATCTTCTCACCATGGCTTCTCAGGTAGGTACAATAAAACCAGAACAATTGGCAGAACTTGACTGTGAGTTTAAGATATAAAAATAAGCAACACTTCCATGTAAACATTGAAAACATTGAAACTGCATACACTTCACAAACAAACTGCAGTATTCTGCATTCAGAGGACAGAGGCCAAATTTAAGGTGACATTATAAAAGGGCATGCAAGTGTGGCCAATAAAAATGTTAGTAAAATTAATATAGAAGAAGAGGAATTCATATTGGAAATTTAGAATGTCTACTTCAAATAACATCAACTCTTCACCTTCCTTATTTTTAACCCTGGTTTTATTTTAAACAGCAATATGGCCTTTTAAAAAATAATAATCATTACAATCCTTATTGGTCTTGGAAAGTAGGTATTTGGGGGAGATTACCCAGTCCTATGACTCTTTTTAAAAAAAAGATACAGGTAAGAAAGAGGAAGAAGATGATTAAAGCCACATCTACATGTACAGATACATCGATCTTGTGCCTTCAAGATATAGTAGACTACAATTTAAAATCTGCAAGCTGACTTCTATAGACAAGTTGACAATGCAACTTGCTTTTAGAGTGCAATAAGTAAGGGAAAATTGTTTTGCAGTGAAGATGCAACCTAAACACACAACCACATGCCCAAGGGAGTCAAAAAAGTCAAGATATTTGCTATAGTTGTGAGATTGAAGATTACATTCATTGATACATGTAAAAAGAGATCTTGAATTTAAAAAAAAACTCTTCCCGGGGATGTGCTTATGGTCTATGTCATAGACTCTATGAAATCCCTGATGTTTGTTTCTGAAACTCCTGGAAATTAACATATTCATGTCGTGGGAATTCAGTAGCAAAATATTAAATAACTATAATGCAGTTCTCCATAAAAATATGAAAAAAGCCTCTAAAACCTTCCACAGATCGCTAAAAAGTATAAATAGGAAAAATAAGACAGTGCAAAGAAAAATAAAATTTGTATTAGTTTTTATTTTTGTATTTGTATTTGTATTAGTTATTTTATTTATCTGTATCATGCCTTTATTATTTTTACAAATAACTGAAGGAGGCAAATATACCTAATACTTCTTCCTCCTCCTACTTTCCCCATACAACAATCCTGTGAGGTGAATTGGGATGTAAATCACCCAAGGTCACCAAGCTGGCTTTCATGGCTAAGGCTGGAGTTGAACCAGGCTAACACGACCATGACTTACCTGTAGGCAGGAGGAGGCAGCTCAGTTGGGGCACAGGGCAGGCATCATGTGGGAACTGGGAAGGCAGCTTAGGCGATGAGTGAGTGGCTTGATGGTCATGTGACTGAGTGGGAGTGGCTTGGCAGTCATGTGACTGGGTGGGAGTGGCTTCATGGAGTTGAACCAGGGGTGGGGTCCTCCCGGTTCAGTCTGGTTCACCCGAACTGGTAGCGACCCGCTGGTGATGTCACGATGACATCACCAAACTGGATTGGTCGGTGCCGGTCCGTGGGCGCCGCCATCTTGTTTTTTTGATTTTTTTAATTTTTCTGGGTTTTTTTCTTCTGCTCATGCGCAGAAGCCGAGTTTCCAGCACTGCACATGTGTCTACATCTTGTTTTTGGCTTTTGGGTGGGGCTTTTGGGTGGGGCTTTTGGGTGGGGCTTTTGGGTGGGGCAGTGCCAAAAAATAAAAAAAAGCCAAAAACAAGACTCGGCTTCTGCGCATGAGCAGAAGAAAAAATCCAGAAAAATTGAAAAAATTCAAAAAAACAAGATGGCGGTGCCCACGGACCGGCACAGACCAATCCAGTTTGGTGATGTCATCATGACATCACCAGCAGGTAGCTACCAGTTCGGGTGAACTGGACTGAACCGGGAGGACCCCACCCCTGGTTCAACTCCATGAAGCCATTCCCACCCAGTCACATGACTGCCAAGCCACTCCCACTCAGTCACATGACCACAAAGCCACTCCCACAAAATTAAGACACGCCCACAGGCCGGCAATAAAAAATTTTGGAACCCACCCCTGAGTTGAACTCATAGTCTCCTGATTTTTACCTTAGTGCCTTAACCACTACCCCAAACTGTCTCTCCATACCAAACTTTAATAAAACTTATTGCAAAAAAAATAATGAAGTAGAATGAAATTAGGGCTGCTCCCACTGTTGCTTCTTCACTGAAATAATTTGCTCTTTTTTCTCTACTTTTGGCAATTAAAGAAAATATGCAGTCCTGGCTACAAAATGGTTATCACTGGCAGCCTATGCTATGTTAATGTATACTCTAGATCAGTGTTTCCCAACCTTGGCAACTTGAAGATGTCTGAACTTCAACTCCCAGAATTCCCCAGCCTGCGAATGCTGGCTGGGGAATTCTGGGAGTTGAAGTCCAGACATCTTCAAGTTGTCAAGGTTGGGAAACACTGCTCTAGATAGTCCTCAACTTATAGACACAGCTGAGCCCAGAATTTATGTTGCTAAGCAAGACAGTTGTTAAGTGAATTTTGCCCCATTTTACAACTTCTTTGTCAGAGTTGTTAAGCAAATCACTGCAGTCGTTAATTTGGTAACAAGGCTATTTATTAAATGAATCTGGCTTCCCATTAACTTTTCTCGTCAGAAGATCAACAAAGGTAATCACATGACAATTGTCATAAATGCATGTCAGTTGCCAAGGGTCCGAATTTTGATCACGTGACCATGCTACAACGGTCATAACTGTGAAAAACAGTCATAAGTCACTTTTTTCCAATGTCGGCGTAACTTCGAATGGTCACTAAAGAAACAGTTGTAAGTTGAGGTCTATGTATATATTTTTTTAAAATCATGGATCTTTTGGTCCTCCATTCTGAAAATTGTAGATTCACTCAGGAAATAAAAAATTATGCTGAATTTTGATTTTGCTTGCCATCTCAGAAATACTGTCCCCGAGATTCCTTCTTGCAAAAGAAATGACTACTAAATAGGTAACATTGCCTTGAGAAAGACAGAGAATTAGAAACAGGGACGATGAAGATTAAACTGGGTTCTCCAGATGGGCCTGATAAAGGTTAAATGTTACTGATCTTATCTATTTCACCTCTAGGTTACTAGACAGATGATTAAACGGATCAGGAAGACTTAGAGTACAAATCAAATACACTCTCTTGGTAGGAAGACATTTCTGTAATAGCCAACACTGATCTTAACTGCTTTACTAGATAGGCAAAGCAGGAGAAGGGCCCTTGGGCTATTACAATTATTTTGTGTTAAATTCAGAAGCTCTGCAACTGCAGGCAAAAACATATTGTAGAAGTAAGCAGCTATGTTGATTGAATAACAAATATTGTAGAGAAATGAACAATAACCAGCAGCGCATATAAATCCTGGGAAGCTGGCTGCAAAGCAGAAGTTTTATGAAACATTTGGCAGAATAAAATGTCAAAAAGGCGACTGTCAGTGTCCTAACCATTCTTTTGGAGTTTTACATGAGTATTGTGTGCAATAGGTTTTGTTCTACTCCATTCCTCTAGCATGTTATCCTGCAAAGCAAACATGATCATGGGTGTTTGATTAGAAAAAGCAACAATTTGAAATACTCCTTTTCCAACAACAACAACAACAAAATTACATATATGTTTTATTAAAATCTTCCTTCTTCAGTGGAACACCTTTATCCATTGCTAGGACTGCTTGGGCAATATCACTTTTATAAGGCACAAGCTTCACATTTAATAAATTTAGGTTCACAAAACAACAGAAAGCACAAGTGGAAAATTCTGATGCTTTGGTTGTTGTGCATGTTTTTCCCCGTTGGTCTCTTTGTGCAGCTGATCTGTTGACCCACTAAACACTCAAGCAGGCAATCTGCAGATGCAAAATTATCTTTGTTGCTGGCTAATAGTCAAAGGTCTGCAACTGACTATCCTATCCTTGGCTTAAAGCACGTACATGTAGTCCTTGACTTACAACCATTTGTTTAGTGACCATTCGAAGTTACAACAGCACTGAAAAAAGTGACTTAAGACTGTTTTTCACACTTACGACCACTGCAGCATCCCCATGGTCCCGTAATCAAAATGCAGATGCTTGGCAACTGGCTCATATTTACGACGGTCGCAGTGTCCTGTGGTCATGTGATCCCCTTTTGTGGCCTTATGACAAGGAAAGACAATTGGAAAACCAAATTCCCTTAACAACCATGTTACTAATTTAACAACTACAGTGATTCACTTAACAACTATGGCAAGAAAGGTCACAAAATGGGCATAATTCACTGAACAGCAACATAAATTTTAGACTCAGTTGTACTTGTAAGCCTAGGACTCCCTGTAATTTAAAGTGCCAACTGTGCTCTTTTATCTCTGTAAAATTTGAGATAGGATATCCTCCTTTTCAGTAGCTACTGCTGCCAAGGAAAACCTGAGACTTTAAAAAAAAAATCTTTCCTCATGTTACGTTTTTCAGGAAATTTGCAGCTTCCACCCTAATCCTTACAGCAAGACCCCCCTTTAAAAACATTTCTTCAACCATTTTCCAGTGGTTGCAAATGTTGGCTACACACATATGGATGATCACTAGAGGGCAGCCAAGACATGTCATATATTGCAATCCATTATTGCCAGTAAGATCTCTTAACTAAATAGTATTTGCAGTGACACCTCCCAGAGTCAATATTAACTTGGATGGTGTCCATACTAGCTTAGAGAAAGGAGTTGGAGTTCATTGCGTAACAATAGAGTAAAAGCATGCCACTGAGAAATGGCAGTGAAGAGGAAACTAGTAATCACTGAGGAAATAACATTTAGCATTTAAGCTATTATAGAAATAAAAAACGAACAATCCCTGGAAGTTAAAGATGGTACTGCATGCACAATGAAGTTTTAGGGATGACTGCAATTCCAGATATGCTCCATGCATATATTTTTGTTACCTTAACAAAATAATTTTGCCTAAATATGATGAAGTGGCACATGCACTTAAATTCTTAGAGTCAATTCAGCAGGAAAAGGATAGAAAACAAAAATGGTAAGGCTGAAAAAACAGCCTATATGTAATAGATAAACGGGGTGGGATAAGGTGGCTTCAGGAATAGTGTCATATGAAGGGAGTCCAGATTATTATAAATTTTAGAGTGCTGTTTTGTAGAAGAACTGAGAAATGGGAGGAATATATATAGGCAGATGAGAATGAATGTAAGAGTGAATATGAAAAAAGTGGTACATGCACCACCTTTGCATGTAGACCTTTTATATCCCTCTCTTCCAACAGCCCATCCAGAAGATGCTAGTCACGAAAGGCATCATTTGGCAAGGGCCCCATCCACACACACTGAGGAGGAAAATGTTGGCCCCAAAATACAGCCTTCTCATCACCATAATTTGAGAAACTGGTCAGAAACCCCTAGCATTTGCCTTTTCCTCTTGAAACAATGTCCCCCTCCCTCCTAAGCCAAAGGGCAGAAGACATAAGGAGAAATCAGGGATCCTTGGCGCTTAGTTATTTTCTTGCAGACGTCTCATTACCCAAATTAGATAACATCATCAAGCACTGATGATGTTAACTAATTTGGGTAATGAAACTTCTACAAGAAAACAACAAAACTCAGAGAGTACCAAGGACACTTCATTTCAGACCTGAGCTACAAAAATTGTCCTTTATTGGTATATAGAAGAAAGTTACAAAAAGTGGAAGGAGTAGGAGCAAAACCAATCTCAGAATTAGTAGACATATTTTACCAAATGTATACTAACAGAGATAAAATTTAGGAAAGGACCAAATGGAGAGAAAAGAGACAGCTATTTTCCTTGCTCAAGTCTTACAACAAAATAGAGAAGATTGTAAGAGACGGTGCGAAGAAGTTTTAAAGAGGATTTTAAGGGGCAATTAAGAGGAACTGTAGGTCAAATGAGGAAATTAAGAGAAAATTAGAGGTTAGGACTACATCAGAATCAATGTGTCTATTGCAAAGGGTTTGGTCATTGGAAGAAAGAGTTTTTCTTTAACAAAATTCAGGGACAAACTTTAAATATGAGAAAATAAGATTTAGAGTCAAAAGGAGCTAAGTCCTTTGGTCCCTGGGGCTCCCGGGGAATAGGGGATAAAAAGAAACCCTTTTTGGTAGATATTGGGATATCACATTCAATTGTTAAAAGGAAAATAATGCCCCAGTTGCTGAGACAGTATCAGTAACCAAATCTTTTGGGGGAAAAACAAGGCCCCTTTTTGGTCTCTATAGAATGCAAAACAGGCAAGAAAAATTGATCCATAAACATTTCTATTTGCCAATTTCCTAGTTCTTTTATTTGGTAGGAATTTATTTAATAAATTACAGGCAACCATTGATTTTGACTTAGGCATCAAAACCATAAAAATTCCTAAACTGGAGGCATGGAGAACAATTATTCCTTTATTTTTTTTTACTAATTTATTAAATTTTTATGACATTCATCTCCACTATAGGATGACTCTGGGTAGTTTTAATACCAAGTATGCATTAAAACTACTCAGATTAAAATACAACCTGGCAATGAAGAAATAATAATAAGGGAAACTGCCCCAGTCCGAAAACCAAAAAACAAAGGGGGACCCTCTGGTGGCCTATGCATTCTTATAAAGCAAGAGTTGCAATGACAGGGGGAGAAACTATATAATGAAGATAAGTATTCGTACTTCCTAGCTGTCAAATTTGAATATGAAAAGTTCGAGTTAATACTGGTAAATGTGTATATCCCTCCAAACACATCCCGGTATTATAACTCTGAATACTGGATGGGCTTGGAGGTTATCCTAGAAGATATATCTATATTGTACCCTCAGTCCATAGTGGTATTACTAGGAGATTTGAACGCTAGGTTGGGTCCCTCTTTGTATGAGCTCACCCGGAAGAAGGGAGTCCCAGGGGAGTTTTTTGATAACCATCCTCAGTGGCTCTCGAGAGACTGCAAAAGTAATGCTGCTGGCCTGCTCATAGTCTCCTTAATTTTTAAGGGTAATCTCCAAATTCTGGGAGGTAAGGATAAGAATTACACGTATCCTTAGACATACCACTTGGCCAATTCAAGCAGTGTGCTGGATCTCTTTTGTGTGTTTAGAGATAAAGTTGACCTCTTTTCGGAGGTCACAGTACACCTTAGCGACAATAGCGATCATCAGTCTGTAAGCGTGACATTGCAAGGCCACTCAGATTTAAGACCATATAACATGGCTTACAGATTGCTCACCAAAAAGGTAGAGGTGGCCCAAAATAAAAGGTTAATTTGGGCCAAAGTTGATACTAAGGCAATATTAGATTGCCTTAAAACAGAGAATGCTAAGTGGGCTAGAACAATCCAGTCATCTACTGACTGGCTGTCAGCCTTCAATGCATTCTCTAATCTTTGTAATATTCTGAAGAAACACCTAACAACTAAATCTGCTACAAAAAGAGCTGGAGTGGGTAGACCCTGTTGGTTTGATCCTGAATGCCAGCGACTGAAAAAGAAATTGAAGGCAGCCATGAGGCTTGCCCAGAGAAATCCTACCAGGGGTGAAATGCTCCCGGTTCGCTCTTGCCTGTCAGTCGTCGCAGAGCCGATGGAGCTGGTGGCAGTCGTGGTGCGGGGCTTCCCCCGCCCGCTTCCCCCGCCCGCCTGGACACCGCCATTTGAGTTCTTTTGCCCTCTGCACATGCACAAAGCGTTCTGCATGCGCAGAGGGCAAAAGAACTCACATGGTGATGTCCAGGCGGGCGGGGGAAGTGCCCGCTCCATCAGCTCCATCGACTCCATCGGCTCCATCGACTCCATCGGCTCTCGATCGCCACCGGCTCCATCGGCTCTGCGACAACTGACAGGCAAGAATGAACCGGGAGCATTTCACCCCTGACTCCTACTGCTCATATACAAGCTGAGATGTTGCACACAAGAAGGGAATAAGGGAAACTGAAGATGCAATAATACCCTGGGTATGGGCCACCAGATAACTTGATAGGGCAAAATTTGTTGAGTCAATAATAGTCCATTAAAGAATGATATCTCAATTCCTTGCCTCCATCAATATCTCACTAAAATAGAGGCAAGAAAAGGCATTCAATCAATAATTGATAACTTTCAGAGGTATAGGCTTATTATAGTAGGTCAGTCACCTTTTAACACACCTATTTTTTCAATAAGGAAACCTGACCAAAGCTATGTTTTACCTATCCTCCCTAATCTTAATAGAGAATTAAATGGGCTAATGATCTCTTGGAAAGAAACCTGGTTAAAGTAAGGAAGCCCAATTGCCTTGGTTGGGCAATTATCTTAATAAGAGAGCACCATACGCCAAAAAAGAGATTGGGAATAAGTCCCTTTAAAATTATCTATAGTAGGTCATCCCCAGGAATTCAGGCTTCTTGCAGCCAGAATGCTCAACAAGCTTGAAAAGCTTAAAATTTATTTACTACTACTGTCTGCTGTCCTATCTTCCCTTTCTATTTACCTGCAGCTCAATGAACCAGATGAAGCTGAGATTGACTTCCCACTGCATCCATATAAGATCGGAGATTTGGTTGTTCTGAAATGGTGGTCGGAAGATTCCTCTCAGCAAAGATGGAATGGTCCTTTCAAAGTGACCGCGATCACCTTCGCTTCCCTGAAGGTGGATGGAATGAAAAAGTGGGTCCACCACACTGAAGTGAGGAGATATGTTCCACCCCCTGAGGAAGAGGAGATAAAGGAGTCAGAGTGGTCAGTACAACTGGTTGACCCTGTTAACAAATTAAAATTGTTGTTTAAAAGGATAAAATAATAACTGTTGGAGTGGTGTTGACTGAAAGCCATGGTGTAACTATGGCTTTCAAGCATTTGTTTCATGGGAAGCTTATTATTTTCATCTATTGATGATAAACTCTATATATATATTTGTATTTTAAGAAATGTGAACAAAGAATGAAGAATTAAATCGCATTGGTTTTTCTCTTTCTTCTCTTTCTTCTTTTTCAGACCAAGTGTCAAACTTATATACCAAAACGGTCAATCGTTTCCTTCTTTCTTTGAATATTATATAAAAGGCTAACGTGAAAAGCAGTTAGCATGCTTCCAAAAATACAAACTTCTTGGTTGCCGCAATAATAAACAAATGGATTGGCTTTATCTTGTCTTGTGTGTTATTTGGGGACCTTCATGCAAGATCTCCATATCTACCGTACTTTATGCCAGTTTTCCAGACAACATCTGAAATGGAATTAGTTATTCAAAAGGATGCCTACTCATTCTTCTCTTTCTTTTATCCAGCATAGGCATTAAACCTGAGCAAAGGGACTTATTTACAAATCAGGAATTGGGGGGAAGAACAAAAGAAAAAGAATTCATCAGAAGTATTGTCCCATAATAACTATTTCTTCCTAGAATAGTTGCACATTATGAAAACAGTGCCACTTACTGTATATAAGCCTAAAATGGCATGGTATTTGGATCTGAGATAAAAATCTCTCTGGACAAGCTGAAAGAGAAAGGGGTTCTGAGTGTTTATTTATAGAGCCCTACTCCTATTTTGATTAAAGATTCCACAGAAGTTATCAGCACAACTGTCTTTTCTTGCAGATAATTTACAGCAAGAATTGGTTATGCCCTCGGGTTGAGGTTTTTTTATGTATATAAAGAGTATTTCAAAGATGGCAGACTGTCCCATTACAAAGCTTTGGTACCTTGAAACAAGGTAAAAATGCAAATAGTGTGAAAATTGAATGTCCTATATTTACCTCAGGTTTAAAGAGGGAAGCACTGCTTATAATAAATTATTTTGCTTTTACTTTTTAAAACTAAAATACTAAAATACATCATTCATCTTTTTGTTCTCTATATAATATGAATGTTTGACCTAAACCATTAAGATCTCAAGGACATCATTTCAAATAGAATTGATTGATCTGTCTAAAACAAACACATTTTTCTGACAAAAGTGTTAATAAACCTTGTCTGGCAGTTACTGAGTATTCCTTTCAAGATTTTACCATTCATGTTTAAAGTGATAAAGTTTTGGAGAACTGTCATGATATTCTAATTGAATTTCACAGAAATGGTTTGGTTTGACCCAAGACTGGTGGTGAGTGAAAGAGGGAATAGAAAATCCTCAAAGCCATTTTCTATGGAATAAATGATTAAAAGTGCTAAATGAAGAAAAGTGAGTGGTATTACAAATAATCAGCAGTCCCGGTTAATAAAGACTTCTGAACTGCTATACATTAATTCTGATTACATCCAAAAATAAAGAGATTTTTGATTCTTGGCAATAGAAAAATGTATTTATTAAAACAGCTTTCTTTTCAGCAAACCATGAGAAACAACAAAAGCCTACTTTAAACAATCCCATTAAAATAAATAATTGAGGTAATAGATAAATTTACCACCTGCATTTTGAATAATTCCCTTCTTATAAAATTCTGGTAGAGTTTTAATGCATATAAGCCCTATTTATGTGTAAGGCCAGCACAGAATGCTGTAATATGAAATGGGCAAGCTAGCATGATCTCAATGTCTTTTCGGGGAATGGCATCTTTGTTTAGTCCCAGAAACTCCTGGCTCTTTTATAAACTTCTCAGAAGTAAGGAGAATAAATAAGCAATTATACCATATCCTCAACACCAGAACCAATCCAGTAACCTGGAACCTCTAAGGCTCTGATCCAGACTTAGTATTACAAAGCTAGTTTTCTTCATTGTCTTGGGTTTCCTGTTACTTCTGGGAATCTGTCAACAGGACAATGATGCTAACATGAAAATCATATTATGCCATGTCTATGCCAATGTCCCTCTGGATTTTGCAGTATGTAAGTATATGGGGCAAAGGAATTAGTGGATATCATTAAAAGACTTCAGGATTCAAAACAAGGACAATGTAGTATAAGGGCATTTCAATCTCTCAGCACATTTTATTGCAAATCTCAAAGTGACCATTTTGGAAAAATGAGATTTTTACAACACCATAAAGCAAGAAATCATACAACTCACATACATCAAAAGATTTCATACTATATCTCAAAAGCTGTCAACAAACATATAAATTGATAATGGATAAAATGCTTATAATTCTTTTCACATCTAATCTACATTTCCCACCTCTTTCCCCCTCATCCTAACTTAAATCCAACTTTAGATCAATGTTGTCAAATCTAGAGTCTAGATCAATGATGACAAATCTATGACATGGTGAAATGTTTTGGGTGACATATCAGCATTCATCAACACCCAGCAACAGTTATTCTTGGAAGCACATCATGTTCTTGAATGAGTTTTGGATGCTGCAAAGGATGTGTGAAAATAAGGTGTACTTTTTTAAGGCTTTCAGAGCCTCTGGAAAATTATTTAAGAATGAGGCCTGTAGCAGCCATAGAAGAATAGCCAAAGCCACTTCAAGAATGAAGGCCTTGTGCAACCCAGAGCTGCCTTGCATAGGCTGCAGGGGCCTGTCAACAGAAAGACGAAACAGAAACCTGTCTGGAGGTAAGTGATATATGACAAATCCTGGGGATCACACAACTACATTTTTAAAAAAATAAATAAATGAATATGCAAATAATTGTATGGTGTTTTTTCCCCCTCAGGTGTGTCTATGTATGCAAATTAGCAGCAGAGTCAAGTAAGTCATTTTTGACACACTGAGCCCAAAAGGTTAGTCCACTAGTCCTCTTAATGGTTGTTTGTTTGTTTGTTTGTTTGTTTTTATGCTTTCCCTCTCCTCTACTAGGTGACTCTAGGTGTTTTTTGTTTCTGTACACCAACATAGATCTCCTCCTACAGTCTTCGCCCCCCCCAAAATGGTTTCACATATCAGTCCCAATCAAGAAAATAATAAGTTAACATATAGAAAAATGTAGGTTTGAGCACTTCTGTTGAAAGAGGTTTATGTTTAGGTAAAATTTAGGTTAAATTCTACACATTTTGATTTGCTCTTAACATTGTTTTTCTCTTGGAGAAGGAAACATATTTTAAGTCTTTCCCAGGGTCCTCTACTACTATCAAAGGTGGGTTGCTCCCAGTTCAGACCGGTTCTATAGAACTGGTAGCAGGAATTTCCCCCCGCTCGCTGAACTGGGAGCAATCGCCAGTTGGCCACGCCCATGAACTGGCTTTAATGGCGGCGCCATAGGTGCCGCCATCTTGTTTTTTGCTTCTGTGCATACGCAGCTGTTTTTTGCTTCTGCGCATGCACAGAAGCTTGGTTTTCAGCGCTGTGTATGTGTGCGCCTACGCAGCGTGGGAGGAAGCGAAACGGCAGCGAGGTAAGTTAGAACCCACCCCTGACTGCTATGTTAGAAAGAAATCTTCCTGGATCATTTTATGCCAGGAATAAAGCACATAGAGAATTTCTTGTCCCAGATGTGAGATTTATTTCCAAAAACACAATGTACAAAATCAAGTTTCAAGTTTCAGAGGCAGTTGCACCTATTCCTCCCTCAAAGCCGTTTATACAGAAAAATACCATTTGCAGTCAGGTATATTCCTGTGTTATGGTTTTCACTTGTTTGGCATTGCTTATTGAAATGACAATCTCTTGAAGGAAAGAATCTGTTATTTAGTCAAGAAGACCTCCAGCTAAGCTCAGCCTGGAAAGAATGTTCACCTGATTAGAAATTGGCATTTTCTACTGCATTTTAATCTTTGTGTTGAACCCATTGTAATTTTTACCACTTACCCTGGCAAGAAGACTGTATGGCAGAAGGAGTTAATTTCCTTGTCACAAGTGCTAGCATTTTGCTCCCTGGTTTTTTTTTCTGGCCTTTCCAAACAAGAAAGAAGAGGTATTGGAAAATACCTAGGAAAGTTGAGGGTCATCCCAGTTTTCCACAGTATAAGCCTTAAACAATTTCTACAGAGCAGGCTCAGAAAACAGTGTTGTCAGTCTTAACCATGACAACTAAATTAGACTGTGGTCTTGATTTGTGCCAGTTAACCTTTCATGGTTGATCATGTCCTTTCTCCTTATAATCTGATATTTTGATAAACAGTATGAATATTGGTAGTGAGAGAAGAGAGCTTGGAGTAGGCATAACCTGTCCTGTGAGAGGCAATCACCAATCTATTACAAGTGTCTGTGAAATTTGGAATATAATTGTTCTGAGAATTTTGGTTTTGGACAATTAAAAACTGGGCAGTTGATATTCCAAATTCACCATTCTGAAATATACTGTCACAATTACTATTGCATGAAAAATGTGCATTCCTGGTCAAATTTTATGTTTCAGTGAGTTCCTAAGTAAACAGATATTGGTGTTACCTTTGCATGGTGCAAATTAAATACATATTTCTACAAATTTGACTTCCTACTTAATATTCATGTGCAGTCATTTACATATATTGAATAAGAAAATATCAGATACAAAAATTTGGATATCCTTTCATTTAGCATTTGTAACACTTTCTTTGGCACAAGTAACAGTATTCAAATGTGTGCTGTTGGCAGATAAAATACGGTTGTTGTTTTTTAAAAAAATCTTGCTTTTAGATTTTTGTTGTTGTTGTGGCTGCTGTTGTTGTTTAGAACTTTTCTGGTTCTAACACTTCATAGGTCTCCTTGCATGCATTCACTGAGATCTCCCACTGTTTTTCAGAACTATTAAAATCTGGAGAATATAAAGATTATTTTAAAACATTCTTCATGGTTGATTCGGTGTATGTTTTGGATTTTCTTGCTGAAGTATCTTACTTCTTTACACATCTGGTCCAGGGGTGGGTTCCATTTTTTTTTACTACCACTCTGTGGGTGTGGCTTAATTTTGTGGACATGGCTTAATTTTGTGGGTGCGGTTTGGCAGGCATGTGACTGGGTGGGAATGGCTTTGCGGTCATGTGACTGGGTGGGGGGTGGCTTGGTGATCATGTGACTGGGTGGAGGTGGCCAACTTGACATCACTCACGTCAAGGGTTAGGGTTAGGGTGCCTGGCCACTCCTCACCTCAAAGGCCTCAACGAGATACAATTTCCCTATCTATTTACTACTACTGAACATCCAAAATATACTATTTAATCCTATGTATATATGCCATGTGTGTACATACATATTACACAGGCACACAAAATTATACATTATCTACTAATATATACAGTATATATCTACTATATATACAGTATATATCTACTATATATACAGTATTATCTACTATATATATATAGTCGGTGTTAACAGGAGGACAGAAGTCATCTCCTAGGCCCCTGACTTGTGGGGTGCCTCAAGGTTCGGTCCTCTCGCCCATCCTGTTTAACGTTTACATGAAACCGCTGAGGGAGATCATCCATCGACATGGGGTGAGTTTTCAACAGTACGCTGACGACACCTAGCTGTACATTTCCACCCCGTCTCAATTCAGGGAGGCAGTGGATGTAATGTGCCGATGCCTGGACGATGTCAGGATCTGGATGGGAGGAACAGGCACAAGTTTAACCCTGACAAGACTGAATGGCTCTGGATATTGCCCCCTAAGGACTATGTCGACTGTCCCTCCTTGGTTCTTGGGGATGAAAAACTAACTCCCTCAGAACGGGTTCGCAATTTGGGAGTTCTCCTAGATCCACAGCTAAAATAAGACCAACATCTAACAGCTGTGGTTAGGGGAGCCTTTGCACAGGTCTGCCTGGTGCACCAATTGCGACCATACTTGGAGAAGGAGGCTCTACTCACAGTCACTCATGCCCTTGTCACCTCTCGATTGGACTACTGTAATGCACTCTACATGGGGCTACCCTTGAAGAGTATCCAGAGACTTCAACTGGTGCAAAGTGCGGCTGTGCGTGCTGTGGTGGGTGTCTCAAGATACACCTATGTAACACCTATACTCTGCCAGCTGCACTGGTTGCCCATTGGTCTCCGGGTACAATTCAAGGTGTTGATTATCATCTTTAACACCCTACATGGCTTAGGTCCAGGTTACCTCTGGGACCGCATCCTACCTCATACTTCCCTTTGACCAGTCAGGTCACACAGAGTGGGTCTCCTCCAGGTCCCGTCAACCAAACAATGCCGGCTGGCGGGGCCTAGGGGGAGGGTGTTCTCTGTGGGGGGGCCCACTCTCTGGAACCAACTACCCCCAGAGATCCGAATTATCCCCACCTTGCTGGCCTTCCGAAAAGCCATCAAGACATGGCTTTTTCTGCAGGCGGGGTTACTGAGACAATTTTACATCCTAAGTCTCTCCCATGTATGTATGGTCTTATGTTTTTTAAAATTCTTTTTAATACTGTTTTTAAATTTTATATTGTTTAGTTGTTGTTCAGATGTTGTACGCCACCCTGAGTACTCAGGGAGTAGGGCGGCATATAAGAGCACTAAATAAATAAATAAATAAATAAATAAATAAATAAATAAATAAATAAATAAATAAATAAATAAATAAATAAATAAATAAATAAATAAATATACATACTGTATATGTATGTACACACACACACACACACACACACACACACACACACACACACCACTCTTCTAAAACTATACACATTCAACCTCACTTACTGCATTTGGAAAAACACACACAGAGTCCACTTTCCGCCACACATTTAACCATAACTTCTGTACATTAGAACATTACACATGCCTTCAGATGTACTTCCCTAGTTTGCACATGACTGTTAGAGCCAGGAGATGTCATGGACTGAGTAAAATGTGGTGAAACTCACTTAACAATGCTCTTACTTAGCAACCAAAAGTTTGGGCTCAATTGTAGTCATAAGTCAAGGACTATCTCTGCCTTCCTCTGCATAGCAGCCTTGTCCTAGTAAACTCCTTCTCCTTTCTGGAAATTTTCCTCTCTGTTAGAGGCACCAAAATAATTCAGACAATGCAGCACAGGGTAGGACTAGATGATCTTTGACATATCTTCCAGCCCTAAATTGCTGTGCTGTTTCAAAGTGTTTTCTGAAGCCACGTCTAGTGCCAGGGTTTGTGGTGCTTCCTTCCTCTTCTCTCTCTCTCTCTCTCTCTCTCTCTCTCTCTCTCTCTCTCTCTCTCTCTCTCTCTCTCTCTCTCTCTCTCTCTCTCTCTCTCTCTCTCCCTCCCTCCCTCCCTCCCTTTCTCCTCTTTCTTTCTTTCTTTCTTTCTTTCTTTCTTTCTTTCTTTCTTTCTTTCTTTCTCTTTCTTTCTTTCTTTCTTTCTTTCTTTCTTTCTTTCTTTCTTTCTTTCTTTCTTTCTTTCTTTCTTTCTTTCTTTCTCTTTTTCTTTCTTACCTCTCTCTTGCCCTTCTTCCTTCTTTCCTTCCTTCCTTCCTTCCTTCCTTCCTTCCTTCCTTCCTTCCTTCCTTCCTTCCTTCCATCCTTTCTTTCTCTCTCTTTCTTCTCTCTCTCTCTCTCTGCCTCTCTCTCCCCTCTTTTTCTTTCATCTCCAGTCATAGTCATTAAAAATCATAGGGACCTAACTTTGTTAAACCTTCGTTTCCACACCATTTCATAAGATAAATTATTACCAGCTAGAAAACACTTTGGTTAACCAGAGGGAAACACCTGCTGCTTTAATTTCAGGGTGGTGGGGAATTAGCTACTGGGAAAAGTGAAATAATCGGATCCTACAAGTTCTGATTCTACACCAGGAAGGAAGTCTCTGCCCTCTTGAATGGGAAGATCTGGTCATAAAGGAGGCTCAGCTCACAAACGGACAGACCAAGGCTCAACTACCCTCCTTTCTGCCAGCAGTCTGTGCATGCCCAGGGTTGTTCCTTGGACTAAAACATTTTAGCGCAGGAACTCCCTCCCTTCAAGGTCATCCTCCCTCAGCTGTCTTTTCCTTCCCTTCCCCAAATTCTGCATCAAGCTGGGTCCTGTGCTTGGCGTTTTCCCACCTTCGCCCATTGGGGAAAGAGAAAGTGAGAGAACTATACAGTAAAAGCGACTGGGTGGAGAGGATTTTGTCTCCTGCTAGTCACCGAGCTGGAACAGCTGCATAAGAGAGCATCCTCTTTCATGCTTGGAGGCAATATCTCTCTCTGTGTGTCTCTCATTCTTTCCCTCCCATTCTCATTCTCTGTCTCTCTCATTCTGTCTCTCTCTCTCTCATTCTTCTTCTTCTCTCTCTCTTTCTCCCTCCCTCCCTTCCTCTCCCCCAGTCCCCACCCTCACTTCCCAACCCCCACACCCAGAGAATAACTTTAAGGAAATTTGGCCATGTTCTTTCTGTCTCTGGAAAGATACAAAAATAATACACAGGCTGGGGCACGTCTCCCCATTTTCCTCTCTCTGCCTTCGTGCATGCGTGCTTGCTGCTTTTGCACTAAACTTAGCATGGAGAAAAGTGGCTATTTCTCTCCTTTTTCTTGCCTCATTTTCTAGCCCTTGTTGGGAGACTTTTCTCCGTGCTATGTTTAAGTGAAAAAGCAGCAAGCATGCACACACGGAGACAGTGTGAGGAATATGGGGAAACACTCCGCCACGAGACACCGGCTGGGGCACATCTCCCCATTTTCCTCTCACTGTGTCCGTGCGTGCGTGCTTGCTGCTTTTGCACTTAAACTTAACATGGAGAAAAGTGGCTGTTTCTCCCCTTTTTCTTGCCTCTTTTTCCGGCCCTTGTTGGGAGACTTATCTCCGTGCTATGTTTAAGTGCAAAAGCAGCAAGCAACCACTGAGACAGCGAGAGGTGCAGGCTTTCCGGATGGGACGGGTGGATTCTAACCTACCTTGTTGCCACTTCCTCCCATGCTGCATGGCTGCGCGTACTTCTTGCAGGTGCTCGTGCATGCACAGTGCTGAAAACTCGGCTTCTGCGCATGTGCAGAAGCAAAAACAAGCCAAAAATCCCCCCCAAAAAAATTCAGAAAAAAAATTCCGATTTTTTTTTAAAAAGATGGTGGCGCCACGGACCGGCACTGACTGAACCGGGTCAATTATGTCATTGTGACATCACCAGTGGGTCACTAACAGTTCGGGAGAACTGGTCCAAACCGGGAGGAACCCACCCCTCGTCTGGTTTCTTTAGCAGTTGTTGATATTTAATTGAATCCATTCTTCCTTCCACATGTACAATATTTTGCATGTCATTTTTGTCTCACAACCTCAAACATGATGGAGCCATCCTTGTAATAGTTGGCAAGATATTCCTTAGGTCAAATGCTTTTTTCTTCCAAATTTATATTTCATGATTATAACCAAACAGCTCAATTTTTGTTCTATGTGTTCCAAAGAGACACAGGCTTATCATGCTCTCTTTCTCTGTCTCCCTCCACTGTCTCTCTCTCTTTTTGCTTGCAAAACCAATTACTTTTGGGATGTAGTGAGAGAAATGTATTACTCCTGATGACTTCCATGAACATTATTTATTTATTATTAAAATGATTTGCTATGCATCTCATTTTGAAGCGGCTATCATTATAAAAGATGTACTGTCTATGGAAAGCTATTGTAACTTTTCAACAGGTTATATGTAGTGATCTGTGAGTTCTGTTTTTCAGATTTTCAGATTTTCAGTTTCAGTTTTTCAGATTTGAACAGTTAAGGCAAAACATCATTTTTTTTAACTTGCCAAGCTAATGGAGAGTCTTATTGTTTGACCTTTATCTAATCAGTGTTCTCCTTCATGCTAACAACCTTACCTGAGTGGTTGGCATATGACTGTGCTCAACAAGTTGATTGGCTTGGCCTAGCTTTAATAAACTGATATTTAAGTGGGGCCTGTATAGCTTGGAAAAAGAGAGATTACTTCCTGCACAGTACGGTCCATTCCTCCAGTCAAGAGCTTAACATAATCTACCAATGTACATAAGCAGTACTGCTTAATTGCTGGAATGAACTAAATTGGCATCTATTCAGTAATGGCAGGTGAGATATTCAAGAGTGAGGGGCCTTTGGTGCTCTCTTGCTTGGTTGTTTTCTTGCAGAGGTTTCATTACCCAAACTAGGTAATAGCATCAGTGCTAGATCCCTCATTTCAACCCTGAGCTACAAAATTCTGCTTTACTAATATTCGAAAGTGGAGCAGAAGAATATGGAAATTAAGGTAGAGATAAGTAATGTCTTGGACAGCCAACTGCAAGCACATTAGCAGATCTGCAGGCATGCATGCAAGCATCTTACATTAATATGATGTCATGTGTGCATGGTGTCAATATACAAACTTCTTTTTATTTCTTCCTTTCAATCATAGTATAACTTATAACTATGCTATAGTGGCAAATATCTGTAGCTCTGGTGTAGGATAAGGATGAAGATTCATTCGCTGAGCTTGTGGGTTGGTTTCCGAACGTTTCGTTACCAGGCTAGGTAATTTCAGCGGAGTTTAGGGGATGTCAGTGTTCTGTTTATAAGGGCTTAGGTGTGGGTGTGTCAAGTGAGGGTCTTGTGACAGGTCTTGTGATGAGTCAGCTGTGAGTCTTGTGATGGGTCTTGTGATAAGGGGATTACCTTAGGTTAGGATCATTTGGAAGTGTACTGCTGGTGTGTGTGTGGGAATTGCATGAGTTGGTTGAAGGTTGGTGCTGTCTCTGCTTGGCTGTGCAGTTGATTTGGATTCTGAGGGGTTCGTAGGCTGGTTGTAGGTCAGTGTGTCTGTTGATGGAATTGCACAGATGATTCACAACTAATTCATCACAAGATCTGTCACAAGTCCCTCACTTGACACATCCACACCTAAGCCCTTATAAACAGAACACTGACACTGACATTCCCGAAACTCAGAGGTGGGTTCCTCCTGGTTTGGACCGGTTAGCCCAAATCGGTAGCAACTCACTGGTGATGACACCATGGAACCGGTTCAGTTGGTGCCGGTCCGTGGGTGCCGCCATTTTCTTTTATATTTTTTGGATTTTTTTGAATTTTTTTTTTTAAAAATTAAGTTTTTCTTCTTCTGAGTATGCGCAGAAGCCAAGTTTCCGGTACTGCACATGCGTCACCATCTTGTTTTCGGCTTTAAAAAAAATTGAATTTTTCATCACTGCGCATGTGCACGTGTGCTTTGCACGCATGCACCCATGAAGTGCAGCCACATGGCATGGGAGGAAGCGAACCAGCAGCAAGGTAAGTTAGAACCCACCCTTGCCTAAACTCCACTGAAGATGTTACCTAGCCTGGTAACAAAACGTTCGGAAACCAACCCACAAGCTCAGAGAATGAACCTTTACCGTCAACTTGTAACTATATCACAGTGATTCCTGCCAAGCAATTGTCTTTCCAGTTACTGAAAACCAAAGAAGAAAAGGAAATAAAATGGTTTTGAAGTGTGCTTATAAAGTCAGATGACACTGCAAACTGGAACACAGAGTAATTTAAAATCTCCTTGGCAAATCCCTTCTTCCAAAAGTTTCCACTAAAAAATAACTGTCATTACCCCAAGCCTATTAATTTCTTCCAAGGTCTCCAGATGAGAGTTCTTAACCATTCCACCAAAACATCTCCCTTCATTCTGGAACTAGGAAAATAAGAATGTAAGATGCTATGGACCTTTGCATCTAAGTCAGAATGTAAATCTTAACAATATTGATACTTGTTCCAGTTCTGAAATACAGGAAGTAGATATGTCACCATGCAATCTTGCATATGAAGAAGGTTGTGATAATAAATTCCTTAAAGCCAATGAAGCCAAATCTATAGAAATGTACTGTAAAAGGAAAAAGGAAGATTAAAAATCGTATACACAAAATTACAAAATTGCGTACCATAGATGAACTAGTCACTTATTACCTATTTGAATCAGTTCATGGGTTTCAGCATATATCCATGTAATGAGGATGATTGGAGAAAGATGACCTGGACTATCCAACTGGAATTTGTTGGTTGCCTCTTCTCTTCCCCTCAAACAATTTATTTAACTGTTCAGTTGTATAGAATTTGGGGAATAAGTGAATTGGGGACATTTATTGTGCTTTACTTACCAAGCACAATGCTCTGATATCCTGGGTTTGGCCATCACATAATAAATTATCTAGAGGGTAAACCCATCTTAATGACCCTTAGTGGAATAATAAAGGTGCAGTCTGTTTTTCATTAGTTCTGTCTTTGTATATCTGGAATTACATTATACAGAGAGCTCTTTTGGGAAACAAAAGCTGAATTTCATCTATTCAGGCCTTCTGGCACAGGGTCAATTTATCAAATGTTTAGGGGCATTGTTGCACTACTCTACAATTAAATTCTCACAGATGGTAAATAAAAATGGGTTGGTTTGGCCAACTTGAGATAAATTCAGCTCAAAATAAGTGAAAGTGGGAAGGTAACTCCTCTGCCTCCATTGTATTATTTCCAAATCTCCAGGTGAGGTAAGGAATTGAGTAATAGGAATGATTTAATATTAGAAAACCTTAAACTTTTGATTGGAAGCAAATATAAATATGAACAGAATTATTTTAAAAAATAACTTGGAAACCAGTTTATCTTAGCTCTAGGACTAAGATGAAGTGGTTTGAAGTTTCTCATTTTTGTGGATGGTGAATGCCACAAAGAAGAGGAAACTATATCACAAGTGCAGTTATGGCTCATGCTTGTGGAAAACATGGCAGTTTTATTTGGTTTTTTAAGACTATGACCTCTGTTTCCCTCACTTCAAAAAGGAAAGAAGCTGCCTTGTCTATTTTCAGCACATATGATTATAGAGCATTCCAAGTTTGGTAAGAAAAAAGAAGAAGAACTTGGGACCAAGTGCCCCGCATAACATAGATCATATTCATTGGGTGAAGTCTTATATTGAAGTTTTATAATTTTGATTGTTTCTCATAACAAACTGTAAATGAATTGTCTTACACTATTACTCCTTTCAATGCAGCCTGAACACTTTTGAATGTTCAGCTGTGTTCATAAAAACTGAAAGCTAAAACGATTCTTTATTCATTTAATTGTTATTTAGTAAGGCAGCAACAGAACATCTGATTGGAATTAATTCATGAAATAATGTTTGCATTAAAGCATTATTGACATTTCAAGACAATGCAAAGTGAGAGCTAATTCCACTATAAATCATCTGCCATGTCAATTAGGTACTCACATAACACAGTTATATTAATTTTTACAGTTATTGTTTATGCCATTTTGGAAATCGCACAATAACAACCAGCATTTATTCTAGATGAATTGAAAGCATTCTAGTAGTAGTAAATTGATTCTCAATAAGTGTTTTTCAACTGAAATGTAAATTAAATATGTATTTGTAATTCATCCATAAAAGTATTAACTCTAAGAAGAGGTCTGAAGTGGCAACACCCAGTATCAACTCAAAGTTTGCAGTTCTACAGCATGTTAAGTATCCTTGGCAAGCTGCTCAAATAAGATACAGAAAACAGTTTACTTGGTAGCAATTATCTGATAAGAACTAAGGGCTACCTGCAAATGTTCATGGGTATACACTCACCCACTCATCCACCGCACAATAATTTCCTCATCCTATATATATTATCATAGCTGCATTGATATAAATAGAGCTGTGTATTTTTACTTAATAGCTAAGAATTCAGCACTTCTTCATACATATTCATAACACTGTTTTAAGGGGTGATCTGAAGGTATATTTTCCCTTCAATTTTTTGCCAAAGTGATTTCACTGGAATATCAGCAAAATAGAAAAAAAGAAAAGAAAAGAAAGAAAGAAATCAGCTTGCCTAGAATTCAACTGCAATGCTTTTGCTGACTGCAGAAGAAATCCTGGCAATGAATATATAGTTTTATCTAAGGTACAAGAGGAATTTTCACAGCTAAAGTAAATAAATCTAGATAAACTCAACATATGTATAGAATATATGCATGTAAAAATTATACAGAGAAACTGCATAAATATTTTTAACCAACACTGTTACTAAATGCAGTTTGTGGTCAATGAGAAGCATTTACGGTGACATGTACATCAGAAGTGAAATGGTGCCCTGTTCTGCAAATGAACAATAAAAAACTAAATTGCTGGTCTTAAATATGTTTGTGTTGTACAGGAACCATTTGTGCTTAAATATGTTGATTGTCAGTGATGCCTGTCTGCCCGCACTTTGCATTCTTTTTCTCAGCCTAAAAACTGATGGGGTCAGAAACTGGAATATAGTGCAGGTGTTTTCTTCAGACAAGCATCAAAGAAGAACAGAGGCCATACTGTCCTGCTACAGCTCTTGTCTTTTCTTGAAGAAATGTTCTTTAACCTTACTCTGCTAGAATGACATTGAGTACTGCTGAGTTGAAAAAAAGAACCTGTTTATCAGTTGAAATATTGGATCGCCTCCTGGTCTAGTTAATGAAAAGTTTGACAAAATGGTGAACATTCAGGATTGCACAATGGCTTCACTTATCAAATAAAGACTTCATTATGACTTCTGTCTTCAAAAGTCATTATCCCTCCATCATATTCTGGGACACAGTTACCATCTTACTCTAGACCTTATTTTCAAGGTTATATATTTAGATCAATAGTTTGAGCAAATGGCCTCCCTGGCAGCAAAACAAGTCAAAGAGCTAGGATGGAAGCACTTGAGCAGAAGCAATTGCATCCCTTATTTACTTTTGCCTAGTGTAAAGAAATGAGAGCCACTTTGGTGTAGTAGTTAAGAATCCAGGCCAGAAACCAGGAAAACTGTGAGTTCTAATTCTGCTTTTAGCAGAAAGCCAGCTAGATGTCCTTGGGCTGCTAACTCTTTTTCAGCCCTAGGAAGGAGGCAAGCAACTTCTGAAACTGGTCAATAAAACTGCAGAGATTTGTCAAGAAAATTACTAGGAATAAAAAATAAAACCTGACCTGAAGATAACCCCCCCCCCCAAATACCAAAGATATTATTGGCAAAAAGGCAACAATATTACTTGGGAGTCTTTTTCCACCCACACCATTAAATGTGCAATGTTTACTAATTTGTCTCAGATCTCTTTGGGACCCATTTTTTGAATGACAGGTCATGTGATGGTCACTGAAAATACAGGAATTTCGAATTGAAATAAACTCAAGTAGAGGCTTTCTGTGACTCGAAGATATTAGCTTTCGACACAAGTAAATGGTGCAAAAATGAAGTTGAATCTAAATAGTGGAACCCATGCTTTGCATGTAAAAGGTTTTGGGGTTCAGTCCTGAGAATTTCAATTGGGTTGTGAAATATTAGAAATCAAAGGAAGCCATTGCCAATAATGCAGACAATGCTGAATGAGGCAGAGCAACAACAATTCTTATCCCTTTTCCCTTGATGACCAATTTGCATTTTTTGGGGGGGAAGGGTAGGGGAGATTTTATCAAATATTACAAATTTTGTAATGTGCACATTTGGGGAATAAGTTTAAAAGTCAGTACCAACTTGTTAAATACTTTTTATTAAAAAAAAGACTTTTTTATTAATGTTTTTAATATAGTAATACAATCAGTTAAGTAGGCAGAATACAAATAATTCAAGTAATATATTTGCTATATTTGTTATATATTTGTATATATATTGTATATATATTTGTTAGAGAAAACAACAAAAATATCCTCATGTCAGCTTATAAAATGCAGTTTACTAAATACTTTTCAACTAGTTTTTGAAATACATTTTAAGATGACTATATCAGCAATGAATTTTGTGCCATATGCTCTTTTTCAGGTAAGTGATGTAATAATTACTTTTTAATTAACATATGCATAAACATTTAGGTCTGCCTCAACTTACATGGGTGTGAAGGAAGGGGAGTGCAAAATGTGTGCTCTCATCATTATTTTAATTTGTAGGGCAAATTAATGCCAAAGAAGCTCTCCCCCCCCCCCCCATTCTATAGATAGAAAGAGAAAGTGCAAATTGCATATCCATTTCTGATTCAACCAGATCTATTATTACTGAGGAATATATTAGTTATGGGTTGATTCTGTTTACCACAGAAGGCATTATGAAATATAAATTGTATATTTTCTTTCCAGGGAATAACAGTTCTTATCCAAATATTAGCTAAACCAATACTGTTCAGTTCAGAGATGTGTGATATATGTTATTACAAACAAACTGATTAGCATTTCAATAAAACACAAATGGAAGGTTTCCATTAATACTATCTTTTTAAAAAAAGATAGATGACTCGCTAAGGCAGGCAATTATTCTAGGGCCAGTCCTATCATTAAATAGGAAGAGGCAGCTGCTTGAAGTAACTGACACTGAAGAACAGCAGCATTTGCTGGATTGAACAGCGTTCATCACTATTCCCTTTAGAAATTGCTTGCCCTTCTCCAATATCGAAGTAAAATCCAGCTATTACATGTAGATGCATGGCATGGCATGGCAGAAGATGATTTGAGAGAGTAAAATGGTTTGAGTCATCTTTGAGAATCCCCACAAATCTATTATATCATTTTTGTTTGTTTATTTTGTCAAGTACATATTGGTAATATACATAGATAAAACATTGTTTGTATACATAAGATGGGTACTGATAAGCGGGAACATTAGGACAGGGACGGTAGGTACGCTGGTGCACTTATGCACGCCCCTTACTGACCTCTTAGGAATTGGGTAAGGTCAACAGTGGACAGTCTAAGGGTAAAGTTTTGGGGGTTTGGTGACGAAACCACAGAGTCAGGTAGTGAGTTCCAGGCATTTACTACTCTGTTGCTAAAGTCGTATTTTCTACAGTCAAGTTTGGAGCGGTTCACTTTGAGTTTGTATCTGTTATGTGCTCGTGTATTGTTGTGGTTGAAGCTGAAGTAGTCATTGACATTTATTCTCATAATGCAAAGTTATATCCCAGGCTGCTTGACTGGGTGAATCTCTTATCTACTCCAAAAGTTCTTAATGCTTTTTGGAGGAGTCTGTCCTTAGACTACCAATCACAATGACGCTTCTTCATGATCAGCTTTCTTCAATGACAATTTTCCACTTAAATATCATGCATGACTAGAACTTTTGCAAAACATTGCTCCCAAAGAAATTAGGAGAATATAATAACTGAAGATACTGAAAGCTGTAAAGGTACAAGATAATAATTATGATGCCTCTCCCATTCCCAAATCTTAAACAAGTCAAGTAACAAATTGACCAAAGCAATCTGAGTAAGATATCCTAGCTTAGAATGGGTCCACTAAATAATTTTTTATCCATATGCATTTGGAGTTGCAAAGAGTTCTTATCTAAAAAGTGAATATTTGAAGCTGGCATATAATTAGAAAAATCTGGGCAAATAGAAAGATTTTTCAAAGGAATTCTTGTAATATATCCTATATTCAAGGAAGCATTGAATATTTCTGTTAACCATATGGCTAGTATGAACTTGAATCATTTAATTCTCTAAGAGGAGCAAAGGTGAAGCAAGCTTATGGAAGGTCTCATCTTTCCATACAAAAGCATGGCTTTGCATGGTTCTGATCATCATTTTGACTTTTTAATCCCGTTTTCCTGAATGCCTGCAAATGCTTATCATGCCTATGTTTCCTTTAAAAAAACAATCCCTCAAACATAAAAAAATCAAGCCAATTTTTTTCAGCTCTGGGTTCCAGTGATAATGTCATTTCTGTGTCCCTCATAATACTCAATGGTTGATTGATGTCCATGTGTTTTTTTTAAAAAGCAGCCTCTAGCTTTTTAGCCCTTTCATCAGCTGACTGCAAGTGGCAAGTTCAGCATACTGTTAGAGAACCTCAAATAATTATTTCATTTTTAAAAATTATATTTTTATTTTTCAGATGAGGGAAAGGGCTTGTAATAGTTTTGGCTTCAGAGGCCTAACAATATGGTAGATCTGGGTGAGGTGGAGTAACATTTGAGTATTCTACAGGCTAATGTCTTTTGCCAGTCCTGCTTCTTCTGAGTGCATGAGCCATATGGCACAAATCAATATGGTTTCCACAACAGCTGTATCATGTGACCTACTTTCTGAAATGAGCAGGATGGAACGAAATACAGAAAGACATCTCATGAAAGTACAGGAGAAACTATATTTGAACTAACTTCTTTTGTAGCCTCTTTAGAATTTCATCTGAAAAAAAAGGAACAAGCATAGCATAGTATATCTTAAATGTGCATACCAAATTAAATATCACTAAGCTGTACAGAGTAATTAATTAAACATTTGGGAAATTGAATTTATCAATGGATCACTGGTTTCTAAACCGTAGGCTTTTACCTTCAGCAAAATTAAAAAGCAACTACTTATATTTGACATCTCATTAGTAAAAGTCCCTTTGCTACCTATTTCTAGGGCTGTGTGATTAGAGGAAAGAATTATGTTGGGGTATGGGCGTAGAAGTGTAAACCAGTTTCACAAATCAGTTAGGTCAACTCCTTGAGGAAACAGAGATAGATCCCATGATCTTTCCCATTTCATCCATTTTACTGTCACAAATGAATTGTATACTTATTTATAGACAGGTAGGGATATTTTTCATGGTCAACACTAACCCCAAGCTACAGTATTTCCTGAGTTTGAGTCTGCAGCATAAGATTAACACCCAATTCAGAAAATTGTCAAAATTTAATTTCTTATCTGAATTCTAACCTTTTAGATTTTTTCAAAGGCAAACTGTAGCTGCCTAATGCCAGTTACCAAGAGATACATTTCCTTCACCATTTTCATATATTTCCTTCATCATTTATACATTCATATCTTTTCTTTTGGCTAGCCTGCATTCCATCATCCCTGGTTCCTTGCCACCCTTTGCTCCCCTCTGCCTTCCTCTTCCTCCTGATGTTGAGGAGCCATCCTGGCCTCGCCCTTAGTGAGGCAGCTGTTGGCCATGCACCATACTCTTCCCAGGCTACATGCTCCTCTGGCAGCAGCCATCTCTGGCCTGACTGCTCTTCCGATGTGCCATGGCAACCACTTACTTTTCCACTAGCCTACTTGCAAGCCACCTGGGACTCAAACCTTACTGCCAGATTCCTCATTCCTTTGCTTGTTGGAATCTGGCAACAAGTCCTAAGGAGGTCCTTGCTGAACAACAGGTGATTCTCACTCAACAACAGTAATAGGGATTGCTGGGATTGCTAACATTAAGCAATGAAAATTCCATTCCCGATTAGTTTTGTTAATCAAAGACTATCTATAGATGTACCCAGGTAGGTATTTATGCATGATGTATATTAAAATATCTATTCTCACCCGTATGGATGATATGTGTGTACCTTAATCTCAGGACCTCTAACAGAGACCTGGGAGCTTGATGGTTCTGCATAGGATTTAGCTGTTCCTAGCATTGCATTCTTCTGGACAAAGAGCTCTGTTGTTGTTTTTGGGATCTGTTGGAACCACTCTCCCAGCTTAGGAGTCACAGTTCAGGGTGCTTCTACTACACTGGCACTACTTTGGCCTTTACTTTCCACATTCTCTCCAGATCCTCCTGCAGGCCCTGATACTTCTTCTGTTTCTCATACTCCTTTGTCTTGATATTTTCTTTGCGCTGCTACATCGATCACCATTGCTGTCTTCTGGTCTTTGTCCACTACCAAGATTGGTAGTGGACAAACTGATTGATTGACCAGTACCGCCTGTCTGTCTGGATCTGGAAATTCCACATGATCTTAACCCTCTTGTTTTCCTCAATCTTCTGTGGAATCTCCCATCTGGATTTAAAAGAGTCTAGTCCATACACTATACAGATGTTCCGGTACATAATGCCAGCAACTTGTGCTGTTCAGTATCTGCTCACCTGCATCTTCTATCCTGCCATATGTTAAGTTGGCCCTGACCTTCTGCACAGTCTGCATGAACACCCCACCCCACACCACATCCCCACACACATCATTACTGCGTGGTGTTGCTTTGTTCAAATCTAAGTTGATAATTGAGACAGTTTCAGCTATATTTAGCAACTTCAGGTTAAAGTAGTATTTTCTCTCTTCTCTATTCCCAAGTTTTGGTGTGGATAATATCTGGCATACTTCATCTTGCCTGTGTTCAGGAGATTTTCAAAAACATTGTTGTTTCTCAAGACTGGCAGCTAGGTTGTTTAGAGTAGTTATTTGGGTGGATTCCTTTTAGTGGTGGATGAACTAGAAGTATGTGATGCCTTTCTAGGTTTCTCCCACAAATCCACTGTGTTTTACTTTGTAAAATCTTTAAAGCCTTTTATATGTTATTATGATTTTACTAAAACTTGAACACCTTAGAAATATGACAATTAAATTAAATAAGCTGATAACATGGTTTGTTATGCTATGTTATATTACTATGTTATATTAGTCACTTCAGGTTCAAATCAAATAAAAATCTTTTAACAGATCAGAAAAAAATACTCTATGCATTTTTCTCCAGTATCTAAGAATTGCCTTCCATGGCCATTTTCCTTAAAAAAGAATGTACTGTACAACTGACTTCTATAGAGACAAATCTTCTCTTTTCCTTCTTCTTCTTCCTAGAGTATTCCCACAAGTGCAGGGTCCGCTTTTTGGATCAATGAGTGCCACTTTGCATGGTCAGCTGTGTCTCCAGGGTGCAAGCCTGCGGCTTGCATATCTTTGTTGATGGTGTCTTGCCATCTGTGTTTTGGGCACCCACGAGGTCGCTGGCCATTGACTTTTAGTTGGTAGGCAGTCATGGCCACAGTGGAAGGTGCTGCTCTCAGGACATGTCCATACCAGCGGAGCCGGCCTTCTCTCATCTTCTTTATAATTCTATAGAGACAAATACTATCATAGTAATTTATTGACACTTTCCCAAGCGCTTCTCAAGTTTTAGGCAGTCTCCTTATAAATAGAGGATTAGCACTTCTGAAAAACTTCTAGACCCATTTTTTTTAAAGGTGGGGATTGCATATTTTTGAAAGAAGTTCAACCGGTGCTTAAAGATAGCACTAATCCTGTGTTGCACAAAAGGTTGATTTATACTAGGAAACAGATCCAGGTTCAGCCATCTCTCTGTTGATATCTCTGTCACTGATGGATTTGTTGTTTTCTACTATTTCTGCTGACAATGAGTTTTGCATAGCTCTACTTTTTATTACGTTATTCCTTTGGGGCAACCCCTTGCCTACAATATTCCAGTTATGGTGGTATTAAGTGCTGTGGTGATGTTGTTGAGGGCAAATCCCAAATGTATGTTCCCCAGACCTGTCCCCAGGCTACTTTCAGTAAGCCTCTTGGTACTTCTTGAAATCACCGATATTCCTAGCAGCAGTAGTCAAAGATGGAGCTTTCTTTTTAATATTACCTCCCATTGCATTCTTCTTCTTATCTTGTGACCAGTCAGCACACAGATTTAGCTTTTTCATAATAACAATAGAACTATGTTCCACAATAGTTTAATAGATCAAGGGTGTGGAGAAGAGGTTACTTGTTGGAAGCAAAAAGCAGCAGCATCCAAATCACTTCCTCCTTTTTCTTCCCATGTTTGTTAATCAAATAACTTGACTAAAGTTGCCATTCTAAGTACCTGCTTATAATGGCCCAACCCTGTCTATCTCCATAGGAGGGAGAGCATTTGTTTTTCAGTTGGCAGGCAAAAAGGGAAATGAACTCATCAGTCCTTTTCCTTAATTTGCCCTATAATAAATGCATAAGGATAGTATTCTTTCTCATCCTTATTAGAGTTGCACAACAGAGTTCAATCATGAAAGTGGCATAGTTTATGCTGGTAGACTTTCTTGTGGCTCAAACCTCATTAATTCAGCCATTTGTAAGAGTTTTCAGTCTATATCACTCATACGCACTGATTGTCTTAATGTAAATGTTATTGATTCGGGGTTTTTTTGTCTTCTAAAGAAAATATCAGGCTATATTTCATATTTAAGTCTCTACCTAGTTTCTCTACAAGAAGTCTATTGATTTTTAAAATTATTGACATTATTGTATTTTTGTCATAGACCAAGCTGGCTATGATTGCATTTTACATTTTCACTCAATCTTTGATTTGCAATTTGTTGTGTTTGGCGTGGAGCACGCGGCTGAAGAAGTGCCTCAGATTGGCCACCCTGCTGGTGGCCTCCAGGCGGGAGAAAGATGCTCTGCGATTGGCTAAACTGACTGACAGTTTATAAAAGAGCTGTCAGCTGGGAAGATGCTGCTCGCTCACTCCTTGTTGTTAGCGCAAGGTGAGCCGATAGAGCTAATGTTAAGTCACTGAATAAAAAGAGTTGGACTGTTCCCCTGCGTTGCCTCAGTATTTATCCCTTCACTTGAGTATACAAAACAATTGGTTAGTCTATTACAGATTTTTCCAATGTAATGCCTTCCAAGTATTTTGAATATCTGCTCCTATAGACTCCTAATGTGATAGTTGGAATCCAAAATTTCTTATGGCATCAGACAGAAGAAAGTTTAGACTTCATCTCTTCCATGCTTTCTTTTTTTTCAGACATTCAGTTCTTATTCTTCCTTGTTTTATGTACTTTTCTGAAACCTTCCAACAACTGATATAATTAACATACTAGCAATCAGGGTTGGGTTCTAACTTACCTCGCTGCTGATTCGTTTCCTCCTGCACCCGTGGGTGCGCCTCAGGGGCGCGTGTGTGCTTCGCACACACGCGCATGTGCAGTGCCAAAAAATCCTAAAAAAAAAAATTTAAAAAAGCCAAAAACAAGATGGCGACCACATGCACATTGCCGGAAACTTGGCTTCTATGCATGCTCAGAAAAAATTAAAATAAAAAATAAAAAAATAAAAAAATTCAAAAAAATTCAAAAAAAGAGATGGTAGTGCCCATGGACCGGCACCAACTGAACCAGTTCCGTGACATAAGCATGACATAACCAGCGGGTCGCTACTGGTTCAGATGAACCGGTCCGAACCGGAAGGAACTCACCTCTGCTAGCAATCATTGTGTTTAGGAAATTACTTAGGTTAAAATATTTATTTGTTGTTAGGAAGGGAAAGAGTATAGATGGTGTTAATTCTGTAATAGAATCTCCCATTTTTCTAGATACAGGCAAACTTTATAAGAGGGAATAACTCTTGTAAATTAAACTTGGACTTACAGTTCCACATGACAGCTATTTAGATTTACCTGCAGAATATGCCAACATAACAGTGAGCTGATTCATCCTCATTGATAAAAATAAATTTCCTGTCGTTTGTTATAAGTCTTGAAAAATTCTCAGGAGCTAGAAGTGCTTATGCTGTTTATCACTATTCCTGGAGCTTTTCAGAGAGATTTGGCAAGATTTTTAATTAAACGTTTCACCTACAAACTGGCCCACATTGGCAAACCAAAGGTAAACTTTTAATTGTGCTGAGTAAGGCCAATTAATTGTGATATACTGAGGAAGATTCTAAATCAGCGGTAATTGGAATGACAGGCAAGACTCCATTCCAACACTTCATTAAACTTCTATTTTTATGGGGATTTCTTCATTTCTGCTGGAATGAACAAGTCAGTATGCATGACTTATTCTGCAATGAACTTTGATGAATATTTCTAAGTACATTAAAATGAGCTGCATCTTCCGGTCATCAGAAGACTGTTTCTTCTCCATCCCCTAATGCATATGGCAATAAACCCAGTGATACACATGTAAGAAAGCAGGATAACTGGAAAGAAGTATACATATTGTGTGTGTTTGTGTGTGTGTGCACGTGCACGTATGTGTAATAACTCAGAATTGCCTACAGCCCCCACGATGTCTCTTAAAAGTCAGGTATTGTATTGAATTTAAAATTCTCCTGTGCTGAGCAGGGAGGGGGAAAATCAAACACTTTCTGAATTGGGCCCAACTATCCAAGGTTAATTTTCTGAGAAAGCTGCAGCAGCTAGATAAGACCAGCCCCTGCAAATTAGTTTTGCCTGCCTGGATTACGGCTAAATTTATGCAGTTTGCCTTATCCTTTCAGAAGCGCCTCTGAAGTGTCGTAATTAACTGGCACACATAAAGTGAACAAATTTTCTGCTTGGTGGCAGCCATTCCTCATTTCATCTCAGTTCTTCTAACCCAAATGGAAAAGGTATTTTTCTTTCTCTTTTCTCTTTTTCCCTTTTTCTAGAAATATCGTGAAAAGGGCCCTCCAATATTTTACTAAATGACTTTGAAAACAAACATAAAACAGCTTTGGAGCAGAATCTGTGTTTTAAAGAAACAGCTGGAAGATAATTTTGTCAACTTATTTTAAAATATATTATTTTAAAGAACAAACATTTCTATTTTGTTCTCTTGCAGAAATCCTTATAAGAAATGTTTAGAATATTTCAGTACAACTGTTCCTTTGTAAGTTTCATCAAAATGATGGGGCCTTCGTTCTACCTTACCGATCCAAAACTTGATATAGGGCTAAATTGAGTCACAGTTAGGAAAGATTTATTGCAATCAAATCAATAACTAACTAGCCTAAATATACTTATTTTTTTACTTCTGTTGTTTACAAAACAAAGCTGGCTTGTTGAACTTACTGTATTGTGCAGTGGGAATTGATCAGAGGCAGGTGAATTCTAGTGGGCTTTTGAAGGAAGGATAGCTCAGCATCAGGAAACTTGTGGAAATCTCAAATTTGATTCTTGACCTCTTCAGTGTGATGAAGAGAGAGAATGCTTGAAACCAGATAACCATTGGCCCTAGATAAGTCCTATGAAATCTAATGAAATGTAGGACTATCAACAGTAGTATGTACCATGTGCACTTATCTTTCTGGTAGTTTTTTTTTTTTTTGCTATATAGATTGTTGACTGCATCTGCATCATAGTTCTTCTTACAATATGAAAGAAGGAAGTTAAAAAAGCTTATCAGTTCGCTTGAATTCTTTTTCCTCTCTCATTACTCTTAATAGTGTCATTGGTACTTAAGTTCTACAAATTCTTTATGCGTAATTACATCTACTCTTGTATATTTCTGAATACTTAAGCACAACATATTCTTCAGCTGATGCACAATTTTGTTCTAACTGATGGATATCTTCTCTCTATATAAAAAAGATATTTCAACCAAACAACCTTACATTTTGTACGTTGAATAGTTTATTTCATTAAATATGGTACTATATTGATGACAACTCTAATGGTAGATGAAAAATGAATCTCAGCTATACTTCAGTTTCAATTATTTCATTCATACCACCTGACATCCATTTTTTTGGGCTGAGATGTTGGAACATGCCAAACATTTTAAAATAATTGGCAATATTTTTTAAAATGAATTATTTTGTTTGCCAGAGCAATAAATCCACAGGAGTCTGCTGACTTTCTAAAGCAGTGATGGTGAACCTTTTTTGGTTTGCATGCCAAAAGGGTGTGTGTGCACGTGCTAGTGTGCATGTGCATGCCCATACCCATGCCCTCTGCCCACACGTGCGCACCCTGCCACGCATGTGCACTCCCCCCGCTGTGCCCCGTGCATGCACACAGGCCTCACAACGGACTCCTGAAGCCTGGGAATGGCGAAAGACAGCCAAACGGGCCAACCAGAAGTTTGGAAACAAACTTCCGGTTGGCCCGTTGGGCCATTTTTCGCCATCCCCCAGCTTCAGGAGGCTTCCCTGAAGCCTGGGGAGAGTGAAAATGGCTGAAAAAAACCTGCCAAAAATCAGCTGGCCAGTGTGTGTATGCACGCTGGAGCTGACATAGGACAATGCCTCGGGTGCCCTCTGATATGGCTCCGCCTGCCACCTGTGGCACGTGTGCCATAGGTTTGCCATCACGGTTCTAGAGCATTTGTGGGAAACATGAAGTTCTCTTCTGGTCCAGAGAGAAATTACAAAGAGTCAATTTACTCTTCAATCCACTGCAGTCATTGCTAAAATTCGAGCCATCTTCAGTTCACCATTTCTTCCCAGGAATTCTAGCAACTGAAATGATTCTTAGTAGGCATGTAAATGGAAAACAAGAGAGCTATGTTTATTTGCTGCATCTCAAAGCAATATTGTATACCATCAGTTCTCTATCTCCTCCCTCCCATTTTAATCCTGACAGCTCTAAAATACCATGGTAATTGAAAATGTCACCATTGTGGCACTGGCCAAAACCCTATAGGGCAAAAACAAGAACAACAATATTGTTCCATCCGTGTGCAATTTACAAATATGCTTTACAGTTTGAATGTAATCAATCTGCACCACCACTTTGAGAATTAATCTTATGTTGGAAATCCCCTGGCATAGTTGGCTACAAATCCAAAATTGTATAGCCAAAAGGACATCCAAATTGCAACACACATAATAAGAAAACCAACACCTGCAGCTAGTCCTACCTTCCATTCTTTTTCTCCTTATCTCTTTCTTAGAGTCCCTGCACAGAAATTATAGTTGAGCAAATAAATTCTCCTGATTCCCTTTCCCCTTTACTCATTTGGATGAATTCTGTTTTTAAGCAAGAGTGCCTTATGAACTGAGTGTGTATCTTACCCTTTTTTTGTATAGAACAGGGGTCAACAACCTTAAAAACTCAAAGAGCCATTTGGACCCGTTTCCCAGAGAAAACAAAATACCCGAAGCCACAAAACCTGGGTGGGCATGGCCAACTCGATGTCACTCCCACTGAGTCACATGACCCCCCCAGCTACGCCTACCCAGGTTTTGTCCCCACTCCCCGCAGCTCTTCAGCTGAGCGGGGAGGGCATGAGCTCCAGCCCAAAATGGCAGGAAGTGAAGGCTGCCTTACATGCAAATGTGGTGTAAAGGCAGCTACAGGGCCGCTTCTCTCCTGTCCTAAGGATCCGGCCATCGCCTTGCCATGCCCCCCACCCCGCATGAGAGGAAAAGGAGGGCGAGGAAGGTCACCAGAGTGAAGGCAGCCTTCGCTTCCTGCCACTTTGGTCTGGAGCTTACGCCCACCCCACTCAGCCGAAGAGCTGCCGGGGGGGACATGGCAAGGCAATGGCCAGATCCTTATGGCAGGAGAGAAGCCGTGTCCAAAGACCCTCCTTAAGCAAGCAGCTGCCCGCCCTCCGTGCGTGCCTTTGCTACTCTTTGGTGCTCGCTTGAGGGTCTCCCCATGCATGTGCACCCTCCTGGCCCTACCACAGCCAGCCAGGGAGTCGCGATAGGGGGAGGAGGGTTGTCCAAAGGGAAGCCTTCACTGGGGGTGGCTATGTTCCTCAACCAGTGCCAGAGAATCAGCCCCAGCCACTTCTTCATTCCTGCCATAACCCTTACCTTCTCAGGCCAGGTGAGGGAGGGGACGGCGAGGCCAACCAGTTGTCAGGGTTCCAAATAGCATCGAAAATCAAATCAGAGTCTGAGGCAAAGTATTCCTTGAAGTTCCAATTTATTAGCAGAGCCATGTTGGCACATCTGGGAGAAACCCGAATTTGAAGTCCCAGGGGTTTCTCCACCCAGTTGAAAGTTCAAGCCCTTGTCCCCATACCCTCAAGTCCATCATGTTGGCCAATCTTCATCTGCCAACTTGGCAGCAACTCCCATCTCCTTCAGTGCAGATGCAGAAGTGCAAAGACAAAGGATGACCTTGACAATCTAGAAGGAATTTGTTATGGCTACATGCAGACACCTCTTGTGCAATTACCCCTCCCAAATTCCCATAGCTAAGAATACATTTTAAAATAGCATAAAGTGTGGCAGGCCAAAGACCCCAACTAAAATGGCTTCGGCCTGACACCAGTGATGGGACAGGGAGCCACAGCAGGGGGCCCAAAGAGCCGCATGCGGCTCCGGAGCCGTGGGTTGCCGACCCCTGGTATAGAAGGTGATTAGAATGTTTGTGTGAACATCTTGTCTCTACTAGACTACTATTATATCTCTTCTGTGCTCTGTTGCTTATTTGTCTTCAAATAAAGTCCAAGAAAATATATGATTTCCACCCCCCTTCCAATATAAAAATTAAAGCAAGGTGGTAAATAAAAGATGCCATTTCCTCTGCCTTGTTAAAGTGGTGTCAGTGTATTGGGAAAAAGCAGCAAGGAGGAATTGGAAAATTGTGTGTGTGCATGTATGTGAGCAACTGGAAAAGGGCATCTGCAAGGATGATCAAAAAAATCAGGCTTCTAACAATTTGATTATTTTTGACATTTACCTTAGAAAGTTTCCCCCCCAAAACACCTCTAATACTAATCATTTGAGATCATTTGAGATCTACACTGCAACTATTCAGCAATGGCAAGGTCAATAATTCATCTGTTGAATAGAGTTACTTCTGTTTGCGATCTGTGGTCTACACTTCATTTGAGATCTATCCTTGGTTCTGGATTTATCTTAGAAGTAGGTCTAAGAAAAGGATGATTATAAATCTAATCATTCAGAGTAATTTAACTGGATTAATGAATCTTTCACCTGAAAACCTATCTGAAAAAAAAAAGAATTAATCATTGCCTGGTCTAATATTAACTATTGAGAATTAAAATAAAGAAATGGGTGAAAAAGGCCTTTCTTCCAGTGTTTGGTGAATTTAGCTTCTCTTATTCCACTCACGAATGTATCATAAAAAGATCACTGATTCTGAAAGAATAAGAACCCACCATAAGAGCTGATGAATCAACTACGACTACGACTAGAATGCTGTACAATCAGGCCAGAAATGTATTAACAAGGGAGATCAGAGCAGCAAAAAGAAACTACTCTGAAAAGCTAAGGAACCAGTTCTCAACAAATGAACCAGCAAACATGTGGAAAACTCTTAAAAACATCACCGGCTACAGCAAACCACCTTCCCAAGCTGAAGGAAATCAGCAACTGGCAGATGACCTGAATGTGTTCTACTGCAGGTTTGAAAGGAAACTACAGCCACCTATCTCCACAATCTCCATCCCAGACACACCAACAACAGCCAAACCTCCTACAACTGAACCCATCCCATTGGGTTCACAGCCCCTGGTGATCACAGAAAAGGAAGTGCAAGATCTATTTCACAGACAGAAGCCGGGAAAAGCACCAGGTCCAGACAAGATAACTCCTTCTTGCTTAAAAGTCTGTGCTGACCAATTGGCCCCCATCTTCACCCAAATCTTCAACAAATCACTAGAGATATGCCATGTTCCCTCTTGCTTCAAACGCTCCACTATCATCCCAGTGCCGAAGAAGCCCTCCATCAAGGAACTGAATGACTACAGACCAGTTGCTCTAACATCTGTAGTTATGAAAACCTTTGAAAGGCTAGTGATGTCCCACTTGAAAACCATCACGGATCCACTGTTAGACCCCCTGCAATTTGCATACCGAGCAAATAGATCAACAGATGATGCTGTTAATATGGCTCTGCACTACATCCTACAACATCTTGAATCTCCAAATACCTACGCAAGGGTCCTCTTTGTAGACTTTAGTTCAGCATTCAACACCATCATACCGGACATTCTTCTAACTAAACTAAATCAGCTAGCGGTACCTGAACACACTTGTAAGTGGATCACAAGCTTCCTAACAGAAAGGAAGCAGCAGGTGAAGCTAGGCAAAATCACATCAGATACCTGTACAATTAGCACAGGGGCCTCCCAAGGCTGTGTACTCTCACCACTTCTCTTCTCTCTATATACCAATGACTGCATCTCAAACGATTCATCTGTTAAACTACTGAAGTTTGCAGATGATACAACAGTGATTGGCCTCATTCGAGACAACGATGAAACCGCATACAGACAGGAGGTTGAACAACTAGTCTCATGGTGCGACCGGAACAATCTGGAACTGAACACATTCAAAACCGTAGAAATGGTGGTAGACTTCAGGAGAAACCCTCCCATCCTACCACCTCTTACAATACTAGACAACACAGTATCAACAGCAGAGACCTTCAAATTTCTAGGTTCCATCATATCTCAAGACCTAAAATGGTCATCTAACATCAAAAACATCATCAAAAAAGCACAACAAAGAATGTTCTTTCTGCGCCAACTCAGGAAGCTCAAACTTCCCAAGGAGCTGCTGATACAGTTCTACAGAGGAATCATTGAGTCTGTCATCTGCACCTCTATAACTGTCTGGTTTGGTTCTGCAACCCAACAAGACAGACACAGACTTCAGAGGATAATCAGAACTGCAGAAAAAACAGTTACTGCCAACCTGCCTTCCATTGAGGACCTGTATACTGCACGAGTCAAAAAGAGGGCCGTGAAAATATTTACTGACCCCTCGCATCCTGGACATAAATTGTTTCAACTCCTACCCTCAAAACGTCGCTATAGAGCACTGCACACCAAGACAACTAGACACAAGAACAGTTTTTTCCCGAACGCCATCACTCTGCTAAACAAATAATTCCCTCACCACTGTAAAACTATTCACTAGGCTGCATTACTATTACTATTAGTTTTTCTCATCGTTCCTATCACCCATCTCCTCCCACTTATGACTGTATGACTGTAACTTGTTGCTTGTATCCTTACGATTATTTCATATTTATTTATTTATTTATTTTGTTATTCTTATATGCCGCCCAACTCCCGAAGGACTCAGGGCGGCGTACAACAGGAAAAAAAATACAAGAATAATCAAAATGCAAGTGATTAAAAAACAAATACAAATTATTAAAAACAATATTAAAACAGCAACATTCATTCGATATCATACATACTTGGGGGGTGATCTCAGGTGGATTAAGCTATCCCCCCCACCTGCAGGAAAAGCCATGTTTTAACGGCTTTTCGGAAGGCCAGCAGAGTGGGGATGGTTCGGGTCTCTGGGGGAAGTTGGTTCCAGAGCACGGGGCCAGCCACAGAGAAGGCTCTCCCCCTAGGGCCCGCCAGCCGGCATTGTTTGGCCGACGGGACCTGGAGGAGGCCAACTCTGTGGGCCCTAACCGGTCGGAGGGAAGTATGAGGCAGAATGCGGTCCCGAAGATATCCTGGTCCTAAGCCATGAAGGGCTTTAAAGATGGTGATCAACACCTTGAATTGGACCCGGAGACCGATGGGCAACCAATGCAGCTGGCGGAGTATTGGTGTCACGTGGGTGTACCTTGGCACACCCACCACAGCATGCGCAGCCGCATTTTGTACCAGCTGAAGTCTCCGGATACTCTTCAAGGGTAGCCCCATGTAGAGCGCATTGCAGTAGTCCAAACGCGAGGTGACAAGGGCATGAGTGACCGTGAGTAGAGCCTCCTTCTCCAAGTATGGCCGCAACTGGTGCACCAGGCGAACCTGTGCAAAGGCCCCCCTAGCCACAGCAGAAAGATGGTGATCCAATTTTAGCTGTGGATCTAGGAGGACCCCCAAGTTGCGGACCTGGTCTGAGGGAGTCAGTTTCGCACCCTCAAAGACCAAGGAGGGATAGTTGTCATGGTCCTTAGGAGGCAATATCCACAGCCACTCAGTCTTGTCGGGATTGAGTCTGAGTCTGTTCCTCCCCATCCAGATCTTAACGTCGTTCAGGCAGCGGCACATCACATCAACTGCCTCCCTGAAGTCAGACGGGGTGGTGATGTACAGCTGGGTGTCGTCAGCGTACTGATGGAAACACACCCCATGTCTGCGAATGATCTCACCCAACGGTTTCATGTAGATATTAAACAGGATGGGCGAGAGAACCGACCCCTGAGGCACCCCACATGATAGGGGCCTAGGGGACGATCTCTGCCCACCTGCCAACACCGACTGCATCCGATCGGCGAGATAAGAGGAGAACCACCGCAAAACGGTGCCTCCCACTCCCAACTCACCGAGCCGATGCAGAAGGATACCATGGTCGATGGTATCGAAAGCCACTGAGAGGTCAAGTAGCACCAGGATGGAGGAATTTCCTCCATCCCGGGCTCGCCAGAGATCATCCATCAGGGCAACCAAGGCAGTTTCTGTACTGTAGCCGCGCCTGAAGCCTGACTGGTAAGGATCTAGATGGTCTGTTTCATCCAGGAGCTGCAGAAGCTGAGTCACCACCACCTTCTCCACAACTTTCCCTAAGAAAGGTAAGTTGGAGACTGGACGATAGTTCTTCAAATCAGCTGGATCCAGGGAAGGCTTCTTCAGGAGGGGTCGCACCACCGCAGCTTTTAACGACTGCGGTACAGATCCCTCCCTCAAAGAAGCGGTGATCACCGCCTGGATCCAGCCGCGTGCCACCGACCTGCTGGCCGAGACCAGCCAGGAGGGGCATGGGTCCAATAAACAGGTGGAGGTACCCATCGCTCCCATAGCCCTGTCCACATCATCGGGAGAAACAGGCCCAAACTCCTCCCACAATGATGGACTAGGACTTGCCCCTGTCACCTCTATGGACTCTGCCCTGCCAGAGTCCAAGTTTGACCGAATCTGAGCGACTTTATCCGACAGAAACTCAGCAAATTCCTCAGCTCTGCCTTGTAAGTGTTCCTCGCTCCCCCCTTTTCCAAGGAGGGAGCGAGTCACCCTAAACAAGGCGGCTGGACGAGAATCTGCGGACGCAATAAGAGCGGAAAGATAGGATCGTCTTGCCGCCCTTATCGCCACTAAATAAGATCTGATGTAAATTCTTAATAGTGTTCGGTCAGATTCGGCCCTCTTGGTCCTCCAGCGGTGCTCCAGATGTCTCTTTTGGCATTTCATCTCCCGGAGCTCCTCGGTGAACCAGGGAGCTTTCCGGGATCCACTGCCACGGAGAGGTCGCTTAGGCGCAATTCGGTCTAGAGCCCCTGATGCTGCGGTGTTCCAAGCAGCCACCAGGGAGTCAGCCGAATTGTGTACCAGGGTTTCAGGTATCTCCCCAAGTTCCCTCTGGAATCCTTCCGGCTCCATTAGGTGCCTGGGGCGGAACCACCTAGTCGGTCCCGCCTCCCTGCGGGGGAGGAGTGGGGTTGTGAAATCCAGCCTCAGTAGGAAATGATCTGACCATGACAGTGGGGTGATGACTATATCCCTTATCTTCAGATCATCTCTCCACTGCCCCGAAAGAAACACTAGGTCAAGCGTGTGACCACCCTCATGAGTCGGACCCTGAATTACTTGGGTCAGGTCCATGGTTGTCATGGAATCCATGAACTCCTGAGCTACCCCAGAGGTTTCGCCAGCAGATGGCAAGTTGAAGTCCCCCAGTACTATAAGCCTAGGGAACTCAACCGCCAAGTCGGCTACTGCCTCGAGCAACTCAGGCAGGGCCTTACTTACGCAGCTGGGAGGCAGGTACGTTAAGAAAAGGCCCACCTGAACCCCTAAGTCCAACTTCAGAAGGAGCGTCTCACACCCAACAATCTCCGGGGCAGGGATCCTACGAGGATGCAGATTTCCACGCGTTATAATTGCCACTCCTCCCCCCCTTCCCTGGGGTCGAGAATGGTGCTGCACCGAGAAACCGGCTGGGCATATCTCGGAGAGGGCTACTCCCCCCTCCTGCCCTAGCCAGGTCTCGGTAACACATACCAGGTCTGCCCCCTCCTCTGTGATTAAATCACGTATCAGGGGGGCTTTGTTGATAATTGACCTGGCGTTAAGCAGCAGCATCCTGAGCCCAGGGCCCTGAAAACCCTGGTTGCCAGGTATCCGGGTTGAGCAAGATGGAACCAGATCAGAGGGGCCGGAACAAGGGATCGCTTGTAAACAGCGAGGTCTTATTCCCCGAGAGCGGCCCTCCCCTCTGCTCCCGCCATATCTGCCTCTTCCCATTATGACCGAGATGGTCCGGCTCTCATCCCCACCAGAGATCCCCTCCCCCTCCCCGCTGGTCCTCCTCATTTCCTGCAGGTCATACATACCATTCTCACAGGCTGGGGTCACTGCGCCCCCGCCCCCCCCGCTTCTGTTTCCACACTCAGCGAGGGGGGTCAGGATCGCAGCCCCCGGCTTTTCCATTTCTTTTTCGTACATACATTCATTAACAATCAGACACTCAACTCACTCATTCCCATAATCAATCACACCCATACCACGTCTCAGAAGGGGAGGATAAGTTAAAAGATTTTAAAATGAAGGCAAGTTCGTCCAGGTAAGGGTGTGCTGGGGAGGCAGGTTCCCTGGTTCTGCTTAGCCTCCCTATTGATCTATAGTCCCAGGATGATGGAGAGCCTCCCTTACTCTGATGACATTGGGAGTATATAGTCCTACCCCCCTCGGTATGTGATCGATTTCTATCCGAGGGGGGATTCAGCATCTTCTCCCTGCATGCAATGATCTTTAAAATAAGCAGGGACATCCGTGGGAATAGGGGTAAAATTAAGCACAGCGTCCAGGAAAGAAAAAACTCCATAGATGTAAAAAAAGTCTCTGGATATAAGCTAGGAGTAACAAGGGGGGGGGGAGAGGGTTGAAGCCCTCAGGGGCAGTTTTGGCGCTGGTTGTCCTCAATGGGTACCAGTTCCAGAGTTCTTTCACAGGCTCACCAAACAGATGGTAATAAAGGGCCACTCCTGATCTTTTCTGTTTCTTCGGGCTTCTCCGAATGGCACTGGTGCCTGGAAGCGTGTCCTCCCTCTCCTTGTAATGGCGGCGGGAGTCTCAGGGTTCAAAGTTTCTAAGCCGCCAGATGACCACAAAGCGCACCCCAAACAGTCCTGATCTGTTTTCTGATTGCTTACTTGAACCCTATGACAACCATTCTTGACAAATGTATCTTTTCTTTTATGTACACTGAGAGCATATGCACTAAAGACAAATTCCTTGTGTGTCCAATCACACTTGGCCAATAAAGAATTCTATTCTATTCTATTCTATTCTATTCTATTCTATTCTATTCTATTCTATTCTATTCTATTCTAATTTTAGGTTACTTTTTTGCTACATCTATTCCTTTCATATCTTATCATTAAAAGACAGCTATAGGGAGAAGAGAACCCAGACTGGTTGCTTATGAGGTAAAATCATACAGGTTGTATTCTGCTAGAAATCTAGATTCAATGGTTTCCTTATCTTATTATTCAGCTTGTAAAGATACAACTTTTATAGCAGGAAATGACAAGCTTGGGAAACTCATGGAAATAGATATTTCATATATATATATATATATATATATATATATATATATATATATATATATATATATATATATATATATATATATATATATATATATATATATATATATATATATATATATATATATATATATATATATATATATATATATTTGGCTTAGAATTTCACCCTGAGCATCTGTTGCTTTCTGGGAGTTTGCCATAAGAAAGCAAGTCTGAACTGTAATACGCTGGCTAACTCTGTACGGTATGCTATGGTGATTTACCAATTCATTCCAATTTGTGTGTGATTTGATATTGAAATTTCCCCACCTCAGAGGGGATTTAGGATAGGAGTGGGCTGCCAAATGGATGGCATAAAATAAATTAGGGAATTAACTGTTCCATTTGAATAAATGTTCAGCAGATGTAGCATTGAGAAAAGGTTCTGCCATCACAGCATTCTAATTCACAATTTTTACTCAGTTGTAAAGTTTTAAATGATCCATATTTAATGTGCTTCATAGTTAACAATCGCTTTAATAGAACTATTGCCTTCAGTGGGTATCCTTGTAAAAGACAGGGTTATGAAATTTCTGATCACTATCAAATAACTATATTATACCAAATGACCACTATGAAGTGGTCACCTAAATGCACTTCAGTTCTTATCTGCAAATCACTTATATTAAAATAAAGAGAGGTACAATTTACAGGCTCAATCAATAAAACACATGCCGAATTCTTCTTTTTTTGGAAGAGATTAATACAGCATATAAAAAACATAACTTATAAAGTGGAAAACTTTTATAGAAAACTTCCATTTTTACCTCAGGCCTGACTTACAATTCATGCATATTTTTTTACTCTCCATCTTCTAATATTTTATTTAAATTTTTCATTTTATTATTACTGGGATAAAATATTTCACTAAAGCTAAATGCATCATAATTGACTGAAATCACATGATACAGTAAGGGCTACACTATGTTAAAGTAATAATAATATATAAGCAGGGGTGAAATGCTCCCGGTTCGCTGGTGCCTGTCGGTCATCGGAGAGCCAATCACGAATGCAGCACGAGGTTCTGCCCACCCGCCGGGACACCGCCACTTGAGTTATTTTACCCTCTGCACATATGCAAAGCATTCTGTGTATGTGCAGAGAGTAAAATAACTCAAATGGCGGTGTCCCGACAGGTGGGCGGAGCGTCACGCTGCCTTCACGATCGGCTCTCCGACGACTGACAGGCACCAGAGAACCGGGAGCATTTCACCCCTGAATATAGGTTCATAGTGTTGGAATACTTTTATGATACCTCTATGGAGATTCTCAATCATCCAGGTCATGGTTGTCCTAAATTTGCTTTTCAAAAGGCAACTGGACATTCTTGTTTTTTTCCCCTTGAAAATGATTCATTTTTCATCCAAGAAGCTTCAGTTCTTCAGGAAGTTTAAATTAAAGGATTAATTGTAAAGACAGCAGTAAACATGCAGGAGTAATACCATTTTATGAAAGTTGGTTTCTACATTGGAAACAATGTAGCAAAACTCATGTAAGATATCTATCTTATGCTTATCCACATAAAGAAGACCTCTATCTTAATACGGTATGCATATAAAAACATATGTGTTTTCTCTCTAGATAGAGAGACATTTCTTTAACTATAAATAAGGAAACATCTGCTTTCATTCTAAGATAAGGAAAAATTTGTAATATGTTAACTCATTAATCTCTAAAGAACAAAATTTTATAAAAACAGAGATGAGGAAGAGGTTTTTTTGCAATTGCCTATATTATAATTTGGGTTGAATAAATATTCTTTGAACTCCACTGATCAGCTAGGGTTTCATTAAAATTCCTGGCTTGGAAACAAACAAAAGAAGGAATATGATTCTTGTGACAATATAAACCACTAAGTCACAAATAAACCACTCATGCCTATCATACTGACTGAATTCAGTTACTAGAACTGAATTCATACATCACACTGAATGTTGAAGCGTCATTTATTGAATGAGCCACTATAGGTTTGGTTCATGTTTCCCTGAAAATCAGACCTATCCAAAAAATAAGCCCTAGCCTGATTCTTTTTACAAATACTTCCAATATAAGCCCTACCCCAAAATAAGCCCTAGTTAAGAGCCCGCCCACTCTGTTGCACCTGGTTGCACGAGATGCAGTGAGGCGCACGGGTAAAAATCAAGCTGGGGTGGGCATGGGGAGCTGGAACTGCCCCACATGCCCCACACCCACTTACCTTAGCACAGTTGCACTTGGCCTCCCATGCCCCGAGACTTACCTCGCCTTGCTGGCCCACTTCTTCTGTGCCTGCTTGCTGATGCTTTGTTGTGGCACTCCAACCTTTGTTTTGCCACCAGAGACCTTCAGGAAAGGCCTCTGCAGCCGAGAAACTAGCTCTGGATTGATGCGTGGGTCGCCCCCCCAGCCTCTGATGGTGAAATGGAGGCTAGGGGGTGCTGCATACATCAATCTGGAGCTCTTTTGTCAGCTGTAGAGGCTTTTCCTGAAGACCTCTGATGGTGAAACAAAGGTTGGGGGTGCTGTGTGTGAGTGGTGGCAAGCAGCCACGGAAGAAGTGGGCTGGCAGTGGCCATATGGGCTCCTGCTGTGTGGGGCTGTTGGTGCCACCGCCACCATAAGGTGAGACAGCAGAAAAGACAACCCCCCAAAATAAGACCTAATGCCTCTTTTGGAGGCAAAAAAAAAAAAAAAAGACCAGGTCTTATTTTCAGGAAAACACAGTAACATTCTAAACAATGAACCATCATTTACAATCTAAAATTCCTAGATTCCCATTCAAACTATAGTTTATAAACTAGCATTTTTTTCACCGAAAAGCCATAAACAAATTACGTGATCCTTTGCATGCTGCTGGATGCATGTAAACTTTGATTATAGAGCAGAAAGAATGCATGAAAATTATGGAAATACAATTTCAATGTAGGAATTTCTTTGAAATAATTTAACTGACTAACAGAACAATCACTTGACATGAGTATTTGGGGAAATCCTGGAAAAGATAATTAAGCAGCAAATTTGTGAGCACCTAAAAATTAACAAGATGATTAATAAAAGCCAGCATGGGTTTGTTAAGAACAAGTCATGTCAAACAAATCTTATTGCCTTCTTTAATAAAATCACTAAATTAGTGGACAAGGAAATTCTGTGGATATAGTACTCTTAGACTTTAGTAAGACATTTGATAAAGTAGACCACAGAAAACTTCTTGGTAAGATAGAACAATGTGAGATAGATAATATCTCTGCCAGATGGATCTGTACTTGGCTGACAAACTGCACCCAATATGTGGTCTTCAATGGAACTACAGCTATATAGAGAAAAGCACCTCATGGTTCTTTGGGCCTAGTGCTCTTAAACATGTTCACAAATGACTTAAATGAGGAGAATGAAGGAGCACTCTTCAAATTTACAGATGATACCTAGCTGGGGAGAATTGCTAACATTTTGAAAGATAGACTCAATATTTGAGTCTATTAGAGTCTATCAGTCTACTCAGAATTGGACATTCAACATTGTAAGCTGCCCAGAGACATCTCAGAGTGAGATGGATGGCAAACAAATTCAATTAATAAATAAACAAATAAAATTGGGCCATATCTAACAAAATGCAGTTCAGTGGTGAGAAAAGCGAAGTCGTGCACTTAGGCAGGAAAAACCAGATGCATTCATATATTATAGGATAGAAAATATCTGACTCAACAGTAGTTATTGTGAGAGGTATCAAGGTGACTTGGTAAACCATCACTTAAGTATGAGCCAGCAGTGTGCTGCAGCTGCCAAAAAAGCCGATGCAATCCTCGGCTTGCATCAGCAGAAGAATAGCATCAAGGTCATGGAAATGATAGTACTGGTGTTGCCATGTATGGAATCTTTTCTCCAGTTCAGGTTATAATAATACAAAACAGATACTGAGGTGCTAGAAAGAGTACAGAGAAGAGCAAGATAATGAGGGGTCTGAATGCTGAATTCTACAACTAAAGGAAATATATATGTTTAGCTTAACAAAGAGAAGACTGAGACATAATAGCAGTCTTCCAATACTTGAATGACAGCCCTGGGGAAGAGGGAATTTATTTTCCATGGAAATGAGAGTAGAACAAAAAGCAATAGGTGGAAGTTTGTCAGAGGGAGACCCAACTTAGAAATGAGGAAGAATTTTCTGACAGTAAGAAATACTAAGCAATGGAACATTTTGCCTCCTGAAGTTGTGGGTGCTCCATCTCTGGAGATTTTCAAGAAAGGATTGAGCCATTTATCTAAAATGGTATGAGAAATCCTGCCTGGGGCAGGGGGTTGGACTAGAAGATCTCCAGGATCCCTTCCAGTCCTATGATTCCATATAATCCATATTTGTTGATGTATTTTCTTTCGTTGGCAACTATTCCCACTGCTGCACCACCATAATTGGGTTACAGTTGACTGTGAGTCTCAAGCCACCTTCATATTTTACAGTAATTCATTTCTTCAATAAATATATCTGCCAATATATATTATAGGCTCACACTGAGTGTGAGATTTTCCCCCTTTCTTTTTCATTTCAGAGGTTTGTATAATTGTCAGCTTAAATTTTAATTGGATTGAACTAATTGGCAAACAGGATTTTTATTCATTAGCTTTGTACATATATCTCCTTTTGTTTAAAGTTTAATTTGAATTAAATGTAAGCAACTTGGGTTCTGGGGCTTGTTTTTGTCAATCAGTGGCCGAAAATTAAATACAGAAAAATCAAAATATAGAACATTACAATGTCAAATCTGTTTATAGTTAAATAATTGTAACTAAATACTTAACAATTAAGTTCTAAATAATTGAATTTTTAAATGTTTAGTTATAGTTATTTATATCACAAAATTTGCAAAAGTCATATAAAGAGTGATGTATATTATATGATACAAGTAACAGAAAATGGAAAGTAATACTTTTCTAAATTAATGTCAATAATTTTGATACATTTGTATCCAATAAAATAGCCACATCATTTCTAAAAGTCCTGCTTATTTAAAGCATGTTCTAGATATTTATTTAAAAATCTAATAAAATAAGTTTTGTGACAATTGAACAGTACTCTTCAATATCGTCATAAACGACTTAGATGAGGGAATAGAAGGGGAACTTACCAAATTTGCAGATGATACTAAGCTGGCAGGAATAGCTAACACCCTAGAACAGGGTTCTGCAACCTTAAACACTCAAAGAGCCATTTGGACCAGTTTCCCACATAAAAGAAAACACTGGGAGCCACAAAACCTGGGTGGTCATGGCCAACTCAACGTCACTCCCACCCAGTCACATGACCACCACGTCTACCTGGGTTTTGTGGCTCCGGGTGTTTTCTGTTTGGAAATGGGTCTCTCTCTCTCTCTCTCTTTCCCTCCCTCCCTCCTTCTCTCTTGTTTTTCTCTTTTTCCTCTCACTCTCCCTCTTGCTCCCTCCCTCCCTCCCTCCCTCCCTCCCTCTCTTTCTTTCCTTTCTTTCTCTCCCCTTCTCTCTCTCATTTTCTTTCTTTTCCCTCTCATTCTCTCCCTCCAGCTCTCTGATTTCTGTGTTCCTCTCCCTCTCTCTCTCCCACTCCTCTCTCTCTCATTGTTTCTCTCTTTTTCTTCTCTCTCATTCTCTCCCTCCATCATTTTCTCATTTCTCTTTCTCTCTTTTTCTCCCCTTTTCTCTCTCTCATCTCTCTTTCCCCCCTCTCTCTTCCCCCTTCTCTCTTTCTCTCTCTTTCTCTTTCTCTGCCTTGTGTGTGTGTGTGTGTGTGTGTGTGTGTGTGTGTGTGTTCCCTCTTGAACCATTTCCAAAAACAGGTGAGGGTTGGTTCCCCCCCCCCCCGATGTTCTTTCTTCTTCTTTGGGTGCTTTTTATCATATGATTTAAATCAACAGTCATTTCAGGTTCCCAGATAAATGAAGCTCTTTTGTCCCCCTGTTGTGGCTCCCTGTCGGCTGGCTGGCCCCACCCCTTGCCCTCCCCTCCCAATCACTCCTTGTGTGGCCCTGAGAAGATAAGGACGATGGCAGAGATGGAGACTCACTCCATATTCCAGAGTGGGAGGGAAGTGCCCCTGTACTTGCCTCTCATCTCGCAGGCATTTCTTCTGGCGCTTCTTGGTGCTGCGTGCACCTCAGCCGGTAACAATCCCTTTAATTTTGTTCCACCATTGTATCCACATATTACCAGCTGCTCCTTAATTTCTGGTCCTTCCTTTTATTCACCTTTTAAATTAGAACGTTTCTTTTAATATTTTTTGGCAATGTGACTCACCAGCCTCCTTCTTCTTCAACTTCTCCAGCACATAGCTTAGAATTTTTCTTCCCAGATGACTCCAATCACCGTTTCAAACTCTTTGCAGATGTAACCGCCGCGACTAGGGATGACACTTGAAACGATCATCCTCCATACGCCGCCGGTCGAGGAGACTTAGCCGGCTCCCTGGGGGGTTTGCCACCCCCCAGTCCGCCAGCTGGTGCTCATCTTCTTCACCACCCCTCCTGGGTGGTTTTGACCTGGTCCTGACCGGACAAGGTCCCCGGACGACGCAGGTTCGGGGATTTCCCACAGGGAACAGGGAAAGCCTCGTAGCGCCGCGGCGCTGGCCATGCCTTCTCTCGGGGAGACGTTCGCTCTGAGACACTGGCCTGGCCTGGCTGCGGCCGATGCTTCACATTGTAATGGGCTCCAGGAGGAGGAGGGGATGGCGTCTTCCCCATTGTGAAGCACACTAAATTTAAAAAGCTCTCGCAGTGCCTTGCGCAACACACTTAAATTTAGCATGCTTAAATTTAGCATGCTTCACAATGGGGGAGAAGGCACCCCCTCCTCCTCCTGGAGCCCATTACAACGCAGAGCATCGGCCACATCTGGGCCGGGCCATTGTCTCGGTGCAGAGATCAAGTCATGCGTCTCCCTGAGCAACTGAGGTGCACGCAGCACAAAGAAGCACCGGAAGAAGTGCCCTCAAGATGAGAGGCAAGTACAGGGGCACTTCCCTCCCACTCTGGAATATGGAGTGAGTCTCCATCCCCGCCATTGCCCTTATCTTCTCAGGCCATGCAAGGAATGACTGGGAGGGAGGGCGATGGGTGGGGCCAGCCAGCTGACAGGCAGCCACAGCATGTTGCCAACACCTGCCCTAGAAGATAGGCTCAAGATCCAATGGATCTTGACAGACTTGAACACTGGAACCCTATCTAACAAAATGAAATTCAATGTAGAGAAAAGTAAAGTCTTACACTTAGGCAAGAAAACCAAAAGTATACATATAGACTGGTGAAACCAGGCTTAATAGCAGTAACTGTGAGAGGGATCTTAGTGGACAACTAGTTAAATATGAGCCAGCAGTGTTAAGTGGCAGCCAAAAAAACCAATGCAATCCTAAATTGCATTAACAGAGGGATACAATCAAGATCAAGTGAGGTACTAATATCACTCTATAAAGCCTTAGTAAGATCACACCTAGTATATTGCATCCAGTTTTGGTCACCACACTATAAAAAAGATGAAACTCTAGAAAAAAGTGCAGAGAAGAGCAACCAGGATGATTAGGGGACTGGAGACGAAAACATATGAAGAACAATTACAGGAACTGGGCATGGCTAGTCTAGTGAAGAGAAGGACCAGGGGAGACATGATAGCAGTGTTCCAATATTTGAGGGGCTGCCACAGAGAGGAAGGGGCCAAGCTATTTTCCAAGGCATCGGAAGGCCAGACAAGGAATAATGGATAGAAACAGATGAAAGAGATATTCAACCTAGAAATAAGGAGAAATTTTCTGACAATGAGAACAATCAACCAATGGAACAGCTTCCCTTCAGAAGTTGTGGGAGCTTCATCACTGGAAGTTTTCAAGAAGAGATTGGACTGCCATTTGTCATAAATGGTGTAGGGTCTCCTGCTTGTGTGGGGGGTTGGACTAGATGACCTACAAGGTCCCTTCCAGATAATGTTAATACATTATCTGTTGGAAATCTTTCAAATATTAAATTAAATAATAAAAACAAAATATAACCCCAAATAAATTGACATATTATTAGTCATTATTAGATATTAGTTAGATAGTTAAAGAGAATCATATTATTTGAAATGTGGGTATTGAGAGCTTCGATTCCTATCTTTAATCCATATGTCTTTCACTTAACAATCTTCCCAGATTATATTTCATGTATAAATATTGGTGTATGAAAAAGAAAATGAAACTGTGCATGTTAGAGACTCTTGCTTTATACACTGATAGTTTAAAAATCCTAACACATTGCGTAATAGTGACCAGATATGTTCTGTTGTACGGCTTGTAATCCAAATGAACAGATAAATATGACATATAAAGGCATTTGAATTCCTGCATGCTTTATTACCTTATTAATATCACTATTTCTTTTGAGTCAGGCATTGCTACCTTATAATTGGCTGCATATGTATCAGAGCATTTGACCTTTGATTTGAAATAATGCTAACTAGTGCTGCATAGAGCAATTCTGAAATATGCACAGGTATTTAGAACCAGGTCATTCACAAGAAGTAAGCAGCTGCAATCTTCAGGGAGCACCAAGTTTCTTATGAAATTCTAAAAAGAAAAAAAAAAAAAAAACCAGAGATAACCCAAATTAAAACAACAAACCCTTCATAGGAGATAAGTGCACCAAGTTTCCAGTGAAGGCCAAGAATGCTTAGCTACCATGTCTGTTGCAAAACTGGGCATCACATGGTCATTTTAGGAAATTCTGTCAAAAAAGAAGCTTCTTTGTAAAAAGTCATATTTCCTCTTCAAAGATATGGCATTTTAAAATTTACACCAAAAAGCTGTAGAACGTGGAGTCCATAGGTAAGTCAAATCAAACACTTGGGGCCAATCACTCTCTCTCAGTCCAACCTACCTCACAAATTTGTTATTGTGGGTATATAGATTATTTTTTTCTTTTGTGATCCAGGCAAATATAATCTGGGTGCTCATGAAGCATAGAATATAATTAATATAATTAATATCTTGAAAATGCAGATGCAGTGACCCTTCACACATTCTGAAGTATAAATATTTTGAGTTATTGAAGGTTGTGGTAATATAAGTTAAAGGTAAAAACGTAACTCACATTGGCAGATCATGATTTTATTGCTCCACCATATCAGCTATCATTTATTTAACAATAAAACAGGCATCATGCTTGAATTTCCCCATATTCTTTGAAGCATTTTAACATGTAAAGGCTTTGGGATATATCATAGTGGTTACAAGAATGGCATGCATGAATGGTCTTCTTCTTCTTCTTCTTCTTCTTCTTCTTCTTCTTCTTCTTCTTCTTCTTCTTCTTCTTCTTCTTCTTCTTCTTCTTCTTCTTCTTCTTCTTCTTCTTTTCTTCTTCTTCTTCTTCTTCTTCTTCTTCTTCTTCTTCTTCTTCTTCTTCTTCTTCTTCTTTAAAAAAGAATTGCATATGTATGCAGCAATTGGGTGATGATTTAGAGGTTAAACTGATCTTTATTTCTTGTTAGTTTCAAACTCCAGTGGAGCAAATATTTTTTTAAAATCAAAACAGTTTATTAAATATTCCTTTGGATAATACTTGAAATCATTGCTGCTGTTTAAAAGTAGCAATACTTTTGTATTTAGAATATTAGACACCTTGCTCTCATTTTATATAGCACATGTTTTTTTGCAAATAATTCCAAAATGATTATTAAAATAAGATGTCCTCTCTTGTCTTTGTGGATAATTTCCAATTTTGCTTGCCCACAGCATATTCACTGTCAACCCCTCTATTCAGATCAGATCAGAGTAAATACATACACCCTTCAGTTCAGTTCAGCTAGCAAAACAATCTTCAGTAGCTTGATCAGAGGTGGGTTCCTGCCGGTTCGGACCAGTTCTATAGAACCGGTAGCGGGAATTTCCCCCCACTCACCGAACTGGCAGCAATAGCTGTCTGGACACCCCCCCGAACCGGGTCTCTCGGCGGTGGCATAGACACCATCTTGGTTTTTGCTTCTGTGCATGCGCAGAAGCTGGGTTTTTAGCACTGCATATGTACCTGCGCGGTGCACCCACACGGCGCGTCAGGAAGTGAACCGGCAGTGAGGTAAGCCAGAACCCACCCCTGAGCTTGATGCTTATTTATTAAACTTAAGCAAAGATAAAACAAAATTAACTAACAAAAATGAGACAAAAGGTAGGCAAAATCAGAGAATGGGAAACATGAAAATACAGTATGCAAGAGATTTACATGAGAACTATCTGTGTCTCTCATGTGACACAGAATTTTCCAGAGCTACTGGAAACAATATTGTAGATCAGTGTTTGTCAGCAATTTTAAAATATGTGGATTTCAAGCTTCATAATTCTAGGGCTTGAAACGGTCCTCACATCTTAAAGTGGCCAAGGTTAAAAAACCGTGTTACAGATTATTAGGAACAGACTGTCTGAAAATGTTTTGTTTGTTTCAACAGTTGCGAGTGGCTGGCCCTTTAAATAAATAAATAAACATAGCATTGTTCATCTACAGGTAGTCACATGACCCCCAAAAGCCAAAAAGAAAAGAGGGTTCTGTCAGGTTTTGGGTTGGGGAGATTTTTGGAGTCTTTTGGTAAGTCATTTGGTTGAAGTCCCTTATGAGGAAAATATCTCAGCCAAGGTTGGAAATTGTGTGGTTTCCAATAAAAGATAATATTTGTAACTCAGGGTTAAACTGTGAGGTCCTAGGTGCTGTTTTCTTGCAGACCTTTTCTTACCCATATAGATAACATCATCGGTTCCGGCCAGGACTGGGTTTTCTCTCAATTTCTATTCTACTGGCTTGCCCTGTCAGTGTTGATGGGAATGGTCTCGATGGTTCTTTGGTTGGGCTGTTTATTGTTGGTTGGTTTGGCAGTTTCTTGATTGGGGTATTGTTTGCTTCTTGATTGTTGGCCCAGTATTAATCTTGATGTTAATCTCTGTTCATTTGTTGTGCTAATAACCACTGAAACAACTATGGTTGGTTTATGGTATAATTTTTTCAATTTCAATTTTCACATCCTGATACTTTGAATTTTTTCCAATTCTTTGACTTCTTTTCTATATCTCCTGGTATTGACCCATCAATTATCTGCACTTTCTTCTTTTCAAGCACAGTTAAGACTGGTGTGTTATGAACCAAGATTTTATCAGTTTGTATTTGGGAACCCCACAGTATTTTAACTTTCTCATTTTTGACTACTTTTTCAACTATATATTCCCAACAATTTTTAATTACTGCCAATTTATTTGTTACATAATTTATACAGATATCATTTAAATGACTATATTATATTGTTGTGTATGATCACTTTGTCTAATGTTCTTGCATAACCTGAGTATATGATCTACTGTTTCTTCTGCTTCTTTTCACAATCTGCATTATGAATCTTTGATGATTTTTTAAAGATCTGGCCTTAATTGCATTAGTTCAAATAGCTTAAGCAGTCAAAATCAAACATTCAGTTTCAATTTTTAATATTCCAGTTGTAAGATATTGCTAGTTTTTATCTTGATCCATTTACCTTCAATCTTTTGACCATGTAAGATTTTTCTTTGACAGAATTTTGTTCTTGATTTTATTACATCATTTTGATATTTGTTTTATTTCCCGCATATCAGTAAATTCCAATTTTTAATTTGTTTGTTAAAACACTTGCTTTAACAAACACTTTAATTTGCTTCTTTACTAGTTTGTTTCACTTTAAATAAACCTGTGTCTCCATTTCTGTGAGGCAGATATAATCTATTAGTATCACTATGAGGATGTATTGCATAGTGAATATTCATTTTATTTCTTGTTTTCCAGTCTAAACTGTCCAGTTAATAATTAAATAATTAAATAATTAAATTAAATTAAATTTAAATTTATTTAAAATAATTTAAATAAATTATTTAAAGTTAATAATTCTAGCAGTGTCACTGGAATAATAATCCTCCATACTCACCAGATTTAGTGCTTTCAGACTATCATCTCTTTGGCCCCATGAAAGAGGGTTTGAGAGGCAAACATTATTCCAGTGATGAGGAAGTGAAAATTGCAGTGAAGAAGTGGCTCAAAAACAGTCAACAAAATTTTACGAGACAGGGATACATGCTTTCATTCGAAGGTGGAACATTGCTATTGAGAGAAATGGTGACTATGTTGAGAAATAGGGATGTGACCCACAGAGGACCAGCTTCATTTTGATGTATGCTACATGTTCCTGTGTTGGTAATTATACCTGTCCTAAAGAAAATGGCATTACTTTTTGACTCACCCTCGTAAATGACCCAGGTATTAATGGCTTTGATTCTGTCTCCACTTTTCAATTTCATATTTATTTATTTATTTGTTTGTTTGTTTGTTTGTTTGTTTGTTTATTTATTTATTTTTGTCAAGTATGTGTTGGTAATATACATAGATATAACATTGTTTATATACACAAAATGGGTACTGATGAGAGGGAACATTAGGACAGGGACAGTAGGCATGCTGGTGCACTTATGCACGCCCCTTACTGGCCTCTTAGGAATCGGGTGAGGTCAACAGTGGACAGTCTAAGGATAAAGTTATGGGGGTTTGGTGATGAATAACCACAGAGTCAGGTAGTGAGTTCCAGGCATTTACCACTCTGTTGCTAAAGTCATATTTTCTACAGTCAAGTTTGGAGCGGTTCACTTTGAGTTTGTATCTGTTATGTGCTTGTGTATTGTTGTGGTTGAAGCTGAAGTAGTCTTTGAAAGGAAGGACGTTGTAGCAGATAATTTTATGAGCTATGCTTAGGTCGTGCCGAAAGTGACGTAGTTCTAAGCCCAGGATTTTAAGTCTGGTTGCGTAAGGTATTCTGTTTCTAGTAGAGGAGTGGAGGACTCTTCTTGTAAAGTATCTCTGGACACTTTCTAATGTATTTATGTCCGATATGCGGTGTGGGTTCCAGACAGATGAGTTGTATTCAAGGATTAGTCTGGCGAATGTTTTGTATACTCCAGAGAAAAAGCTATGTAAGATTAGGTAAAAAGTTCTTGAAGCCTTTTTGGCGATGTTGTTGCAGTGGGCTTTGGCACTTAGGTCATTTGATATGAGTATTCCAAGGTCATCTTAAATATTTAACGTTTAATCTAAGATTAATTAAAATTATTAAATTAATTTAACATGATAATGCATTTAATATCTACCCCTTTCCATACCACATTTAAGATATAAGATTAGCAGCAAAATTGGAGAAATAGGAGCTTTGGCTGTAGGTTTTTGAAGAGTGTTTTTTTTTAAACCTGCCCATCCTCCAATCAATCATTGCCGACAATACAGAGAAGAAAACCTATTTAATTCTGGGATATCATCAGAGAATGCAAAACACAATTGACTCAGATTCTTTTAACAAACAATGACCATGCACTCATCCATTTAAACCATGACCTAAAAATCTTGGCACCTAACCTTACCTGAATATATTAGAACCAAGGACAATAGGACCCAGGAAGAGATACAATGAATTGATGCATTTCAAAGTAGGAACTCCTTGTTGGCATTCTCATATTTCCTATCTGCTGTGCAAATAAGTTTAGCATCAGTTTCATTTTCTAAGCTGCGTATTGGCATTTGTCACTGTTAGAAATGACATTCATCTATCGTGCTCCTAAGCCTCTTTGAACTGAAGGTGTATTTGATAGTATATGCCAGTGAATCAATTATTTTATGGCTCTACTTTGTATTTCCTTTTATATTACTTTACGGAAGAAAAAGGGGGAAGCTGCTCCATAAATCAACTCGACAAAAAGGGAAGTTAGAGTGCCCTGATATACTTCAGTTGATCGTATCCTTGAACCAGTTGGAGAACAGAGGTTGTGCTGCGAATAAATAAATAAATAAGAGAACAACACACAGGAACATTTGGTTTATCTCTCCCTCTCTTTTAGTAAATGTTATTTATTGCAAGCAGTAAATTACTTGCCAGCGGATGGGAAAAGGCAAAAGATGAGAGAACTGGAATATTATATATTGAGTTTTTAACCCAGCCATGATCTTTTAGGTTTTACCAAAGAAACTCCTAAGTTTTCTTCTCAATGAATGGCAGAAATGCAGCAACCTTCTGCTCTTTAGAGAGGAAAGAAATGAGCCAAGGGATACAGTGCAGATTAGAAGGAGGTGCCAAACTTACTAGGACCTTACTTGATGCTACAATGCTACCAATATTTAATATGCAGTGCAGGGTATCATTGATGATGTGCTGGGCAGGATAGCAATCTCTGCATTCTGTCATTGCTTGCATACAGCATATTCATTGTCAACCCATTTTTGAGATAAAATCAGTGTAAATACATACACCCTTCAGTTCAGTTCAGCTAGCAAAACAATCTTCAGTAGCTTGATCAGAGGTGGGTTCCTGACGGTTCAGACTGCTTCTATAGAATTGGTAGTGGGAATTTTCCCCTGCTCGCCGAACTGGCAGCGATGGCTGGCTGGATACCCCCCGAACCGGCTCTCTCGCCGCCGCCGTAGACACCATCTTGGTTAGGCTAGGCAGAGAAAAAGAACATCTGAGATTCTAACCATTGCTGGGAAAATGCTGGTGTACTCCTACCTAGACAACAGAAACACTTAGATTTATTTTAGATAATTTATTAATTAAAAGAAAGAGATTATCACATATCATGAGAACCTTTTCAGTTGGCGAAAAGGTATTTCTTCTTCTTCTTCTTCTTCTTCTTCTTCTTCTTCTTCTTCTTCTTCTTCTTCTTCTTCTTCTTCTTCTTCTTCTCCTCCTCCTCCTCCTCCTCCTCCTCCTCCTCCTCCTCCTCCTCCTCCTCCTCCTCCTCCTCTCTCTCTCTCTCTCTCTCTCTCTCTCTCTCTCTCTCTCTCTCTCTCTCTCTCTCTCTCTCTCTCTCTCTCTCTCTCTCTCTTCCTCCCTCTCTCCCTCCCCCCTCTCTCCCCCTCCCCCCCTCTCTTAATTTTTGGCTTTTCAAACTTACATTTTCAACACTGGACTTCTTCCATCATTGTAATGGAACTTTCTAAAATGGGCAGTTGAGGTGACACTAATGTAGCATATTCTAGGAAGGAGGGAGCACATCCCAGGAGGAGATGAGGCAAGAGACAATGAAGCCAGGAGATGTATCTTGGGAAGAGAAAGAGATTTAAGCTAGCACTCTCTAAAACCTCCCATAATATATCCGATGGGTTAGGCTAGTTTAGGGCTTAATCTAGCAACTCTGTCTATTGTGCTTGAGCAAATAAAAAATTGAATTTTGAGTGGATTATTTTATGTCGTTCTTGGGCTAGGCCTTACATCATAGTATTTTGCTTAATGAAGTAGAACAGCACATTCACCCTTGTTAGACAGTTTTTGCCACCAATAATATAAACAGTAATAAAACAGGGAAATAAATATCCTATAGGGTAATTTTCAAAGCCACTTTTTTATGGAGGAAATGGAAATATCAATTCTATTGATGTCACTAGGGCAAGTCTGAAGGGCAAGAAACTAACTTAATTAGATCTGCAGGATGGAAGCAGAGAACAACTTTTTTGGCCCTTAGTGCCTAGTAATGAATGTTTGTATTTCCTAAAATATGTGACATTGTTTTGAGGTACAACATTTTAGAAAATTTAAAACATCTTATCTAATATTGGCATGATAAAACCTCAGTGTCATTATTGGAACTTAAATGGTGGCTGATTAAAGTAGCACTACTGCTGAGTAAAGTTCAGAAGAAACTGAAATAAGTAATGACCTACCAATGAAAGCCCCGCTGAGCAGTTTAAAGCCATAATTTACTTGGAAAAATAAGTCATACTTTGTGATGACTTTCTACCAAAAAAAAAAAAAAGGTTAGGAAAGCCAATAAAAAAAGAAACGAAATGATTTGAAGACTCAGTATGTTTCATTTAAAGTATTATTTTAATGCTACTAATGCAATCTTCTCCAACCTGCCATGACATCCATTTTGTAAAAATGTCAACAACTTGATTCCAAAATGCCAATTGTGCAACCTTTCTTCCTCAAACAGCAGGTCTTTATATGTGTTAGAATAACTCCAACAACAACAACAATAACAACAACAACAACAACAACAACAACACCCTTAGAAATAGCTTTCACTGGGTCATATGGGATTTGAAGCACAACAAATCCACGAGCAAACAGAATATACCCCTGCTTCAATCATGTCTTATGAGTTGAATGAATAGTGAATTTAACTTAAGATTGTCCTGGTATTTTCAATCTGAAATTTTATTATTAGCTGTGAGTTGTCTTGACTATTTTATGTGTAGAACTGAGGTAAAATTTTAAATATTTAATCAATAAATAAAATAGATCACCAACCTGCCAGGCATTTGTGGATAATAGAGCATTTGGTACTATGCTATTCTGCAGGGGTTGCCTTACAATTCTATGAAAAAAAAGCAGCAAAGCCCAGACCAGCTCTTCATAATTTTCCATGGATAAAGAAAAGACTTAGGATCACCCACAAGCGCTCCAGACATTTGATCCTCACAAAGAGACTGCAAGACTGTGGTCTCCAGTGGGTTTAGAGCTCTGGGAGATGAGGGAATAGCCAACTTACTCAAACTGTGATTTGTGCCTTTCGGAACACTGAATTGCATATGTCTTTTCATATCACTTTTTTTATTAATCCTGTTTTAGTTACTAGGAACATTGAATCAACAAGTTTGAAAACGCTGTATCGGTCTCCTTCAATTCTTAATGAAAGAAGTTTCAAATACAAATTTAAACACTTAATTTTATTTATTTTAATAAACAGCAAAAAAAAGATTATAACTTTGATTTTGGAAAGTTACAAATAGATTATACAATCAGCTGGGTTTGAAATAAGATTTTGGAACTAATTTTCTGTAGAAAATGATTTTGATTTTTTTTTTAAAAAAAGGATGATATGGTTAGGTTTCGGGAGGGAAAATATGGTGTGAAATTTTGAGGATTGGACACTAGAGGGAACCAGAAGAAACTAAAATTTTCAATTAAAGGAGAACACATACATTTACTTTTTAGTACAGAATAAAGCAAAATATTTTAATATTGACATATTTAAAGATTTTTGAACATTAGACCAAAAATTAACTTTAAAATTGTCTGCCTTTATAGACTGTATTTAAAAGATGTTATGTAGAAAGAACAAGTTCTATCTGACAAGATTGAAACTTATCTGAAAGTGGATTTAAAAATTACAGATTACACAAATGATACAGAAAAATAAGTTACATAGGACATACAATTTAATAATTAAAAGGGATATACAAATAACATACTAAGCGAGTTGGATAATTCTACTACCTTGGATTTACAAAAGAGACTTCAATGTTTTGAAGAATTTTGTGAAAAAAGAAGTCAATTTCTAGGACATTATTTCAAGGTATAAAGATCAAGTTTGTTAAAAGTAAAACGAAGGAATATAAAATTGATTTACTTGATTAAAGTTAAATGGATGTGTTCTTATAATGTACATTAGCTGACATTAGCATTGAAATGTTGAGGCTTTAAGGATTAAAAAATATGGATATGGGAAGAAAACATAATGTATGATATTTTAAGAGAAGGTGATAAGATACTAAAATTGTTTATACTTGTGCTGAAGAGGGAAGTAATTTATATATTTCTTTTTCTTTATAACACTTATTTTTATTTTTTTATTTTCTGCACTTTATTGTTTTCTGTTTATTCTTTTATTTTTTATTTTTTATTAGCTTTTACTTTTGCAATTGTAACTTTTTAAAATAAAGTTACTATTAAAAAAGAAAGAAATTGCAAGGCCTGAAAACCATTTTCTGAAGGATGTATCACACTGGTAATATAAGTAGCTCCAATTTAGAAAAACATTTCCAAGAATAAGGGTATGGGTTTTTTTTAAAACTGGATTTCCTCTATGGTTTTCAGTTTACCTTTAGTTTATCCTTATTTAGTTTAATAAGGATTCTCCAGACACATTGGTGGTTATCTTCCTATCTTTAGCAATCATACCAACAATAACAAATTGGTTGTTTTATTTATCTGGAGAAGCAAACATTATAATGTCTTCAAATCTTAATATTATTTAATCCTCTGGGTAATATTAATGGTAAGCAAGAGACCAGAATTTCAAGTTCCTTTTCAAGCCAAGGCATATCAGTACCTATGCTATATATATTCAAACAATGCAAATCACGTCTTTGATTTCCAGATTATGAGAACAGAGAGATATTTATTATTATTTTCATCTTATCACAGGTGTCAGATTTCCCATCCTTTCCTTTCTTTCTTTCCTTCCTTCTTGGACAATAACTAACATCACTGGATCAGTCAGCCAAGAAGAATGTTTTGCTTTCGAAATCTTAGGGGAATACTTCTGTCACACACTGATCTAAGTAAGCAACTGTTTAAAAAGCATGCCTAGGAAATACATTGATGAGGTTTTTTTTAAATGTTCAAATGACAGTTGTGAAGATGCAATACCTTCTCATTATCTGCAGAGTAGGTAAGGAAGAACATTATCACATTTCCCTGATTCTCTACAAAATTGCTTAGAATTAGACCTTGAAAGAATCTTTCTAAGAGTGGAAGAAGGAAAAGGAGAACTGTTTTGCTATAAATTAAAATATTGAATATCGGTTATGAGTCAATCTGACAATGCAGTGCAAATGTCATCTAAATGCTCAGATCAAGCTCTTCTTCTTAGAGTGATCCATTCACATGGACAATGGAAAATTGGGGTAAAGGGTGTGGGCCAGGGGTGGGTTCTAACTTACCTCACCGCTGGTTCGCTTCCTCCCATGTCGTGTGGGTGCATGCGTATTGCAGACCGTGTGGCCGCACGGTATGAGTGGGCATTCTCAGTGCCCAAAAACAAGCTTCTGCGCATGCGCAGAAGCCAAAAAAAAAATGGTGGCACCTATGGTGCCGCCATTAGAGCCAGTTTGGGGGCATGGCCAACCAGCGATTGCTTCCGGTTCGGCGAGCAGGGAGAAATTCCCGCTACCAGTTCTAAAGAACCAGTCTGAACCGGGAACAAGATGGTTAGGACAGTAGATGTAGATCTTCTCTCCCAATTTTCATTTTTGTGATATGGAGAACACTCCACCAGGTTTTGTTATTATCGTCATTAAAGTGTGCGCCATGACAAAAAATTGGAGAGTAAACAAGATAAACGACAATCTTTCATATGAATTTTTTTAAAAAAAATAAATTTTATTAAGTTATTTTAAAATATACAAAAAGACATAATACAAAAAAGACATACAAAAAAGACATACAATATATATATATATATATATATATATATATATATATATATATATATATATATATATATATATATATATATATATATATATATATATATATATATATATATATATATATATATATATATATATATATATATATATATATATATATATATCCTGGAAGCAGGAAGCAGAAGACACCAGCCTGAAGATGATGAATGAGACTTCATCGAAACGTCGCCAAGACACTTCCAATTTCACGCGGGAGAAAACCCGAATACCCAAAGACCTATATACAAACACCCGCGAAAACCTCAGAAAACATACATACATACATACATACATACATACATACATACATACATACATACATACATACATACATACATACATACATACATACATACATACATACATACATATATATATATATATATATATATATATATATATATATATATATATACATATCTATTTCATATGAATTTCTATGGGCTTCCTCTATCCTGCTGAATTGCCCCATCACCAAACTGGCAGAAACCACGTATGGATGGCAGGAATGCAACTTCTAGGTTCATTTTTCCCTCCACTTTCAAAGTAGTGTTCTGCTTCTGTCAGGTCAGTGCTGCTGTTCAGTTTATTGCTGTGTTTTATTTACTTTTAGTTTAATTTTGATTAACTGGATTGGTGAGACAGAAAGGTTTCTCACCTCATTTTCTGAATGAGGTTTGTTGCTTTGCTGCTATCGTTTCTCAGCAGAAGAATCTTAGGTCAAAACTTGATACATTTTGTTAAATTTAACTTTCTTCCCCTGAGCTATCTACAGTACTTTTCTGCTCTCTGAATGTGTGTTTTAAATCCACTGGTGCATCTTTTTATCATTTTTCTAGTTCTCAGGTTTCAAACATGCTGCCTGTCAAGCCACCATGAAAACTATTATTCTAGTGAGAAAACTCTTCCTTTATGCAGGGAAGGAAAATTTATTTTAAAACTGGTGTAAAAGCAGGGGAATTGTCCAATGAGAAAATATGAATCAACTTTAGAAGCAAATTGCACAGTAAAGCTAATCTGGTCATTCCAATCTTTTGATACAATGTATCATATTGCATTGATTAGAGCAATACTGAATGAAGAGCCGTGGTGGCGCAGTGGTTAAATGTAGTATTTCAGGCTACTTCTGCTGAACACCGTCTGCCAGCAGTTTGGCAGTTCAAATCTTACCGGCTCAAGGTTGACTCAGCCTTCCATCTTTCCGAGTTCAGTAAAATGAGGACCCAGATTGTTGGGGGCAATATGCTGAACTCTGTAAACCGCTTGGAGAGGGCTGTAAAAGCACTGTGAAGTGGTATATAAGTCTAAGTGCTATTGCTATTGCTATATTAATATCTATAAATATACATTGCTTAATGGTGTAAACCGCCTAGAGAATGCTTATACTTTGAGGCAGTATATGTCTCACTAATAAATAATATCTGCAACTGAGCTATATTTTCCTTTATATAGGCAAAGTCTCAAACTCCTGTATCCTTGCTCCTCACAGAAAATTATTTGTTAATGCAGATCCTTATACTCCCATATGATAGTAGGAGCCGAGGTGGCGAGGTGGCGCAGTGGTTAAAAGCAGCACTGCAACTAGTTCAGCAATTCAGCTGTTCAAATCTCACCGGCTCAAGGTTGACTCAGCCTTCCATCCTTCTGAGGTCGGTAAAATGAGGACCCAGATTGTTGGGGGCAATATGCTGAACTCTGTAAACCGCTTAGAGAGGGCTGTAAAGCACTATGAAGCGGTATATAAGTCTAAGTGCTATTGCTATTGCTATATTCCTGCTAGTAAATGAAAGGGAAGTATTCTTAAATCAGATATTTTTTTGTGGTCCCAGCTATTTTACCTTGCTAAAATATTCCCATATAAAATAAAACTCTTTTAAAAGTCTGCAATTCTGTTTTCAGTTCAGTAGATTATAGATAAAATGTTTGTTTGCTGATCAGCAGGAATAAAAATAAAATCTTAAGAACATGGTACTTGGATTAAAACTACTCGGCATTCACCTAGACTTGCTTTAAATGCTCACTTTATTTCTGCCCAGTTTTAACTTTTACATTCAGGTTTCTTCCTTAATGGTAATAGTGGCATGGTGGGGATTTTTATAAACTTCCTAATCCCGTTACTTTCAAAACTACTACCAAACTATTCCTGTTACACAGAAGGACACTTTGAAACAGTTTCAGAAGTCTGATCAGGGAACACGATAACAATCAAATCATTTGCAACATCACCAGGGATTCCCTTTTGACTATGGAGTTGCTAGGCTACTATCATAAAGTCAGATGGAGAAGGGGAGGGGGAAGTCAGTTGTTTAAGTGCAAATACAGATTATTCTTTTCTCTTTTCCCCTTTTTTCCCTGTTTTGGAAAAAAAGTGGATTTTGTCTCCATATCTCCCATAAATGTATTACCGTATTTTTCAGAGTATAAGACATGCCTTTCCCCCCCTAAAAGAGGCTGAAAATTTGGGTGTGTCTTATACTCTGAATGTAGCTTTTTCGAAGTTTTTTTTTCAGCCCTAATGAGGCGCTAACGATCTTTCCGGCTCTTCCTGGCTTGCAGGCTTTTTCATTGCTACTCTCTCCAAAGGAGATTTTTTCCAGCCCTAAGTCTTTGCAGGCTTTTTTTCATTGCTACTCGCTCCGAATAAGGTTTTTTTAAGCCCTAACCAGGGGATAAAATAATGTGCTGAAGCTGACCAGACTAAGAATGCTAGCCAGATGAATACCTGGTAGGCAGATATTTTCCCCTATTTTTCTCCCCAAAAACTAAGGTGCGTCTTATACTCTGAAAAATATGGTAATTTTATTGATGCTGGTAACCATAGCTAGAAGTTCGAAGATATAAAAACTCATAACTTTGCAGACAGTCCTTTTTCTCCCTGTTGTTTCGGTGGTATCCTTACCCATTCCTGGTAAAGAGAATAACCATAAACAATGATGGCCCTTGTTCATTCTTGGCCCTTCAAACTACCTAAAGACAGTATTTCATCAGAAATTGGAGGAGAGTAAAGTTGACATGTGAGAGGGCGGTCGCCTGTCTCCCACCAGTCAGGTTTATTGTTTTATATGTCTTGGTAGTGTAAAATAGTGCTCTGAATAGATTTATGTTTAATTTTCTTTTTTATATCTCCTGACCAAGGGTAATGCCCTCTGTTTAACTTCTCTCTCTCCTTAGAGGCTTGATTTCACTGTTACAATATCTCTATTCTCTGCAGAATTGCTTAAGATATGCTTTAGGTGAGAAATAGAAAGACTTTGACTCGTTTTTTGAACAAACAAGAAAACAGTTTATTTAAATACAAACTTCTCAGTAAATGTCAAGTAAATTGCTTACAGCCACAATCAGCTATTCAATTCTTTTCACCTTTTCTTCCCCTCAGAGACTTTATTAGCTTTCCTAACTAATTCTAAGAAAACACTGTTCTTCTTCGGATTAAGGCCTATAGATTAGAGCATGGTTCACCATTTATCTCTATCTACAAATAACACTATATATCAATCAATAAAGTCCCCTGACCCTGGCACCTGCTTCCCACAGAACTGCCTAGAGCCTATCTTCTCTCCTGTTAACTTCCCTCTTGGACAGTTAAACTCAGGCAGAGATTCCTTATAAACCTTCCCTCTTGGAAGTGACCACAAACAGAGCTCTCCTCAGCTCTTCCACCTAGGCCTTTTATAGTTCCTGACCCTGCTATCTATAATCCGATTGGCTGGCTCCTTATGATGTAATCTATCCCCCCTCCCTTCTGGAGAACTGGGATAAACATCTCCCCCTTTCTACTTACCATACATTTAAAAGCTGTTTGGCTCCATACTTACTTATGTAAACAATTCCTTTTAACCACACTTTAACTTTATACAACAACTTAACTCTTTTACATTCAGTACCTGTATGTGGGCACCACAACATGTAATCACCTTCCTCTCTTATTCAGTAAAGAGAGGCATGAGTAAATCTCAGTCAAATCCAAGAATCACAGCACAGTATGTTCAAGAGACATATTCAACTTCAGTGCTGCAACATTCATGATTTTACTTTGGAAATACTTGGGCTTTCATGTAGGGATAACTGAGAATTTTGTTCAGATTTAAAAAGATCACCCATTTCTCCATAAATAAAATGGAAACATTTTAAGAGTAAAACAATTCAGATATAAGAGAAAATAAAACAGAAAAAGTAAAATAAAACAGCTAAGCCTTCAGTATTTAACAGTTTATAATTTATTTTACTTTATTTATTTACTTATTTATTTGTCAAAAACAAATTCAAACAAAGAAAATAAGAAAATGAAAATGTGATGGGACAATAGCCATGCCAGTGCACTTGCATGCACCCCCTTAGAGACCTCTTAAATATGGAGGTGTGGTCCACAGAAGTTAAATTAGAATTAAAGCTGTGAAAGTTAATGGCTGAAACAACTGAATCAGGAAAGATATTCCAGACTTTGACCATTCTGTCACAAAAATTGATTTTTTTTACAATCGAGCTTAGAACAATTTACATTAAGTTTAAAGTGATTATTCACAGGTGTTATGTGTTTAAAGTCATTTACAGGTAAACAAGTACTATGTACAATTTTGTATGCAATTCCTAAATCTGATTGCAACTTCTAAACTATCCAAACCAAGAATTTCAAACCTGAACATAAGGTATTCTATTATGGACAAAAGAATGCAAGACTTTTCTTGTAAAGTACTTCTGAGCTGCTTAATTGTATTAATGTCCAATATACATTATAATATCCAATTATACATTATAATACCATATTTTTCGGAGTATAAGACGCACCTTTTTACTCCCAAAAAGAGGGTCAAAAACTGGGTGAGTCTTATACACCGAATGCTGCATCACACATACCCGGGGGGAGGGGGGAGGGAGTTGGCGCAATGGCGGTAATAGCAGCAATGGCAGCAATGGGTGGCAACAGACAGCTGATTGGCGGTATTCCTGTGTCTCTGTTTGATTTTTGAGGAAGAGTTGCTGCTGCCACCGTTGCTGCCTAAAGCAAACCCTCCCCACCGCTGCTGCCTGAAAAACGCTGCTGCCCTTCCTGCACAAAGCCTGCTCCCAGACCACCTGAGGAGCCACCGCTGCCCTAGCGAGCCGCCTGGCAGGGTAGAAAGAAAGGAGGTAAGACACGCAGGCGACAGGACGATAGAGTCAGCAGCAGTACGACCACATGCACACTCCTTTGGATTACTGGTATATATCTGCATGTGGGTGACTAGGAAGGAAGGAAATTGTTTTCTTTGCCTGCATCCTTCTGTTTTGTTTTTTCTGGTGAAGCTGCGGTTTCAATCGCTTCTGCTCCTCCAGTTCCAATAGGCGAGAGAAATATCGTAATTTTGCGATCTCCCCCTTTGATCTTCCTTTCCCTAATCTCCGGCGATAATCTTTATGGCTCTTTGTAAATAGAGCTGGAAAGTTCAAAGAGCAAAGTGGCCACAGTTAGAGGAGAACTAGCTCAGGAATGGGAGTTGAAATCCACAAGTCTTAAAGTTGCAAAGTTTGAAGACCTCTGCTCTAATCTATCCAAAATCAAGTCTCTCCCTCTCCCTCTCCCTCTCCCTCTCCCTCTCCCTCTCCCTCTCCCTCTCCCTCTCCCTCCCTCCCTCCCTCTCTCCCTCTCTCTCTCTTAGTTGTTCATTTAAGAAGATTGCGTTGCCATACTTTTTAACAGGAGGCTCTGTAGATGGAGCACGTCAGATTTGCCACTCAAAACATACAGTACAGATATTCAGTGCTTTTCCTTATTTATTTTTTTACTTTTTGTGGAAAGAAAAAAAGATATGGTGACACAGCCTTAGGGATTGAAATTATTGTTTGGATTTCCCATAAAATTTGTTAAACAACACAGGTAAATTGATACAAGTCTTGTCTGTAAGTGTTTTCAGGCACATCCATAATGCTGGTGAGAACTTTTCTGCATCAATTCACAGCTTCAGGAGAATTAAGTTTGTGGAGAACTTGAACTTTATGATTAGACATCTCCCCCCCAACAATCCTTTGCAGTTACAATTTAGAGATTTTCAAATATATTTACAGGTAGGACTTGGTGCAGTCTAAGAGAAGGGTGGTATGCATATTTTCCTTGCTGCAGTTGCCAAATGTATAATAAAAACTAGATTTCCCTTCTTCATTTTTTTTCTGAATGTACTTGGGCCACAGCTAAGGTATTCCATAGTGTAATGAAGGAGGGGGGGTGAGAGATAGTCTTTAAAACATCCTACATTACATAATGTAGGAGATCTGTGTTAATCTTGGCAATCCAAAAATCAGCAGTCTGGTAGCACCAGAAATTAAAGCATTCCTTTCCATCTGGGGAAAAAATGTTTTCAATATTATTTTTTTAAAGGAATTGAGAGGGTGAATAGAGGTTAGGGGTACAAGGGTCTTCAAACTTGGCAACTTTAAGACTTGTGGACTTCACCTCCCATTCCTGAGCTAGCATGACTGGATGGGGGATTCTGAGAGTTGAAGTCCACAAGTCTTAAAGCTGTCAAGTTTGAAGTTTGTAAAAAGTGTACATGGTTGTAAAAAGTATACATGGTTGTAAAATGTATACATGGTTGTAAAAAGTATTCTGCTATACTGGTATTTTATTAAATAATATGTTACTACACCATTAGGCTCACAATACTTGTTTTCTTGTTTTCCTCCTCTAAAATCTAGGTACGACTTATACTCTGGTGCGTCTTATACTCCGAAAAATATGGTATATATTATAATATCTGATAATTCATGTACTTCCATCAAACCATATTTTGATGATGTTGAATTAAGGTTAACAACTCTCTTCTTATAAAATGTAAATAGAATAGAATAGAATAGAATTGTTTATTGGCCAAGTGTGATTGGACACACAAGGAATTTGTCTTTGGTACATATGCTCTCAGTGTACATCAAGAAAAATAAAATACATTCATCAAGCATCATAAGATACAACACAGTGAGTCATAGGCTACTAATAAGCAATCAAATCATACTAGGAAACAAATTAAACAATATAAAGGAGGGGGGGTGAAGTCACAAAAGCTGTCCATCAAAGAAACATTGCTTGATGCTTAGTAGTTGGTTTGTTGAGTATGAAATCTATAGTGAATCACAAAGAATGATAAAAAATGGAAAAACTATCAGAGAGCATTTCACCAAGGCTGCTGTTGGCGGCACCATCTTGGCATCAGAAAATACAATAAATACAGTAAAGACCATTGTAAAAGTTGAGCTTGTTAACAAAAAGAAAGGAGAAATAGATTGAATTTTCTGCAACTTATTGTCTTACTTGGTGTTTTATATTAGGTTGACTACAGTTCTTGATATTTATATTTAACTTAGAGATTAATAGCAATTTTAATTTTTACATGATATACTGTAAGTATTCATTCTTCTTTAAGAAATAAAGATGGAAGATAAAGGAATAAAATATAAATCAACAAACAAGGAATTTACTGATTATAGCTTTTAAGTACATCATTAGTTATTAATCAATGAATAATTATATCATGTAAACAATTAAAATTGCTATTAATCTCTAAATTAAATATGAATATCAAGAATTGTGGTCAACCTAATATAAAACAGCAAGTAAGATGATAAGTTGCAGAAAATTCAATCCATTTCTCCTTTCCTTTTGTTAACAAGCTCAACTTTTAAAATTGTTACTAGTAATCATATACAGTATGATCTTTTCAACACTCAAATGCTCAAGTTTCAGTGTTCAGTGTCTTTCCTGTATTTACAGTTTATAACTGTACTTACAATTTAAAGAAGTGTTCATGCTGATGAATAGAAACCTTGTTGAGTTCATTTCTTTTTGCATAATAAATGACCAAAATCCTCAAAATGTATTTTTAAATAACATTGAAATGAACACCTGCTTTTCTATCATTCCACAACAATGTAGCTTTTGCTTGAAATGTATTAAATATATTCATAATTGAATATTTTATTGATGAAATAAAACTTTCTCATCTCTTTTCCTGTATAGTAATTGTATTGATTTTCAGTAGATTCCACATACAAACTTAAACAAATGTAATCCAGTTATATTGGTTAGATAAAGTTGGATTTTGTGACTTAAAGAAAAAAAGCATTTGATTCTGGTTGTATTAATTATCTGACTTCATAAAAAAATAAAGGTTAATTATCATTTTTAAAAAGGAAAATTAAGTACAAGAACTAGTTTCGCATATAACAGCAAGTTATGGCTTACTATGGTTTGTTGAATGAACTCCATTTGGCTGCATTCATAGAACACACAAAGAACTAAGCAATCATTTTAGTGTGATGTGTGAATGCCACACAGATTGCACCTCAGGGTGACTTGGATGAAATCCACTCTAATTAGAGGTGAGGATTTTCACAGAAGCAGTGAAATAATTGACATTTTGGCAGTAACAGAGTGGGGAAAAAACCCTAAGCGATTGCAGCAAGAGTCTCATAATAGGCCTTTCATCATTGCAGGTTAAGGTGTCAGACTCCCAACTTAAGCTTCATTGCCTTATTTTTGAATTCCAACTTTTGATCAAAGAAGATAGAGCAACGTATGGCTTGAAACAGTAGTGTTTGTATGGTCCTGTCTTTTTAAATTCTGCACATTTTATGTATACTGAGATGGAAGCTGCTTGAAATTTTAAAAGCCCCCACTGAGTTCTTCTAATTGATACAATAGATTGCTTTAGCCCTTGGAATACTTCCAAAATCTATAGAGTACAAAGGCAGACAAAAGTCATCTTTGTGTATAAAGCCATCTCAGAAAGCATAGCACAAAATTGGCCTCATCTGTTCTCTTCAGCCCACTTCAAAAAAGCTTTGGGAATCTATGATTTTTATTTGCCCTTGAGCATTTTGTTTTGGAAATAGATCTTATAGAGCATTTAGTTACAGTATTCCAAAAATAGACGAAGAAAATTATATACCATTCTGTGGCATATGTAGGACATCTCCTTTAGCTTGAAAAAATGATTAAATTTTAAGTATTATTTTATACTTTAAAAGTTTACATATATCTGTTTAGGTTTCAGAAAAAACAACAACCCAACTTGGACCACTTTTCTACCAGAATATATATTATAATATATATGCATTCTGTATATATGGGCTGCAAAAATTCATACAATAAAGATACATAGAAAACTGGCATAGTAATAATATAAACTTTTGAAGCCAGATATTACACCTATAAGCAATACTTCAGGCATTATAAGCTATTTAGGAAAGTAACTAAGTTTGAGGACAGGTGTTTTATTTTTAAAGTCTGAAAATATGTTTTTATTTTATTTATTTATTTATTTATTTGTTTGTTTGTTTATTTATTTATTTATTTATTTATTTATTTATTTATTTGTCAAGCATATATGATTATAAACAAAGTATGAACAGTAAAACATGATTGAATATATATGTAATAGTACAAGCATGAATAAGAGTAAAAGAGGTAAGAATATATGTGAACATTAGGACAGGAACGGTAGGCACGATTGTGTGCTTATGCACACCCCGTACCGACCTCTTAGGAATGGGGTGAGGTCAATGGTAGATAATCTGAGGTTGAAGTTTTGGGGGTTTGGGGAAGAAACTACTGAGTAAAGTGTTCCAGGCGTTAACAACTCTGTTGTTGAAGTCGAATTTTTTGCAATCAAGTCTGGAGCAGTTTACATTAAGTTTGTATCTATTGTGAGCTCTTGTATTATTGCGGTTGAAGCTGAAGTAGTCATTAACAGGTAGGACATTGAGGCAGATAATTTTGTGAGCTACACTTAGGTCAGATCGAAGGCGGCGGAGTTCTAAATTTTGAAGTCCCAAAATTTCAAGTCTAGTTTCATAAGGAATTCTGTTGTGAACAAAGGAATGTAATACTCTTCTTGTGAAGTATCGCTGGACATTCTCAATTGTGTTGATGTCTGATATGTAGTGTGGGTTCCAGACTGATGAGCTGTATTCAAGAATCGGTCTAGCAAATGTTTTGTATGCTCTGGTTAAGAGTACAATGTTACCAGAGAAGAAGCTGCGCAAGATTAGGTTAATCATTCTTAATGCCTTCTTAGCTATGTAGTTGCAGTGGGCTCTGGCACTCAGATCGTTAGAGATGAGTACTCCGAGGTCCTTTACTGAGTGAGGATCATCATTAAGGTCATGATAATCAAGTTTGTATTTATTTTCTCTTATTCCATATTCCTTTTAGATTTGGGTTTAAAATAACAGAATAGTTGTAGTTAAGAATGAACTGATGTGTTTTTGTAAGATATTTTCATAAATCCAGAATGGATTGTAATACTAATCAAATACAATCTGTGATATAATTCATATTCAGTGAATATATGGAAAGTATTTTTCAGTATTTGGGAGCATGCCATGAAAACTCTAGAAGAAACGCTATACATTTGTTTGAAGTCCTGATGATGTTTTGCTGTGTCAAAAATTACAAAGATATGGATACTGAGAATTAACTAAGTTGTATTTGTGGGCTCTCTTGTATGAACAAAAGTCCAGATTTTTCATTTGAAATTATGATATGTGCAGGACACATTATTTAAGGCAGTGGTCTTCAGCCTTTCCAGCTTGGTGGTCTGGACCGGATGCTTGAGCAGAGGATGCTTGTGCTCATGCACAAGGGCAAGTGGCCTCTGCTTGTGCAAGTAGAACTTCACGCTTGAACGTGCTTGCCCACCACTCGTATGAGTGGAGCTTCATGTGTGTGTGCTTGCCCATCTCTCCCATGGCCCAGTTTCAAACAGGCCACAGCCCAGTAGTGGGCCCCGGCTGGGGACCCCTGATTTAAGGTATAATCAACAGCTGGAGTTAAATAGAGAAACTTGGTGTTGCAAGTATATATATCCCGTATTTTTTGGAGTATAAGACGCACCGGAGTATAAGATGCACCTTAGTTTTGGGGGAGGAAAATAAGAGAAAAAATCTACCTACCAGGTATTCATCTGGCTAGCATCCTTAGTCTGTTCAGCTTAAGCACATTATTTTATCCCCTGGTTAGGACAGAAAAAAATCTTCTTCGGAGGGAGTAGCAATGAAAACAAGCCTGCAAGGACTTAGGGCTGGAAAAAACTTCTTCAGAGGGAGTAGGAATGAAAAAATCCTGCAAGCCAGGAAGATCATTAGCACCTCCTTAGGGCTGAAAAAAACCTTTTTTGGAGGGAGTAGCAATGAAAACAAGCCTGCAAAGACTCAGGGCTGGAAAAAAACTTCTTCTGAGGGAATAGGAATGAAAAAAGCCTGCAAGCCTGGAAGATCATTAGCATCTTGTTAGGGCTGGAAAAATCTTTTTCGGAGGGAGTAGCAATGAAAACAAGCCTGCAAAGACTTAGGGCTGGAAAAAACCTTCTTCGGAGGGAGTAGGAATGAAAAAATCCTGCAAGCCTGGAAGATAGTTAGCACCTCGTTAGGGCTGGGGGAAAAAGCTTTGAAAAAGCTACATTCTAAGAAGACGCACCCAAATTTTCAGCCTCTTTTAGGGGGGGGAAAGTGCATCTTATACTCCAAAAAATACAGTAACTCTCATCAAATACTCAGTGAATTAATAGAAGGATAGCTCATAACTATAAGGACCCGTCTTGCTCATTGCTGAAACTGTACATGACATTCAATCCATTTATGAATCTTTGAAAGATGTAATTTACTTATGTCCATGTCAAAAGGTGTTCTGATTGGAAATCAGAGCTATCAGAAGTGGAGCAGGGGCTTAGGGAAAACAATGCTCTTTTGACTTCACTGAACATGGAAGGAACAAGAGTGCACAAAATTTTCTGGGATGAAGACTGGATATGGATTCCAAGCAAATACACATGGGAAGACAAATACAGATGGCAAGAATGAAATCAGTGCAGAAATGAAATCAATCAACAGCCCTATTTTATTTCAATTCAACCAATTCTCATTACCAATGAATATCCTATCTCACTTTCTCATGTTATCCAGCCTTTGCTTCATTGTACTTTCATTTATCATAACTTAATCAGTAACTAAGAAAGGGACTAAGTGTAACCAGAGTATGTTTTGTTCATGAACAGAGCAATCCTCTGCATAGCAGAGAAACATACCATTGAGTTTGGTATATCTGATTCCAATATTCCAATTCACATTTTTTTTCATGAACAATACATAATTTAATATACGTACATAACAGATGGATGGAAGGAATAATAGTTGGATTTAATCTCTGCCAAATGCTATTCTGCTTGTTAATGGAGGTCACAGCCCAAGGACTATTGACTTATGGGGGTGGAGGGGAACTTTTAAAACTCTAAGATCTTAGTTTTATTAGTCTTTGAAGGACTTTCTGGGGAGGAAAAAAACAAGAAAAACAGTAAAGATGATATGCCCAGTTTCTTTCTGCAAGGCAATTCCTTTAATTAGGGTTGCTGTTATTGTTGTTGTTATTATTATACAGGGTTTAATTAAGGACAGCCAAACCAGAGGCAAGTCAGTATCCAGGTGTGTGCTCTTATGCAGATGGTGTGCTGCCAAAAAGAATCAAAAGAGACTTAATTACCAGAATGATCAGTCGAGTCAGGCAGGAGGAGAAATTGTATGCTATGATGGAAGCAGATTATTACAAAACAGCAACAGAGCTTAGCATATGAAGCAGGAAGAAAATGGCCATTTTGGGAAGATGGCTGGCTGCCTCTTTTTTCTAAGTCCTAAGCAGCAAAATTATCTTTGCCATTTGCATTTTCATGTTATGAGAGCAGGATTATTCCAACTACATGTGAGCCAAACCCAGACTGTGATGGGCAAATTCATTTCCAAAATGATAATAACATTAAAAATGTGCAAATGTTCTGCCGTGTCACCCTAAACTAAGACTAATTTTAAAAATATAATGCAATGGAAGAACCTGGTAGTCCTTGGACTAGTTTCTGAGATTGCTCAGCTTTACTTCAAAACCATTTTGTTAGCAAGCAATTTATATAAAAGGCCAGTGATGGCGAACCTTTTAGACACTGAGTGCCCAAACTGTGTGTGTGTGCATGCACAAACTGAACGGACCTGCACACGCGCGCATGCACAGCAGAGACCCGAAGATCAGCTGGCGGGTGGGAGGTGGGGCATCCCAACACCGGCAGCACATCAAGAAGTAAGATCTTTTTCTTTTGTGAGCTTCTGTTTCGCCCACGAAAGAAACGCCACGGGATCTGACCTGGGGTGATGGTGCGCGTGTCAGCAGAGAGGGCTCTGTGTGCCACCTCTGGCACGTGTGCCATAGTTCATGGTTATAGGCCCTAGCTTGTCATGTGAGCAGGGAGATAGAGACTTACAAATACAATAAACTAAGATTATCTTTATCTCTTTTATTCATTAAACATAGAACTCAGTCAACTGAACATTTAAAAATGTATCACAAAGATTATTATTTTCTCTTTTATTCATTAAACATGAAACTCAGTCAACTGAACATTTAAAGATGTATTACAAATATTATTGACTGGCACTGATGGTTGATACGGGTTGCTGCCAGCATCCTAGGTACAAACCAAGTATCTTCTTAAAATGTATGATGTTCCGAGTAGCGCTGTTTTTTGCAGTTCTACTGGTGTTATTGTAGAAAGCTATAATTTCTTGATGTATTTTGTAAAATTCTTGGACATGGTGCCAATTTCCCTGATGACAATGGGTATCACTGTCACATGTTTCATCCATAATCGCGTAGTTTCGATGGCCAAGTCGTGATATTTCATTATTTTTTCTACTCTGGCGTCTCCTGGTACAGTGATATCAATAAATTATATGCTTTGTAGTAGTAGTAGTAGTAGTAATAATAATAATAATAATAATAATAATAATAATAATAATAATAATAATAATAATAATAATAATAATAATAACAACAACAACAACAACAACAACAACAACAACAACAACAAATACTCAACACAGTTCAACTGTTCAGCAGTGATATCAAAATGAACTTTGGACTTGAAAAATGTGCTATATTATCCATGCAGCGAGGAAAAATGAAAAAAATAGAAGGAATAGAACTGGGAAATGGAAGCATAATGAAAGCATTAACAAAGGATGATAGTTACAAATACCTAATCATATTGGAAGCAGATAACATCTTGAATGGAAAAGTCAAAGAGTCAACACAAAAGGAATACATCAGGAGGGTCCGCAAAATATTAAAAACAAAACTGAATGCTGGAAACATAATTAAAGCCATTAATACATGGGCAGTTCCAGTGATACTCTACTCAGCTGAAATCATCAACTGGACTTTGGCTGAACCGGAAAACTTGGACCGGAAAATGCACAAACTTTTGAATATGTACCACGCTTTACATCGACGAAGTGTCATCGACAGGTTGTACCTGCCAAGAAAAATAGGAGGCATTCTACATTGATGGAAATCCATCAATGTAGAAGAAAAAAAATGAAATTTAAATGATTATGTGAACCAAAGTACAGAAAAATTGCTGCAGGCTGTGATAATGGAGAACATTATAAAAACAACAGAAACAAAGGCAGAATATAAGGAAAAACAGCTGGATGACAGATTAAATAGATGGAAAACCAAAGCTTTGCATGGACAACACTTGAAAAACATTGAAGGAAAATGGGAATGGCTTAAGATGGGAACCATCAAGAAAGAAATGGAAGGTTTAATACTCCCTGCTCAAGAGCAAGCACTACAAACTAATGCCATGAAAATGAAGATACAAAAATCCACTGACAATCCAAACTGCCGACTTTGCAACGACAAAGTTGAAACTGTTTCACACTTAATATGTGAGTGCAGCAAAATCGCACAAACTGATTACAAAGCTATACATGATCGAGTTGTCCACTGGTCATTATGTAAAAAAATATGATATACCTGTATCTGAAAAGTCATGGGAGCGCAAAGTGGAAAAAGTTACTAAAAATGAAACGGTGAAGATCTTGTGGGACTTTCGAATACAGACAGATTGTCATTTTGAACACAACATGCCAGATATCACGGTTGTTGAGGGTCAGAGTACAGTTTATTGATATCGCTGTACCAGGAGATGCCAGAGTCGAAGAAAAAGAACTGGAAAAAATTACAAAATATTGCGACATGGCCATCGAAACTACACGGCTAAGGATGAAACATGTAACAGTGATACCCATTGTCATCGGGGCACTTGGTACCATGACCAAGAATTTCACAAAACACATCAAGAAATTGCAGCTTCCTGCAATACACCAGAGGAACTGCAAAAAACTCTGCTACTCAGAACATCATATATTTTAAGAAGATACTTGATTGATACCTAGGACACTGACAGCAACCCGTATCAACCATTAGCACCAGTCAGTGGTATTTGTGACACTTTTTTAAATGTTCAGTTGACTGAGTTTCATGTTTAATGAATAAAAGAGATAATAATAATAGATTTAATGTTCAATTTGATTCACAATCTGGGACTGGTAAAAACTTAACAATTCAAGTTCAAGTCCTAACCAAGGAACTGAGGGGAGCCTGGGAGCTGTTAAGGTAGCATCTGAGAACATAGGCATAGGGTGGTTTTTTTGCAAAGTTGGGATATTCAGGTCTAATAAGTTCAAAATTTCCATGTATCCAGGCATCCCTTTGGGTATTGCTCCAAGGGCTCCTATTACTATTGGTACAACCATTGATTTTCGTCCATAATTGCTCAACTTCAATTGCAGATTGAGGTATCTTGTTATTTTTTCTAGCTGTTTCTCTTCAATTTGTGCATCACCTGGTATTGCAATATCAATGAACCACACTTTTTTCTTTTCCATAATAGTGATGTCTGGCATATTGTGGGCCAGATGTCTATCTATTTGGATTCGAAAGTCCCACAAGATCTTGAGCTGTTCATTTTCAAGAACTTTGTCAATTTGGTGTTCCCAGTAAATTTTGCTGCATTTGAACCCAAACTTCTGGCAAAGCTTCCAATGTATGATTTTGATAACTCTATCATAATGTTGTAGATAATCAGTTTGTGATGTTTTTCTGCACCCACTGATAAGGTGATCCATTGTTTCATCTTTCTCATTCCATAAGTGGCATTTGCTGTTGTTACTGATATGTTGAATATTTGCTTTCATTCAATTGGTCTGCAGGGCTTGTTTGGGCAGCCAAAATGAAGCCTTCAGTTTCTTCTTCAGCACCCTTGATCTCAAACAGCTCCATGTTAGCTTTGTATCTACCTTTCTTTCAATGTCATTCAATTATTGACTGTGCATATTGACTGTGCTTCTTTTCCCAGTTAGAAATTCAGTGCTCATTTCGATATTCTCTTTCAATCTCACTGTTTTCAAGATGTTTCCCTTGTTCAAATACTTCAGCAGAGGCTGTTTTGCTTTTTTCATGTAGTCATTTAAGTCATGTTTTTCCTCTTTCACAGTTTGTTTCACATGTAAGAATCCTCTGCCACCCTGAGAGCTAGGCAAGTACAATCGATCAATATCACTTTTTGGGTGCAGAGGATGGTGCATTGTCATTAGGGGTTTTTTTTGTCTTTCAATCCAAGTTATCAAGTTCTAGCTGACTCCAATCAATTATTCCAGCTGAGTATCATATTACAGACACTCCCAGGTGTTAATTGCCTTTATAATATTTCATCCACTTAGCTTTGATCTCAAAATTTCTGGACTCGCTTTATGTATTTTGTTGAAGTAGCTTCCTTGACTTGGTTGTGCAACAGGTCAGAGGCTTCCAAAACTCCTAAATACTTCTACCCTTCTTCTGGTGTTACTGCTTTTATCAACTCTTCATTATCAAGTTTGAATCCATCATCTTCAATAATTTTTCCTGCCTTAACAGCAATGTCAATGCCAAATTTCATTTCAATGTCTCTGCTAAACTCCTCAGTGCTTTTCAGCTTTTGTTTTTCCAAACAATTTTAAATGATCCATGTAGAGTAAATGGAAATTTTAAAACCCTTTTTTAGTCAATTCATAGCCACAATTTATTTTGTTCAAAATGCTTGTTAGTGGTCCCATTGAAAGTACAAATAATAGAGGGGATAATGAGTCACCTTGGAAGATTCGTCATTTGATTTCAACTTCACCAAGTTCTTGTCCACAGGCCATCAACTTAGTTTACCTTCCTGGAAGTCCTCAGGAATTTCTGGATGTTGCTGCTAATTCTAAAAATGTCTAAGCATTTCTCAATCCAGCTGTGTGGAACAGAATCAAATGCTTTCTTGTAATCAATCCAGGCCATGAACAGATCGTTTTTTCTTTGAATTATTCAAAACCAGTTTATCAATCATCAGTCATAAGAGCCGAGGTGGCGCAACGGTTAGAGGCAGTACTGCAGGCCACTTTAGCTAACTGTGATCCGCAGGTCAGCGGTTCAAATCTCACTGGCTCAAGGTTTGACTCAGCCTTCCATCCTTCCGAGGTAGGTAAAATGAGGACCCAGATTGTTTGGGGCAATATAAATATACATTGCTTACTGGTGTAAACCGCTTAGAGAGTGCTTGCACTGTGAGGCGGTATATAAATCTCACAAACAAACAAACAAACAAATAAATAAATAAATAAATAAATAAATAAATAAATAAATAAATAAATAAATAAATAAATAAATAAATAAATAAATAGGTCTTTGGTTCCTATTGAATATTTGCAGCACCCTTTCTTTTCTACAGGCAGCGAATCCTTGTTTTCTAGATATCCTTCTTGTATAATCTGTATGTTGTTGGCAGGCAAGTGATTGGCCTGTAAATTTCAGGTTTATTTCCCATTTCTATATCCTTCTGAATCAAAAAAGTTCTTCTGGTTGTTAGCCATTTTTCACTTTCTGGTGTTTCCAGAACTTGATTCATCTGGTTTGCTAATCTTGCATGCACATTTGTTAGTGATTTCAACCAAAATCAATGCAGTTCATCTAAACCTGGGGCACTCCAGTTCTTGACTTTCTCTGCTTGTTTTTGCACCATTTCTTTTGTTATGTGAACATCTTTCATTCCAGTCACTTTTACAGTGCTTTCAACCTGCTTGATCCACTTTGCATTCCCATTGTGCTTCTTCCTATTTTCCCACAAGTTCTCCTAAAATTTCAGGGTATTTTCTTTGTTAGGTTTTTCACTTGTGGTAGCACCATGTCCACTTTCAAAGGTCTTATAGAAATGATGCGGGTTCACTTGAAATTGTGAGCTGTGCTGGAACTGCATTATTCGGTTATCATATCGCTTTATTTTCTCTGCCATAGTTACAACTCTTTGTTTCAGCTCTTCAAACACAACTGAAATTTTCTTCTTTTCCAGATCATAGCTTATTGTCAGGCTAATTCTGATTTTTTTTTATTCTTCAGGCTTCCTTGCCTCAAATTCTTCACATTACTTAAATCCAATCCAATTTCTTTATTTTTAACTCCAGATAGATTTTCCACTTTGATTTTTCCCTTCTTAATTATTTTATTCTTTCCAATTTTCAAGCCTAATTCTTCAATAGTGGCATAACCTACTACATACATTAGCTGGTTTCAGAGGTGGGTTCGGACCGGTTCAGACCGGTTCTATAGAACCAGTAGTAACTTGGCGGCCTGGGTCGCTGCTGGTTCCACCCCCACCGAGCTGGTTCTCTCGGCTGCCATCCCCCCAAGCCAGTTCTCTTGGCGGCGCCATAGGCGCTGCCATCTTGTTTTTTGCTTCTGCGCATGCACAGAAGCTTTGTTTTAGCACTGCGCATGCATGCATGCATGTGTACATCCACACTGCACATCCCTGAACAAACTGGCAGTGAAGAAAACCAGAACCCACCCCTGGCTGGTTTGTTTGAGCTAATGTTTCTGTTGGAATAGTCTGGGCAGCTTCATTCACATTCTTCAATAATTTAGCCAAACGTCTCTTACTTACTTGATTTAGTTTTGGCAATCAAATTATTTCCATGTTTTCCATCTGAGTCTTAATTTTCTGATCTAGTTCAGCTCTGGCTGTTGGTTCTTCAAGATCTAATCCAGCTCTTGTTTCTTGTTCCACTTCTCTGATTTCCTTTCTTTTCTCCACTACTTATTGCTCCACTTCAAAATTATCTCTATTATCAGTTGCACTTGAGCCTTGATTTTGCTCTGTTCTGCTTACAATTTCCTGTAATTCTGAAGCTTGTGCTTCAAAATAATGGCCTCTGGTCCATAAGTCTTAGTTTATTCATTTCCATATCTAGGTGATTCTCTTTCCAAATCTTGAACATGCACTTTTTAAATCCACGTTTTGTTGTATCAGATCTATAATAACCTTCCATAATTGAGTAATTTTCTTCTTTTGGCTAGATTTTTTTTTCCATTTGTCTTCCAGTCACCTGTCAACTCCATGCCCTGGGTGCCAAGGAGAATGAGTTGAGCCCTGTGGAATATTTTTCGCTGAACACCTAGGAGATATAGTATTCAATGTGAGTCTTGTTATGCTGGGTGATACTCAATCTGGCATAGAATTCAGTTGATGTGTTTTCACCATTGTTAAATGGGTTTGGACTAAGTTTAGTTTGGGTCTTCTATAGAGCACACAAGTCCACCCACCATGACGAGGTAAAGCTCCTTGGGAAGTTGTTGTCATTGTTGTTGTTGTCGTTGTCATCATCATCATCATCATCATCATCATCATCATCATCATCATCATCATCATCATCATCATCTGGCATTGTTACCATAGCTAAGAAACCACAATGCTTTTGCAGAGTGGTAGTTTGGCTGCCAATTTACCAGCTCATGTGCTTCCTAAGGTGCACCACAGGAAGGCAAGCTAGAAAGAAAGATGAGTGGCTCTTCCTCCAGCAGCATTTTAGGCCCCTTTCCTTCTCCTGAGCTGCCTCATAAATGGGTGCCACAACTGGGAAGATTCAGAGTCAGCAGGAATTTGTCTTCCTGTGTGGAGCACCAACTTGTTTCTCTGAAGTGATACCTATTTATCTACTCACATAGAACATCCTTTTGAACTGTTAGGTGGACAGAAGTTGAGCAGGTGACAGAAGCTCACCCTGCCAATCAGTGCTAAAACTCAAACTGCTGAAGCAGATATCATCTCCAGCAACATTAAGTCACTGGACTACCAGTGAAGAAACCAAGAGAGCAGATTGAAAGAAGAATTGTCAAAATTGGGACAACAGCTATTCCTATCCACATTGTATATGGTTATACCCTTTTTTTTGCTTAAGTACTATCAAGAATTGACAGTGCTGGATAAGACAAAGAATGAATGTTTACTAAGAAAAGCATTATTTTGTGACAAGAAAAATGAAGGTCAATCACATATGTACCATAAGGTTATCCTGCAAATGGCATGTCCCTCTCTTACTGTGGAAACTTGTTCTTCTTTGTAATTGAGTGAAAATAACTTCCTTATGTAATTGGGAACATCATGAAAGGGCAAAAGATATGTTCTTTGGTTAATTCCACCTGATACAGAAGACAATGAAGGGACTAGAAAGAGACCAAACTTCTGATCAGAATTATTTAAAAAGTTAATTTTAAATTAACTTTTAATTTAAAAGTTAGCCTCCGACGGAGAGGGCGCTGGGAGAGCAGAGCTCCACTCGCCCGAATCCTTAACTTGGAATTCTGGAGCCCCGACCCCAACTTTTCCAACTTTGGGGGTAGGAGAAGGTGAATGAAGATCTTAACATCCCTCAAGAACCCCTTGACGAAAAAACCTGTCCGGCGTGAGGACGGGGGGATCGTGTGAGCTCCAGGCTGCAAAAAGGACGGCCGCCATTATGGTAGTGAGTGCAGCATCGGAGAGCAGAAATAAGGTGAGAGGTACCGTATGGGCGGAAGAAGAAGAACTTGGAGGGCGGCGGATTGGAAAGCCGAGCGTTGGGATCGTCTGCCGGCTGGAGACGGGGGGCTATTATCCACCTTGTGAAACGCCCTTTGTTTTGTCTGGCATTTTGAGAGACGGTGATCTGGGCGGAAGCGAGGTACAGTCGGGCCCCAGATCACGGGATTGCATTGGCCGTTGCGAGGACGTGCACCCCCACGACTGCCTGTACCAATTTAAAAAACGTCTGGACAGACCGGGGGTAATCTGGTCTGAGACCCTAGGGACTCCTTGGGCTGAAACGACTGCCGCCTTTGTGATCGTGGCGGCTTTTTCTTTCTCTATTTGGCGGTGTGGCTGTTCCCACCACGATTGCGAGATCCCTGTGGACTACTCGAATTTGACCTGTTTCGGGAGACTTTTTATGTTCTGTATGTGCTTTATCAACTGCACTGGCGGGCTACCACCTTGGGAGGGGAGCCTATCATCTGGACCTCGGCCGCCATTCTCCCATTCGGAGCGGTGCTCCCTGCGCAGCCCCACTACTGCCATTTTGACCTCGAGGCTGCCTCTGGCTGAGACCTGCTGTAAGATCCTTCCCAGCCTTATGAGGACGTCCAGGATTATTGGGATCTGGCGGAGGGAAGCTGGAGGACTTTGCGACATCTGTGGAACCTCGGCGGGGACCATATTCATGAAAAACTTTATCAGCACCAATACTGTGACGAGAATCGGGGAACATTCACAGAGAAACTTAAAAGCTTCACCAAGAATTACTATCAGCTTTGGTGTAAAGTTTAGGAGGAAGAACGAAAGAACTAGATTAACATCTGTTAGAACATTATCAGACAAGCTAGGAGACCGGGATTTATGTACCTCCCATACGTGGAAACTGTTTTTTTAATTAGTTTTACCCTTGCCTGTTTTATAGATTATCCTACCTCGGGGGGGGGAGTAGATGGATGGATTGTATGTGTGAGTTGCTAGGGTTGAGTGGAGGGAGTGCAACTGAAGATTTTAGATGATGTTTGTGGGAAAGAGGGAGCCTGGGACGGGGGTTCTTCCCTCCTCCGCTGAGTGTGAAAACAGAAGCGGAGGGGGGGTCGGGCCCCATGCCAGGGCCAGTATGAATGGAGTGTTTGGCCTGCCGGGAGTTGGGAGTACCAGTGGGGTGGGAGAGGGGATCTCTGGTGTGATAGAGAGTGGGTGCATCACGGTCATTACAGGGAGAGGCAGGTATGCCGGGAGCAGAGGGGTAGGCCACTCACGGGGAACGAGAATTCGCTGTTTACAAGCGATTCCTCATTCTGGCCCCTCAGATCAGGTTCCATCTTGCTCAGCCCAAGTACCTGGTAACCAGGGATGTCAGGGCCCTGGGCTCAAGCTGCTGCTGTTGAATGCCAGGTCAATTAACAACAAGGCCCCCCTTATCCGGGATTTAATCTTGGAGGAGGGGGCGGACCTGGCATGTATTACTGAGACCTGGCTGGGCCAGGAGGGGGGGGTCCCCCTCTCCGAGATGTGCCCAGACGGGTTCTCAGTGCAGCATCAGCCGCGACCCCAGGGAAGGGGTGGAGGAGTGGCTATTATAGCTCGCCAAAGTCTGTGCCCTCGGAGGATCCCTGCCCCGGAGATTGTTGGGTGTGAGACGCTCCTTCTGAAGTTGGACTTAGAGGTACAGGTGGGCCTTTTGCTAACGTACTTGCCTCCTAGCTGCGTTGCTAAGGCCCTGCCTGTTCTGCTCGAGGCGATAGCCGGGCTGGCGATTGAGTTCCCCAGGTTGATGGTGCTGGGGGACTTCAACCTGCCATCGCCCGGCGAAACCTCGGAGGCAGTCCAGGAGTTCATGGCTTCCATGGCAACCATGGACCTGACCCAAGTAGTTCAGGGTCCGACTCATGAGGGTGGTCACACACTTGACCTTGTGTTTCTCTCAGGGCAGTGGAGAGATGATCTGAGGCTGAGGGGTTTAGTCACAATACCCTTGTCATGGTCAGATCATTTCCTCCTGAGGTTGGATTTTATGGCACCACTCCTCCACCGCAAGGAGGCGGGATCGATTAAGTGGTTCCGCCCCAGGCGCCTAATGGAATCCGAAGGATTTCAGAGGGAACTTGGGGAAATACCTGAATCCCTGGTACACAATTCATCTGAGGACCTAGTGACTGCCTGGAACCGGGCAGCGTCAGGGGCCTTAGATCGGATTGCGCCTTTGCGGCCTCTCCGTGGCAGCGGATCCAGGAGGGATCCTTGGTTCACTGAGGAACTCCGGGAGATGAAGCGCCTAAAGAGACGCCTAGAGCGACGATGGAGGGCTAGTAAAGCTGAATCTGATCGGACACTTTTAAGAACTTGCATTAAGTCTTACTTAGTGGCAATACGGGCGGCAAAATGCGCGTATTTTTCCGCCCGTATTGCGTCCGCCGACTCCCGCCCAGCCGCCCTGTTTAGGGTAACGCGCTCCCTGCTTGCAAAGGGGGGGAGCGAAGAACCCTTGCAGGGTAGAGCTGAGGAATTTTCGCAGTTCCTGGCGGATAAAATCACTCAGATTCGGACAGACCTGGACTCCATTTGGACAGAGCAGGCCGAGATGACAGAGGCGAGTCTTAGTCCTGTTATTTGGGAGGAGTTTGAGCCTATCACTCCTGAGGATGTGGACAAGGCCATAGGAGCGATGAGCGCCTCCACTTGTTTATTGGACCCGTGTCCCTCCTGGCTGGTTTCGGCTAGCAGGGAGGTGACACGCGGCTGGCTCCAGGCGGTTGTGATCGCATCTTTGAGAGAGGGGTCCATCCCGCAGCCCTTAAAAGCTGCGGTGGTGAGGCCCCTCCTCAAGAAGCCTTCCCTGGACCCAGCGGATTTAAAGAACTTCCGTCCAGTCTCCAACTTACCCTTCGTGGGTAAAGTTGTCGAGAAAGTGGTGTCGCTCCAACTCCTGCGGTTATTGGAGGAAACGGATTATCTGGATCCCTTTCAATCGGGTTTCAGGCACGGCTACAGTACGGAGACTGCTTTGGTCGCTCTGATGGATGATCTCTGGCGAGCCCGAGATGGAGGTCATTCCTCCATCTTGGTGTTACTTGACCTCTCAGCGGCTTTCGATACTATCGACCATGGTATCCTTCTGCGTCGTCTCGGGGAGATGGGAGTGGGGGGCACCGTTCTTCGGTGGTTCTCCTCCTTTCTCTCCGACAGGACGCAGTCGGTGTTGACAGGAGGGCAGAGGTCAGCCCCTAGGCCCCTGCTTTGCGGGGTGCCACAGGGCTCGATCCTCTCTCCCATCCTGTTCAACATTTACATGAAACCGTTGGGTGAGATCATCCGACGACACGGGGTGAGGTATCAGCAGTATGCTGATGATACCCAGTTGTACATCTCCACTCCGTGTCAGTTCAGTGAAGCAGTTAATGTAATGTGCCGCTGCCTGGACGATGTAAGGGTCTGGATGGGAGTGAATAGACTCAGGCTCAACCCAGACAAGACTGAGTGGCTTTGGATATTGCCTCCCAAGGATTATGTCGACTGTCCCTCCTTGGTTCTTGGGGGAGAAAAATTGACTCCCTCAGAACGGGTCCGCAATTTGGGTGTCCTCCTAGATCCACAGCTTAAATTGGAGCAACATCTTTCAGCTGTGGCTAGGGGGACCTTTGCACAGGTGCGTCTTGTGCACCAATTGCGACCCTACTTGGAGAGGGAGGCTTTGCTCACAGTCACTCATGCCCTTGTCACCTCACGGCTTGACTACTGTAACGGGCTCTACATGGGGCTACCCTCGAAGAGCATCCGGAGACTACAATTGGTACAGAATGCAGCTGCGCGAGCTGTGGTGGGTGTACCGAGATACACCCACGTAACACCCATCCTCCGCCAGCTGCATTGGCTACCCATTGGTCTCCGGTCGCAATTCAAGGTGTTGGTTTTGACCTTTAAAGCCCTACATGGCTCAGGGCCAGGTTATCTTCGGGACCGCATCCTGCCACATTCCTCCCTACGACCAGTGAGGTCCCACAGAGAGGGCCTCCTCCAGATCCCGTCTGCCAAACAATGCCGGCTGGTGGGCCCACGGGGGAGGGCCTTCTCTGTGGGAGCCCCATCTCTCTGGAACCAACTCCCGCCAGAGATCCGGACTATCCCCACCCTACTGGCCTTCCGCAAGGCAGTAAAAACGTGGCTCTTCCGGCAGGCGGGGTGAAGAGATGATTCCCCCAAGGATGAATGGCTTTTTATATCGTAATATGATGTTTTTAAATGCCTTTTTTAATCTGTAGTTCTAATCTCTGCTGTAAGCCGCCCTGAGTCCCAAGGGATTGGGCGGCCTATAAGAACTCTTAATAAATAAATAAATAAATAAATAAATAATTAAGCTCCATTCCCATCTTACCACCCTATAGTCAGCCTCTGCAGTTCAAATAGGTTGAGCAGGATAGATGTGAAAGAAAAGAAGGGGAATTAGACGTAAGAAAGATGGAAGATAGATTGACAGCTTATCTTTTACATGGCAATTTAGCCCAGGTAGTAAGAAACCTGAAAAAAAAAAGCATTTCAAATCATTTAACAATATACCGTCTTAATCTATAAAGAAGAGTGGCAGTTGCCATAACATTCCTAGAATCTACATTTACATTATTTCAGAATAGCATTACAAATATCTTACAGAAATTTTATAGTTCTTATTTCTACACTCTGCCCAGCTGTGTGTGACATGACAATCACTCTTTATAAGTAAGTAAGTAAGTAAGTAAGTAAGTAAGTAAGTAAGTAAGTAAGTAAGTAAGTAAGTAAGTAAGTAAGTAAGTAAGTATTTGAAGACAGTTTGTGTTGAGATTTCACCCTAGGGACAAAAATCTTACTATGTAGAAGAGGTCCTGCTATATAGTCCAATATGGGGCTTTCTCCTAAGTAAGTATGTCTATGTATGTTTCCTTGAATGCTGCAAATCAGTTTGGAGGGAGAGAGGGGGGAAGGAAAGGATGGAGGGGGGAGAGAGAGAAAGGTAAATAGATGAAATTTCATCTTAAATTTAATGCTATCTTTTAGTTGTAATTTTCTCTGCTCTTCTTACAATTAAATGTTTTTTTTAAATTGTTCTAGAACAGAATATTTTGCTGTCATTATTTAGTTGGCTGCCTGCCTGCTGATAATAGACAGGAGTTTGCTTCTGGCAATGTGGAATCACTTGGGGAACTGGAGAAGCAGTGCACTTAATCATACAACAATCTCACCATGCTTTACAGACGTTAATTAATTAAGTCTCCAAACACTCTCACAAGAGGGAAAAGAAGGCTGTTATATGCATGTGATGTCCCAGCAAGCAGAAGTATATAGTTAAGGCTAAATTTCTGTATATGTGATTTCTTAATTTCTTTAAAAATAAACATTAAAAATGCACAGATAACCTCTTGTGTATTGACGAATTTTGAATTATAGACATGGATATTTGCAGAAATTTCTGCTTCAAAATGATAAAAACTCTAACTCTACCACTTTGGAGTACTTGGGTGACATCACAACATGTGTGTAAAAAGGATGGGCTTTGATAGCTCTCAGTGGCCTTTCTTTACTTCATCCTCCCTTAGGATGCTGCTGGTTGAGCATTTGATATTCTAAGACTATAGTGTTTTCTTTCCATTTCCTAATATCTCTACCTCTCCAAATCACTATGACGTGGGAGTAAGAGATTCTTTAAGGTGAACTATTTTTTATACTTTCTGCATTTTTTATACTAAAATGTTTATATTAGTTACCTACTGTCTTGAATTAATGTTTGCTCCTATTTTAATTTGCAGGAGCTTTGGGTCAATGATTATAAGGAGTAAAGAGCCATGTTGGCATAATGGTTAGAATGCAGTATTACAGGTTTAACTGCTGACTGCCAGGAGTTCGATCCTGACGGGCTGAAGGGTGACTCAACCTTCCATCCTTCCAAGCAGGGGCGGGTTCCTAATTTTTTTTACTACCACTCTGTGGGTGTGGCTTATTTTGTGGGTGTGGCTTGCCAGCCATGTGACCGGGTGGGTGTGGCTTCTCGGACTGCTGAAGGGAGAGGAACTGAGATAGGTCCTGCCGCCCATTCCCCCTCCCCTCAGCAGCTCGACAAGCCTCAAACGTGCGAAAATGCCTAGGATCATCACTGCACATTCGTGGCTTCTCGGACTGCTGAAGGGAGGGGAATGGAGATAGCTCCTGCCGCCCATTCTTTCAGCGTCTCAGGCGCTCCCTCAGCCATCCTCCCCTGCTTGGACTCATTGTGGGGTAGGAAGGCAGCACATGAGCAGTGCCGGAAACTCGGCTTCTGGGCATGCACAGAAGAAATTTTTTTAAAAATATTTTTTTTAAAAAAATGGCGGTGCCCAGGCACTGGCAACCGACCGCACCGGTACTGTGACGTCACCAGCGGGCCACTACCGGTGCTATAGAGTGGACCGCACTGGTAGGAACCCACCACTGCTTCCAAGGTTGGTAAAATGTGGACCCAGATTGTTGGGGGCAATATGCTGATTCTGTAAACCGCTTAGACAGGGCTGTAAAGTACTATGAAGTGATGTATAAGTCTAAATGCTATTGCTTATGCTTAGCAAATGCACCAATGCACATCTTCTGAGACGTTAGAGGAGATATACAAGGGATATCACATATGTCATGTCATCAGAGCACAAATGATGTAAGTGACATCATGTCATCATTGTGTAATGATATCCGAATCTGCATGACAATACCTTAACTTCTATCCCACTGTAATATTACTATCATAGTCAAGCAATCTACATATGTACATTTAGACTGGGCAATTGAAAAAATAATGTTATTTTTTACAGGAGACCAGTCCTTATTTTCTTATATGGGTTTGTTCCTGTTATCTGTTAAAAATAAAGATTTTAAAATGCTTAATTTAAATCTTAATTCAGATGGTTATTTTATGGAAATAATCACAAATCTAATACTTTTTTAAAAATATTATAAACTATCTACTTTCAATTAATGTAGCTGATATATATGATTTTTATCTATGCTTCCTACTGCCATTTTAATTGATTCGCTTACTTAAAACAATCTTTATTTTTTTATTAAAGGGAACATTTTCTCTTTTTCTTCAGATTTACTGTATCTTTTAGTCCCCTTTTCCTGCCCTTGCATTTTGCAATACAATTTTTTCCCAGTTCAGGATTCTGAACTGATTTACAAGTTATGCCTGTCTGAATTTGCCTGAATTTGCAAAAATGATGTAGATATAACTTAGCAGACGTTCCACAATCTTAGGTGCAAAAAATAGGAGGACAGTTTTATTACTGTATCTTGCTTTTCCTACAGCATTTGGTTGTAGACTACATTTGGGGACACTTCATTGGGTCTCTTTAGGCTCACATGAATAAAACCAGATTTCTTTTTCCTCTTTAAAAGAAAAGAACTAGCAACAAAGGAATATTATTTTAAGAATGGCTTTGGGCTCAATGTGCATTCTTCAACAACAACAATAAAACAAATGTTGGGTACCAGTTCTTTTTAAAATTTTCTTGTAGGATGCAATGGTGCCAAAATAGAGCATATTGTGAAGCCTGAGGGGATGGCACCTTCACCACTTTGTTTTTGATAACAATCTTTTATGACTGGCCTTGTCTGTTCTGGTAGCCATTTAATGAATTGGCAATCTATATGTTCTTGATATGGTCTTCAATGGTCTCCAGTGTCCACTGTCTAAAATTGTGGGCATATAAATTAGATTTATTTAAATTCTACCCTAGCAAAGCAAACGAAAATATTTTATGTTACCAATAAGAGTTGGTCTGGCAAGCCATATATTCCATTCCATTCTATGCAATAGCTAATAGTATAAAATTGGTTCAAGTTCCTCTTCCAATAGGCTTCTTTGAAAGAGATAAAAAGTTAGTTTTGACATCTTTGAACTGCTGAAATTCATTCTAGTACCCATTAAAGCAAAAGGAAAAATCCAGATTTTTCAGATGTCTTTAAAAAAAATAAGCAGCCTTTTTATATTGAAATGCATAATAATAATAATAATAATAATAATAATAATAATAATAATAATAATAATAATAATAATAATAATAATAATAATAATTAATAATAATAATAATTAATAATAATAATAATAATAATAATAATAATAATAATAATAATAATAATAATAATAATAATAATAATAATAATAATAATAATAATAATAATAATAATAATAATAATTATTATTATTATTATTATTATTATTATTATTATTATTATTATTATTATTATTATTATTATTATTATTATTATTATTATTATTATTATTATTATTAATTATTATTATTATTATTATTCTATGTGAGGAGAAAAATCACCAAATAGCAATGTAATGATACTCAAATTCTAAAGTAGAACACCTAAAAAATATCCTTTCTATGAGATTTAAATTGAGATTATAAACTCTTTTATGGCTTCAACTGTAGAAAAAACTCTTCCAGGCAAATATTTTAATATTGGAGGAAATGCAAGTTGCTACATCCTCTTTGATTTTCCAGGATTTACCTCACTGGTAAAAGTAGGATATTTAAAAGCACTAGGCTCTTTTTAATAGCTATTTATATGGCACTCTAATCTGCGTAGGACTTTATAGACTTTATTTTGTATGTTCAAGGAAGCAGAGAGAGGCAGCTATTTCAGGCAAGAGGCGGGTAGCATGTGTGCATGGATAAAGACTGGAGGCAAAATATTAGAGGACAAAGCTGTGCCTGTTTCATACCTCCTAAATTTACTATTTGCTCCCCTGGGCAGTTAAGGCCATTGACCTATCAATCAGTGTCAAAGATTCAACTGTCAGCCTGACTGCATCTTGCTTCAGGACACAAAGTATCTGGGGTCAGCCTCATCTATATCTCACACTGCAGATAACTGGAGATATAGCAAATATATCTAGATGTAGAGTGCATGTTAAAACCATGCAGAAAAAAACCCCACCTTTATTTTTTTTCTACGGCTATTCAATTTGATGAAAAGAGAATTTATTTTCAAAGTTATTTTCAAAGGAGAAGAAATTTAAAGGACATTCCCATGAATGGAATATGGTATTCAAGTTTTTCTTATTTACAAGGAAACAAATCACATTATCAATCAACTGTCCAGGTTTGTAACTTCTGCGATTTCCCATATTTTAATTAAATACCTAAAGAAGTCATGAAGGATTTCTACTGAAATTTTCACAGCTTCCATGGGCCTTTTTCAGATTGTGATATGTTGGCATTATGGGATGCTACAAATATTTATAGCTATCTTTTAGAAAACAGTAGCCTCTTTTACCATGGAAGGAAATTTCAGTGCAATTGTAAAGCAAATTGCATTGTATTAATGCATGTCTTACATAGAGAATTTTTCAAGTCCATCTCTGACATGTAGAGCTGAAAATGTTCACATTAATAAATTGGAATCTTTTGTCAATGGCTTAAGAATTTATACTACAATTTCTATCAACATTTTGGTTCAAAATGGCAAAGCCCTGAAGGGTTGGTTTTTTTTTTTTTTTTGCTACTTTGCTACAATTTTGTTTTGCTTTTTTGCTACAAAATAGAGTATAGATGGAGATCTGGGACCTTCAGATTGTCCATCTCTGCATGTCTAGAAATGTGTGAGACAATGCATATTTATTTATTTATTTATTTATTTATTTATTTATTTATTTATTTATTTATTTATTTATTTATTTATTTATTTACTTACTTACTTACTTACTTACTTACTTACTTACTTACTTACTTACTTACTTACTTACTTACTTACTTACTTACTTACTTGTTCGATCTTATAGGCCGCCCAACTCCAGAGAGGACATGCGAGAGAAATGTGTGAAGAAGCAAGGTACTAGCTCTGATGTCCGTCACAGTCACTCTTACTGAGAAAGGCTGTATGCAGGGCTTAAACTGATATCCCATACATTTGGGTTCTAAATCATGCAGACCAAGTTCTCTGCTTTAGATCTTTGCCTGCTAATTTCTGAAGAGGCACTGGAATTATATATATATATATATATGTAGGATTTTTTGCTGATAAATGAAAATAAAGGGAGACTATTATAGATCTATTTTGAGCTTATTTTGCTCTCGTCAGATAGCCATACCCCTTACTGGGATTTGAACCTGGGCTGGCTGCCTTGCAGGGCAGCAACTTAATCACTAGGCCATAGGCTCTGTTCCCAATCAGCTCTTTCACCAGGAAAGGGTTATATATGTTTTTCTGTCGAGTTATCCGACAGTTATTACGACAGAAAAACATATATAACCCTTTCCTGGTGAAAGAGCTGATTGGGAACAGAGCCTATGGCCTAGTGGTTAAGTTGCTGCCCTGCAAGGCAGCTGGCCCGGGTTCAAATCCCAGTAAGGGGTATGGCTATCTGACGAGAGCAAAATAAGCTCAAAATAGATCTATAATAGTCTCCCTTTATTTTCATTTATCAGCAAAAAATCCTACACATATAGATTAGTGTGTCAGCTATATAAAAAACAGCCTGGATGGTCCCAGTGAGGGGCTGAAAGGCAAAAAGGAAGCTGTGATGCTTTCCCTCCCATATTTGGGTACACCAGGATAACTCGACAGAAAAACATATATATATATATAATGTGTGTGTGTGTGTGTGTGTGTGTGTGTGTGTGTATGTGTGTATGTGTGTGTGTGTGTGTGTGTGTGTGTGTGTGTGTGTATAGATTAAAGTGACCAGATTTTTTTTTCTTCAAGCGGGACACCATTGACGGGGGTGGGTTTCTCCATTTGAGTTTTGCCCTCTGCGCATGCGCAGAACGCTGCGCATGCGCAGAGGGCAAAACAGCAAATGTCGGCGTCCAGGTGAGGTGGGGGGGGGAGGGGGGGAGGCGGGAGGGCGCTTGGATGCCTGCAGCTCGCGACAGGTAAGCTGCCGGCTGCCTCCTTTCCCCGTCTCCCGCCTCCCATTCGTTGCTTGCCAGCCCGGCCGAAGGGAAGGCGGGAGGCGAGGAAAGGCCTCCCGAAAGGAGGGGAGGCTTCGGGAGCCCGCCTCCCTTTCGGCCCGAAAGGGAGGCGGGCTCCCGAAGCCTCCCCTCCTTTCGGGAGGCCTTTCCTTGCCTCCCGCCTTCCCTTCGGCCGGGCTGGCTCGCCTCCCCTCCTTTCGGGAGGCCTTTCCTCGCCTCCTGCCTTCCCTTCGGCCGGGCTGGCAAGCAACGAACGGGAGGCGGGAGACGGGGAAAGGAGGCAGCCGGCAGCTTACCTGCTCCAAGCATCCAAGCGCCGCGGTCTCCCGGTCGCCCGCCCGGCCCCAGGGCAACGGCGGCAGCGAGGCGACGGGGGGAAGAAAGGGGAGGGGGACGAGGAAGGGCTGTTTCCACCGCTCGTAAACTCAAAGCGGTGACGGCTCCTCGTCCCTCACCCCTCCCAACCGCAGCGGCGCCTCCGAGGGCGGGGCTAGGGATGGGGTGGGGGAAGGAGAGGAGGAGCAGCCTCCCTTCCCCCTCCCCCCAGCTTCCAGCGCCTGCCCGCCGCCAACGCCGGCCCGAGCTGAGAGGCCTGCTGCCTTTCAGGCCGATTTTTTGAAAGAATGCCCTAGTCGGGCATTGTTTTAAAAAATCGGGACTTTTTAAGAGGGCGGGCGGGACGCGGGAAAAATGGTGAAAAAGCGGGTCTGTCCCGCCAAAATCGGGACGTCTGGTCACCTTAGTATAGATAGATAGATAGATAGATAGATAGATAGATAGATAGATAGATAGATAGATAGATAGATAGATAGATAGATAGAAAGAAAGAAAGAAAGAAAGAAAGAAAGAAAGAAAGAAAGAAAGAAAGAAAGAAAGAAAGAAATCATAGACTGATTCTTCAGAATGCTACCAATGCCAGGAACTTTATTTGAAACAAAAACATTGTTCTGGAGACCCTTTTCAAAAAAGAAAATAAAATAAAAAAGAAAATCCAGAATTCTGTTTTCTGTAATTCAAAGCATACATAATTTGGGAACAACAAGTAGATACTTATTTGTTCTTGTGTGTTTAGTAATTAATTTCATTAATTTCATTTTGATTATCCTCCGCCAGCTGCATTGGCTGCCCATTAGTCTCCGGATCCAATTTAAGGTGCTGGTTTTAACCTTTAAAGCCCTACATGGCTCAGGGCCAGGTTACCTTCGGGACCGCATCCTGCCACATACCTCCCTATGACCGGTTAGGGCCCACAGAGTTGGTCTCCTCCAGTTCCCATCGACCAAGCAATGCCGGTTGGCGGGGCCGAGGGGGAGAGCCTTCTCTGTGGGAGCTCCCTCCCTTTGGAACCAGCTTCCTCCAGAGATCAGGAGCATCCCCACCCTGCTGGCCTTCCGTAAAGCAATAAAAACTTGGCTCTTCTGGCAGGCGGGGTGAAAGTGAGACCAACTAGACCAGATATGGGTCTCCCCCCTTGGTTATGAATGTTAGATGCTCTTTTTAATTTTTGTAGCTTTTAAATTGTTGTGTCTTTTTATATTGGAAAATGGATTGACATGTTGTGAGCCGCCCGGAGTCCCCTGGGAGTTGGGCGGCATATAAATCCATTTAAACAAAATAAATAAATAAATAAAATAAATTATCATCTGCCTAGTGTCTCTGGTAGGTAAATAAATGAATAAACACAATATATAATTAAACAAACATTTTTAAAAATCTATATAAAATGTATACATAGTTTCTTGGCAAAACGGATAGTATCAGTGTTAAAATGAAAAGGTAATCCCAACATTGGCGATTTGCAGAATAAGGACAACTCTCCTAAGATTTTTGTATGAGGACTATGGGAATTGCAATCCAACCCATGTGAAAATGATTCTGCCAGGTTATCTGTATCTATCTGTCATAAACTGGTATCTGCAGCAAAACTCTATAATGTTTGCATTTACTTTGTTTTGCCATACCTTAGGATGTTGAAAAGTACCAGAAAAAAACAACACTAAATGTGTGATCTAAATCTGTGCAATGTCAATTGTTTTATAATTCTAATAGTATGAATTTTCTTCAGCATCATTGATTTGCCACATAGATGAACAGATTATGCTACAAGGACTCCTCTATTGTTACTTTATGATGTTCAATTAAGGGAGATCATCCTCACAAAGAATCCAAGTGTCATGGTCATAACCTGAATGTTCTAGACAAGAGTCCTACTGCATGTAAATTAATTGAAACATAGAAGGGTTATCTGTATGGGAAAATCACTGACTAACAATAGAAATATCTTTTTACAGCTGTGAAAAGAGCTAACATTTTATACCAGTTTAACAATGAGTAGTAAATTAATCCTTTTTGGGGGGTGTTTTTAATTTTTGCTTTGTTTTCCTTACTTTCTTATGAAGCAACCTTTTATAGGAAGTGATCATAATAATACATTTACACAATGCCACTAAGGGGAATTGAACTTCCAATCACTAAAGGTCAAGTTTTCTCCTTTGATCATATCAAAACTCCAATTCAGTGATAATTTTAGAAGGTCTCTCAGGAATGCATTTGAGGTTTTCAGTGGCTACACTTGGTCTTGAGCCTCAGGATGTATATGCCTATTTTACTGTGATACCCATTAATTTTCTTGTCTCTCTCCCACATATTGAAGACTGTATATCTGCAGTGGGAGCATTTTCTAATCAAGTTTTTCAATTCCACTAGATGCCTCCATGCATATTAAAGTTGTCTTGCTGTCAAAGCTAGTAATAAAATCTGCAACATACACCTACTCAGCAACACCAAGTACCGTATTTTTTGGAGTATAAGACGCACCTTTTTCCTCCCTAAAAGTGGCTGAAAATTTGGGTGCGTCTTATACTTCGAATGTAGCTTTTTTTCCCAGCCCTAACTAGGTGCTAACAGATCTTCCCAGCTCTTACCTTGCAGGCTTTTTCATTATTACTCTCTCCAAAGAATGTTTTTCCAGCCCTAAGTCTTTGCAGAATTTTTTTTCATTGCTCTACTTGCTCCGAATAAGTTTTTTTCTAGCCCTAACCAGGTGCTAACTATCTTCCCAGCTCTTACCGGCTTATTTATTTATTTATTTATTAAGAGTTCTTATAGGCCGCCCAATCCCTTGGGACTCAGGGCGGCTTACAGCAGAGATCTTGCAGAAAGAGCTTGCAGGCTCTTTCATTGTTACTCTCTCAGAAGAAGGTTTTTTTAAGTCCTAACCAGGAGATAAAATAATGTGCTAAAGCTGCTCCGAATAAGTTTTTTTCTAGCCCTAACCAGGTGCTAACGATCTTCCCAGCTCTTACTGGCTTGCAGATTCTTTCATTGTTATTCTCTCAGAAGAAGGTTTTTTTAAATTCTAACCAGGAGATAAAATAATGTGCTGAAGCTGACCAGACTAAGGACGCTAGCCAGATGAATGCCTGGTAGGCAGATTGTTTTCCCCTATTTTCCTCCCCAAAAACTAAGGTGCGTCTTATACTCCGGTGCGTCTTATACTCCGAAAAATACAGTAGTTGCTGAGTAAAAAGGTACATGGTAAATAATATGCATGCATACATTTATAAATATTATTGGTATGGTGTGTATATTAAACAATGTAAGAGACCAAAAAAAGTTGTCATTTGATTGTTTCTAAGGTCTAAAATTGAGAATCTTAAGTTATGCAAGACTATCCCTTAGTATTCATTGGTTTAGACTAGTGTGCTACTATATGTGCTGTGCAATATTTAACATAATGTAAAATATGTCTAAATCCTAAATACAATTTTCTGATAGTTAATAGACTTGACTGCCATAAGATTTACTCTGAAAAAATATACCTAGAAATGCAGTTCATGGATATTTCCTCTAGCAATTTAACACTATTATGTCAATTATAGATTTATAGTTTTGCAGCTGTTATTTGGGCCCAGGAAGCTATTATCAAATACCCAATAATTATATATATATTGGGAAGCTTGAGAAGTTTAGATAATTTCATCCTCTATCTCATAGATGAGGCTCTGATACCTTTATGAGACTATTGATGCCGATGAGCCATCAGCCTCTTTAAAAATATGGCAGAAAAAAAATCTAAAATGGATTTGGATATAATCCAGATTACTTCAACTATTGCAAATAAAATGAATTGATATGTTTTTTTTCACAGCTAGTTACTCTAGATTTACTATTAAATAACAGCTTTCCAGAATATTTTATAAACATGCCAACATAATCACAGGCAAACACCATTATTCTGTCTGAACATGCAGGAAGTATCTATCTGAACATGCAGGAAGTATCTATCTGAACATGCAGGAAGTAAATCAATTTTTTGAAGCTGCTTTTATCAGGATAATTATTGATTGTTGTTGTTTTTGTTCATGTTAAGTTATGTCATATTCTTCATGACACCCTGGACCATAAAATGCCAAGTCCTTCACTGTCTTCCAGAGTTTGCCCAAATTCATGTTCATTGTGTTGGTGACACTGTCTAACTTTCTCGTCGTCTGCTGTTCCTTTTTCTTTTACCTTCAATTTCCAAACCAGAATTTGTTTTTTCCCCCAATGAGTCCTATTTTCTCATTAGGTTCCAAAGGTATTTTAGGTTTAGCTTCAGTATCTCTCATTCTAAAGAACAGTCAGGGTTTGAGTCCACATTGATAATTCACACTATTGTATTGTAGTTACTTGTTTTCCCAGTTGCAATGTATGGCTGTGAAAGTTGGACCATAAGATAGGCTGAGCACCAAAGAATTGAGACCTTTGAACTATGGTGCTGGAGAAGACTCTTGCGAGTCCCTTGGACTGCATGGCAATCAAACAGGTCAGTCCTAGAGGAGATCAACCCTGACTGCTCTTTAGAAGGCCAGATCCTGAAGATGAAACTCAAATATTTTGGCCACCAAATGAGAAGGAAAGACTCACCGGAGAAAAACCTAATGCTGGGAAAGATTGAGGGCAAAAGAAGAAGGGGATGACAGAGAATGAGGTGGCTGGATGGAGTCACTGAAGCAGTCAGTGTGAGCTTAAATGTACTCCGGGGGATGGTAGAGGACAGGAAGGCCTGGAGGAATGTTGTCCATAAGGTCGGGATGGGTCGGACACAACTTCGCAACTAACAACAACAACAAGTTACTTGTTCAGCATACACACTATTTGATCATAGCTTTCCAGAACCATATTGAACAGATTTATGAACTCTATAAATGTTTTAAAATTAGAAGTTTGCATGAGATGAAGATTAGTCAGGTATCATTTTAGAATATTTGGAAACTGGAAATGTATTACCTGCAAATTCTGTCTTGATTTCTAGATCCTTAATTTAAGGTCTGGTTAGTTCATGTAGCAAGAAAATTCCTCTTGTGTAGGTAATAGCTCTCTGTTTTATTTGTAATAGATAAGCAAGAACTTACTGAATTGTAATTGTTTAATAATAGGGACAGACATTTATATGGCTGAAAAGAAGAAAACTTGTGGTAAATATGTGTATTCCGTTACCTACAAGAGTAATTGGTTCTGGTCAATTCTCCATTCCAAATAAATTCCTGAAGTTAGAATTCTTCAGTCCTGTGGGTTGTTGGGTTTTGTTTTGTTTTTTCACTAGGCTAAGATATCCAGCAAAAAACAAAGAAGGTGCCATAAACCTGAAATTTGAAAAAGTTTTGTTTTGTTTCCATAATGCATGGTAAAAGTCTTATAAGATAACTTTTATTCTCATTTGTTTACTGTGAGCACACTGGCCCACATTAAAAATGAAATTCTGTTGCCTGCTCTCAAGAGAAAGTGTATATCTACCAAAAGACATACATAACACACATATACACATGATATATACATACATAAATATATACCTGCACACCACACACACACACACACACACACACACACACTCTGTCCATTTTGAATATGTAGCAGAAAGAGGAAACATGAAAGATCACAAGGTTGATGCTACATAGAGCAAAACTTACTGAATCTAGATGTTCTGCTTCAGATACTACAGAGCCTCCTTCCAGAAAACAGGTCATTAAGAGAATGTGTAGCATCCCAGACAATCCTGTGGAGTCTGCTCAAGCATAGCTTATATACACTTATATAGCTCCTATTCCTGGATAGAAGGAAGTGAACTACCAATGAGTTATGTTATATAGCTGAGGGATCCTTAGTGCTCTCTAGATTATTTGTTTTCTTGCCCCACTCCTTATCAGCATTGATAATGTTACCTAGTTTGGATAATGAAAGGTCTGCAAGAAAACAACCAAGTCCAGAAGGCATCAAGGACACCAGAATTCAACCTGGAGTTACAAATATACGTAATATTGAAACCAGCTGCTGTGGCCTAGAGGTAGAGCTCTTGCCCCACAATCAGGAGGTTGTGAGTTCAATCCTAGGTAGAGGCAGATGTAGAGTCTCCTGCTTGGGCAGGGGGTTGGACTAGATGACCTGAAAGGTCCCCTCCAACTCTGTTAATCTGTAATCTGTAATAGATTCAAACTAAATACACGTAATAAATTCAAACTAAATGTAAAGCGCTCCAAACTCGACTGCAGAAAATACCACTTCAGCAACAGAGTGATCAATGCCTGGAATGCACTACCTGACTCTATGATTTCTTCCCCAAACCCCAAAAACTTTAACCTTAGACTGTCTACAGTCGACCTCTCCTCATTTCTAAGAGGTCTGTAAGGGGCGTGCATAAGCGCACCACTGTGCCTACCGTCCCTGTCCTACTGTCCTATTGTCCTCTTTTATCGTTACTTTTTACTTATGCTTATACAAACTACTACTATCCTATACATGTTTGACAAATAAATAAATAAAATAAATAAATAAAATAAAATAAATATTCTCCTTTATTATTATTATTATAGAGCTGTTTTGCAATTCTATGGGATATAAATATTTTTCTCAGTATTTCTGTGTCTTAAAAAAGATTGCAAAAGTAACAGCTCCCTAATTTATAGGAGTATAAGAACAGGGAGGAGGGCCAGAATAGTAAGTTTCTGTTATTGTGGCCAATCTTAATAAAAATGGATTTGGCCTTCCTGTGGAATTGATTTCCTGGTCTTATCTGTCTAATGGAGCTAACAAAGATTAAATCCAAATAAAAAAGTAAATATTATTTTGAATTCAGTTGTTCTTGGGCTTCATAACATTTTCTAGTTTTATTTGGTCAAACATGCTTTCCTCTTTTTTCCAGAATAATTTTAGTTCTAAATGCATTTTCTCTATAGGGGAACCAAAAACTCATACAATGACTTAATTTAAATGGAATCCCATTACACTGGTGACTGCATTGGTGATTCCTGAAGCTATAATTGTTTTGAAGTGATAATTGTTCTTTTTGAAACTATGATTTATTATGTTATATTTTCAAGAGACCATTCTAACTTGATATTGTAAAATCTCATTCATGCCATTGAGAATGGTTAGAGAAAATCAGATTTCTAGATTATTTTGATAAGATAGAAAAAATATTTTTGCTACTTATCATAGATTAATTAGAAATATTTAAAGCATTTATATTCATTGACAAAGTGGTGAAATTTTCTCCTAGACCTTAGTTTCATAAAATCTTAATTATAATAAATCTTTGTTAATGATCTGGAAGAAGACATAAACAGCACATTAATTAAGTTCACAGATGATATTATATTTGGAGGTGTCACAAACAGCGAAGAGAACTGATAATTAATAGAAAGAAATCTTTTTTAAAAATCTAGCCTAAACATATTTAATTGTGGAAGATACAGACCCTATTTCAGATAAGTGGCTCTCCAATCTCTTCTTAAAAGCCTCCAATATTGGAGCACCCACACCTTCTGATGGCAAACTGTTTCACTGGTTAATTGTCCAAACTGTTAGGAAGTTTCTCCTTAACTCCAAGTTGCTTCTGTCCTTGATTAGTTTCCATCCATTGTTTCTTGTACTGCCCTCTGGTACTTTGGAAAATAAGTTGACCCCCTCCTCTTTGTAGTAATCTCTCAAATATTGGAGTACTGCTATCATGACGCTCTTAGTTGTTCTTTTCTCTAGACTAGTCAAAGCCAAATCCTGCAACCATTCTTCATATGTTTTAGTCTCGAGGTCTTTAATCATCTTAGTTGCTCTTTGCAGTTTTTCCAAAGTCTCAACATCTTTTTTGTAATGTGGTGACCAAAAGTGGATGCAGTATTCCAGATATGGCTTTACTAAAGCTTTATAAAGCGCTCCTAACATTTCACTTGATTTTGATTCTATGCCTCTGTTTACAACCAAGGACTGGACTGGCTTTTTTGGCTGCTGCTGCACACTGCTGGTTCATATTTAAGTGATCGTCCACAAGGTCCCTCTCACAGTTACATTTTTTGAGCCAGGTTTGATCTATCTGTACTTGCTTTTCTCCACATTAAATTTCATTTTATTGGATAGGGCCTATTGTTCACATCTGTCAAGATCTTTTTGGATCTTGAACTTGTCTTCTGTGGTATTGGGCATGGCCCTGAGTCCTCAGGGAGTAGGGCGGCATATAAGAACACTAAAATAAAAAATAAATAAAATAAATAAATGTGGCGCGGGAGGAAGCAAACCGACAGTGAGGTAATTTGTAACCCACCCCTGGTTTCCTAGTATGATTTAATTGCTTATCTGTACCCTATGACTATCATTAAGTGTTGTACCTTATGATTCTTGATGAATGTATCCTTTTTTTTTATGTATACTGAGAGCATATGCACCAAAGACAAATTCCTTGTGTGTCCAATCACACTTGGCCAATAAAGAATTCTAATTCTAATTCTAATGCTGTCTTTTAATTATAACTTTATTTGATACTAGATTTTCACAGATTTGTTTTTTTTTATTATATTTTCCAGTATCTTCCAGGTATTGATGTTAGGCTGATTGGTCTGTAGTTTCCTGTTTTTTGTTTTTGTTTCCTTTTGGGAAGATGGGAACCACATCAGCTCTTTTCCTTTTTCTCAAAAAAATTTTTTTTCTTCCACCACTTTTACAATTCAATAGACATATACCTTAAAATGTCACAATAAAAAACACAATTTTACATTTATAATCCATCATTCAAAAGTCAATATCTTACACAAACGCTTACATCATTGATCATCAGTCTGTTCTACTTTTATTTCCTATCGCATTCCCCTCTCTCTATCTCCATCATCTCCTCCTACTTTCTTACTCCTTCACTCCTCCTTTACTCTCTCTACTCCTTCTCTTCCTCCCCTTCTACTTCCTCTTACAGTCTCTTTGCCTTCCCCCGAGTACTTTTTTTGTGCTAAATCCTCTTATATTTGACAGGCTGATGACACAATCTCAAACTTCATATCTCATCATATCTCTTTTTAAGAAATTTTTTTCCTTATTATTATTGTTATATCATTTATATATATATATAATACTTTATTCTAGGTATATGCTGCTAACTTCATCTTACCTCCAAAAAAAAAAGAAAAAAAAGGAAAAAAAGTCTAATTTTGTCATCTGGGATATTCACCGATTAATTTTTAAGTTCACCTTCCAAATTTTCCGCTATTAATTTAATTTCCAAGATAATTACTATTTCTCCTGCTTCTTAATTTTCGGCCATATTGCTTCTTCTAATTTTTTGTCTCTTTATTCCTTGTTTATGTTTTTTATCCTTATTGTATCACAAAAACTAAATGCCCAATTATACATTCCAATTTCTTATATTAATCATCAAAATTCTTCCAAGTTATTTGTATTCTATTGGCTGTTTAACTCTTAAAATAAGAATTTTTTTTTAAAAAAAATAACATTTAAACAAATCTCATATGTAAAAAAAGAAAAATAATAATAATAATACATCATCATAATATACCTTTTCACATACTGATCATTAGAATTCTTTCTGAATTATTCAATTAAGTATTCAACTCCTAAGATAGTACATTTTTTCCCTTTTAAACTTTCATTTAACCCAAATTCATATATGTAAAAAAAGGAAAATACAAAATCATGATATATCTTTTAAGCTCTAATATTCCTGTTTATCATTCATACCTCATATTAATTAACATTGTTTTATCTAGAATGTCAAATCTTTTAATTCATTAATCAATATTAATCTATATAAAAAGAACATAGAAAAAAAATTCTTAACTCTTAATGAAATAATAATACTAAATAAAAAGAAGAGAAAAAAGAGAAAACATTTCCATAATATTTCAATGCCATAATTCATTTCCTTTCTCAATTCTTTCATTTTTGTATATATATTTCCTCCACCCCCATCTCCTTGACTTCTTGTCCCTCTTTTTTTTAAATTTTATGCCAATAGGTTCTCTTTCCCGACGCTCTTTCCCTTCCTCTTAAGTTTATTTTCTGTGTGTATCTAATTTTCTCTGGTCTTTTTCCCATTTTATGTATCTCAAAATCCTTATCATCAATCTGGATATAATTATTTTTAATATCTTTATCTCTACTATCACTATTATCTTTATCTTTGTTATCACTGTTAAACCCAGTGGAATCTTTATCATTAACATAATCATTAATCAGCGTTACATTTTCAATATTATTTCCCTTTTCATCATCATTTATAATATTTTCAATCTTCTTTTCTTCTTCTATTATTGTCAAGGGAAGCATCCGTCCGAATGCTACCATGTGAGAATGAGAATAAATCTCATAGAATCGATTTGGATCTTTTCTTTGGAATTCAGACAGTTAGAAATAAAGCCGAGATTAAAAGTCTAATAGAAAATATTTATTTCGTTACAAAAACAATAAATCCTGATTAATTACATCTTTGCTAATAAACGTGAACATTCTGGTCAGAGTCGAGGCAGAAGTGATTAATGGTGGATCAGGAATGTAGACATGCGTACAAGATCATATCACGTGTTCTGCCTGTATTGGAATGTACCATCATATTAAAATAGGGGTGCATTACCCTGCATAGACATACAACTGACAATATTCACTGCGTAACAATTATGTTGTCTATTTTTTTCCATTTGTCTTCTAAAATCTTCAAAAAGATCCTTCAAAAACCCAGCCAATTCTTCATAGTCAATTTTCTCCATGTCTTTATAATTTCCGTTCTCAGTTCTTAAATCCCAAGTTTTTAAAAAAGTTCAATTTTTAGTCAAAACTCAGTCTTTAATCCAAGTTCATTCAAAGATGCCACCAGTTCTCAATAATCATTAATCTCCATGTCTCATCATTCAGCTGCTAACAATATATTCCACAGCCTATATAGTAATTAAAGAAACCAAATCCTTCTGTTCTTTATTGTTCACATCTGTTCATACTCCTTCTTATCCAGACCAGAGCAAACATTTTCTTTCAGTCAGCAACAAAATATAGTTTATTTAAATTCTCTCAACTTTCTCTCAGTTTTCAAAAAGAGGTTTGTTTGTTCTTTCTTCATTCAAGGTCAGGACAGCTGTCCAAACATCCGTGAAGGTATTCTACCATAACAATAATTTTTCCAAAGACCAGATGGCATTCTCTAGTTAAATTCTCCTCTTTACATTTCCTGTTTTGGTTTTTCCATTTTTAATCAAATCCCATTTACAAATTATTTCTTCCAAATTTATTTTCCAAGTACTTCTTCACCTTTATTAAATATTCAAGGCATAAATCCAAATCTCTAAAAGTTGGGCTTTAGTTATAAGTCCCGTTAATTTTGTTAAACTATTGTATTCACCTATTTATCAGCCGCTCCTTAACTTCCGGTCCTTCTGTTCCCTTTCACATCAGTTCTTTTCCAATCCTTGGGTGTTCCAAGGTTTTTGAAAGATATGGTACAATGGTTCTGATCAGGGGTGGGTTCCAAATTGTTTTACTGCCACTCTGTGGGTGTGGCTTAATTTTGTGGGAGTGAATTGGCAGTCATGTGACTGGGTGGGGGTGGTTTGGCAGTCATGTGACTGGGTGGAAGTGGCTTGGTGATCATGTGACTGGGTGATCATGTGACTGGGTGGGCGTGGCCAACTTGACATCACTCACATCAAGGGTTAGGGTTAGGGTTAAGGTGCCTGGCCTCTCCTTGCCTCAAAGGCCTCAACAAGATACAATTTCCCAATCTATTTACTACTACTGAACATCCAAAATATACTATTTAATCCTATGTATATACGCCATGTGTGTACATACATATTACACAGGCACACAAAATTATACATTATCTACTATATATACTGTATATGTATGTACACGGCGCAGTTTCAGGATAGCAGAGAGCTTTCTTGGGAGAGCCAGCGGCGGCAACAGAGATCACTTGGGAGAGGCCAAGGAAGCTCTCCGCCATCCCGGAACCATGCAGTGAGGCGGCAGCAGTTTACCTGTGTGCTGAGCCGGAAGGGAGGCAGCCGAGCAGGCTGGCAGGAAGGGCCGTGGCCCTGAGCCTCAACAGGTAACCCACTGCTGACTTGGTGCCCGCTGGGAACCACTTCTTCCACCAGCCTGGCACGCCAAACTTTGTGCAACAGTGGGAAGCAGCCTGAGAGCCGGGGAGGGCGCCCCACATGCTCTGCAGCTGAGCTGAGCCGAGCCCACGCGCCTCTCTGCCTCCCACCTCGCCTGCCCCCTCTTCCTGTGAGGTGGGGAGGGAGGGCAGTGAGAGGGGCAGTGGCGGTCCCTGCCAAGCGCAGTGCACGAAGGCGGCAGGCAAGGTATCCCCAGCACACCTGTTAATCCCGCCAGCCACACAATTACAAGTGCAGCACGGAAGCCACTGGTGGCCGGGCAGGCGGCAGCCCTTTGCACGGGGAGGGGAGAGGGCCAGGCCTGCACTTGGAAGGAGCCACTGCTCTCACTGCCCTCTCTCCCTGCCTGGCTGCAGACATCCAACTGCCTTCCAGAAGCAGTGTTGCCGCCGTTCGCTTTTGTTTTGCGGCGGAAGAAGGAAGAAAATGGGCAGCAAGAGCGGCAGCCACTTCCAAGTGCAGGCCTGGCCCTCTTCCCAACAGAGGCAGTGCATGGCTGTGAAGGACCCTCACTGCCTGCCCTCCTGGAGCACCACAGCCACATTTCACTTTCTTCCTTTTCCTGCCACCACCCCTTTTAGCCCCAACACAGCAGCTGCATCTTCCCCAAAGGCTGCCCACCCACCCACTGGCCAGGCCTAGCCAGAAGCAGCTCTTCTCCTGTCACGGGCTGTACTATTTTCCTCTGTGGCTTTTGCCAGGGGGGAAGCGAGCCACCTGGAGCTTGTTTTTTGCACACACACACACCCCACTGCCCAAACCCATGCAGGGAAACATCCCGGGAGTTCCAGGGAGCCTCACCCCCACCCCTCTCGACCCCACCTCAGCAACTGCATCTCCCATCAATGCGAGGGCTGCTAGCTCCCTTCCCTGCAGCCGGGCTGCCCCGACATGCTTGTCTGCCTTCAATCCTGATGGGAACTCCAGCCATAGCAGTGGTGGAAGGAAATTTTCAAAGCGCTGGCAGCGGCACTCCAGGAGGGCGGCCCTTGGGGCCCTGGGAAAGTGCACAGTAAGGAGTTGCCACTTTGGGTCCTCCCAGTCCGGAAAATGCTGCGGGAGAAATTACCGAGAGCACTGGCAGGCTTCTTTGTTTACGTGAGCCCGGGGAGTGGTGGCAAGGAAGTGCCAGAATCTCGGCTTCTGCACATGCGCAGAAAAACCTGGGGTAAAAATTAAAAAAAAATTCATTTTTTTAAAAAAAGATGGAGGCGCCCATGGACCGGCATCGACCGATCCAGTTTGGTGACATCATCGTGATGTCACCAGCGGGTCACTACCGGTTTGGGAGAACCTGTCCGAACTGGGAGGAACCACCCCTGGTTCTGATATATGCCAGTTCCAAAGTCTCAACATCTTTTTTGCAGAATGGTGACCAAAATTGGTTGCAGTATTCCAGGTGTGGTCTTACTAGGTTTTTATAAAGTGGTATTAATACTTCATGTGATCTTGATTCTATGCCTATGTTTGTATTAGCTTTTTTGGCTGCTGCTTTTTTGGCTGCTGCTACATACTTCTAGCTCATATTCAAGTGATCATCCACTAGGACTCCAATGTCCCTCTCACAGTTACTGTTTTTGAGCCAGGTCTTGCCTAATATGTACTTATATCTTTGATTTTTCCTGCCAAAATGTAAAATTTTGATTTTCTCCACACTGAAATTCATTTTGTTGGATAGGGCCCATTGTTCAAGTTTGTCAAGATCTTTTTGGATACTGAGCTTGTCATCTGGGATGTTGGCTATTCCTGCCAGTTTAGTGTCATCTGCAGATTTGATGAGTTCCCCTTCTATTCCCTCATCTAAGCCATTTATGAAGATATTGAAGAGTACTGGGCCTAAGGCAGAGCCTGTGGTGCTTCACTACTTACTTCTCTCCATGTGGATGTTAGTCCATTATGGACTACTCATTGAGCTTGTACCCCTTTCTCTCATGCAGATTCATATGGCCTTTTGTCATCATTAAACATCTGGTTTTTCCCCCAGGCTTTGATTTAGGATGCTTGGGTGGGAACATTTAATTGGGGATAGAGTGAATAAACTTGTTGTTCCCTCAGTTAATTATGTGTGTAATTGTGTGTGGTGTCATCCAGAGCAGGGGGTCTCCAACCTTGGCAACTTTAAGACTTGTGAACTTCAACTCCCAGAGTTCCTTAGCCAGCTGGCTGAGGAATTCTGGGAGTTGGAGTCCACAAGTCTTAAAGTTGGCAAGGTTGGAGACCCCTGATCTAGAGTGATTCTGAAATTGGGTAACTGGGAAATTTGATAAATAAATTCAATGCTGTTTCATGAATGAGAATTTTCTAACTTTTAATAGATTAATTATCACATTATCTCAAATAATTATTAATTAAAATTAAGCTCCTATAATTTATTTATTGATGTAGTGATCTCTAGATGCTGGAGGGCACAAAAGTCATCTCCGTCTAAATAACAGTTAACTAACAGAAGGAAAGTCACAGGGGTTATGAATAAAATTCCTCATCAGATTTTTGCTGAAGGAAATTTCAGAACATACTTTCTATAACATAATTTTTTTTTTGCTAAGAATTAATATACGGCTTGCTGGTGAAAATAGAAACATGATTGTACTTATGGATTTGGAAATATTTTTACACTGATTTGACTTTTTATTCAAGTTTATTATAAGATACAATACATTATAAACAAAATTGAGAAAGTCAAAAAGAGAAGAAGACAAGTGCAGAAAGAAGTGATAAAAGGAGGAAAAAAGTATGTCTTTCTACTTTTTTCAGTGCAGTAGAATACAGGAAGATTACAACCTCAATCTTTGATTTTACATTTCTAAATGTTTTAAGACACTTCTATAACAACAAAGTCATTATAATCATCAAAACCTAAAATTAAAGTCCCCCCCCCCATTTCAAGTACAAAATTGAATACAAATTAAGTACAAAATTTGATATATCTATATGCAGGGAAGAGTTTGCAGTGATCACCAGCAGAGTTCTCATATATTTTTGCTTGATGTCACAGGCTGACTCACTCTTTTTAAGCAAACAAGCATAAGAAACACAACTGATTGAAATGCTAGATCTTCTGGCTGCTACTCTACCCATCATGCTAATGACATGCTTATTGTCTTTATCTTCCCCAACACACTCCAAGAACAGTGTGTAGCAAATTTGTAATAGCATTTTAACTTAGGTACAACCATAATTATACGTCATGAATAATAGCATTTGTATTCCCATGGTTGAGTTCTTCTTAATTTAAGTCAGGTAAAAAGATGCTCTGCTGGCTGGCTGGAAAGAGAACAAGAGACACTTCACAAGAACATGTGTTTTGTTTCTGCTGAGATCAGGCATATTTCTGTATTAATTTCTCATCTACTTGCATTGCAGTGGGGGATTTAAATGTAATAAGCTATCCTGGTTCTTGTTAAATATAAATTTTTTTTATTATTTATTTATTTATTTATTTATTTATTTATTTATTTATTTATTTATTTATTTATTTATTTATTTATTTATTTATTTATTTATTTATTTATTTATTTATTTATTTATTTATTTATTTATTTTAGTGTTCTTATATGCCGCTCTACTCCCTGGGGACTCAGAGCGGCGTACAACATTTAAAAAAAAACCTATAAAAACAGTATTAATAAATTAATAACAGTGTAAAGAAGAATTTAAAAACATACAAAACCCATACATACATGGGGGAGACCTAAGGTATTAAATGGTCTCAAATCACCCTGCCTGCAGGAAGAGCCATGTCTTAATGGCTTTTCGGAAGGACAGCACGGTGGGGATAATTCGGATCCCTGGGGGTAGTTGGTTCCAGAGAACAGGCCCCCCCACAGAGAAGGCCCTCCCACTAGGCCCCGCCAGCCGGCATTGTTTGGTTGACGGGACCTGGAGGAGACCCACTCTGTGGGACCTGACCAGTCGAAGGGAAGTATGAGTTAGGATGCGGTCCCAGAGGTAACCTGGTCCTAAGCCATGTAGGGCTTTAAAGATGATAATCAACAGCTTGAATTGCACCTGGATATCAATGGGCAACCAGTGCAGCTGGCGGAGTATGGGTATTATGTGGGTGTATCTTGAGTCACCCACCACAGCACGCGCAGCCACATTTTGCACCAGTTGAAGTTTCCGGATACTCTTCAAGGGTAGCCCCATGTAGAGCGCATTACAGTAGTCCAATCGAGAGGTGACAAGGGCATGAGTGACCGTGAGTAGAGCCTCCCTCTCCAAGTATGGTCGCAATTGGTGCACCAGGCGAATCTGTGCAAAGGCTCCCCTAGCCACAGCCATAACATGTTGGTCTAATTTTAGCTGTGGATCTAGGAGAACTCCCAAATTGCGAAGCCGTTCTGAGGGAGCTAATTTTTCTCCCCCATGAACCAAGGAGGGACAGTTGACATAGTCCTTAGGAGGCAATATCCAAAGCCATTCAGTCTTGTCGGGGTTGAGCTTGAGTCTGTTCCTCCCCATCCAGATCCTAACATCGTCCAGGAAGTGGCACATTACATCCACTGCCTCCCTGAAGTGGTACGGGGTGGAGATGTACAGCTGGGTTTCATCAGCGTACTGTTGAAAACTCACCCCGTGTCGACGGATGATCTCCCCCAGCGGTTTCATGTAAATGTTAAACAGGATGGGAGAGAGGACGAACCCTGAGAAACTCCACATGTCAGGGGCCTAGGAGATGACCTATGTCCTCCTGTTAACACCGACTGCAACTTATCGTCGAGGTAAGAGGAGAACCACCGTAAAACGGTGCCTCCCACTCCCTCGCCAAGTCAGTGCAGAAGGATACCATGGTCAATGGTATCGAAAGCTGCTGAGAGGTCAAGTAGCACCAGGATGGAAGAGTAACCCCCATCCCGGGCTCACCAGAGATCATCCATCAGGGTGACCAAGGCAGTTTCTGTGCTGTAGCCATGCCTGAAACCCGATTGAAAGGAATCTAGATAATCAGTTTCCTCCAATAACCGAAGGAGCTGAAAAGCCACCACCTTCTCAACAACCTTACCTATAAATGGTAAGTTGGAGACCGGATGGAAGTTCTTCAAATCTACCGGATCCAGGGAAGGCCTCTTAAGAAGGGGTCTCACCACCACAACCTTTAGGGGTTGCGGTATGGATCCCTCCCTGAAAGAAGCATTGATCACCGCCTGGATCCAGCTGCGTGCTACCTCCCTGCTGGCCGAAACCAGCTAGGAGGGGCACGGGTCCAATGAACAGGTGGAAGAGCTCATCGCACCCATGGCCTTGTCCACATCATCAGGAGTGACTGGCTCAAACTCATCCCACAAAACTGGACTAAGACTCACCCCTGTCAACTCAATGGGCCCTGTCCAGCCAGAGTCCAGATTTGACCGAATCTGAGTGAATTTATCCGTCAGAAACTGAGCGAATTCCTCAGCTCTACCGTGCAAATGTTCCTCCCCCCCCTTTAGCAAGGAGGGAGTGAGTTACCCTAAACAAGGCGGCTGGGCGAGAATCTGTGGATGCAATAAGAGTAGAAAAATGAGATCGTTTTGCTGCCCTTATCACCACTAAATAAGACTTAATAAAAGTTCTTAGAAGTGTTCGGTCAGATTCGGTTTTACTGGTTCTCCAGCATCGCTACAGACGTCTCTTGTGGTGTTTAATCTCCCAGAGCTCCTCAATAAACCAGGGAGCTTTCCGGGATCCACTGCCACGGAGAGGTTGCAAAGGCGCAATCCAATCTAATGCCCCTGATGCCGCGATGTTCCAGGCAGCCACCAGGGACTCAGACAAATTGTGTACAAGGGTTTCAGGTATTTCCCCAAGTTCCCTCTAGAATCCTTCCAGCTCCATTAGGCACCTGGGACGGAAACACCTAGTCGGTCTCGCCTCTTTGCGGGGGAGGAGTGGGGCTGTGAAATCCAACCTCAATAGGAAATGATCTGACCACGACAACGGGGTGATGACTATATCCCCGAGCTTCAGATCATCTCTCCACTTCCCCGAGAGAAACACTAGGTCAAGCATGTGACCTCCCTCATAAGTCGGACCCTGGATTACTTGGGTCATGTCCATGGTTGTCATGGAATCCATGAACTCCTGGGCTGCATCAGAGGTTTCGTTCGCCGAAGGCAGCTTAAAGTCCCCCAGCACCATAAGCCTGGGGAACTCCACAGCCAGGCTTGCTACTGCCTCAAACAGCGCAGGCAGGGCCTTAGTAATGCAGCTGGGAGGCAGGTACACTAACAAAAGGTTAAAAAAAGGTCACTCATGCCCTTGTCACCTCTCGTTTGGATTACTGTAATTCGCTGTACATGAGGCTACCCTTGAAGAGTATTTGGAGACTGCAATTGGTGCAAAATGCGGCTGCACGAGCTGTGGTGGGTGTTTCTAGATACACCCACGTAACACCTATACTCTGCCAGCTGCATTGGTTGCCCATTGGTCTCCGGGTGCAATTCAAGGTGTTGATTATCATCTTAAAGCCCTACATGGATTAGGACCAGGTCATCTTCGGGACCGCATCCTACCTCATACATCCCTACGACCAGTTAGGTCCCACAGAGTCGGTCTCCTCCAGGTCCCTTCAACCAAACAATGTTGGTTGGCGGGCCCTAGGGGAAGAGCCTTCTCTGTGGGAGCTCCGGCTCTCTGGAACCAACTCCCCCCAGAGATCTGAACCATTCCCACCTTGCTGGCCTTCTGGAAAGCCATTAAGACATGGCTCTTCCTGCAGGTGGGGTGATTGTAACTGTTGCTTGTGTTGTTTTATCCTTTTAATCACTATTTTATTATTGTTGTTGTTTTTATTTGTATTTTTTATAGTATACTGCTGTTCTTATATATGTTGTACGCTGCCCTGAGTCCCCAGGGAGTAGGGCGGCCTAAAAGAATCACAAATAAATAAATAAATAAAAAGGCCCACCTGAACCCCTAAGTCCAACTTCAGAAGGAGCGTCTCACACCCGACAATCTCTGGGGCAGGGCTCCAACGAGGATGCAGATTCCGGAGTGCTATAATAGCCACTCCTCCCCCCCTTTCCTTGGGTCGCAGCTGATGCAACACTGAGAACCCGACTGGGCATATCTCGGAGAGGGCAACCCCCCTCCTGGCCCAGCCAGGTCTCAGTTATGCAGGCCAATTCAACCCCCTCACCCATGATTAAATCACGTACCAGGGGGGCTTTGTTGACAATTGACCTGGCATTCAACAGCATCAGCTTGAGCCCAGGGCCCTGAAAAATCTGGTCACCAGGAACTCGGGCTGAGCTCGATGGAACCAAATCGGAGGGGCCGGAACAAGGGATCGCTTGTAAACAGCGAGGTCTTATTCCGTGAGAGCGGCCCACCCCTCTGCTCCTGCCATACCTACCTCTCCCCATAATGACCGAGATGTCCTGGTTCTCCCTCCCAGAGATCCCCTCCCCCTCCCCACTGGTCCTCCTCCCTCCCTGCAGGCCATGCATACCATCCACTTGGGCTGGGGAACCAAGTCCGGCCCCCCTCCATTTCTGTTTCCACACGCAACAGAAGGGGGGCAAATCATAGTCCCCGGCTCATTCATACTCTCATATCCTATCATTCTAATTTATACATTTATCCCCCTCAATCATATCCACACACTTCCACACAAACACACCACTTCCAGGGTAGATTTTAAAATATCAGCAACAAAAAACAATTCAGTCAACAGATCCATTAATTCAATTCATTCCCATTAGTCCACCAATCTCAAAAATCATCCATACTTCCAAACATACATACCTACACACATACAAAACAGACACACCAATGCCAATGATATTCAGATGAAATTTTGGTCTTTTTCCTTGGAGTTTATATGCAAGATATGTAACAAGATATGTAATCTTGTTTTGTTTTGCACACATTCCATAAATGTGGAATATGCTCTTCAAAAATATACTTAGAAAACTATATACACTATTATTGTGCTTTTAATGCCATTATACAAATTTTGATGTGGGTTTAAATGGAAACACTGCCCTGCATACAAAATGCCATACATAATGCTGCCATTGTAGTAAGTGGGTATTCTTACACATGCATACACATTCCAAATATTAATTGATTTGTTTCAGTATCAGATATCCAAAAGTTCTGGATTCAGTTTACTTAATAATATTCAGTATCTTGTTAAACTACAATGTGATTAAACAACCAGGAGATGGCAGACTTCTCTGGAACCTGTCTTTGTTGACACTTATCTCTGTGTCTTCTAAAATATAAACTTTGTTATGAACCCTAACAAAAAAAAGAAATAATTTCTAATGTTAGTAGATAAGTTCTACATTCATATATGTAACCAGAAGGAGAAATATTTGTTTAATAGGACTGAGTATATAACTCTTTCTCCTTACCCAGTCTTTTTGGTACTAAAACATATTGGAATGTCCCTGAGAATTTAACAAGTCTTCTTTACTGATCAGTGGCTGAATTATGCATTTAAACTCAATCTTTGGTGCATTATATCCCACTTGAGAATTATTGTACACTTTTCTCTTTAATTATCTGGAGTTTATGGATACAAAATTGAACGAACAAACCATGGCAGTTCCTGGTTTATTTCTGGAAAAATAAAGGGACTTTATGTATAGAATACTTGTATTTGTTTTTCATAACTAACACTACTGCAAAGTCTTCACAATATAAGAGCAGCATCCTGATTTTTCTCTCTCCAGGTGCATTTGGATACATTGGTCTCTTCCACCAGTTCTTTTTTTTCTGTGCATCCACCTCCAAATCTAGTACATGAAATATGAGCTCAGCCAACATATGAGATTTACCCATCAGTTTTTAGTTTTTAGAAATTCAGTCACTGATTGAATCATCTCTATTGGCCTTCCCACTATGCTTCAATGGGCTGTTCACTTTTTAAAAATATAATGTAAATGGCAGGAAAATATAGAAGTATTAGATTGGATGACAGAACTCTGGGGATTTATGAAAGAGAGTTAGTTGATGTTTTTACTAATGGTATCTAATCAATGTTCTGCTGAGCTCTATTGGCTTCTACCACAGTGACAGAATTGATATTCACATATACTCTAAATGAACTGTTTTCCCTGGTGGCTTGATTATAAAGTTATGACGCATGTACAAAGCATTTGCTCATGCTCTGTATTCCTAAAGATATTTTACCTCAAAAGACTGATTTTTTCAATGTACTTTCAAGTTAATTTTGTTTTGTTTTTTTAAAAAAGTCAGAACATTCAGGTATTGTTGGATAATTAAGTTCTGGTTTTCACTTTAGTCCAGAGGGTATAAATTAGGTCAATTCATTTCAGAATCTACAAAGAAAAAGTTCCACAAGGATCCCTAATTATAGTACCTACAAGTTATGCTGAAAAAAAATATAATTTAAGTATGTAACCTCTAGAGAACAAAAGTTGAAAAGCAGAAATTCAGTTCTACTTGCATTACAGTTTTAAAGTTCTAATTTCAGTAAAGATTAAAAAGCATCACCATTATTCCAATTAATTCTCAGGGACTGCAAAAGTATTTCTTTTTTTAAATAATATTTTTTATTAAAAATTACAATTAACAATTAAAAAAACATGCGCATGCGAGCCGGACAGCTGGTCTTTGCGCGAAGACTAGCTGGCCGGTGTGCCTGTGCGCACGGGAACCCAGAAGAAAGCAGCTGGCTGGTGCACATGCGTGTGACGGAACCCTGACGAGTAGCTGGACACTACGCGCATGCGCACCAGCCAGCTGCTCTCTTCTGGATTCCAGCGCTCTGGCACGTGCTCCAGTTTCGGCACTAGGTGCCAAAAAGGTTAACCATCACTGATATATAGTCTATCTATAGAGGCAGACATTTTTAAATTAACTTCTCGGCCCATTCTTTAAAAATATTCTTCAATATGTCTAATGTTTATTTATTTATTTGCTTCATTCTGTATTAGTAAGTTGAATTTTGTAATTGTAATATTTAGTTTTTTCTGGTTCCCTCTAATATCCCTCTAATATCCAGTCTGATCCTATCATTGTTTTAAAGAATTTAAAACAAAAACATTTTCTCACATTAATTCTTATAATTATTTTCAAAATCTTATTTCAAATCTATCTGCACCCTTGGTCCATTTCTAATCTTACAAAATAAAAATTCTAATCATCTTTCTGCTGGTTTTTTTTAATGTTAAAGTCATTAAACTTGCATTTAAAATTTCTTTTACTAAGGATTGAAGGAAACTCCATGGTATTTCAGGGTTTTTCCCCAAAGGTTTCTAATAGCTGAAAATCAATTAAGAAGCAATTTCTGAAAGTAATTAGAAAAGGAAGTATTCAAACCCAGGTGCTGACAGCAGTTTGAGCAAGGTGGCTCCTCCCATAGTTCTAAAACCACCAAAAACTTGAAACTTCCTCATTAAGATTTGTCTGGGAGCACCTCTGGGTAATCTCAAGTCTTCTCCTTGTCCAGAGAGGAATTATGAATTGCTGGTCGATTCACCTGCTGTTCATTCTCTTAGAGCCGTGATGGCGAATCTATGGCACATGTGCCACGTGCAGAGGCCTTGCTGCGGGCACGCAAGCCATCAACCAGCTCAGCTCCACTGTGATTGCATGTGTGCCTCCTGCAGGCCAGTTGATTTTCAGGATGCATGGGGGGCGGAGGACATGCGAGAGATGCACATGTATATGTGTGGGGGTTGTGCACGTATGCAGGGGATGAGCGCACATGCATGGGGGTAGGAGTCATGCACACATGCGCAGGGGTGGGGTGAGCATGGAGGGTTGTGGTGTGCCCCCAACAGCCCATTTCTGGTCCCAGGAGGCTGCAGAGAGGCCAGCTAGGTCCAAAATGGGGTGTGGGAGTGTGGCGCTCCCCCAGAGCCCATTTTTGGTGTCAGGAGGCTGCAGGGAGGCCTGCTAGGCCCAAAACAGGCCATAGGGAGGTGCCCCCCACATGGCCCCTTTTTGGTTCCAGGAGGCTTCAGAGAGGCCTACTAGGCCCAAAATGGGGTGTGTGCGGTAGTCACACATGCATGCACAGACAGCAAGGGAAGCATGGATGGTTGCATGCGCATGCGTGGGTGGGTGGGAGGAGCATGGGGGGAGTCATGCATACATGCGCAGGGCCCCACATTGCATTATGGGTGCCGGCACGCACGTGTGCTGTCACACGTGTGTTCCTCGCTTTCGGCAGACGGTGAGAAAAGGGTTATTTATCACTGTCCTAGAGGCATCAACTCTGCTTTTAGCAGAGATGTCCTTAATTTGCCATTTCTTCCCTGAAAGTTGAACTGCATGAAGTATTTTTTACCTTAAAAAAAACCACACTATTAATAGTTCCAAACTGGATTAGGTAAACCTCTTTATTTATTCTGTTTCACAAGATATCACCATTCAACTTACTTCCCTTCCCAACTCAGATCATTAATTCTTGCCAATGGAGTGCCTTCTTCATCTTTTATACATTGGCAACCTGCCTGGCAATTTATAAGCAATTTATACTTTTGATTTTATTTGATTCTTTATGAACCGTCAGAGAACCCCTAACAGATTTTTGATATCAATCTGTTTATTCTAATGATCAAAACTGAATATCTGAATGAATGACATTGATAGTGAGAGAGGTTTTTTTTTTAGAAGGTTACTCACTTTGCCAGCAAAGACACAGCTGTCAGATTATGTAAAACTTTCCACTCCTCCATTCTTTCACTAAAGGAAAATATTACCGATACTATAAACCTGGGGCTTTGCTTAAATTGATAAGCATTTTTCCAATTTAATGAACCATACTTGTCTGCTTCTACAAGGCTGTTCTGTATGGATAAGAAACAAGAAATTAAAAACAGAAACTTCAACTAAGTGACATTTTGACATCATTTAGGATGATGCTGAGAAGAAGAAAACCCCGAAGTACCAAATTTGTGCTGCTTGCATATACAGCATGATTTAGTACAATACATTGATGGATGAGACAACATTGTTTACAGTGGGTAACTACAGATTCTGAGAGAGACATTTAACAGTATGAATGAAAAAAAAAATCTTCCTTACAAGGGCTTTATAAACACAGATGGGCTATTATTTGAGATTACTTGCATATTTAAAGAAGATCACAGCCATTATTATATTTAAAAATATGCTTCTTATAGAATATTATAACTGTAAAATTAGTACGAATATTTTCTCTCAACTTTTGCATTGGTTTTAAATTAATCCGAAGGCAAAACATGCTTGTTTTCATTGCCACTTTTAAAGCCTTCATGTCATGGGATAAATTATCTGAAGATTTGTTTTGCCCCAAAAGGGATTTGCCCGCCTCACTTGTTCCATCAGAAGAGGTATGCTGTAGAACCTTGTCAATGAAGGAATTCCTTGTCAATCAATGACTCCTGGCAGAGTTCAGGAGACTGGGCTTCGGACCCTGTTTAGGCCGGAGCCCCAATGAGGATGTTCCAAATTGGAGGTGCTTAGTGGACTGGGAAGAGTCTACCCCTACTTTGTTGAATTATGATTTTTAACTTATTTAATCTATGTTAATATTCAATGTTTTTACATTAGCTTTTATAGCTTTGTAGGTCACATGACAATGAAATGAGTGGCACATAAATTTAATAAATAAAATGATAGTAATACCATCTGTCTGCAAGCAAGAATTGGTGGAACCATAAAATAGAACCAAATAAAATAGACAAAGTAATTAAAAATGAAGAAGCTGAAATACTCTGGATTTACTCTGGAAATACTCGCGTGCGGCCCTCCCGAGCTCCGTTTTTGCTGGCAGATGGTTGCAGGAGACATAGCAGCTGGAAATGGAGCTTGGGAGCCCATTTTTGCTAGCAGAGTGCTCGGGTCACCACAGGCATCCCTGACACGGGTGACTTCGAGTTGGCCATGCCCCCTGGCCCATTCCGCCTACGCCCCTCAAGGTCAAACACAGCCCTAATGTGGCTTTCAATGAAATCGAGTTTGACACCCCTGCTCTAGATGTATGTGGATAATATAAATCTTAGACAGCTTCGTCAAAGGAACCAGAGCTCTAATCATCTGGAGAACATCAAGATGGGGAAGGATGATATGAAGGATGCCATTGCTTCCAATAATTGATGCCATTTATTAATTTCAGACAACTCAACCTCCTCTGGATAGTGCCCAAACAATAAAATATATCATTTACTACATATTTTCAGACATTTAATAATAGCAAAAAACTACAGCAAGTTAATATATTGTTAATTATTGTTACTCTAATGCTAGGTTACCATGAAATATTTTTGGTTTTTTTTTAGGTTTTTATTTGTTTGTTTGGTTTGGTTTGTCTTGTTTTTTGAACAAGTAATTATCTTTTTTGCAACTAACATCCAAAGAGAATTATTCCAAGATTTAATGTCTTATTACTTTAAGATGTCTAAAGGGATCCTATGAGAAGTGTAACGGGTTTCTTGAAGAGGCGAGGAAAAAGATGCATACATTTGATGTTAAATAACATAATTTTATTGAAGGAGCACAGTTAACTACAATAGATTTGTCTAAGGAAACTCATAAACCAATCTGATGAGATGCTCTGGAAACTGGGAAAGAACATTGTTCATAGTTTTTTTCCCTAGTAAACCAGAATTTGACTGCAATAATTTATCTATTCTGCTGGCTGAAGATACAGATATGCAGTGAAGCATTCTGTTTGACTTATTTTTATAATCCATGTTTCAAAGTCATGTGTTACAACTAGAAAAACTTAACTTTTTTTATAAGTTAGTCTCTTTTGGTACAACAGAGCCTTTTAAAGATAACTAACTTAAATCCCATGAATTAGATTACATTTGATTAATTTAATCCAAATACTTCTCATGAATTTGAGCAATAATATTATTGTTAGCCTGAAATTCTGAAATCTCAAAACATCTGGAAGGCAGCTACTTTAATAATATATTCTTATAAAATACTGGTTATTTTTCCTGAAATACAAAGTATGCCATGCATTAAAGTTTATATGTTAATATGGCTCTGCACTACATCCTACAACATCTTGACTCTCCAAAGACCTACACAAGCGTCCTCTTTGTAGACTTTAGTTCAGCATTAAATACCATTATAGACATTCTTCTAACTAAACTAAATCAGCTAGAGGTACCTGAACACACTTGTAAGTGGATCACAAGCTTCCTAACAGACAGGAAGCAGCAGGTGAAGCTAGGCAAAATCACATCAGATACCTGTACAATTAGCACAGCCCCCCCCCCCCCAAGGCTGTGTAGTCTCACCACTTCTCTTCTCTCTATATACCAATGACTGCATCTCAAATGATCCATCTGTTAAACTACTGAAGTTTGCAGATGATACAACAGTGATTGGTCTCATTCGAGACAACAATGAAACCGCATACAGACAGGAGGTTGAACAACTAGCCTCGTGGTGCGACCGGAACAATCTGGAACTGAACAGACTCAAAACCGTAGACATGGTGGTAGACTTTAGGAGAAATCCTCCATCCCACCATCTCTTACAATACTAGACAACACAGTATAAACAGTAGACACCTTCAAATTTCTAGGTTCTATCATATCTCAAGACCTAAACTGGTCACCTAACATCAAAAACATTATCAAAAAAGCACAACAAAGAATGTTCTTTCTGCGCCAACTCAGGAAGCTCAAACTGCCCAAGGAGCTGCTGATACAGTTCTACAGAGGAATTATTGAGTCTGTCATCTGCACCTCTATAACTGTCTGGTTCGGCTCTGCAACCCAACAAGACAGACACAGACTTCAGAGGATAATCAGAACTGCAGAAAAAACAATTACTGCCAAGCTGCCTTCCATTGAGCACCTGTATACTGCACGATTCAAAAAGAGGGCCATGAAAATATTTACTGACCCCTCGCATCCTGGACATATATTGTTTCGACTCCTACCCTCAAAATGACGCTATAGAGCACTGCACACCAAGACAACTAGACACAAGAACAGTTTTTTCCCGAACACCATCACTCTGTTAAACAAATAATTCCCTCATCACTGTCAAACTATTCACTAAGGCTGCATTACTATTACTATTAATCTTCTCATTGTTTCTATCACCCATCTCCTCCCACTTATGACTGTATGACTGTAACTTGTTGCTTGTATCCTTACGATTTATATTAATATTGATTGTTTCCTGATTGCTTATTTGTACCCTATGACAATCTTTAAGTGTTGTACCTCGTGATTCTTGACAAATGTATCTTCTCTTTTATGTACACTGAGAGCATATGCACCAAAGACAAATTCCTTGTGTGTCTAATCACACTTGGCCAATAAAAGAATTCTCTTCTCTTCTATTATTAAAAGTTCCAACATGGTAAAAAAAAAATCAAAACCAGAGACAAATTTAGGAGAGTGAGTGAGGAGGAAAAATTAAGCCAAATTGAGTAATGCTGTCTTGTCATTGGAGGGAATTGAACACTCAGCATCTACATAAAATTAAATAAATAAATAACAAATAATAAGGTTAGAGATATTTGGGGGTATCTTGTGATTTTTGTAAGCTAGTCTGGAGCCTTTTACAAAGGTTATGTTTGACAGAACTGTCTTTCTACGGCTCACTCAGCAGCCTCTCCCCCTCAAGTGAGCTGTTGCTGAGAGCTGGGGAGGGGAGGGGAGGGTCTTCTTCAGAAGAAAGCAGAACTAAAATATTCCTAAAGGCCACACGCCATCTCTTCAGACCATTTAAAGCTTCTGAAATGCCACTCTGAAGTAAAATAACTACCTCTCCAGAAGAGTCGTTCCATTATAGAACCAGCAAACAGCAGTGCTGAGATAAATGGGAGTACAGAAAATAGATTTTATATCTGCCTGTAAGTGTGGTCAAATGTTATAGGCCAGCACGTCAAAGAGGATTCTAAAGTTTTACTGTGGCAGAAAAATAATGATACAATAGCTATGGTGGAAAGGATAAGCACTGCTTAATCTGTCCTTTAGTTGCTGGGTTACGTATGAATTTATTCCTTGGGGTGTTGTTGTTTTTTGCTGTGGTGAAAAATGTTCTTTATTCCAAATAAGAAATATGCATATAAGAAAATATAGTTGTTGGTTTCTTGATTATGTACCATCTAAGTTAGTTACCACATCGATAGATTTTCTCCATGATGATCTATTCCTAACAAGTTTTTTCAAGTATCCCAATAGTGCATTTCTCACTACTGTAACTGAATACTTCTACCTTGCTGTTGGTCATCTCTTTTTCTTTTTCCTTCCATTTTTACCAGTAGTGGAGCCTTTTCCATAAAGCTAGGTATTTGTCTCATGTGTTAAAGTAGGATTATTTGAGCCTTGTTCTCAAGTGAGTGGTTCATTTGTTCAATGATCCATTGGTTTGCTTTCTTGGCTATCTATAGTATTCTCAGGAGTCTTCTCCAACATCAAAGTTCAAAGGCATTAATACTCTTCCTGCCTTACTTATTAAAGTCCAAATTTCCCTTTCACTTTATGGTTTGAATGATTCTGTACTTTTATGTATAGACACTCCATGGCATTTGAATATCTTTTCCATGGTCTTAGTGCACATTTCATCATGTTCTGTTCACACTGTGGCTTCCTGACTTGCATATAAGTTTCTCATGAGGACAATGGAATATTTTGAAATTCCCATTTTTATGAGCATTTTCCATTGCTTGGCTGTGATCAACACTACCAAAAGCTTTATATATATATATATATATTTGATGAAGCATGTGATGACTTCTTTTTGATATTCTTTGGCTCTATCAATTATCCAGCAAGCCTCAGCAAGTATGTCACATGATCCTTTGCCTTTTTCTAAAGCCAGATTGAACCTCTTTTTTCATGTAAGGCTCTAATATGTATTGGATGATCCTAAGCATTTTTTGCCAGCATGTGAAATGAAGCATTTTATACAACACTTTGCACTCTGTTAAATATTGTTGTAGATTGACCTTTTCTTGACACTATGTTGTTCTCCAGATTTGTTGGTATAGCTTGACTAATTCTTTTTCTGTTGCTTGCTATGTTCTAGTGGGTATTTCACCAGTTCTTGTAGCCTTAATATTTGGTAATAAGCAGAGTACTTTAATTTTATTTTCTACTACCACCTTCTGAATTCAGAGATTTTTGAAAGACTTTCCTTCTTTTTTCATGTTTGTTTCCACCTTCAATGTCTTACAGATTCTATTGTAATACTGTCCCTTATCTCTTTTAACAGCTCTCTGAAACTGTTAAGTTCCTTTCTGAAATTTTGGTATTTCTTGATTTTGCTTTGTCTTCTCTTTTTGGTTATTTCTATTGTTTGTTGTGACACCTAGTTCCCTTTCTTCTCTTTCTTCAGTTTGGAAGTCTCTATTCACTTTTATCTTTAACAACTTCTCTAAGTTCATTCCATAATTCTTCTGGTTCTCTATCAATGCAATTCAGTTGGAATGCCAAAATTTATAAGTCAGTCTCCTACTTTATGTTGACTTCCTAAGTCATACAATCCATCTATATTTTTTACTTTTGTATTTCCAATTTTAGCATTCCAGTCTCCAGTCACAAGCAGCAGATCTGACTTGAATGTTCTATTGATTTAAAATTGGACGATATAAAACTCATCAATTTTTCTTGTACATTGGTGACGGGAGCATACATTTGAATGGTAGTCATATTAAAGGGTTTGTTCACAACATTTAATTGATATTATTTTTTGATTGCATTATAGCCAATTACTGTTCTTGCTTTACTCTTCTTAACCATAAACGCAGCACTGTTCTTTCTTTGTTTTCCTGTTTTGAATCATAAACAGGGTGCTTTTCTAATGGAAAGTATCCTGTACAGTCCATCTGAATTTACTGGTGCCTAGGATGTCAATTTGTAGTTGTTTATTTCATCTTTCATTGTATTGAGCTTTTCTGTATTCATGATTTTTAGGTTCCATGTCCCTACTGTAATTCTATTCTTGCAGATTTTCTTTTCTTTTCCTGTATGACAACATGGGAAGTATGCAGTGGGGTATACTTCAAGACTCTGTGTTAGGCCCAGTACAATATCTTCCTCAATGACTTAGATGAAGGGATTGGAGGCAAGTCATCAAATTTCCAGATGACACCAGGCTGACAGGAATAGCCAACACTCCAAAAAATACAAAACTCTTGACAGACTTAAACATTGGGACCTATATAACAAAATGAAATTCATTGGTGAGAAAAGTAAGATTTTACATTTAAGTGAGAAAAACCCAATGCACAGTTATAGTATAGATGGTACCTCACTCAATAGTAGTAACTGTGAGAGAAATCTTGGAGACCTAGTGGTCAATCACTTAAATATGAGCCAACACTGTATTGCAGCTGCCAAAAAAGCCTTGGCAAGACCACACTTGGAATACAGCATCCAGTTTTGGTTGCCATGACATTAAAAAAAGATGTTGAGACTCTAGAAAGAGTGCAGAGAAAAGCAACAAAGATGATTAGAGGACTGAAGTCTAAAATATGAAGAATAATTGCAGGAACTGAATATGTCTAATCTAGTGAAAAGAAGGACTAGGGGTAACATGATAGCAGTATTTCAATATCTAAAGGGCTGCTATAAAGAACAGGGGTGACAACCTATTCTCCAAAGCACCTGAAGGCAGGACAAGAAGCAATAGATAAAAACTAATCAAGGAAAGAAGCAACCTAGAACTAAGGAGAAATTTCCTGACAGAATAATTAATCAGTGGAATGACTTGCCTCCAGAAATTGTAGGTGCTCCAACTCTGGAAGATTTTAAGGAAAGATTGGGTAACCATTTGTCTGAAATGGTATAGGGTTTCCTATCTGAGCAGGGAGTTGGACTAGAAGACCTCCAAGGTCCCTTCCAACTCTATTATAACATCACTAACAACACATTCCAAAAGCTTTAATCTCAGAAACACCATTAGTACTCCAAAACTGAACTCTTCCTCACTAGCATGTTGAATACCATCTGAACTGAGGTTCATCATCCAGCACTATATCACCAATCATTTTATATTTTCCATCCATGTATTTTCTTGGAAAAAATATAGCAACAGTTTACCATTGCCTTCTCCAATGAAATATGAATTGATGCTTAGATGTTGATAATCTGCCTCTGATATTTTCATATATCACTACTACTCAATATAGGTACCTATTTGCTTTAGCTGGGCAGTTGGGATGATCTTTATACCGTGAATGACTCTGCTAGGAATACATACTTTTGGCATATACTCCTGTTTTTCACGTATCCCTCCTAGGACCCCCCACCCATGATGAGACAGTATAGCAGGAAATACAATTATTTCTTCTCCCTAAATAAAATATCATTTGATCTTTTCATTTAGCATTTAGTAAAAATCTTACTTGATTTGTATGTGCAATTGGCAAACAGTTAAGTCATTCTTTGCTTTCAAACCAATTGTCAGGGTCTTGATTCATACATTTACAAGATTTCATGCCATATCAGTTTAATAACTCTCTCTTACAGCTCTCTTTGCATAGGTGAATGGAAGGTGGGATGAAAAAAGTTTTCAGCCATGCACATCATCTTGGATTGCATTAGATTTATCTGTTGTCCTGAATAAATATTGGACTGCCAGGGGTTTCTCCTCCCCCCCCCCCCATTCTTACCTGTCTGCTTTAGATGATGCTAGTTAAAGAGCAGGGCAACCCAGCTGGGACCAGTCATTCCTTTTCAGGTGTTTCACATTTTCTCATGGCTGAGTAGCAGCAAGGATGATTAATTCTATGTTCTCTTGCTTTCCCATCTCTGCCCATTAAATAGCCTCCAAGGTAAGCAGACAGAAGGCTGATGATATGTTGAACAGCCCCAGTACACTCTTTGGCAAATTAACTAGAAAGTGTCTGTCTGTCTGTCTGTCTGTCTGTCTGTCTGTCTGTCTGTCTGTCTGTCTGTCTGTCTGTCTGTCTCTCCCTCCCTCCCTCCCTCCCTCCCTCCCTCCATCATCCCCACCAGGATTTAAAAGACAAATTTGCAACAGTAACAGTGTGTTATGCACCGCTACCTGAATTTTGTTATTGTAATTGATCAATATCTCTGAGTCACAAAACCTTTTTGTTGTGAACTAGCCTATATAAACATAAATCTTTGGCAATGGTTGAAATGCCAGTGCCATCCGCCCTCAGTCAAAGTATGGCAAGCTAATTTAACAGTTTACATACATTCATAGCATGTTTCCTCAGTGGTGACTTCTACAGTATGTGCATACTGAAAAGAATGTGTGTGTGTGTGTGTGTGTGTGTGTGTGTGTGTGTGTGTGTGTGTCATACTTAAAAACAATCTGGAGTTTAGAACAAATCAGAAGGACTCACACAAAACAAAAATGTCACTGTTGCCACAGATGGTGTAGGGAACTTTAGACCAAGCTCTGATGGAGGAAGCCATAGAGTTACTAAGGTCCAGATGGATTGGGAGTGTCACACTCAGTCATGGTGGGGACTAGAGGAATGGGTTGTCATATTAATTAAGGGGAAATTTATGCTGAAATAATTTCATGAGAAGTGATAATGATAGTGCCTTCCCAGATGGCAAACACTGCAAAATTTTGTGGCATCCCTGAAATAAATCTCTGAAACTTTTTAATATTTATAAGTACATGTCAGTACACTGATTAAAATTTCTATGCACCAACCATAATTCTGAAATAAGAGTGAGCATCTGGGTGGGTTTTGCTGCTCGCTCAGTTTCCATGAGTATATTGTTCTTGAGGGGAAGAAATAGTATGATAATATCCTGGCACGGTGTTTGCTTGATTATGAATTTACTAGCTTTTGTCAGGCCTGACAGATAAATCTAATGTATCAAGTCATATAGCACAAGTATAGAAAAATGGCCTTCTTTTTACGCCCTGTCTTTTTTTTAGTAAGCTTTGTTTCATTCAGAGCAATATAAACAGACTTTTTACTTGCATTTTTTATTTCAAATAGCAAGCAAAATTCTTGATCTCTAAACCATATATACCTTGTCAAGGTGCAGCCAGGCATATCCTAGAAATATAGAGAAGGCAATTTGGTGCTGCAGTGTATTTTTAAATGACTTCCTTCTCAGTTAATCTGACTCCACTTTGTAATATTCTGGGTGGAACATCCAGATGTTTTGTCTATTGGAATATTACTCCTCTTGTTCCCAAATCTTTTCAAGGCTTGATGAATAAACTTCTTTTGGACAGAGTACTAAACCACAGAGGGGGGAAATCGGGGAACTCATAAAATTTATTACTCTTATAGCAAGGGTCTTTCTAGCCTGGGCAATTAGGTTCAAATGACATATTTAAAATATCTGTTGATATCTGCTGAAAAGGACTGCTTGGCTACTTTCCATAAATGGTTTTCCAAATGTTCTATTCATAAACTGTTCTATGCACAGAAAAACTGGTTTCAAGTGGCCCATGCTCAAACCAAAATGTTAATACGGATCTGTATTTTTTTTCTTGCAGAAGTGGTTTGGATTTGAAGAAAGGAGGGGAAAAATGCCAGAAACCTTGATGATTGAATGGAATCTGGAAAAGGAGTGAATGCACTGGAAAAATCAGATGCTGGTAGAATGTGTTCCATAGGGCATGGGTGGTAGGGGATAAGCACAGGAATGAAAAGAGTTGAGAAAGATTGTCAAGCCATTGAGTCTGTCACACTAGGACATGGGAGCAGAAGAAACTAAAGGAACAGAGGAGCAGGAAACCTGCGGGAAGATGGGAGCAATGACTCTGATGGGATATGCTGTTGGGCTGCTACTACCAAGCCACGTCTTAAGTACCACATCAAGATTTGCCCCAAAGTCAGAATAATGAAAACATTCTGGATTTTGGTTCTGCTCATTCAGATTAGCTCACAACAGTTTGGCAGCACCTCTGGAAGATAATGGTTTTGTTCTGGATTGTAAACAAATCATATTTCCCATTTAGTTACAACTTTCATAACATGCAGAATAAGTACTAACATGCAGAAAAAGAGTCAACATTCTTGTTCATTGATTCCTGATATTTTCCTAATAAAATCTCTGTTTCTATATTTATCATATATTTATGTCGAATGAATATATGGTGCTATCATTTTTAAGGGTCCAGTAAACATGGGGAGAGGGTGGATGGTGGAGGGTTTTTTTAAAAAGAATATATATATATATATATATATATATATATATATATATATATATATATATATATACACATACATACATACATACATACATACATACATACATACATACATACATATATATATATATATATATATATATATATATATATATATATACACATACATACATATATACATATATATGTATATATGTACACACACACACACACACATATTGTAATACCAATATAATTATACCAATATAATTATAAGCCACCTAGAGTCACCTGTGTGTGAGTTGGGCAGCTATATAAATTTGTTAAACAAACAATAACAAAGATTTCAGATCTCAGGATTCCATAACTGACATGCCCACTGATGGAATATAGGCCATTTTAAACTATGGGCAGATAGTTATAGGATCTTGCTTTCCAATTCTTTTATGGCTCTCCCCCCCCCCAGTTGAACTATTTATTAGAAACTGTAGGCCAGTATTGACTTTTAACTCAGGAAGGTCAGTCTGCTATCCAATAAAAGGATGTATGGGGGGAAGGGAGGAAGGGCCAGTTCCAATCCTGTCACCGTTTTCATCTGGGAAATGTTGGCAAGTATTTATAAAGTAATGCTTTAATTTTTGTTTTATGCACATGGAATAGTCATGTTTCTGTGAACATTACATGCTGTCCTCTTCTTAAATGTTCCCTTATTAGCTTTTTGTTTTGTGGTGTTTGGTATAAGAATTTCTTGCAAATTACAGTCTTTTAGATAATATATTTCTGGCAAATGTGAATGGCAACAAAGAGTGTTATTGAGCCGAACCCGCAAATTGCATTGACTAAAAAAATGCCATCTATTAAATTCAGAGTATAGTGCACACTTGCTGAATATGGCTTGGTAACATCTCAGTAAGAGAATGTCTTAAAGCTTTGTATGTGGATTGTTTTTTTTAAATGCTCTCCAATATTTGTTTCATTTAATAATAATCTCTGTGTGCTCTTATTGACAATAATGCCACACTAATGAACACATAGCCTTTTGCTCACTCTAAATATAGAAATTAAACCCTTTAAATGGTGAATGTGGGCCAGCACAATTATGGCATTGCACTTGCGGCCCCTTGGAAATTCACAAAATAATGATCTCTCAATATCTCGCCACCACATGCTTGAAAAAGTAATTGAGTCACAAGATAATTAATATCCATTGGAGGAAAAGCACAAGTTCTAAAAAGTATTTTTAAAGCCTAGGAAGGTTTTATTTTTCTTCCTAGCATTTTCTCATATGTACAGGGTCTGCATTTTTGTAGCAACAGAAATTGACTGGCAGGCTTGTTCCCTTAGCCTGAAATCATGGGCTGGGAGAGAGGAACTGGCCCAAAGTTACCCAGCTGGCTTTCATGGCCAAGGCAGGTTTAGAATGGAATGGGATGACTGACACATCAGTGTGGCTGGGTAGGCACAACTGAGGCACAACTGAGTGTCTGTGACTGAGTGGGGGTAGCTGGGTGGGTTTGGATGGGCGGACGCGGATAGGTGAACACAACTGGGTCGATGGAGACTATTTGTCCCTGTTGACTGGACACAGCACAACTGGATGTGGAGACAACTTGGTGCCACCAGAAGAAACATCAGCCCCTAATGTGCCAGCTGACCAGACATGGATAAGGGTAATACTTGTGGAGAGGAGAATTATTGTCACAGGACAATTCAGACCAAGTGAGGAGGAGAAGATACACTTATCTCCACCAGAAGAAACACTGTCCCATTCCAGGCTTGAAGCCCGGCAGAGCGTTGGAGCTCATAATTAGGGCTGGCCTGCCAGGATGGCAAATGCAGCTTGGTGAGCATCCAGACTGTGCACCATGCCAAGCCTCCATCCACATCCAGATTGTGGCCCTGCTACTGCTGTTGTAGGAATGACTGTTCATGATGTCATCCAGAGTACTTCATAAAAGGGTTGGCCTTCTGCCTGCAGCTTCCCTTACAAAGAAGGGAGGAAGGAAGCCTGATAAACATATTTCTGAGGCCTGATAAACATATTTCTGAGGTGTGTGTGGGGGGGAGGTGGCAGAAGTCTGAGACAGGCTGGGCAACAGCAAGGACCCTAAGAAAAAAACTTTGGCTTGGGGCTTAAAAATTTGCAAAACTGAGTCATACTTAATAGGCAGTGGCAGAAAAGATGGTCTCATCCCTAGAGGAAAAGCTGGTGGCCCTGTGCTGGCCTTAAGACTTTGTATAGGAGACCTTTCCCTTTCTCCCACTCGAGCCTAGCCAAGTTCACTGTGGCTTCGCCCTTGCTCCAGCAGCTGCCTCTTGTTACCCTGAGGCACCTGAACATGAGGTGGAACTTTGTGGATGCCTACCTGGATCTGCATTTCAGCACCCTCGAATGTTGCTGGACAGGAAGTGTCTAACCCTGCTTAACATAGTCCTTAATTGCCAAGGAGGCAGCAATTGGCCAGATGCCAGAAGTTTCTTCCTTCTGTCCTCCACATCCTGAAGTGCCTTCAAGTGCCGTGAAATGCCGAAGAATTTAGACCTGTATGTGGTAGGTGTGATCCAGCCACAGACTGCCCTTTCTGAAGACAGAGGTGCATTATTCTAGCTCCTCGTTCAAAGGCACTAAATGATGTACGCAACCAGTACAACTCGACTGCAATAATTTGCAATCAATACCAAATCACCCACACCAGGCACGATCCATCATCCAATCCAATGAAAAGGAGTAAGAGCAGGCATCTTCTGCTCTTCTGAGGAACGGATGGAGGAGCAATGGCAAGGCTTGTATTAGTAGGAAAGCTGCAACAGCATCCTTCAGCTTGCTGCTTTGGCTGGAATCCTGAGCTGGGGAGATAGCTAGGATCCTGGGTCGCAGCCAAGCCTGGGACGCATAGCAAGAGTCAACCTTGTAGTCTTGTCTGCTGTCTCCATAAGTACAGTGCCAGGCCCACAACTGACTCACCTAGGAAGCAAAGAGGAGCTGCCCATGTTGGAGCCTGCTCTCTGGAGGTAGGGAAAACCAGCCCTACTTGCTACTGTAGATAATTATCTGTAGTCATAAGTAAGACCAATTTTAATTCAGACCTATTCTATTCTGACCCAAGTTCCTTTTTGTGCATTGGGAATTATTCCTACATAAATGTACTTAGGCATGCACTTGTCTTTCCTAATTACCATCCAGAGCTTTGTCTGGAGAATAAGCCTCACTAAACTCTGTAGCCCTGGCTTTCTTTGGAGTAAAAGATGAATAAGCCAGGCTCTGGGATAACTTCCTCCATCAACACCCCCCCCCCCCACGGCTGGCAAAACCCTCAAACCCTAAATGTCACCAAATTGTTCCATTGAATTCCTATAGTGTTTAGCACTCTTGAATGAGGAGCTAGAATAGTGGACTGCTCCCTTCAGAAAAGGCAGTCTGTGACTGGATTGCATCCACCCATCTCTACTGACCTGTCCCACACACTCATCCATGCTGACCTGGGCATGATGAATTGTCCGAGACCTGAACTAGAAATTTCAGCCTCCTGTGATTTGGATAGTCTGGGGTCTTAATCACTAAACCAAATTTAGATTGTACCTTTAAATTGGATGTTCTATCCTTTTTTTGGTTTGGTTTGGCTTTGATGGTGATGCTTCAAGAACCAAAGAATAGATGATAAGGGCTCAGTGGAAGCCAGATAGATTTAAATCCAAAAAGTAATGTTCTGCCAAAATCTGCCTTGCAGTGTCTGTTTTTCATCCTATGAAAGAAGTTTCTGATTTTCTATGTTATTCACAGAACGCTTAAGAATTTCTCTCAAATTTGGGGTGGGTAGCATTTTTGAGTATACCTGGCTGTGCTATTAGAGATGCTATCACTCGTGTTGTTTTCTGTTAAAAGATCTATCTGTTTCTGTCTTCTCCTCTGAAGATCTTCTGATCTGAAACAGAATGGAAGGAATTTCATCCTGATGTCTTCTAGTGGGATATGACCGACACATGAGAAGACAAAAAGGAATCCAACTATAGTTCATGCACTTAAAAAGTGCAAAGAACATTTTCTCATCCCGTGAAAGACATTTTTTTAATGTTCTTTCATCAAACAGAATGAGAAGTGAGGGTAAACTCTCTTCCTCCCTTCCAAAAACTCACAGATATTTGAAGCACAATTGAGAGTGTTTTAACAAACTGCATCATTGTTTGGTTTGGACTTTTGTGGCAGCAGTGCCTCAGATAGAAGGTCCATACAGAGAGTAGTAAGGACAGTGGAGAAGATTATAGGAAGTTCACTTCCTGTCATTCAGGATACTGCTTATAAGCGTTATGTGCTTAGAGCTCAAAGCATTGTTAGAGACTCCACAGATTCACTTTATGGTCTGTTTCTGTTGCTCCCCTCTGGGAGGAGGTTTCGATGTATCTATAGCAGGACTACCAGATTCTGTAACAGATTTGTTCCTTATTGAAATAGAATAGAAATAGAATTCTTTATTGGTCAAGTGTAATTAGACACACAAGAAATTTGTCTCCGGTGCATAAGCTGTCAGTGTACATACAACAATAGTGATTGATCATTATCATAGTCATTGTAAAAATACATTCATCATCAAACATTAGATACAACCAGTGGTGCAATTCAGTAGGTTCTGACAGGTTCTGGAGAACCAGTAGCGGAAATTTCGAGTAGTTTGGGGAACCGGCAAATACCACCTCTGGCTGGCCCCAGAGTGGGGTGGGAATGGAGATTTTGAAATATCCTTCCCCCAGGAATGGGGAGGGAATGGGGATTTTGCAGTATCCTTCCCCTGAAGTGGGGTGGGAATGGACATTTTGCAGCAGCCTTCCCCTGCCACGCCCATCAAGCAATGCCCACCAAGCCACACCATGCCCACCAAGTCACACCCACAGAACCATTAGTTAAAAAAATTTGAATTCGACCACTGGATACAACACTTAGTGATAGTCATGGATACTATCTAGTCATGGATACTATCTAGTCATTGATGCTATCCTATCTTACTAGGATACTAATTAAACAATTTAAATTGTAAGATACAAGGAACAAAGTTATAGTCATAAGAAGATAAGGTGATAGGGAATAGGGAAGATGAGAATAATGATGGTAATACTGCCTTTCTAGATAGTTTGACAGTGTTGTGTGAATTAGTTGTTTAGCATAGTGATGGCATGGGGAAAAAGCTGTATCTAGTTGTTCTGACGTGCAGTGCCCTATAGGGTAGTTTTGAGGGTAGAAGCTGAAACAATTTATGTCCAGGATGTGAGGGGTCTGTTGATATTTTCACAGCCGTCTTTCTGACTCGTGCAGTATATAGGTCCTCAACGGAAGGCAGATTGGTAGCAATTGTTTTTTTCTGCAGTTCTAATTATCCATTGAAGTCTGTGTTTGATTGGTTGCAGTGGCAAACCAGACAGTTATAGAGGTGCAGATGACAGACTCAATAATTCCTCTGTAGAACTGTATCAGCAGCTCCTTGGTCAACCTGAACTTTCTGAGTTGGTGCAGAAAGAACATTCTTTGTCCATTTTAAGTCTTGAGATATTATAGAACCTAGAACCAAGGTATCTACTGTTGCTACTGTCTAATATTGTGAGTAGTGTAGGAGGGCTTCTCCTAAAATCTACTATAATTTCTACAGTTTTAAGTGTGTTCAGTTCAAGATTGTTCTGGCTGCACCAGAAGGCTAGTTGTTCAACCTCCCGTCTGTATGCAAATTCATTGTTGTCTCGAATGATGAGACCAATCATTGTTGTAAAATCTGCAAACTTCAGTACTTTAACAGAATGAGACGTTGTACTTACCTGAGATGTCCATTCTCGTAAGGTGGAGCTAGCCGCCAAGAATTGGGTTGGCACAGCCTTCTAGCCAATCAGGATTGAGTCTGGAAAAAGTATAAATAGTGGCTCTAGGGCCTAATTCCCCCTCTTTTGATGAGGGACGAATGCCAGACTCGATGTGCCAATTAAAAATTCAACCAAGTTTCTTGAAGAACAACAGTAGAAATAGTGCTAAATACCTATAGATCTAACTACCTATGTACAGAGATAAGCCTATGGAACTAATACCTACATACCTAATCACGCATAAACAATACTGCCCAGCCAGGTAATGGGAGGGACTTGGCGGCTAGCTCCACCCTACGAGAATGGACGTCTCAGGTAAGTACAACGTCTCATTCTCCATAGTGGGTGGAGCTAGCCGCCAAGAATTGGGACATACCAAAGTAGTTCAGTCCCTAGGGTGGGCCTCCTGATCCTGGCTGGGACCCCCACTGCCCAAAGTCACCTGTTCTAACACTCTGCGCCCAAAGTCAGCCTCCTGAGAGGCGAAAGCGTCCAGTCTATAGTGCCGAACAAACAGCGTGGGGGATGACCAAGTGGCCGCGCGGCAGACCTCTTCAATGGAAGCCCTGGTGTTCCACGCTGCAGTGGTGGCCGCGCTGCGAGTGGAATGGGCAGTGATCTTGGTGGGTTGTGGCAAGGACAGCTGTTCATAGGCAAGGGCAATGACAGTACGAATCCACCAACCCACCGTGGGAGAGGAAGCTTCCCTTCCCAATGACGTGGCATGAAAGGAGACAAACAATGCCTCAGTCTTACGTGATACAGATGTTCTCTGGATATATATGTCCAGGGCACGTCTCACGTCCAGGAGGTGCCACTGTCTCTCAGTGTCAGAGGATGGGGAAGGGTAAAAGGAAGGTAGCACAATCTCCTGAGCCCAGTGAAAGTACGAGTTTACCTTTGGCAAAAAGGTGGGATACAACCTCAATACTACTCTGTCCTGGTGGAAAACACAGAGGTCACTCCTCACCGATAGGGCTGCTAGTTCGGAGATACGATGGGCGGATTTGACAGCCACAAGGAAAACCACCTTGTAAGTGAGGTGTGCAAGGGAGACAGACTGCAATGGCTCAAAGGGGCCCCCCGTGAGTGCCAGAAGTACCTTGGACAAATCCCAGGTGGGGTACCTGTGCACCACAGGTGGGCAACGATTGACTGCACCCTTGAGGAACCTGGAGATCAAAGGGTGAGCCGAGAGCTGTCCCAAGGACGGGCAAGACAGGATGGTGGAGAGGGCTGCTACCTGACACCGGAGGGTACTTGGAGAGAGACCCTTGGCTAACCCCTGGCGGAGGAATTGTAGCACATTAATGACAGAAAGGTCCACCGGGGAATACCCCTCCCTAGCGCACCAAGAGCAGAAGGCCTTCCAAGAGGCTGCATAGATGCGTTGCATGGACGGCCTACGAGAGTCAAGCAAGACCTCCATGACGTCCTCAGGGATCTGACGGCTCCTCAGAGTGAGCCGCTCAAGTACCAGGCAGTCAGTTGCAACCAGTGAGGCTCTGGATGCTACACTGACCCCTGGACAAGTGACCACTCTGTCAGAGGGATCCTCCAAGGTGGTGAAACCGACAGGGAGACCAGATCGGCCTACCAGGCTCTCCTTGGCCAGTGAGGGGCCAGGAGAATCAGTTCAGCTCTCTCCTCCAGCAGCTTCTGAATGACCTGAGGGATGATGGGAATGGGGGGGAATGCGTAAGGCAAACCCTGAGGCCAAGCGCAGGGTTTCTGCTCTCTGAGTCTGGTACCTGGATAGAAACCTGGGCAGTTGAGCATTCCCTGGGGTGGCGAAGAGGTCTGTGAGTGGCAGACCGAAGTGACCTACTAATTGCTGAAATAGGTCTGGGTGGAGACTCCACTCTGCCGGGTCGATCTGGTGCCGGCTGAGCCAGTCTGCCCTGGTATTGCTCAGGATGTGCTCTGCAGAGAGTGACATCAGGTTCCATTCCGCCCACAGTCCCAACTGCATGGCCTCTGTCATCGGTTGTCCGGACATGGTCCCCCCTTGTCTGCTTATGTGGGCCTTGGTGGTCACCTTGTCTATGAGGACCAATACATGGTTGTTCACCAGCCGAGGCCTGAAGTGCTGTAGGGCAAGAAAGACAGCTCGTAATTCAAGGATATTTATGCTTAGAGTCACCTCTGTCTGAGACCAGGTGCCCTGTGCTACCTTAGACCCTGCATGGGCCCCCCAACCAAGCAAACTGGTGTCTGTGGTGATGGTGAGCTGTCGTGGAGGCAGAAGGCAAGTGCCTTGTGGACCGCTGCCGTTGTCCACCATCGCACGGACTCTCTCACTGGACACGGGAGCCTCACCTTGACTGGGGAGGTGGCGTGTCCTAGATGCTGAAAGGGGAGGAGAAGACCATTGAAGGTCCATGGAGGGTAAGTGAGCCCATGGGGTTCAGTGGAACCGAAGTTTGTTGCAGAACTACCTGCGCTAATTCCAATAGGCTGTCTCTCAGTTCCTGGGACAAGAACCCTTACACTCTAGGGAAACAATAATGGCCCCCAGATGAACTATTCTGGTGGAAGGGGTGAGTTGGCTCTTGGATCGGTTGACCAAGAAGCCATGGTGGGTGAGGGTGTGAAGCACTACCTGGGCATCTCTCTCAGCCTGAGAAGGAGAGGCAGAGGAGATGAGGATGTCATCCAGGTAGCGCTGGACCCAGATAGGTATAGACCGAAGGAGGGCGGTCAGGGCAGCCAGGACCTTGGTAAAGACCCTTGGGGCTGAGGAAAGGCCGAATGGAAGGGCCCCGTATTCATAATGCACCCCTGCATAGCAAAAACCGTAAGTATTGGCGGTGAGATGGCCGAATTGGGATGTGGAGGTAAGCCTCCGAGAGATCTATGGATGATAGTAGATCTCCCTTCCTAATACTTGCCAGAATTGATTGCAGGGTGTGCATTTTGAATTTTTTATGGATGACATACCTGTTAAGGCGCTTGAGGTCCAAGATGGCTCTCCACCCTCCCGAGGATTTGGGCACTACAAACAAAATGGAGTAGAAGCCCTGCCCCTGTTGGTCCTCAGGCACCTGGTGGATGGCTCGAATGTCCAGGAGGTGCTGGATGGGCTGATTCACGAGGACCCATTTTGCAGAATTTGATGACAAGGGGCAGCGGAGAAGAGCCTCGGGTGTGTGTGTAATGAATTCAGGTGAGAGCGCTGAAGCCAGTGTCTCACAAACCCATGCATCATTGGTGATTTCCTCCCATCGACTGGCATAGGAAGCCAGGCGACCCCCAATGGGAGGATCGGCCGGAGGCTTACTTGTTCCGGCAGAAAAGGCGACCGCCGGCCCCTCTAAATTGGTTACCCCTGAAGGGTTGGCCCGAAGAGAATCTCTGACGGGAACTGTATTGCCCTTGGCTATGCCCTGATACAGTCCCTGGTAGTTACCCTGATGTCTATTGGAAGACTGGAAGGCCCCCCTGGAAGCCCTCCTGGGGAAGGGGATAGCACAGAAAGGGGCTTTCCAGGTGGCCGAGGGACGGACCTTGCGCTTGTCCTTAGTCTCAATCAGGATGGGATTCAGGGCCTCACCAAACAAGGACTGCCCGGTGATCGGGGCATAGGCTAAATTCCACTTGTACCGCATGTCAGTTGGCCAGCTGCGAAGCCAGGCCATCCGGCAGGTCACCACCGTGGACTCCATTGACCTGGCCTAGACAGCTGCTTGAGCTGCTGCTGATTGAGCAGCAGGTTGATTTTGGCTTGTGGATGGAGCTGTCTGGTTCCAAATGCCAGAGTGAGCTAATAAGAATTCCCTGGCATCCAGGGAACTCCCGTCCCCTAGGTCCCCCTCCCTGGGGGATGCTAGGTAGGAATGAGTATGGTAGAGTACTCTGGATAGGATAATTTCCTTTGTAAAAGGCATCATTTTAAAATTTAACTCCAATTTACAAATCCTGTTGTCTTTGTCTTAAAGTTCAGTTCATGAGAGACTGATATTTTCAAATACTGGGGAAATTGATAGTTTGTATATAGTTCCAGTTATGCTGGGCTCATAGACTCCAGAAAAAAGCTTGGTTTTAAACTTACTGGAGTGAGTACTCACTAGGCTCATTTGTTCCTTTTATGTGAGACCTTAACTTATTACTTCTAAATTCTGCTGAAAGCCCTTGTTCAAGCCCTTGTTCAAGCCAAATCCATTAAATTAAATTTTAAAATATAGATAGAATCTTCATACTAAGTTGATATGTTTAGCTTGTTATTGTCATATATGAATACCTGAACATGCTTTAACAGGTACTCCTGAGGCAGACCTACAGACAGCTAGTCTGAATTTTTTGTCAGCTCAATTCGAATAACAGTATCCATATTTATTTAAGGCCTCTGCCAACAAGGTAGGCCTCGGAGGCCTGGGTAAATTAGTAGGTCCAAACAGTCACTTAAAATGGCCACCGCCCTTAAATGAGGCCAACAAGATGGCAGTTGCCCTTAGATGGCAGCTGCCCTTATTAGGCCTTAAAAATGGCCACTGGCAAGAAAGGGCATCCAAAATGGCCGCCACCCTTGATGTGGCTTCAAAATGGTCTCTGCCCACTTTTGGTATTTGAAACAAAATGGCCACGCCCTTAGTGCCTTCAATTCTGAGGGCAATCAAAATGGTTGCCACCCTGCGGGAGGCTTCAAGATGGCCACCGGTAAGGCTGCCTCACTTACCAGGCTGAAGACAAGCAGAGCAATGCAGAGAAGCTCAAATGGAGGCAGATGGCCCAGGCACTAGAGACAGGTACAGACAGGGCCTTGGATCAAAGGAGCCTTGCCAGATTGCTGGCTCTTGTCACCCATTGCACAGAAGGCAAGTTAAATAAAGGAGGCCTCAAAAGAAAAAGGAATTATTATTTTTTTGAAGTGAGCGGTCCTGTGCAATTCAAAATGGTGGCCACCCACGAGGCACTCCTAAAATGGCTGACTGTCTCCTGAGGAGAAAGGAGTCTGCTAAGGCCTAGCCACTAACTGTCAGTTTTTGGGTCTCCTGGAGCAGACTGACTGATTTCTGAAGTTTCAAGCAAAAAGAGGGAGCAAGCCCTCAGGAAGCAGCACCCAGATTGCCAGCTTCCTCTGCGAGCAGGCACAAGACAGGGAGCAAAAAACAGCAAAAATATTGCTTTCGGCTCAGCTTGGCTCGACATTGCTTGTCAGGCAATGGGCAATTCAGCAAGGAGAGGGAATGGCCCCCTTTAAGATTAGCAAGCTCGCCTTGCAGCTCTCAGATTGCAATGTATTTCGGCCTGGTCTCAATAAGCACGTTGCGATCGGCTACTAGATAAGCCAGGCGTTCTGTGTTCAGAAATAGCGTGCGGCTCTGATAGGCTGGGAGGCTCAATAAGTGCTATTTTAGCGCAGGCTGCAGGCACGCTTCGGCTGGAAATTGTAAATGATGAGGCCCTCGGACTGTCGCCGGCCCGCCCAGTCCGAACTGGCCCGTCAGTTGGGGAGCGCTGGAGACGGGCTCAGTATACTAGTAGGTCCGGTCAAGAGGGCTGAGGACAGCAGATGATGGCAATTTTTTAGTAGCCTCGCCCAGGGCCTGTAATCTGACAGAAGACAGTGAGGTTTGCCTTCCTCACGCAGCCACAGCAATATTAGAGCCAAAAAACCCGGCAAATTTCTTGCCAGCTTCTGTCAGAGCCCAATGGGGACGGTACCAAGGCACCGTCCGTCCCTTTGATGGTTAGGGACAGGTCCCACTCCCTCCACAGCCGGAATTAGTAGCCGGATTTAGAATGGAATTGGGCCTTCGGCTGGAGGGGCGAGCAGCAGCAGGCCAGAGGCCTGTCTGCCTTCTCCCAATGCAGATGTTATGGCACTTGGGGGGCTCGGTCAGGGACACTCACGATTGATAGCAGATGTTATTGGAATTGATTGCAGATGTTATTAGAGATATCAGTTGATATTTGAATAGATGAGAGGCACTAGTCATTGGCTCGGACTGAGTCAAAAAGAGGGGGAATTAGGCCCTAGAGCCACTATTTATACTTTTTCCAGACTCAGTCCTGATTGGCTAGAAGGCTGTGCCAACCCAATTCTTGGCAGCTAGCTCCACCCACTATGGAGAAGGATCCTTTGAGATGCAATCATTAATATATAGAGAGAAAAGAAGTGGAGAGAGCACACAGTCATGCCCCCCCCCGTGCTAATTGTATAGGTATCTGAATCTGATGTGATTCTGCCTCGCTTCATCTGCTGCTTCCTGTCTGTTAGAAAGCTTATGATCCACTTGCAAGTATGGTCAAGCACAGCAAACTGATTTAGTTTAGCTAGAAGAATATCTGGAACTATTATGCTATCTGTTTTGTAAATTCACTTTTGTAAAAGTGGCCTATAGGACTTAGGACTGTTGACTAAGCAACCTGAACTAGCAGCCACAGGATTATTGAAAGATAGTTGTTTATCTGTCACAAAAACAATTATCTGCTTTTACAAATAAAGTTGAATGAAAAGAGGATATTTTTTAAAAAATGAACCAGTTTTATACTGAAAAAAATCTATAATCTACAAATAATGTAAGAGAAACTAGCATATCAATATTGGTTTATAATTTGAAATAAAGTATTCACAGAAATAGAATTAAAATAACTGCAAAGGCATATCCTGGGCAAAGAAATTTAAGTCTTGCCACAAGTTATGGACTGGAGAGGTATGGAAAAGTTAAAAATGTAATAAAGAATACTAAGTAGTTAGAAAAGTGCTGAAGACAACACTGAATGGCAGAAACCACCAAAATCATCAATACCTGGGTCATACTTAGGATATGATACGCTGCTGGAATGATTAACCAGAAACAACTAGACTGGATAGACCAAAAATCAAGAAAGCTAATGAATATCCACTATGCATTACATACCCATAGTGTTATTTATAGATTAGACCTGTCCCACAGAAATAGAGGTAGAAGTTTACTTCAAATTCAACACACTTGAAGGACAGTATGCATTGGCTGATTACAAGCATTGATGCAAGTTAAAAATAAGAACTTACTGAATATACAGGAAACAAAACATGAGTATCAAAATAATGTGATAAAAATAAGAACAAAATGCTGACAAGGAAAAGCATTACATGGTCAGATGGGAAATGGATATAGATATAACCTGACAATAGCTTAAAACTGGTACTCAAATTTGGTATCTTAGAAAAGAAACATAAGGTTTGTTTTGATTGTTCAAGAGCAAGCTACTTAAACTAGTGTAATCAAGGTCAGAATTGAAAAAAAAATCATAAAATAATTCAAAGTGTAAAGTAGCAGAATAAACAGCTTCATATACTTAATATACTCAGCTTGTGCAAGAAGATTACCCAAATTGATTATAAAAAGATAACAAAACACAGTTACCAAAATAATTCACTGGAACATCTGTAAAAATATATATAATGTGCCAATAATAAAAAATTGGTGGGAACATAAAGTTGAAAAAGTAGTTGAAAATGAGCAGGTTAAAATATTGTGGATTCCAAATATAGACTGATAAAGTCTTCATTCACAAGAGACCAGATTTAAATGTGGTTGAATAGAAGAAAATGGGAATAATTGATGTGGCAGTACCAGAGGATAGTAAAATTAGAGAAATTACAAAGTATTAAGATCTGAAAATCAAAACAGAAAGATTATAAGATAAACTAGTTGTGTTAGTTCCAGTGGTTATAGGCACACTTAGTGCCATACCCCAAAAAATCTTGGATAGCACTTAGAAAATCTGTGGATTGACAACATTTTCATCTGTCGGCTGCAAAAGTTGATGGAGTTAGCAGAGACAGGAAGGACTGGACATGGGCCTAGCCCATAGTACTCTACACAGACAGGTAGTGGCTCTGGCCATAGTATTACCTGGAAGTGGCCAAGACTCTCTTGCCCACCATCCTCTCATACGCAGATTCCTACGGGGGTAGCACACCAGTGGTGAACTGATACCCAACTTGGGATCTGCCAAAGGTCCTGCAGGCCCTTATGGTTGCTCCCTTTGAACTGCTCTGTGTGGCGACGCTCCGCAATTTGACCCTGAAAGTAGCGTTCCTGGTCGCCATCACCTCAGCCAGGTGCATTTCAGAGCTGTTGGCACGTTTGGTCAGGGAGGACCTTTGCCTCTTCCAACCTGATAGAGTCATTCTGCACCTGGATCCTTCATTTGTACCGAAGGTTAACATGTGGTTCCACCGGGCTCAGGAGATCATGTTGCCCAATTTCTGTCCTCATCCTTCCCATGCCTTGGAACGGAAGTGGTACACGTTAGATGTGAGTAGGGCCCTCCGGATTTACATCAAGAGGACGGCCTTCTCTAGACTTTTTGTCTCCTTCCAGCCAGCATCTTTAGGGTCCAAGGTGTCTTCATCAACCATCGGACATTGGATCCTGGCATGCATAGCGGCTGCGTATCAGGTGCATTCACTCCCAGTACCAAGAAGGCTCACCGTGCACTCTACCAGGAGCGCCACCTCCACGGCAGCCTGGTCTATGCAGGAATCCCTGGAAGAGATCTGCAGGGTGGCTGCCTGGGCATCTCCTTCACCATTTATCTGGCACTACTGGTTTGATTTGTTTGCCTTGGCCGAGGAATTGTTTGGCAGGAAAGTGCTCCAGCAGGTTCTTCGAACAGCAGACGATCCAGCCCCATCGGAGGCCCACCCTTAGAACTGCCAGCTTTGGTATGCCCCATTCCCAGTCTGCACCCTCACTGGAAAAGGAGTGTTGGTCCTACCTGAATGCCTTTTCTCTGTGAGGGTTGCAGGATAGGCCAGTCCCACCCTGAAATGACCGTAGGGTCTGGATTCAGAGGGGCGGGGTCAGGGAGTCTAATCTCTGGATAAGTTTTTGTTGTTACAGCTGTGCCTTCATTGATAACTGGAGCCAGAGAGAGAGGCAATGGGGCGTGGTTATTAAAATTATGACTCAGTCTCTAGGCAAAAGGACAAAGTCATCACCCATTCCTGGCCTATCCTGCAACTCTCACAGAGAAAAGGCATTCAGGTAGGACCAACGCTCCTTTTCCAATATAGTAAATAGAGTTAAGCTATGTAAGATAAAAAAATTGCAAAGGAAAACCTATGTGGAAAATATAGTAGAAATATATACTGGAAATAATGTTTCAAATTCACAGAACTTAATTTTTAATCCTACACAAAATAAAAGATGAAGATTTTGTAAGGTAATTTTTTTTTACACAAGAATGCAAGTACAATTTTATATATTACTGTATTTTTGGAGTATAAGACGCACCTTTTTACCCCCCAAAAGAGAGTGAAAACTTGGGTTTTAAACTTATACACTGAATGTAGCCCCACCCACTCCCACCCTTTGGCCTCTGTCTTCCAGCAATTTACCTGTATGCAGCAAAGAGGGAAGAGCGTGTAAAGCCAAGCAAGTCACTAGCAGCTTTCCGACGTACAGCTGATTTGCCATGTGGGAAAATGAAAGTGAAACTAATTGCAAAGAGGCAAATAGCTGGAAGAGACACACAGATTTTTATTTTCTGCTGAACTGGATGGAAGGGGGTAAGTGAATAACTATAAATGTCTGTAGAATGTTCAAATTATTTGACTTATTTTTTAAAGACTGCCTTATTGTTCTAGAGCCAGGGGTCTCCAACTTTGGCAATTTAAAGACTTGTGGACTTCAACTCCCAGAATTCCACAGCCAGCTTTGTTAGCTTTGCTGACTGTGGGATTCTGGGAGTTGAAGTCCACAAGTCTTAAAGTTGCCAAGGTTGGAGATCTCTGTAAATATAGACAACTTAACAAAATAAAGAAGCTTTTTAAAATAAATGCTTGCTCTGAAGAGGCCCAGTGCTATTGTATCTTCTTTTAAATAATAGAGAATAATGTATACTTTCAGAATTTTTTATTAATTTTAACAGCTCTATGTAAGTATAGTCTGAAATGTAACAGTGTCCTGTTTAGTATTAGAGTTTAGTTACCTTGGAGTAGATCTATTTAAATAATCAGGAGGAGTTAGTGTGACTACATTTAAGAAAACTTTCTGCCATAATGTAGATTTCTCCAATTCTTTGCTATTTCTATGGGTCAAGCACACATGCACAGAAATGCACAGCAAACAGTGTATATCATCTGTGCTGTTTGCTGTTTGCTGTTTGGCAAATTGCTTGGAGGCAGAGGCCTTTTTTCCTTGTTTTCCTCCCCCAAAACTAAGGTGCGTCTTATACTTCGGTGCGTCTTATACTCCGAAAAATACGATAAGTCCTGTACTGAGTGCATTGAAGAATCAATGCCAAACATTCTTAACAAATGTTCTGAAATAGTTTCAGGCTCCACTGTTATAGAAGCAGAAACACAAAAGCAATTCCCATTGACTCATATCACTAAAGACAGCTGTTTGGCTGTTTTATCTCCTTGAGTTCTTAGAACATCTTTCTCGCTTACACATAGATTACTTTAATTTTCTTTTATCTACTACTTAAAGACATTTCACCTAAAAATCCATAAGAATTCAACAGCTTAACCTCTTGTGTAAAGAGAAATGTCTATGCCACTCAAAATTGATAACAGAAGCATTGAACTCCTACTATAAGGGGCAATGAAAAAGTATTAATAAGTATCAGATTCAAAGATTTGTTCTCTCTCTTGAAGTATGATTGTTAAATGGAATATTATGTCCCTATGAGAACTTTTTATTGGATAATGTGCCCATATTACCCCCAAGGTTATATTACTAATATGCTTAGAATGTTGCCTTTGGCCAACTTGATCATGGCCATTTTTCATACAGAACATCACAGTACAATACATCAACACATTTTACTTAAAATGGCACAATTTCTGGTGCAAGTAGCAAATACTTTCATTACGTATATATTTAGATATGTATTTGCATAACATACAGTACACCCAAACTACTATAGATGTGTAAGTGGGGATAGGTATGTATACACATGCATTGTGTGCAACTAATTGACAATAATCCACTTAACACACACACACACACACACACACACACACACACACGTGTGTGTGTGTGTATGTGTGTGTGTATGTGTTAGTTAAGTGGATTATTGTCAGTTGCACACAATGCATATCTATACACACCTATCCCCACTTACACTAGCAATTAATCCAATTGATTTAAATTGATTTATGGCAATCTTATTTAGACTGGTAAAGTGCTATATATACAAGCCTATATTGAATTTTTATATCCAAATTGTCATGGTTCAATGAACAAATACAATTTAAAATAGACGAGTTCCAATTAAGTCTGGCACAGTTGGAGAATAAAACTAGATTTGATTGAGGAGGCCTGCAATTACACTTTTGTTTCATGTTTAAAAGCAAATTCATGCACTCCAAATGGGATTAGGTTAACAATAGGGTTGCAATGGTATATGGGAAAGAAAACGGCCAAGAGACATTGCTAAGGAAATAGCCAAATAAGAGACAGCGTAGCCTGCAGTTGGATAGTTGTTAGGACAAGAGACTTAGCAGAAACCTTCCCTAGTTTCTTGGACTATAAAGATGATGGGGAGGATTGTACAATTGCAAGATTTTGTCAATGTAGCATTATAATAAGGTAGAATTAGGTTGTTAGTAACTTTTTCAGCATTGTTGTAATCTTAAATGACTATTAATTAAACGGTGATAGGTCAAGGGGCCTTTTCTATTTGGGCACAACCTTAGTTCATTTGGAATATTTGTGTCTATCCTCAAGAATGACTATATTAAAGCATTAAAGTTTAGCATCTTCTAGGATGGTTATATAGGTTTAGGGATTGTTATATATTGTAGATATCTTGCTGGTTTAATGAAAGCGGTCTGACTGCTCAGGAAAACACTTCTGTATAGGAGAAAGTAACTCAGTTGAGCTTCCAGATTTGGGACACATTGTGTAAGTGCTATGAGTATTATTAAAAATGCCTCCCTGAAAAATTATGGTATTTCAATTTTTTTGTAGAATTATCCTATTCCATATGAATTCATAATTGTCTACAGTGAGAAAAGAACTCAGACTTGAAATTAATAATAACTTCTAGCTGAAAGCAATAATACAAATCCATGTATCTGTTTAGTCAAGTCTTTCTCATTCCTTAATACTACTCTAGGAACACAGAGAACATTTAGTAGAGCCCTTAAGAATTTGTACTGGACACTTCTAAATGGGGCAAAAGAATACTAAGGTTCCAACTGAACACCAAACAATAATTGCAAATGAGCTTTTGCCAAAAAAATAAAACAAAAAATCCTTTAGTGCTGCTGGGATATGCTGCTGTCCCTCTGTTAAAATGGAACTACTGAAGAGCTGCTATAGATTTTCATGCATTTAATATCCTTAATTAAAAATCACAATATATTAATATATTCCAGCAGGAACATTTGCAGCAGAAGGATAGAAAAAGCAATATGGCAGCCACAATTGTTTGATCAAAGAGTGGCTCATTTAACTGCATCATTCGATGTAAAAGTGAATGACAAATTCAATTACATTGTTATGATTGCTATCTTTTTTCCTTCTTCTTCTTTTATTTATTTATTTTTATTTATTTTATTTAGTGTTCTTCTATGCCGCCCTACTCCCTGAGGACTCAGGGCGGGGTACAACATTTTAAGGAACAACTGAACAATAAAGATTATTAAAAACAATTTTAAAAGAGTTTAAAAAGACATACAAAGCCATACATACATGGGGGAAAGTTGTCTCAAAATCACCCCGCCTGCAGGAAGAGCCATGTCTTAATGGCTTTTCGGAAGGCCAGCAAGGTGGGGATAATTCGGATCTCCGGGGGTAGTTGGTTCCAGAGAACAGGGGCCCCTACAGAGAAGGCCCTCCCCCTAGGTCCTGCCAGCTGGCATTGTTGGACTGACGGGACCCGGAGGAGACCCACTCTGTGGGACCTAACCAGTTGAAGGGAAGTATGAGGTAGGATGCAGTCCCGGAGGTAACCTGGTCCTAAGCCGTGTAGGGCTTTAAAGATGATGATCAACACCTTAAATTGCACCCGGAGACCAATAGGCAACTAATGCAGCTGGCGGAGTATGGGTGTTACGTGGGTGTATCTTGAGACACCCACCACAGCACGCGCAGCCGCATTTTGCACCAGTTGAAGTCTCTGGATACTCTTCAAGGGTAGCCCCATGTAGAGCTCATTACAGTAGTCCAATCTAGAGGTGACAAGGGCATGAGTGACTGTGAGTAGAGACTCCTTCTCCAAGTATGGTCGCAATTGGTGCACCAGGCGAACCTGTGCAAAGGCTCCCCTAGCCACAGCTGTAAAATGTGATTCTCCTTTGCAATCCAGAGACATTTGTGGGTGTATATGTGTGTATCAATGGGAGGACATTGTTTTTGATTATAACAAGAATTGATAAACTTTTTTGTGACTGGAATTTAATTTACCTTTTGGGAAGGGAAAAGGTCAATATAGATGGGAAAAAGGAATTTGAATTATAAATTGCATGCCAATGGGGTCAGAATTTTTCATTGTTTTTGAGAGAGATATCTTCAGGTTTTCTTTGCTAAACCTTAACCAGGTTTATGCCATTTTCAATGGCTCTGCATTACAAAAAAGAGATGGAGAGACACTTTTTATCTTTGAGCCCTGGTTACTCAGTTTTAAAATATAGGAAGTACAGTCTATATCTACATCTACATCCACGTTCACATCCATATACCCATTTACATCAGTATCTACATTTATATCTGTCTGTCTTTCTATCTGTTTGCATATCTATCTATGGAAATTTTACAACTAGTTTGGATTTTACAGTACTTCTGAAAAATGATTGTGGCATATACGTGCATATAAATCAATCAGTGGATAAGCCAATCCTTGAAGTTTTAACCAAAATGCTGTGAAAAAATGTGCCACTCACTGATAAGCCAACCCTACAATTTTTTAAAAAAAATTATTTATTTTTTTACAATTGGATTATCTATGGGTAATCCATGGATTATCCATTTTTCATGGTATGTTGATTAAAAATTTGGAGGCCAGCTTATCTTCAGATGGGTTTATATGCAAGCACATACTTATATGCATGCATGTAAAGAAGTATTACCATGTATATACACAGATAAGAGCATCTGTGGATAAGGCAAACACAATTTGGGACTGCATATTGGCATCTGAAATGTCTCAGCTGATTTACAAGAATATACTCTATGGTCTACATTATTCCTTATAGGACAAAATAAATGTACATAAATGATGGCTCTTGTCTTCCTTAGAACCCACTTTTCAGAGTTTTTCTTACCACTTATCATTCATTGCTCTTGAATGTGATGCTGAAAACACAATACTACTAATTAGTACCATTAGTGTTACTATACTTTCTAGTATTAACATCTCCAAGCTCTAAGCAGCCTCTTTTTAGTGGATTTAGAAGCAATTCTAAAAAAAATAAGGCCAATGTATCTATGCTATTGTTATCATCTGTAAATATGTTTCACTTTACTTTATACAGACTGATAGACAGATTCCAGAGAATGTAGATCTTGATGGATTACAGACTGATGCACTGGAATTCCTTGTCCTGCTTCATTTCCTTTGCTGTGTGAGCAAGATGAGAGTATGTGCACATGCAGCTAAATATTTGTAGAGAAACTCTGGTTGAAGAAAGCTTGGAAAATAAGCAAGGAGGCAGTATCCATCTGCCCACTATTCTCTGCTATGGGAAAAAATGTAGTCCTCAATGTATAAGGGCAACTGGGACTGGAATTCTGTTGCTAAGCAAAGTGGTCATAAAGTACAACCATACTCCAGCAATCCCTGGAGTCTTAGTTGCTGTTGTTAACTGAATCCCATGGTCATTAGGCAAGGCAACTTTCTTCTGGCTTCCTACAACCAAAGTCAGTGGAGAAGGCAGGAAGTTACAAATAGCAGGCCTGTAGTGACTGTTGCCAGCTGAGAGATGGAATGAGAGGGAGTGTATGTAGGTGCAGAGTAGGTTCAGGAAGAGTGTGCAAGAGGTTGGGCAAGAGTGCACAGTAATGAAAAGGGATGCATAAGACATATGGTGAAGGTCAAAAAGGGTCCAGAAGAATGTGTTAGAGGCCCTGGGGTCAAGGGAGGTTAGGAAGGTGCATGACGCTGCACTGGGGTGTGACACAGGTGCAGGGAGGTTCATGGAAGGTGTTTGAGGGTTTGGCATGGGTTCAGGAAGATGCACATGGATATGAGGCAGTGTGTGAGGGTGCAAGAAATGCATGGACAGGGGTGGTGCATGGGAATGTATGAAGAGTATGCAGGTGGGAAGACTTGCTTCCCTGTTGACTTTCAAGAGAAGCCAGCAGGTAGGTTACAAATGCTGATTGCATGTTTGTTTTGGTGAGAATGACACCATGGTGGGTCATTCTCACCATTCTCTCCGCTTGGCCATTACTGGCCAGATTGAATGGTGAGATGAGGAATGCCTTATGCCCAGTTCAGCCAGGAACAACTCCATGTCCTTAGTGGTCAGTTGGGGCCATTTCCAAAACAAGGACATCTGAAAGGCCATGGGTTGCGAAGATCCGCCTCGGTGCTCAGATGTTCGCTTCTGTTGTTGTGGTGTGCATCAGGGGGCGGGTTCCTAATTTTTTTACTACCACTCTGTGGGCGTGGCTTATTTTGTGGGTGTGGCTTGCGAGCCATGTGAGCAGGTGGGCATGGGCCTTGGGAGCTTGGCAGCAGCCAGAGAAGCGGGGGGGCATTGCCCACCCACAATGCAGCCCCTTGCAACGGGAGCAGCAAGACCGCGGCAGCGGTTCTTCTAGGAGGCTCCGTCCGGCCTGAATGCTTCTCCCCATTTGATGATCCTAGGCTCCTGCCACCCATTCCCTCTCCCCTCAGCAGCTTGAGAAGGCTCGAACGTGCGAAAATGCCTGGGATCATCACCGCGCGTTCGTGGCTTCTCGGACTGCTGAAGGGAGGGGAACTGAGATAGGTCCTGCCGCCCATTCCCTCTCCCCTCAACAGCTCGAGAAGCCTCAAACATGCGAAAATGCCTAGGATCATCACCGCGTATTCGTGGTTCTCGGACTGCTGAAGGGAGGGGAATGGAGATAGCTCCTGCCGCCCGTTCTTTCAGCATCTCATGCACTCCCTCAGCCATCCTCCACTGCTTGGACTCACTGTCGGGTAGGAAGGCAGTGCATGCACAGTGCCGGAAGCTCGGCTTCTGGGCATGCGCAGAAGAAAATTAAAAAAAAATGTTTTAAAAAACAATGGCAGCGCCCAGGCACCGGCAACCGGCCGCACCGGTACTGTGATGTCAACAGTGGGCCGCTACTGGTGTTATAGAGTGGACCGCACCGGTAGGAACCCACCACTGGTGTGCATGTTCACGACCTCCAGCCATTTAGAATAGGCATCCACCATGATTAAAAAGGTTTGCCCAGCCATCGGTCCCGCAAAGTCTATATGGATTCTGGACCAGGGTGCCCTGGGTAATTCTCATTCCAGTGGGTTTGTGCGAGGGGGAGCCGGTCTTGTTTCTTGGCAAGGCATACATGTTCCACCTATTCTGTGATGTCTTGGTCTAATCTGGGCCACCACAGATAATTCCTGGCCAATGCCTTCATTCGTATTATCCCCGGGTGTCCTATGTGTAGAGTGTCTAGACCTTTTTCTGTAAGCTGCGGGGTACTATGACTCTTCCCCCCCAGAGTAGGCAACCCTTCAGCACTGACAGTTCCAATTGTTTATTTAAAAATGGTCTGAATTCTTCCTCCATGTCTTCCTGTGGCCATCCCCTTAACACCCGGTTGATGACTCTTGACAATACCTTATCTTTGCTTGTATGATCTGCGATGTCATTGTTGTGACTTGCCCGCATCCCGCACAGATGATGGAGGACCTGGAGGACGTGGAGCCACTCATGTCACAGCAGGACCACCCCGTGTACCTGGCACCTGAGTCTGCCAGTGATGAAGACTCAGTGCCAGAGGAGGAAGACCAGCCAGGACCTGCTGCACCTGCTCAGCAAAGTAAGTCGTCAGAGGAAGAGGAGCCTCTGCTGGATGCTAGGGCTCATAGAGCAGCCAGCAGGCAGGATTGGCTTAGCAAACGGAGGTCTCCTTGGAGGTAGCACTGAGGGCTAATTGGGCCATGCCCTCAGTGCCTATTTAAGTCCGGTGCAGTCAGAGATCTGTGCTGAAAACAACACGTGTTTCTCGAGCACCATCGGAGATTCTTGTAATCAGAGTTCTTGCATTTGGAAGCTAACATCATCTGTCTGGGATGCCAGCCAGCTCAAGTGAGTGAGATAAGGAAAGCTAATTGCCTCTGTATTTGAACTTAACCCACGAAGAGCCCAAGGACATTTGTGACTCTGTTCTTTGCATCTTTTCTGGACATTATACCTTTTGTGCCTTTACTAAGAAGCTTTATTAGTAAAGATATACTTTTATTTGATTATTACAAACGGTTGAGTGTGTGTTTCTGGTCAGGTTGCGGTGCTGGGACACAACAGTCATGTGAAGTGACTGGGCTGGACTTTTCAATGTTGATAAGCAGGAGTTTGGCCACAGGTGCACGGTCTTCGACAAGTTCCGGTGTGGGGCAGCGGCTGAGAGCATCAGCATTGGCTATGCTCTTCACTGGGCGATGCGACAGTTTATAGTTGTAGCCCGATAGGAAGATTGACCAGCGTGTCATCCTGGGTGACATGTAGGTTGGTGTTTTCTGGTTCCCCACAAAGAGTCCCAGCAAGGGCTTGTGGTTGGTTATTAATTCAAAATGTCTGCCATAAAGGTATTCATGGAAGCACTTTATGCCTGCCACCGCTGCAAGCACTTCTTTGTCTAATTGGCTATAATTTCTTTCTGCTGGGGACAGAGTCTTAGAATAGTAGGCTATTGGAGCCTCGGATCCATTTGGAAGTTTGTGGCTCAGGACGGCTCCCACTCTGAATGGAGATGCATCACAAGTAAGCAATAGGGAAAGGTTGTCATTGTACTGGATGAGGACACTGTCTGATGATAAAAGGTCCTTTACGGCTTGGAACGCGGTGGTCTCTCTCTGTCCCCATGTCCAGATAGCTGACTTCCCCAGGAGCTGGTGCAGTGGCTCAGCAACTGTTGCCTTCTGTTTAAGGAAAATTGCATAAAAGTTTAAAAGTACTAGGAAGGCTTGCAGTTCAGTTTTATTAGTCGGGGTGGGGGCATTTTTGATAGCCTTGATTTTACTGTCCATGGGCCGAATGTCAGATCCATCAATCAAAAATCCCAAGAACTCAACTTGTTTCACGCCGATCATGCATTTCTCCTTTTTTACTTTGAGTCCTCATGCCTGAAAACATTGTAGGGTGGCCCTTAGTCTGCTGAAAAGTTGTTCCTCATTTTCTCCCAATATGAGGACGCCGTCAAAATAAGGAACCACCTCTGGGAGGCCCTGCAGTTCCATCATGCTTTGAAAAAGCCCTGGAGCAACGCTTACTCCAAATTGCAGGCGGTTGCATTTAAAAGCCCCCTATGGGTTACTATTGTCTGGGCTTCTGTGGTGGCGGCATCCACCAGCAGTTGCTGGTAGGCTTGGGCCAAATCTAATTTAGTGAAAATTTGGCTGTTGCCTAAGGAATGCAGCAGATGTTGGACCATAGGGTATGGGTTTTGTTGTAGCACCTTATTAATGGTGCATTTGTAATCCGCGCACACGTGAATAGACCCATCAGGCTTCATTGGAATGACAATGGGGGTCTTCCATGTGGTGTGGTCAATGGGTTCTAGAACCCCTTGGCAATGAGCTTGTCCAATTGTTCATCCACCTTGGGAAGCAGTGCCTTAAGCCTAATGGGGGTGACGCTGGGGTCTAGGTTAAATGAGAGGGGCTTGCCCATATATTTACCTAGACTCCCATCGAGGATGGCCTGGAAGTCCTTCAGCAGTTTGTCCAATTTGTCTCCCTTGATCCGGTGTAGGCCGGTGATGCCGATCCCCAGTGGCTTGAGCCATTCTACTCCCAGAAGCGTGGGGCAGTCCCCCTCGACAACGGTTAGGGGTAGCCTGCCCTTTAAAATCTTGAATTGAATCTGCACCTCTGCTATGCCTAGGACGCGGATGGGGTTTCCATGGAAATCCCTGAGGTGAATGTGTTGCAGCTGGATGGAGTCATTTCAGTGTGTTCCAGGACATTATAGTAAACACAGATCCGGTGTCCAGTTCCATTTTGCATGGTCTGCCCTTGATGGAAACCACAATATGGAACTTGTCACCCTCGCCAGCATCCAAGTGGCCCACTGTCATGTGGCATATTCCTCTATTGTCCTGGTATTGGTCATCTCTGCGTCTGTTCTGTGGCCCCCCTGTTCTGTTTTGACCTTGCCGCCCCAGACCCATGGATGGCTTGGGGTATATTGGGCTGGTTGGTAGGGGTTGGTTGGGTAGCCCTGCAGGTCTCTGTAATGTGCCCTCTTTTATGGCAGCATCGGCAAATTGCCTCTTTAAAACGGCAAAGCGCTCTGGCATGGCCCCCTAGGCAACCCGAACAGCAGGTTTGCCTGTATTCAATGTCTCTGGGGCTTACCCTTTTCTCTGGCTGGATGCGATGTATCTGGTCTTCTTCTTCTGATTCATCCTCGTATTTGGGAACCTCAGTCATCCAATCAGGCTCCCGGTATGTGCGATGAACTGTGCCGGTCTTTCGGATGTCTGTGACTGAGTTGTCTGATGATTCGGCGGCTCTAGCTTCCTCCACGACATCCTTGAACATTGTCCCCCTTCTTATCAGCAGCTTCTTTTGAAGGTTTAGATCTCTCATTCCTAGAATGATTCGATCTTTCATCATCTCCTCCAGATTGATGAATTCGCATTTGGTGGCAATTTCCCGGAGTTTGGCAACAAAATCATTGATGGATTCACCATTGCATTGGCGGTGATGGTAAAACTCATTCCTGCTGACCATTGGGGTTGCTGCAGGGGCATAATGTTCTTTAAGCATCGTTTGGAGTATTGTCCAGGAGATGGACTCGATGTCTGTGGGTGCCGCCAGGGTTTGAGCCATTTTATAAATTTTAGGGACACAGTAGGTTAGAAAGAGAGCCCTCTTCCTGTTGTCCAGCAAATCCTGGAAGTTGTTGGCTTCCAGAAACATGTGAAAACGGCTCATGTATGTTGTCCATTCTTCGGTCTTAGGGTCATAGATTGCTGGAGCGGGAGATGTTTGAGTAGCCATCCTCAAGTTTGGCCGGAGCAGGACGATGCTTGCTTCTAAGATGGCCACGGATGCCACGAGGTGCCTTTGTCCTGTTGTCTTCTTCAAGCACCTTCATCGCTAGTGTTAGATTGCGTGGGAATGAAGAGGTGAGACGTAGGAGCAGTTCAGCACCTTATCTTATTTATCATCTTATTTATCAGTAGCTGAAAGTAACACAGAATGCCGGCAGGCTACAGGGAAGCCGGCTTTAAAGGCTTTCCTGTAGTTGGCTGGCCACTGACAGCAGTTCATTTCTCCCGCCGCTAGACTAGTCAATCAGCTGTGGCTATGCAAATCCGTGCCACATACAGCCGTACGTAACACCCATAACTTCAAATGATCTCTGAATGAATGGTCCTATGTCAAGGACTACCTGTCCTGCAAATATACCTGTCTCCTTCCTCTCTCCTCTTAGTTCTTAATCTATGTGAAGTAAACACCAGGCAAGCTTTTTGTAATCCAAGCAGCCTGATTAGGTGGAAGCGGGGAAGGACATAGCCTTGGGATCTGGCTCAAAGTGTTTGAACTGATCTTTGAAGAGGGAAGGGAATAAATAAAGATATAATCCTCTCCCCACCTTTCAAAGAGCAGCATAAATATTGCTATCCAGGGTGGTGAATTAATTTCATGGATAACAGAAATGGAGATGAGAACTTGTAAAATTATGTTAAGAATTGGAGCTTTAAAGGAGGCATAAATTTTGTCCCTTCCCTTTCTGGATATGAAAATGCATCTGAGAAAACCTAAATCTTTCTAAAAAGTCTCCAAAACTTGTTATTTTATTGTTTGCTTGATGGTTTTAACAGAAACAAAAAGACATTCAATACCGTAATTCTAATCTCATATTAAGCATTATTTGGTGGTTGTGACATAAATTAAGCACGGGATTTTGATGTTAATAAAGCTTGTTTATTTTTCTGGTAACTCACTTGTGCATCAAAAATTCCTATCTTTATGTAAAATTGCTATGTATGGGAAAATGTAGCTAATTTACACAGGATATGCTTTAACTCTACATAAATAGTTTTAGCAGTTTTTATTTCCATCTTCCTTTTTCTTCCATAAAATAAAGTATTTTTGCTGGTTGCCCTTTTAATGTTCTCTAATATTCTTTCCAAACCATGTGAGAAATTTCAAGCACTCCATTTTATTTAAGATGATATAGCAATTACATCGCCAATATCCAAGCATGCCTCGTAACAAATATACCTTCTACAAAACCACAGTTAATATCGAAGTTTTCTTTCTTTCTTTCTTTTCTTTCTTTCTTTCTTTCTTTCTTTCTTTCTTTCTTTCTTTCTTTCTTTCTTTCTTTCTTTCTTTCTTTCTTTCTTTCTTTCTTTCTTTACTTTCTTCCTTCCTTCCTTCCTTCCTTCCTTCCCTCCCCCTGTCTCCTCTTTCTGTTTTCTATCTCTCTGTGTCCTCTATAATAACCAAGGTTATTTGTCTATCTACTTTGTTGTATGTGTTTGTGTGCAGGGTGTTTAAAAATGAAGTTAACTGACTGGGGCTGCACTAAGCATAAGTAAACTTTGACTTGTACTCTTTCCAAATTGAATTTGGAATGCTTTTCTCTTTTATTTCTGGCTATTCTGCAGGCTGCCAAACCTTCTCCTTAAATGCAAAACATGGTTGTCATCGGAAGGACAGAGCAAATGTGTCAAAACTATAGCTTGTGCTTAGGAGGTATTTTGACTTTGGAATATTTTCAGCATCTCTTCCTGTTGGCACTGGATGCAAAAGTAAAAAAAGCCCAAATTACAGCTGTAAGAAGTCAGTAAGAAAGGATATAAAGAATAAAATTTGCTAAGGATCAGTTTGACTTTACTTATTTTAAATATCAGTGTAAATTCCAGTGCTGTGAAAAGAAGCATAATTTCTCAGAAGGAAAATCATATTTACCTAAAGCACGTCAGGAAACCCTTCAATGTAAATCCAATTTTGTTGAAAAGCTATTACCCTCCATGATCTTCTACATTCTTCCCAGGCAATGAGCCCACTCCACTGCACTCAGAACTATAGAGTTACATGCAGAAGGGACATTAAAGGTCTTCTAGTCAATTTCCCTGTTGAGCATCCAAAGGTATAGTATCTTGATAAGTAGTTAATTCAGCTACTGTTTAAAAGTTAATGGAATTTATCCCTCTTATTAACTGATGTAATATTAGCATAGAAAATGAGAGATATAAACTATAATCATATAGCATTGTAGGGAATATTTGGGTGACTTGGGATTAGACAACACTTGTGCAGTAAAGTAATGAAGCAAATAGATGACTCCCAAATCATGTATTTAGGCATGTGACTGTTTATTAGTATGATTATATTAAGTTTATGGAACACATAGTAGAACCGCCTTCCATAGTTGGGCACTTTCCTAAAGTAGTTATTTCATCTCCCAGCATCCCAAAACCATCATGGCCATTGCTGAAAATTATAGTAGAGGATGTCCATACCTCTGGAGAAAACCAGGTCAAGGAAAGCTGTACTACAAGTTATGTGTTACAAACTGGTAGAAAGCTTCAGTCAATATTGGTAATAGAAGCCTGAGATGAGTCATTCATATAGAATTCTTCTGGTCAGGGTTTCTGATTATGTGAAGGAGCCATAAGCCTTTTACATTTATAAAGTCCATTTACTTTAATAATTAATATGAGAATGTTGGAGGGCAATAATGGTCAGTAGTTCCCCATGGTGTTTTATTAATTATATAAATAAATTATGATTATTTATTATTATTTATTAAACTTGTATGCCGCCCAACTCCCGAAGGACTCTGGGTGGCTCACAACAAAAATGTCTTGCTCATGAATTGACTTCATGCACGTAGAACTTTGTAAAAATCCAATTGTTTGGTGACCATAGTACAAGGTTCTGCAGAAAGTAGAATTACCTTATTTACTTTAAAGCAGGAGGAAAAACAGATACATTCCTGACATTGTAATGACTAGAACAGTGATGGCAAACCTTTTTTGGCTCAAGTGTGAAAAGGGTGTGCACGCGCCGATAGCAGGCGCACACGTGCCCACACCCATAATGCAATGCCCTCCCCTCCACACATGTGCACTACCCCCACGCTGCCCCCATGCATGCACACAACCTCCCACGCTGCCCCCCCACGAATGCGCACTGGCCTCACTGAAGCCTCTGGACTTCCCGTAGGCCCATTGGGCTGTTTTTCGCTCTCCCCAGGGTTCAGGAAAGCCTCCTGAAGCCTGGGGATGGTGAAAAATGGCTGAACGGGCCAATCGGAAGTTCAGAAACGAAATGGAAGTGGAGCTGCCCTACTACTTACCTTCAGATAGTTGCAACCAGGCCTCGCACACCTCGGCCCATTTCTTCTGCATTCAGCAAGGCTTTCCTGAAGGCCTCTGTCGCTGATAACAGAGCTCCGGATCGATATATTATCAGCTGCAGAGGCCTTTCTTAAAGGCCTTTCCTGAAGGCCTCTCTAGCCGATAATAGAGCTCCGGATTGATCTGGAGCTCTGTTGTCGGCTGCAGAGGCCTTCAGGAAAGTCTTGCCAGCTGCAGAGGAAATGGGCCGAGGTATGTGAGGCCTGGCTGCAATTGTCCAAAGCTGAAGAAGTTCCTGAAGACCTCTGACAGCGAAAAGGAGGTTGGGGGTGATGCACATAAGTGAACTTGTGGTTGGCCCATTGGGCCATTTTTCGCCATCCCCAGGCTTCAGGAGGCTTTCCTGAAGCCCGGGGAGAGCAAAAATGGCCGAAAAGAAGGCCAAAAATTAGCTGGCCAGTGCGCATATGCGCACTGGAGCTGACATAGGGCAATGCCTCATGTGCCCTCAGATATAGCTCCGCATGCCACCTGTGGCATGCATGCCATAGGTTCGCCATCACTGGACTAGAGCAAACTTTGTTCACAGTATTGTTGAGCAGTGAAACAACTGTAATGGTTGAATGGTTATGTCATACAGTCTGAATGATCAAGGGATAAAGGGAATCCCTTTATCAAGGGAATCATTGCATGGATCATTCCCCATATAAAAAGAATGAGTGTCACTACAGAAGACTTCTTTGACTTTTAAATTCTGTAAGCTATTTAGCATTCAGGAAATGGCAATAAGAGAACTTTTCTAACTAAAACCTAGTGACTGGAAACAAATGATCATTTAGCAGACATAATCTTTAAAATAAATGTAAAACAATAAATGGTAATATATCCTCTGGGAACATTGTAAAGTGGTCAGATTCTTAGCTTTCTAGTAGCTTTTAGCATTGGAACCACCAAAGTCTTTAGGGCAGTGATGGCGAACCTTTTTTGGTTCGCGTGCCAAAAGGGGGGGAATGCGGGGGATCACGTGTGTGCGTGCCCACACCCATAATTCCATGCACCCCACGCATGCACGCATGACCCCCCCACTTTCAGCATGCAATGGCACGTCCATTTTTTGCTCTCTCCAGGCTCCAGAGCCTTTCTAGGAGCCTGGGGAGGGCGAAAACGGCCTTCCCCACCCCCTCTGGAGGCTGGAAACAGCCTGTTTCCTGACTCCCAGTGGGCCCAGAAGGCCCAAAAATCAGCCAGTCGGTACACACATGCGCACCAGACCTGAGCTCGCATGCCCACCGATATGGCTCCGCGTGCCACTTGTGGCACCCGTGCCATAGGTTCGCCATCACGGCTTTAGGGGATATTTTTTTACACTATAACATTAGGAAGAATTGAAAATATACACTGAGTTTGTCAATATTTATTTATTTATTTATTTATTTATTTATTTATTTATTTATTTATTTATTTATTTATTTATTTATTTATTTATTTATTTATTTATTTATTTATTTTGGTTTTCTTATATGCCGCCCAACTCCCGAGGGACTCAGGGCGGCGTACATATTATAAATAATATTTGCCAGATAATATTATATCTGGTAAACGGTATTTGTAGTCTTCACCATAGGTTTGTTTGTTTATTTGTTTGCTTCATATTGCATTTCTATCCAAGCACACATACATTTACCTTAAAGATTTATTCTGAAGTATCCACCCTCTTTATCTTGACAAGAACTCTGCAATAATAGTTGGGCTGAGAAAAAGTGACCCAAAACACTGTTCACATTTTTTATCTATTTTCAAAAGGTTCTGTTTATTTTTCCCTAAACAAAAGATTAGGATTGTTTGATCCCTACATTTCAGTTACTTATTCTGCAACCTTAATTTTGGTTTTTGTCTGTTTCTCCAGAGTTTGAGATTATTATTTTTCTAAAGGCCTATGTGAAAATTGGAGGTGTTTTTATGAGCAGTTCCAAAAGGTAATTTTTCTGTAACCTTTTATTAATGTAAAAATCTTTTTTCTCTAGGCAAATTTGCATTGCACAAGTGCAGTTTCAGCATTTTTAAAAAATATGTGAGCTTTTTGGATGGACTTTTCTTGTTTGCATTATCAATTGCAAACCAAAGGTGCAAATTTTGGAGCTGTTTTTACGTTTGGGTCTGGAAGCTGCAAGTTGACCAATCCCTACTGAAAACTCAATCAAGAAGGTTTCTTCTGAATAGTAAAACCACTCCCAAGCACAGGGAGATTTATACAAAAGTTGGGTTTCCAACCTTGAAAGGTTTTTAAAGCAGTAGAAAGTGAAAATAGGTGAAAGCAAAATCTCCATTTTGTATCCAAATTAAATTAAATTCTATGATACATGTATTTTATAAAACAGCTTAGCTACTTTACAATACTTCTATTGTATTGTAGATCAAGCTATCTTTCTAATCTTTTATTTTCCTTTGTCCCTTGACACAAGATTCTTTAAAGTGTTAACAAGTCTCCAATGTAGGAATATTATCCAGACTACTTTCTTGATTTGCTATCTGTAAGTCCCTTTTAATTATTAAGACATCTGCTGGTTTCTTTTGTATTACAGTGTAGCAACTTTTTCCACATCATTCGTGTAGCCTATCATTTTAAAATCTGAAATCTTGTCCAGGCAATTGCTAGGAGTCAGCATTGACTGGAAGGCACAAAAATGAAATTAAATTTTAGAAGAAAGTTGAAAAGAAAAAGAAGGAATAAGGAATGGACAATTCTTTTCTGAAGCTGCTGTCATACCAGTGACTAGATATTCTAAGGATCTCTCATGAATACACACACCAGAATGTATTGGCAGAGCTTAGCTATGTTGTAAAACTAAAAAATTACTAATATCACAATTTCTTTAAAATCATGAGATAAATGTCAAAGTCAGGCAGATTTATTTCTTTTACTTGCCAGAACACTGGCAAAATAATACAATTTCTGTTAGTTGCATTTTTCATTTGAAAGAGATAAGGATATTTATAATGGCTGCAATGATTGAGAATATTCATCTCACACTTTCATGTGGCATATTTACAAATGGCATACCCTTGCTGCCAATGGCAAAAATTCAGAAAGCGGACTTAGATATCAATATTCGTGGACGGAATAAACATTAGGTCATAATATTGGGACTCAACACTGATTGTACTTCTTCAGAATTCCAGCTGCTAGCATAGTATTTTGTGTGGTTACAGAACAATGGTAGGTTACAGAGGACCTATTTTAGAAAGTTTAGGTAATTTTCAAAGGAAACAAAACTTGAAAAGTCAAAAAGTCAATTTTCAGCAACTTTTTATTTTTATTTAATAATACTTGGATCAAGAAGGAGACACTCTCATACACCTCATCCAAGCAGGTCTTCTATAAATAATTCTGATTGTCATGAATGGGACTGGGGTATTTTATTTTGCCTGCACAATTTTAAGAAGATGAGACATTTTATTATCTGATTTATCTAAAGAATTGGGGTCCAGGACACAATCTCATGAGTCCCTCATATTATTATAAACTCTGGTATGAAACTAAAACTTGAAAAAAATAAAATCAGTCATGGGAATAAGCATTACTCTCAGAGGGACTAAATCAGGATGGAAAAAAAATGCTCACAAAGTTTATGTGGTTTTTACAACCCTTTTTTAAAAAGCAGTTCCAAGAGTATGCACATCTTCTCATTTAGTGGCATTTCTTTTTGTCCACAGCTACATATTGGGAATTTGGTCAGTAAGCCTGATAAAATTATATTTCCTAGGGATTTCAGAGATTGCTTTGTGGGTATAACAGCTGCCTCCAACTTTCACTGCTAGAACATTAAGCTGGATAAATTGGTGAACATGTGGGATAGTGAGAAAAAGAACCTAAATTCTGCTCCGGCTCAGGTTAATATGATAACATTCTGAGCTATAAGAATAACTAATGGAAAGTGATTTTAAAAATAAATTTATCAGGAGGGATGGCTACACATTGAATTTACCATTTGATTTGCACCATGGGGAATGGAAAAAGAAAACTAGTGAAATGCCTTCTAGAATTAGTCATGTATGCCTGGCCCAAATACAATGTTAGGCTAGATAAGAACATCTCGTTATAGTTCTATGATAGTTGTTATCTTCTGTGCTCAGAGTCTTATTTCAGAATGCTGCCATCATTGCCATCAGAATTATAACCACCACATGCCTTCCCTGGACATTTTTATGTTTCCTGTGCGCAGAGACAGATTCTGCTCATACTACCCAGGAAATTAACTGCCAGTGAATGGAGCCAGGGGAGGGATCCAAAGCTGGTGGAGCCAAATTCATGGCACCTCATGAGGGTTGAAAAGAGCCTGATGGAAATGGAAACAGGCCTAATCTGATCATTGGGCCTCCTAATTCTATTTCTCTGAATTATTGTTATTTGTAACATTATTAGCTTACGGCTCCAAATTGCAGATTCAGGTTATTGAAATGTTGAAACTAAACCTTAGAATCTTTCTAAGCTGAAATTATCATTAGGATTTAGACATTTCTGTTTAAAGTATGTGCACTGTACATGTACATATATTTCCAAAGTTGGATGGTATTTAAACTTTTCATTTAGACAAGAAATACATTAAGTGAATTAAACAGAATGGAGTACAAAATTGGAAACTTTCATTCCTACATCTACTTTGGAAATTTTAAAAGTTTAATTTTAAGTCAGTCTTCTGAAGATTGATTGCAATAAATAAAATGTTTTCTTGACGGAAAACAAAAAATAGAACTGTGAATTAAATATATTCATCCTTAATAAAGTAATAAAATATTTTTATATCAGACAAGGATTACCTGAGCTACAGGTTGTCCGTGTGGCCCCTAAAGGCCCTCGAATGATTGCTTTATATGTCTGTGTCTGTGTCTGTGTCTGTGTCTGTGTCTGTCTGTCTGTCTGTCTGTCTGTCTGTCTGTCTGTCTGTCTGTCTGTCTGTCTATCTATCTATCTATCTCTCTCTCTATCTATCTATCTATCTATCTATCTATCTATCTATCTATCTATCATCTATCCATTGCCTATTTACCTATCTATAATCTAATCTAATCTAATCTATCAAAATTTATATGGCTGCCCAAATTACTGCTAGTAACTCTTGGTGGTTTAGAAAGATAAAAGTCCAATACAAGAACAGACAAAAGCAATAATCCACTACCTCATGATAGCAATCAAATGAGCCACTCAATGGCTCAATGGGGTCTATCTCAGGCCTGTTGGCAAAACCATATCTTCAAGCCTTGCTTAGAGTGTCAAAGGGGAGAGGGTCAATCTTAACTCCATGTGGAAGATGTGCCACAGGGAGAGAGGCAGCACAGAGGATGCCCCTTTTCTTTTCCAGCTAGATGGACCAAGAAATGGGGACTCATAGCACATACTCTAGTATGTCAGGTAGATATGACGCACAGATGTTCCTGTACACAATGTCAGCTACTTGGTTGTGCTGTTCAGTGTATGTAATTCTAGTCTGCCATGATTCACTAACCCAGTGCTTCTCCAATAGTGGGGCGCCCCCCCCTGGGGGGGTGCGGAGTGATGCCAGGGGGGTGCATGACCCCAGGGAATGTGCTTTTTTTGCCACAGTTTTTTGCATCGAACAATAGCACACAGCACAGAGCAGGAGATATGAAGTGCAGATAACAAACCCTTAAGAGACACCATGGAAAAATATTTAACAGGGATGAAAAGAAAGGAGGAGAGAGATGGAGAGAATGAGACAAATGTAAGTCTCCCAAAAGCTAAGACAAGGAAATATGATAAAGCGTATGTAGCGCTTGGCTTCACTGTGACTACGGTGGGAGACGAGGAAAGACCGATATGTTTACTGTGTCTAAAAATGTTGGCAGCGGACAGCATGAAGCCAAATAAATTAATGTGTCACTTAAACACATTACACTCCAATCACGCTGATAAGCCGCTTGAGATTTTTCAGTGAAAACGTGCCGAATATTGCAAACAATCATCCCGTCAGAGAATTGGGGGGCACACACGAAATGTTTACTTCTTCCTGGAGGGGGGGGCATAACAGAAAATAATTGAGAAGCACTGCACTAACCTGATCCATTCATTGAAATGTCAGATTAGTATAGTTGCAATGTCTTTCTTTGGTATTTGTATACAAGAAAAGAAGTATACAATATGGACAGTGGCTTTCTAACACAACGTCAGCAGAATCAGAGCATCTTTTCAAATATATTATTTCAAAAAGTCTCTTTATTAAACTTGTATGTTTTCTAGTTTTTAACTAATACAACTCTGAATCAAATATAAGTGACAATATGCCACTGGTTTCCCAATGTCTTTTCTTTACAAAATGACAGTATTTTAAGTATTTCAACATATTTTGAATGCTGAAAATCTCATATATCCAATTACTCTTGAAAAATTATGAAATAAAACCTTAAGAACTGTTGCCAATGATACAGAGATAAATTGATCAATGATGAAATATAGGGATGTGCTTTTAAAAAGCCATTTGCTAAAAAGTAAAATAATGCCACCAAATTTCTTTACAGGTTTAGATCACCACTCTATATTTCATCCATCAACTGTGTTGGACATTCACATAACTTTGTGCTTTGTAGTTAAAGAAGTTTATATAAAAATGTAATATTCTGTCCATTTTTGTAATTAAATTTGAAACCAAATTCTATCTGTAAAATTTTTGTGCACTTCACTAGTATTGCCCTATATCTTCAAAATATTTTTCTATTGCCCCTAAATCAGGGGTCGGGAACCTTTTTGACTAAGAGAGCCATGAAAGCAAAAAATTTGGAAATTTATTTCAGTGAGAGCCATATAATATATTTTAAAAGTGAATTCAACTAAATGTCAGTATAATAAGCCTCTGAATTTATTCTTTTAAATAATGTTGTTATAACACTCACCATACGGGGCACGGGGCGGGGCACGCAGGACGGGGTGCCGGGTTGCAGGCCGGCAGCGGCGGAGGGTCGTTTGAACTCGCTTCCCGCCGCGGACCGCGTTCACGCGCGGCGGCGACAGCAAGCCGGGAGCGCTCACCTGGAATTGGAATCAGCGAGCAGCTGGGCATCGGGGCTCTTCCCCCGCCTTCTCCATCCTCCAGGGTCGCCACTGCGGGGGTTCCGTCTCTCCGGTGGTGCCTGCGTTGGAAGGGAAGGGGGGGAAAGGCAGCCTGCGGGGCTTGGCACGGCTGGGAGTTGCGAGGCGGCGTAGCAACCGGGCTGTTCCTCCGGGTGTGCTAAAGTGCTTGAGTTTTTTCTCTCTCACACACACATGCACAACCTTCCAACGACAGGGAAGTCGTGCTGGGAGATCCAGTCCGACCCGGTCGTTGGAAGGTTGTGCATGTGTGTGTGTGTGAGAGAAAAAACTCAAGCACTTTAGCACACAGCCCGGCAAAGACGGATGAGGAAGGAGAGAGAGGGGCGGGTCCTGTCCCCAGAGCTCTTCGGAAGCGGGGAGAAAAAAAGTAACTTGTAAGCGTGTGAGCCAGGGAGAAAAGGGGGAGGAGGAGGAAAGTTCCCTGGATGTCTCCTGCCCGCGCTGCGCCCCGCTTCCGAAGAGCTCTGGGGACAGGACCCGCCCCTCTCTCTCCTTCCTCACCCATCTTTGCCGGGCTGTTCCTCCGGGTGTGCTAAAGTGCTTGAGTTTTTTCTCTCTCACACACACATGCACAACCTTCCAACGACAGGGAAGTCGTGCTGGGAGATCCAGTCCGACCCGGTCGTTGGAAGGTTGTGCATGTGTGTGTGTGAGAGAAAAAACTCAAGCACTTTAGCACACAGCCCGGCAAAGACGGATGAGGAAGGAGAGAGAGGGGCGGGTCCTGTCCCCAGAGCTCTTCGGAAGCGGGGAGAAAAAAAGTAACTTGTAAGCGTGTGAGCCAGGGAGAAAAGGGGGAGGAGGAGGAAAGTTCCCCGGGTGTCTCCTGCCCGCGCTGCGCCCCGCTTCCGAAGAGCTCTGGGGACAGGACCCGCCCCTCTCTCTCCTTCCTCACCCGTCTTTGCCGGGCTGTTCCTCCGGGTGTGCTAAAGTACTTGAGTTTTTTCTCTCTCACACACACATGCACAACCTTCCAACGACAGGGAAGTCGTGCTGGGAGATCCAGTCCGACCCGGTTGTTGGAAGGTTGTGCATGTGTGTGTGTGAGAGAAAAAACTCAAGCACTTTAGCACACAGCCCGGCAAAGACGGGTGAGGAAGGAGAGAGAAAAAACTCAAGCACTTTTGCACACCCGGAGGAACAGCCCGGTTGCTACGCCGCCTCGCAACTCCCAGCCGTGCCAAGCCCCGCAGGCTGCCTTTCTTTCCCCCCCTTCCCTTCCAACGCAGGCACCACCAGAGAGATGGAACCCCCGCAGTGGCGACCCTGGAGGATGGAGAAGGCAGGGGAAGAGCCCCGATGCCCGGCTGCTCGCTGACTCCAATTCTGAGCGAGTGCTCCCGGCTTGCTGCTGTCGCCGCCGCCGCTCACCCTTCAACAGCCAATCAGCGTGGGGCGCCGACAGCAGCGACGTCATCTCTCTGCGCCCGCCTTGCAGAGAGAAAGGCATGGGTGGGAGTTTTAAGGTGACCAGATGTCCCGACATTGTTTTAAAAAATCGGGACTTTTTAAGAGGGCGGGCAGGACGCGGGACAAATGATTAAAAAGCGGGTTTGTCCCGCCAAAATCGGGACGTCTGGTCACCTTAATTAAAACAAGTGAGAATATTTTGTTTTATCTGCGAGCCATATGCAATCATCAAAAGAGCCACATCTGGCTCGCGAGCCATAGGTTCCCGACCCCTGCCCTAAATGATCCCTGTCATTAATTTATTTTTCTGAGATGTAACACTGAACTATGGATATTCCAGTATTTGAGAGGCTGCCACAAAGAGGAGAGGTTCAATTTATTTTCCAAAACACCAGAGTGAAGGACAAGAAACAATGGATGGAAACTAATCAAGGAGAGAAGCAACCTGGAATTAAAAAGAAACTTCCTAACAGTGAGGACAATTAACCAGTGGAACAGCTTGCCTTGTAGGTGCTTCATCACTGCTAGATTTTTAAGAAGAGATTTGACAGTCACTTGTCTGAAATGGTATAGGGTCTTCTGCTTGAGCAAGGAGTTGGACCAGAAAACCTCCAAGGTCTCTTACAGTTCTATTCTACTCTGGTTCTGGATGAATTTCCACCCAGAATTATTTGCATATAAATGTCAATGGGTTCCTTCAAAAATTTAAACAAAGGAGAACCAAAGAAACAAAAGTGCCAAGATGAGATTGATTTTCTAGAAGACAGAAAAAAAAATTATGTAAGGCCAGGTATGGCTTTCTCTTACATTGGTGTAAATCTGCATTGTCTTTATTGATTTTCCCACTTATTGATCTAAACTAGACAGGATTTAGAGCAATAGGATTCAAACTTGTTACAAACCGCTCTCAAAATATAGTTGGTCAGTTTGAGCTGATTTCTACAGCACCAAATTAATTGTCTCTTTCTTTCCTGTGCTGTGCAATTTTCCTTCTGCCTATTGTAATATTTTTTATTCTTCCCACCAAGCCTTTCCGTGTACAGGCTTCAAAAATTGTGATGAACTAGCAGAACGGTGACCTTTCCTAATGAGAAATATTAGAAGACTGCTTGTCTGACATTATTTTAACTATTTCTGCTGCCAAAAGCAGAGCCAGTAAGAAAGGGCTTTTCTGTTTCTTTACAAAGTTCACTTCAAAAGTCCCCAGCAGTACTGATATAGTTTATATTTTCTGCTAAATAAAATCAGATCTGTGCCCATTCCTAGGGAATATTTACTCATAAAAACCTCTTCTTGGAATCACACATCACTGAAACAAAATGAAAACGATCAGCACATAAAGATACCAAAGAAGGCCTAAGAAGCTGACAGTGAAGCTTAACACATTTTAATAGGATTATTACATTGGCTAGTGGCAGGAACATTTGTCCCAGACCTGGAAATAAGCCAGATTTACGAAAAAGTGCAACAGCTGAAGCAGTGAGAACTTCCTTTGGGACTGTACAAGTGTGTAAAGTAGGTAGGCGACAGTGAAAGCATAGAAGGGCCACTCACAATATCTATGGATGAACAGATGTTCACATTCAGCATGAAGAAACATGCTAATCAGTATTCAAGCTGCAGGGAGGATTATAAAGGTATTGAGTTGAAGGCACTTAAAATTCATCTTCAAACTTTTGCATTGAGCCTGCCAAGGTCTAAAGAAGAGCCTACTGTATGTACTCAAGTTTTGGAAGACTTGAAGAATCTGGTTAGGTATAAATCATCATGGAAAAAAGCTACCGTATTTTTTGAAGTATAAGATGCACCTTTTTCCTCCCTAAAAGAGGCTGAAAATTTGGGTGCGTTTTATACTTTGAATGTAGCTTTTTCGAAGTTTTTTCCCCCAGCCCTAACGAGGTGCTAATGATCTTCCCAGCTTCCTATTCCCTCCGAAAAAGGTTTTTCCAAGCTCTAAGTCATTGCAGGCTTGTTTTCATTCCTACTCCCTCTGAAAAAGCGGTGCTTTTCAGCCCTAACCAGAGGATAAAATAATGTGCTGAAGCTGAACAGACTAAGGACGCTAGGCAGATGAATACTTGGTAGGTAGATTCCCCCCCCCTTTTCCTCCCCCAAAACTAAGGTGCGTCTTATACTCCGAAACATACGGTATCTTTGTAGTAACTAAGAAATGGCACAAGGAAATTTGGGAATGGTGTGCACATGACATATTCAATTTTAACTTTCATTTGTTTAGGTAATAGCTGAATACTAGTGGAGGAAGATTGTAGGCCATCTTGTGTTACTCTATAGGAAATACAGATCTAAAACTTCCTCAGTGTTGTGTTATACAGCTATTGCTTTAAAATTTATAGCAAAAAGTAACCCTCTAGGCATTAGCCTTTATTTTTAAGCAAATATTAGTGAAGGAGCTCAAGAATTCTCCTGTAGTTTCATTCTTTCTTTCACAGGCACAGATGTGTGTCTCTATGACTTAAGTAATGTCAAAATCAATTTATATTATCACCCACATCATTTATTATTTATTCATTTTATTTATTTAGCAATTCAGTGGTGTCTATAGGGAGTCTTAAAATACAGTAGTTGTAACTATGTAATTGAAATGCAACCCTTTTGAATGTGGAAGAGATGTCAATACATCTACAATAGGATATGGTTTTGATTGCAGAATAACAACTTATTAAATTTATATGGTGCCTGATTCCCAGTGACTCTTAACCACAACCTTTACTTTGTACACTTTTTTGCAGATGCTGTGGGATAGATATATATTCTGCAATTTTCCAGGAGTTCAAGGCAGCTTACATCTGCTTTTATTTTAGATATCCTATAATAACAGCCTTCTGAGGCAGGATGGGCTGAGAGAGCAGGTGATTCTTAGCAATTGAGTTTTGATGGTCAGAAGTTTACTTAATACTGGGCCTCTTCAGACTCAGAAAGAGTCACAACTTGTACATAACATGGAGCTATATGCACAGGGCTTTTGGGCCACATCTGCCACTAAATCCTCAAGCAGGAGTTGTGGATCAAAGAAAACTTTCAAATTGTGTATCACTTTTGAATGGGTTCCCCCATCCATGAATGTAGGGAGGAAATCCTGGATCCAAGGGTACTGATTAATATAGCCATTAGGTCTTGGTAGGATTGTGTTACAATTGATTCTTTCTCATCCAGGCCTATATATTCTCTAGGCACTGGGACAGTATCTCAATAGCAAAAATCAGTTGCATCCTTACGCAGAAACAAAATCTCTAATACGTGGCTGGATAAGTACATCCATAACACAGAGTGACTTGTTAATATACTGCTTAGCCTGCTGAAATTTGAGCTGAGTGAGCACTGAACTAGAAAATAAATGAAGCCCTGGTTTAGGACAAGAATAGAGCTAATAAATATTTAATGCAATTGTTTACTATGGCACCATGTGGTATAGTGTAGTGATTATGTAATATCTATGTTAGTGTAGTCTTGTTTTCTACTTTTCTCATTTTCTTGTGATTCTTTTATATATTATTGGTGACCATATAAGTCTTTATAAGTACAAAAATAAACCACAGAGCTCAATAATGAGTGCACATTACAAATTCAGTTTGGAACTATAATATGCTACAAATGTCTAAATGCTACTGCTATTCAAGGAATTTAAGAATGGCTAATTATTCCTTCCTTCCTTCCTTCCTTCCTTCCTTCCTTCCTTCCTTCCTTCCTTCCTTCCTTCCTTCCTTCCTTCCTTCTTTCCTCCCTCCCTCCCTCCCTTCCTTTTCTTAGCCTGTTTCAGACTTCTTACATAATATATTATTTGTTTTAGGATTATTTTAGGATATAATTAGTTTGATGGCTAGATACCATGATTATAAATATTTGTCATATGCAAGCTCAAGGTGATTGAGTCTGTATTTGAACCATACCAAACTATAGGGTAGACCATGATCACTTCTTCCATTTGAACTTCTTTTTTGAGACAAAAAGTATTTGTCTCAAGTAAAGCTGCTGAGCAATTGGATATCTTTAAACAATCAGTCTACAGCACCAATCTAAACTGACACAATAGATTAAAAGTCTGAAAAAAAAGGCCTGACCTTTTGCTAGGCAAAGCACCAGTGCAATTTCATCTGCCGTATTCTTGTTTTGTGATACAGTTAAAAAAATACTTTGGAAATGCCAAGAACTCCATCATTGTTGCTAGATACTTTTCAGTCAGGTCAATAAAACTGTTAAGAAAAAGCTCTGTAAAATTAACTTGCTTCTCAGTGTTGAATTCTCTCTCTCTGAACAGTAGTCTATCTTGTTCCTTCCGGATTTTTTTTTGTAATTGCTTTTTATTGCTCTTTTTTATTTGATTCATTTCCCTGTTGGTGCTCCCTTGCAAGTTTCTTGTAAAATGATACTTGATCCATAGCTCCATCTTTGCTACCTGGCTCTGCAATAACTGTTATCATTGGTGACAAGATGGCAATAGATGTATAGTCCTTATGAATGGTGAGTCAGACAGTAAAAGTTGAAAGAACAGAAAGATAAGCTGGGCATAAACTGCCTGAAATATGGGTGGAAGAGTTGGTTCAATAGAATAGAATCTGAGTTCCTGAACTGGGGCCAGTAATTTGGGCTTAGATTGACTATAAGTTGTTCACTGTTGCAGGCTGGAGATCCAAGATTTCCAAAGCAGAGGAGCAGAAAGCCTTTGCAATGATATCATAGCCTCACTGTGAAGGGAAACAAGAGGGCCTGGAAAGCTAACTGGCTGCAGAATGAGAGTTGAGATGAGAGCATCTAGCAGGAAGCATTATAGAGTTGTGAGAACAGGGGTGGGTTCCTCCTGGTTCAGATCAGTTTGCCCAAACCGGTAGAGATCCGCTGGTGACATCACGATGACATCACCGAACCGGATCGGTCAGTGCCGGTCCGTGGGCACTGCCATATTTTTTTTAAATGTTTTTTAAAAAATTTTATTATTATTTTTCCTTCTGAAGCCAAATCCCGGCATTGTGCATGTGGTTACCATCTTTTTTTTGGCTTTATTTTTATTTTTATTTTATTTTTTCAGATTTTTTGTTACTGCGCGTGCGTGCGCGCACTTCGTGCGGGTGCGCCCATGCGGCACACCCATGCAGCATGCCCACACGGTGTGGGAAGGAGCAAACCAGCAGCGAGGTAAGTTGGAACCCACCCCTGTGAGAGAAGATGGCCTTATGGCTTCGGTCTGGTGCCTGCCCTGGTTGATTGTTTTGGAGGTAGGGATAAATCCCAGATAAGTCTGGGATAAATCTGACTGAAATTTTCTGAGTGTCCGGGATGTGAATTATGAAGATATGTCACATATGGTTTTTATCTTGGACCATTTGGGCAGACTGATGCTTGATTGATGGTTGACTGACTGGTAGAGGAAAATTGTCTTTTATGCATAATGCTCTGTGGAAGGATTTTAAAGGAGTTAATGACTCCCTCTTTGTGTTATTAGACTCTTGGTGGCTTTTGCTATCATTAACTATGCTACTGTCATGGACTTCCCATGAGATTAAAAATATGAAGCAATGCTTTATAGTGGTTTCCTTCTCATCTCAGAGCATAATTCCAATCAGTGATTGCAGGGGAAGGGCCAGTCTGATATCTTCAAGCTGTGGTGGGGCAGTGGTGAAAATGGAGAATGGCAGGCTAAGTATGCCCATAGGCAGGAGTTTGATCCTGACCAGCACGTGGTTGACCCAGCCTTCCATCATTCTGAGGGCAGTAAAATGAACATCCAGGTTGTTGAGGGCAATATGCTGACATTTGTAAACCACTCAGAGAATGCTGTAAAACATGGGGTGTATAGAAGTCTAAATGCTATTGCTTTTGCTATTGCTATTTCCTTGCGGAATTCCATAGGTCTTCTTTCAATTAATGTTTACATTGACATGGAACTTCCTATATTAGTCATTCAGTAGTTTTGAATATTACACCATCAATATGCTGATCCTTCTCAGCTTTATATTGGGCAACTGGCCATGTGACAAAATCTTGTGCTTGTGTCAAACTGAGGCTTCATCCTTCTGCTCCTGCAAATTGACAGATATTTGATTCAGGAATTTTGTATTTGTGTTGTGTTGTGATACTGTAGCAGATATTTTTCATCTGAGAACTGCTTTACTATTTTCACCTTTATATTAATGTCTCATTAATGTCTCATTCAAAATTTTGAATTAATTTTCAACTATTTCAGGCATGATTGTTAGCATTTCTATACTTGCCTATTAACATAGCAATCAAATTATTCTGATTTCCATTCTACATCAGGTTATCAAATACAAAGAAAAATTAAAATTAAAAAACCTAAGCAGTATTTCAAGCTATGAATATTGCTTGTGCCTTTGGTATGTTTCATTTAACATAACAAATACTTTATTTCCCTTTGCTGATCAGCGATCATAATAAAGTCTGTCTGCCCACATGTCTATCATATACAGTATCTACCTATATACTTAACTAGCTAGCTTTCTAGCTATCATATATTCCCCTCCTCTAAAAAAATACGCTCCTACATCTATTTCCATGTTCTCAAGTAACTGGAACCTATTTAGATAATCCCTTCTGAAACTGCAGTCCCAAGCTCCCTGCTCTACATGCTGGGAGACAATATTAAGATGCCTGAGGCAATGAATGTGTTAAAAATAGCATCATGATATTCTACTGCAAATAACACACTTCCTGATAAATATGAATAGAGAGATATTCAGTAATTGTAATGTTTGTATTCTGTCAAGAAAAAAATTGGAGAAGAGAGTGGAATACTTTTCCTTCTTACAAGGAACTTACCTGCTGGTAAGATAACATTATGTGCTGTCTAAAAGAAAGTAAGATACAAACGTTGTACTAAAGGAAAGTTAGAAGAATTTAGAGTTAATTATTTCCTAGGAAATAGCATACTTTATTTTATAAATAACAAAAGTGATCTTTGTGTCTAAGTATTTTTTAAATGAAAAGAATATCCATTTACTACATTCAAGTTGGAATCTGAAGTTCATAGGGACAGATCAGATTTCTAGCTCTAAATTCAGAGGGAAAGTTCAGAATTTGGCCACATAATTCAATAGAGCCATCTCTTGGTCTTTGTGGAAACTTCACACACACACACTTCACATTATACCCTGCACTGAGGCATCTTTCCACTTTCCTCTCACAATTAGATTCTGTGGCATTGAAAACATTTCTTGAATCTTTCTAACATCACTTTATGAGTTCCATTTTTCATCACTTGGTAAATTATAGGATAGGATTGCTGTATTTCACTGAAATTTTATGTATGAAGATGAAGCTAAAGAAATAGCCCCGCTTTCTAAACTAAGACAATCTAAGATGACAAATTGGCCTTTTGAAGGAAGTGAAGATCATATAATGAGGAAACTTCCAGAGCTATAGCATATCTGTAATTCATTGTTTTTATTTTGGTGGCCTCCCTGCCATAAATTTATCTCATCTTGCACTGTTCCAGCAACCGTCTTCTTACAATGTAAAAGAAGCTGCAAACTTCTAATCTTTGCTAAGATCATGCAAGAGAAACACAGTATCTGAATCAACTGATATATGTGTCTCAGTTTCCAAGAAACAGCCAAGATTACAAACATTTATGAAAGCCTAATCCATTATTTTCAATGATCACTAAAACTGAAAAGTACATTTGATTGTTTTTTCTCCAACTTTCAATATAGTGCTGGAGAAACAATTGCTTGTTTCTTTCCATTACTGAAGCTCAGTCCCACCCATCTACCACAGTGTTTTCACATTACAACAATTTGTAGTTTTCTGAAAAGTTGGAAAATGTCCTTTAAGAAATAACACTTTAGCTACACATATTGATCTGGTGAAAAGTTTTTAGGAATCATTTGGGATATTTTGCTCAGAGTTTTGGAAAAACAAAGCAGTCTGCTGGTAAATTTTACCTGGTTTGAAAAACTTCTGCAGATTAGTCTCTTGTAGGTGGCCACAAAATGCTTATCTCAACATGGTGATCATGGTTGCTGTGATCAAACCTGGCTAACCCAAGCATGCAACAAATACTGTTATACTGAGACTCCAGCAAAGCAGTAGCAGTTTGCTGGAGGTGAGGGGATGGGGGCTAAGCAAAAGCAAAATGACAATTTATATTCCTTTGATTTACTGCATTACAAAGATAAAATAAAGGAAAAGGCAGACACAGTGTAAATTACAGCATAATTGGAATTACTTGGATAAACCTATTTTGACCTTATTATTTTTTCCTCTTACCAGGTTGGCAGACTGCTATCCTATCTTGAGATATGGTAACTGAGTTGAGTTTGAGTTTGCTAGGCTGCTGGTTACTGATTTATTCTTTTATTTATTTTATTTATTTTATTTATAAGAGTTCTTATAGGCCGCCCAATCCCGTGGGACTCATTCTGGCACCGCCTGATCAGGGATGGGTTCCTCCCGGTTCAGACCGATCGCCCAAACCAGTAGCGACCCGCTGGTGATGTCACTGTCGGTGCCGTTCCGTGCACGCTGCCATCTTTTTGGGGGGATTTTTTTGCGAATTTTTCCCCTTCCGTGGCTTTAAAAAGGGCCCTCCCTCCCACCCGCGGGTGAATTCTGACCTTTATTTCTTCCCCCAAAGCACAGCTGATTTTTAAATTTTATTTATTTAGTGCTCTTATATGCCGCCCTACTCCCTGAGGACTCAGGGCGGCGTACAACATTTGAAGAACAACTAAACATGATGAGCTCCTCAGCTGTGTTTCAGGCTAATTCCTGCTCCTGAGCATGCGCAGAAGCCAAATCGCACAAGGGGATGCGCGCGTGCATGAGTGGAACATCACAATGTGAACCGGTGGCGAAGGTAAATGTGTTTTTTTACAAGGGTGCTTTAAGCAGTTTACATGAATGGGGAGTTGACTCATCTCTTAGGTTTGCTAATGAATGCAGCTCAAATGTATATGTATACCACCACACAGTTTTGACATTTTCTAGAAGTTATGTGATATTTAATCCCTGTAGAATAAATCTCTTTCTGAATGATTTGAATGCAAATAAGAAATCATAAGTACAGAGAAAAAAAGAGACTGATGTTATCATTTCCCTGGTCATTAAAACTTCTGATCAACAAGTTAATTTTTCAGTTTCAATATGCCATTTCATTTAATCCCTCTTTATTTAGCCCTGCAATCCTTGTTCGGGTAGAGTCAGGGCAGACAACTTTTTTTAAAAATTTTTAGCCAACAGTTCTTTGTTCTCCACAGGTTAAATTACTTTCTTCTTCAGCTCCTGATAAGCAGAGATAAGACAGACATGTCCTATCACATGGAGAAAATTTATAAACATTATTTAATTATTTATGAATAAACAAGAAGTTTAGATTAATGTCATGTTTTAAATTGATGCTGAATCATTGGATAATTTTTTTTAAAAAAATTTTTTGTCAGTTATATAAGAATTTTCTGTTCATTTCACTAGATTAGGAATAGATAAACTGAATTTCCAGGGTGGCATATGGCTTCCAATGCTGTTTAAAAGAACAAAACTGCCATATGGAAACCAAGTCTATTGGTCTTCAACTTCCTCATAAATCTTAAGTACAGATCCTGGGCACCAAATATAATTTGGAAGGTATCCAGTTTGACTAACAGCCAAGTATTCATTATGCTGTTTGAGATTAAATTAATGTAGCCATGAAAGTATCACCAAAATTAGAGGGCAAAAATAAGTACACATTTGTACAAAATTTGCATATGCTTGTCTGTGGTGTGTGTGTGTGTGTGTGTGTGTGTGTGTGTGTGTGTGTGTATGCAAATATAGAAATAATTGCCACAATTTAAACAGAAATAAAATGGACCTCACCATAGTGAAGAAAAATATGCAATTTTTAACTGCTAATGGGTAAAACCCATGATCCTGTTCTTCTTTCTGATGGTTCTTTGTCTTTCAACTAGATTTATTTATTTATTTATTTATTTATTTATTTATTTATTTATTTATGGTTTCTTATATGCCGCCCCACTCCCGAGGGACTCAGGGCGGCTTACAACACAGGAAAAATACAAGAAAACCAATAAATTCAATTTAAAATCAAAATATAAAAATTAAAAATTTCAATATAAAAGCACCATTCAACCGCCAGACATACCCGGGGGAGAGTGTAGATGGAATTAAGCTCTACCCCCTGCCTGCAGGAAGAGCCATGATTTGGACTGGACAATCTTTTCAAATAGACATGACAACCCTAAAAATTTTTTTTGCTTTACATACTAACTAGATCTGTGAAAAGCATTTTAAGGGGCAGTTTGGTAGGAATCCATATGAAGTACTTGATCTGACTGAATCTGATTGAAAATTGATTTTCAGGAAAAAGTTTCAAAGTTGATGTGTCAAATCAAGTTCATTCCCATGTGCTTAGTTTTGAATAGGCACTATGGACACACTGTATAAATGTATTAATAGCTTTCTATTAATTGACGAGCTGCGGTGGCGCAGTGGTTAGACTGCAGTACTGCAGGCTACTTCTGCTGATCACCGGCTGCCAGCAGTTTGGCAGATCGAATCTCACCAGACTCAAGGTTGACTCAGTCTTCCATCCTTCCGAGGTGGGTAAAATGAGGACCCAGATTGTTGGGGGCAATATGCTGACTCTGTAAACCGCTTAGAGAGGGCTGTAAAGCACTGTGAAGCAATATATAAGTCTAAGTGCTATTGCTATCATTTTTGGTAGATTAAAGCATTGTTTTAGTGTGTCAATTTTCCTTGTCGAAGAACAATAGCACCATCTGCTTAGGAGGTGGAGGGAGCACCTTGGCTTCCCAATCATAACATGTGAAATAATGTAAACATTGGTGTAATGTCCTAGAGGACCACTAGGAGGCTCCGGAAGGAGCGGGAAATGCTGACGCTGTGATTGGTTAGTTGTTGGTTGTGCTTCGGTATAAATAGAGAGCTGTCAGATAGAAACGCGCTCTCCTGTCAGTTATGTTGATCTGTTAATAAATGTTATGGTTAGAGTTTCCTCACATCTCGTCCTTGTTCCCTCACGAACACAATAATTAGGATCTGAGGAATGGTTTATCTTTTTCTTTTCCTTCCTTTCTCCCTTTTCTTCTTCATCATGACTCTAATACCTATTTCTCAGACATCTCTTTTGAGAAGAAAGAAAGAAAGAAAGAAAGAAAGAAAGAAAGAAAGAAAGAAAGAAAGAAAGAAAGAAAGAAAGAAAGAAAGAAAGAAAGAAAGAAAAACTACATTTCTTTACTAAAGAGGTTTAAAATCTTATTACATATTATAGTAAAATGTGACTCTGATACATTTTGTTTCTACATCTGCATACATAAATATGCAGTTTTACATGACATTATTCCTTTGAGAAGCTTCTGTTGTAACAGTGTTCTACTCAGCATTATTAAGAGATGACTTCCTTCCTTTCTGTTCTTTTCTTCCCATTTGAGAAAGATGACTTTTCTGTTTTGTAGAGCAATATGTAGCATTTGTACCTGCAATTTTTCTGTCTTTCAATATAGGCTTAGTGATTGGTTTATAGTAAATTCAATAGGTGGAGTATTGATCATACTGTCCTGGAAATGCTGCAGATGATTCATTTTAACAAGAGAAGAAGCATTGAAAATTCTGTGGCTCAGTAAAAACTACATATTTCTCAAATATTACTTTAGCTTTTGAAAAGATACACAGGAAAACCAAAGTAGAAACTTTTAAAAGGCCTAATATCTCCCAAACCTCCCAAACCTTGGCCCTATTTATGTATATGCTGATCTTTCACTCTATTATCAAAATGCCTACTGAAACCAAAGTACATACTTTCGCCATGCCACAAAACATGATTAGTGGCTACTTCTAGCCTATACTACTGTGGCAAAACTGTGGCACTAAATTCCATAGATTCATTATCTGCCAAAACTATGGCCCTTAATGTTTTTTCAGCAGCTAATATGAATAGTTGATTTTCAGAAATGGATCACTAATCTCCTTCAATCATTTAAAGTTGTTCCTTCCTAGTACGATGGCCAAGTGAATATCTAACTAATTCTGATTTCCTACTGAAGATGATAGGAAATAGCATTTCCAGAAGGGAGAGGAATGAAGGGAATAGAGAAACGAGGTGCATAAATGTATGGATTCACTGGAACAGGATTTCCAGGATATATACTGTATATTTGACTTGTACATGAATGGGTGGGAATATATTTGCATTTCTAAATTTGCATTTCCAAACTCAACTATAGGTAAGGATTAGAATTTAAACATAAATAAATAAATGTTAATCCACATTTTTAATTAACACCTGGAAAAAAGGTTGCTTAGACAAGTTAGCTGTTCCTGGTTATTCTTTTCATAAACTGTGAGATAACAAACTTCCCCTAGTTAAATAAATATTTGCCACTTTTATCTTAGATAGATGCCCAAAGGCAATCAGAGATTTCATCCTCACTAATATGCAAATTTTCCTGCTGATGCCTGACATAAACATGTCTACCAGTCAAAAGAGGAATCTCCCCAATGGTGAAAAACTGGATTTTTATTGATAAACTCTTAAATTTTAAATTAAATTCTAAATTAGCTAGCAGCACCTTTGATACAGTAGAAATGAATTTTTTGGAACAAGTTATGATAAAAAGAGGTTTCAATTCAATTTACTTCTTGATTTAAAAAGCATCATTCTACTGCTGGATTGGCTTGCCTTATTAGATAGGCTTCTGATTGAATATTAATTATTACTATTGATAAATTGTATTTGGTCCCTTTTAACAATTATCAATGGTATGTATGTATGTATGTATGTATGTATGTATGTATGTATGTATGTATGTATGTAATCTATTTATGTAGATTCTGTGGCAATGTGGTATATAGATTAACATCTAATAATATAAAAATATAAAAGCATCAAAATTTTTGAAGAAAAGAAACAAGATTTCTATGAAAACATATAAAAATACACCTTTCTTTTTGTTTAAAGTATTTTAAATAATGGGAGATAATTATTCCTAAGAAAGTAGCTTTCTTGATAAATATATCTTTCAAATTCTATAATGATGGTAACCTTAACACTCAGCTGAAAGTATCTGTGAACTCATGAAGAAAAATAAATGTCCTGCAACTAACCATTATCCTCAGATTCTTAGATAATTTAAGAAGGATGTCTATATTAATTATATATAGATTTTTAAATCCTAATTCTAAGGATTTAATAATTGATTATTTTTTATGGTTAGTCAAATTCTAAGGATTTCCTTTTAAAAATCGAGGTTTTTATCTGAAAATTTGAGTTTTAATTTTTCAGAGTTTAATTATATTGTAAGTTGTACCCTGTTTCCCCCAAAATAAGACATCCCCTGATAATAAGCCCAATCGGGCTTTTGAGTGCATGGCAATAAGGCCAAACGCTTATTTCAGGGTTCAAAAAAATATAAAACAGGGTCTTATTTTTGGGGAAACATGCTATATATAAACTGCTGCCAGCATTGGAACAAAAATTACATTGATTATATACTGCATTCAACTGGAGACCTGTTATCTGAAATCTTCGCAAATACTTCCTTCTAAGTCTAGTATTAATTAAGATCACTATTGTATTGTGATATGCACTGCATATTGTCAGCTAGGTTTGGATAATATTGGGTAAAAACTTAAATTTTTATTTCTTTGCATTTTTTAAAAATAGTGTTAAAAGTATGACCTGAAAATGAAATAGTTACCCTCATTCAGCTAATTATAATCAAAAGGTTAAAAAAGGTTAAAAAGAATATAATATGCTGAAACTACTTAAATTAAAGCAATTTGCTCTGAATATATTAGTTGCTACAGAAATCCTAAGTTTTTGAGTATCAGAAAAAGAAATGTCAAGGTTGAAACTCAAATTTATTAAATAATTAAAATATTACTAAAATAAATGTAAATAGTACAGAAGAACAGAAAATTGTGGTTTCTAATTTTATAAAAATCAGTAGTTTTGTGATTTAAAAATACCAAATATATCTTTGATATATTATGATATCAAAATATACTTAATTCACAAAAAATAATCAAAAATAAGAAAAACATAGAAAGATACATAATTAACATCCCAGAATTTATGTTAACTACCCGTATACTGTATATAGAAAATGATGCAGAATTTTCCAGAACCCCTGAAAACAATATGTAGTTAATTAGCATGGAGCCTAACCAAAGGGAGTGGCCGTTATCCATTTATGTATCTATCACAGAATAGAAATGTAAATAGGACACCAGATGATTTCTTTTCTATTTTGCACCATAAGGGAAACAATTTGGTTTATGGGAATAAATTATCCAACACAAACACGGTTGAATATTTACTTTCTTATGTTAGAGAAGCAAAATATTGGGATGAAAGTTAATTTAGATGCTTTGGTCATTACCTTGTTTTACAAAAAGGAATCTGTTTCTAGAAAGAAGCTAAGATTTAAATATGATAATGCCTATCTATACAGAATTTTGCATTTACTTTGCTTAGATCGTTGCTTAAAATTAATCTTATATTTCTTGAATTATTCCTTTTTTCAGATTATTTATTTATTTATTTATTTATTTATTTATTTATTTATTTATTTATTTATTTATTTATTTATTTATTTATTTATTTATTTATTTATTTATTTATTTATTTATTGGGTAGTTTCTCTATGCCGCCCTACTCCCTCAGGACTCAGGGCGGCGTACAACATTTTATAAAAACCTAGGTTGGATTAAAGGTTAGATTAATTCCTTTTTCCAGATAAGAAAGATTAGTTTCATGAAATGGCTAACCCCTTTGCCTTTGAATTGGATCTTAGTTTGCATAAAGGAAAGACTGGATAATATTATTTTATGTGTCAAGGATCCATTTATTGTTTTAAAACTTTCCATTCACATATTTTAGTGGGTTTTTTTCTCTATCTAGGTGCATTAGATCAATAAAGGAAAAATAATTAAAAGAAAATATTTGTATAGCACCTATGGCAGTGATGGTGAACCTAAGCCACGTGTGCCACAGGTGGCACACGGAGCCATATCTGAGGGCACACAAGGCATTGCCCTATGTCATGAGGCTTTCCTGAACCCTGGGGATGATGAAAAATGGCCCAATGGGCCAACCGGAAGTTCATTTCCAAACTTCAGGTTGGGCCATTGGGCCATTTTTCGCCATCCCCAGGCTTCAGGAGGCTTTCCTGAAGCCTGGGGAGAGTGAAAAACAGCCCAATGGGCCTACCGGAAGTCCGGAGGCTTCAGTGAGGTCTGTGCGCATGCGTGGGGGGCAGTGTGGGGGTTGTACGCATGCGTGGGGGGGAGGCCATTGTATTATGGAAGTGGGCACGCACACACACGCTATCGTGCATATGCGCAACCTTTTGGCACCCGAGCCAGAAAAGGTTCGCCATCACTGACCTATGTAATTTATTCACATTTCTGCTGGCTTTCTGTTTTCATTGATACCTTATTGGAAGGTCCTAGGAGGTCTTTTCGTCCAACCCTCTGCTCAAACAGGAAACCCTATACAATTTTAAATAAATGGTTGTCCAGTCTTTTCTTAAAAGTCTGCAATATTGGTGCACCTAAACTTTGGAAGGCAATCTGTTCCACGTTGATTGTTCTTACTGTCTAAAATTTTCCTTAGTTCTAAGTCGCTTCTTTCTTTGCTCAGTTTCTATCCATTGTTTCTTGTCTTGCCTTCTGGTGCTTTGAAAAATAGGTTGACTCCTTTCTTCTTTGTGGCAACCCCTCAAATATTTTGAACACTGCCATCATGTCACCCTTAGTTCTTCTTTACATGCCCAATTCCTGCAACCAATCTTCATATGTTTTAATGTTTAGCCTCCTCCCCCAATCATCTTTGTCACTCCTCTCTTTCTTCTTTCCAGGGTCTCAACATCTTTTTTATATTGTGGAGATGGAAATTAAAATACATTTGTTTCTTTAGTCTATTTCTGCAAATTTGATGAGTTTTCCTTCTATTTCCTTATCTAAATCATTGATGAAGATATTGAAGAGTACTGGGTCTAAAACAAAACCTCGGGGCACCTTGTCGCTTCCATACAGATCTTGCTCCATTAAGGACTACACATTGAGTGCGATTTGTCAACCACTTATGAATTTATCTGGTGTTGATGATGTCTATCTCACATTTTTCTAACATATTAAGAAGTACCGTATTTTTCGGAGTATAAGACGCACCTTTTTCCTCCCTAAAAGTGGCTGAAAATTTGGGTGCGTCTTATACTTCGAATGTAGCTTTTCTTCCAGCCCTAACTAGGTGCTAACAGATCTTCCCAGCTCTTACCTTGCAGGCTTTTTCATTGTTACTCTCTCCAAAGAATGTTTTTCCAGCCCTAAGTCTTTGCAGAATTTTTTTCATTGCTCTACTTGCTCCGAATAAGTTTTTTTCTAGCCCTAACCAGGTGCTATCTTCCCAGCTCTTACCGGCTTGCAGGCTCTTTCATTGTTACTCTCTCAGAAGAAGGTTTTTTTAAAGTCCTAACCAGGAGATAAAATAATGTGCTGAAGCTGCTCCGAATAAGTTTTTTTCTAGCCCTAACCAGGTGCTAATGATCTTCCCTGCTCTTACCGGCTTGCATGTTCTTTCAGTGTTAATCTCTCAGAAGAAGGTTTTTTTAAGTACTAACCAGGGGATAAAATAATGTGCTGAAGCTGAGCAGACTAAGGACGCTAGCCAGATGAATACCTGGTAGGCAGATTGTTTTCCCCTATTTTCCTCCCCAAAAACTAAGGTGCGTCTTATACTCCGGTGCGTCTTATACTCCAAAAAATATGGTAGGTTGTGGTCTACTTTGTCAAAAGGCTTATTAAAACCTAAATTGCAATATTAAAAATGTCAATAGCATTTTGCTGGTCCACTACCATAGTTTAATCACTTTGTCAAAGAATGAATTAAGATTTGTTTAGCTTGATCTGTTTTGGACAAACCCATGCTGGCTTTTGGTTATAACTTTATTTGTTTCTAAGTGCATGCAAATCTGTTGCTTCATTATCTTTTCGAGGATCTACCTAGATATTGATGTCAGGCTGATTGGTCTGTAGTTTTCTGGATTGTTTTTTCTCTGTTTTGAAACTTGAGATCCCATCAACTCTTTTCCTATTCCTCTGGTAGTTCACCAGTACTCCAGGATCTTTGAAATATGTGGTACACTGGTTCTGATGTAACATCTGGGATGTAATCCATCAGGTCCTGGTGACCTGATGTGACTGTGTGATAAACTTTAGGCCTTTCTACTGATTTCATCCCTCTCTACACAGCCTTGAGAGAGGAAAAACAACAGTAAGATAATATTTGTTGCCCCTGCAACCTGATGTTGCTCTATTGCCTCTGGTCACTGTTAATTACCTCTGAGTTCCTTGAAAATAAGGGATAACAACAGATGCCTTAGAATGTTACTGGAATACTGAAGAAATTTTTGTTTTAATCTCAGTAAAATTAGCAATAACTTAAATTTGCCTAATTTATAGAGTGTGGATATGATAAGGACAATGTTATGAAGATCAGGAGCTATAGAGAGTAAGGAAAATGATCTGCATAAATATATGCTGAAGCTGTAACCTAAACGAAAATGACTGAAACATTTTTAAGTCCAAAACATCCTGATAATATTGAGAAGTAGCTCAGTGAGGCACCTCCCTAATTCACTTAATTCACAAGAAAAATGAAGAAGAGATACAGCACTTTCAAACTAGCTGATTCTGCTATTACAGTCAGTCTTGAAAAGTACTTATAGCATTCCTTTGGAGTTGATTTCATACTATGGTCTATCTAGTGGAACTGACAGCAGGAAAATATCATATGCCAGTATGTGATTGTGTTGTGATTAGGTGCCAGTGGAGATACTGGCTAAGGCTCTCTTCTGTTTTCCTGAAATTGCTCAACTATATCATTCCTTCACATTCCATCTTTGTCTTCTACAGATTCATCTGGGAAGTCTAAAAGAGAATAGGAAAATGCTCTTGTGTTTCTTGAATGTACTTTCAACAGCGCAAGTACAACTTTTTGCACAAGCCAAGCCAAAGCCCTGTTTATGTCTGTCTGTGAATTTATTTATTTTTTGCAAAGCAGTCATTCCAACCTGCACATATTAGCCACATGAAAGTGCTTGTGAATCTCTCTTATAGGAACAGATATAAATAACAAATCTAAATTTCAAAAGGCATTAGATTTCTTTTTCTCTATTGTTGTCAAACCTTTTTTGCCCTTTTTCACACAGCTATGAGCTTACACAATCCTGATCTTTTTACATTTTCCTGTAAAATCTGCAACCCAAACACAGTATCTCTCTAAACCCTTTCATATGACAGAATCTTTTAAAAATATGTGCATGAAATAATGTTTGACACTCCATGGATTTCCTGTAGCGTACCAAAGGACATTGATCTGTCAGGCAGCTTGAAAATGATAGTTTAGTGAATGAAAAATTCATGTCCACTATTCTGAACAAGGCATTTTCACAATAAGTGCCATATATGTTCTGCTGAAGTATTTTTATGTTGGTTACACCTTTAATGGTGAACCAAACTTTTATAAATCTTCCTACAGATTTGGATTTATTTGCAACAGCATTAACTACTACTAAGGTCCATTTTCAAAGGAAAAGCATTTTCCACCTCTTCTTCAATTTACATTGGGAAAAAAAGATATTTACCATAGTTATTTTATGACACACTTGAAACTTATTATTCAATGTACAGAGAATATTCCTTCTAGAAAAGTAATCTTGAATCTATATGTAAGATACAATTTTAGTATACATAGAAACTATAGTTCTAAGGCAATCATAGACTTTACCAAACCAAAGCCAAGTATGTCCTTGAAAAAATAAGTTGTATTACTTTTAATAAAGCTGGGAAATAGTTGACATAACATTATGAAAAGAAAAAGAGAAAAAAACCATATTAAAATTACAAGATGAAAGACCATGATAACAGACAATGCCAATAGGTAAAAAAATATTTCATCAATATTATTATTTATATAAGAAAAAAGAAATTTCCTTACAAAGGTTGATGGAAACTTTAAAAAAAACATACCAAACATCATGGAAAAGCAGAAACAAATAATAAATAGACTTATTATAATAAGGGAAGTTTATGAGGGATTAGAAAAAAAACCTATGGAAATTTGTCTTGAATATGGTAACTACTATTATATGTACAAAGACAGAAAGGGTTTGCAATACACACAATAGAGGAATGGTTGGTGAAGCTGACAGAATTTGCAGAGAATTTATTTGTTTGATTAGAGAAAAGACAAATTACACTTGTTTGAGACTAAAAATCCTTTATGGACTTTTTGCTGAAAATGGTGTTAAAAGAAAATTCATGATACATTCCGTGGCCAGGTAAATAAGAATGTCTGCTTGAAATGGAGGCAGAGTTATCTGACAGCAAAGAAATGCACAATTCAGCTAACAAAAGTAGGCTATAAAATGCTGAATGTGTTCTAATGCTGAAACTGATGTACTAATACTTCCATGTTGGAAGCAACAAAGTATTTCTGTGATGAAAGGATTTTCCAGTAATATCACCATTGCCCAGGGATAATAATTTTAGGTGCTCCTTTTATGTTCCCATTAAGTTGCCCTCTAAAGTGGTCTACTTGCAGTCTCCTGTTTTCGAACTGCTGGGTTGGTAGGAGTTGGAGTATGTGGTGGGAATTCATCACACCCTGTGGTAGCAACAGGTCTCAAACACAAGTCTGCTGATTGTCAGCCCAGCATTCTAACTTCATGAACCACTGTGCTCCTTGGCAGTACTGATAATAATAATAGACTTTGATCATGAGTCAAGTTACATGTGTAAGTTGAGGTGTTCCTGCCCTGGGGACATGTGAAGTCTGGAAAGGAAAGTTGTTTCTTGTCTTGTGGGATATGTGATTTTTAGATACATACCTTGTTTCCCCCAAAATAAGACATCCCCTGATAATAAGCCCAATTGGGCTTTTGAGTGCATGGCAATAAGGGCAAGCGCTTATTTTAGGGTTCAAAAAAATATAAGACAGGGTCTTATTTTTGGGAAAACACAGTAGATCTTTTCCTATATGTAGAATTTTATGAGGGATGTGGCCGAAGTATTGTGATTAAAGATTTCACTTATATTGAAGATATTGTGTTTCATTTTGTTTGTTGTTGTTGGCTGACTTCCTGGAAAAATGTGCTTATTAATCAATTTCAGCCGAAAAGCCAATGCATGTAGAAAAAATTAAATGGTTTCTTTGTACATTTATTTGAGGTTGCCAGTAAATCAGATGTAGTTGAAGTTGGTGTGTGACCTCACTGGTGTGTGTGTGTGTGTGTGTGTGTGTGTGCATGTGTGTGTGTGAGTGATAGGGCTTCTATCTTGCAACAAAGGAAAAAAATAATTTGTGATTTTGGAGGTTGAACATTAGAAGGGTAGAAATGCACTTATAACTTCTATAAAGATCAAAAGTGGCTTCTTTATATCTCTATACTTTCTTTTCTTATTTATATTTTATTTTATTTTATTATTGTTGTTGTTATGCTATTGTTGTTGTTTATACAATAATTAAATTTGTATTGTTTTTAGTCTGCAAAAATTTTTTTACTGAAAGAATAAAATAAAAGAGAATATGCAAACACCCCCCCCCTCTTGAATCACCCAAGAGATAAAGAGACAAAAAAGCGGTGAACCAAGAGCAACCATATAATTTTGCTTCAGTTGCACATGAAAAAATGTAATGGAATGAAGACAGAGCTGGAAATTCAGATCTTGTAAGAAATGAAGACAAAATTCATCCAATTTCTTCACCTACTTAAAAGACTCAAAATACTTTAATAAACCAATGTAATGAAACATCAGCATCTCTTCAAAATATGTATCTATTTGGGATGCCCATAAGTAATTGAGATATCTGAGCCAGAAGGCAAACTTTGTTTGTATGGCACATAGAGAAATTACTCTCCATTGTGTAGCATTCTTTCATCATCATTTTCCTGCCAGAGATGATAGAGTGAGAGATAAAGAACCATAAAGACTGGACATGAAAGGAAAGGTCTGAACAAGCCTCTCTCAGATGTCTCCTTCTCTCCTGTCATCTAGATAATAGGAATCCTTTCCAGCTATTTCTTACATCTAGTTAAATAATAGTTTTTTGATATTTTCTGAAGATACTAAAGCTGGCATAGTGATGTTATAGTACAACTGATTAATCATTCACTGGATAAAAGTAGCCAAACTGCATCAGATGTATGGAATTTTGCATTATTAAAAATATTACAATTTTTACATATTATATATTTCACACTAATTTGAAATCCCAAGATTTATGGTGTTGAGATAAATTTAAAATGAGTTAGTATGGAAAGCTGTACTAGTAGAACCAATGGATATGATCATTTCAGTAAAACTATGCAAGGAGCAGGGAAGAATATATTTTGGTTAATATTAAAAAATACTATGGAGTAAACAAAATTATCAGATTCATTCTTAAATATACTATGTATGACTGATGGTAAATAAATAAATAAAGGCAAGAAAATTGATGGCAATTAACTTAGACAGTTTATTAATTAGATTGGATGGTGGAGGGAAAAGCTTTTAATCCAGATGATTAGGTATTTCTTCCATTACGCAGTATGAGACTATAGGGAAGGCAAATGCTATGATATTCTTGTCCAGCTTCTGGCATCTATGGGAATCAGTTGACAACTATGTCGGCAGAAAAGCTTTGACTGATTTATTGATTTACATAGATTTAAAACATCAAGTCAGATAACACTAAATGCTACACATAATAAAAACCAGAATAATTAAAATTAGGTGTTCAAAACCATATAAAACAGAAGTAAAACAAAATCTCAAAGGGCTTATTCAGCTGCTTGTCTCCAGGCCTAGGAAATACCCAAGTTTTCGGAGTCTTACAGAACATCATTTGTTTGGGAGTCCTATAGATCATGGGGTAAAATCTATTCCAGAGGAAAGATGCAATTGCAGAGGATATATGTCTCTCAGATCCTGACAATGATTTTTTTAAAAATAGTACATATACTCTGCTGATGCAAAACATTTCATGTTGGCAAGTTCAAGCTATATAAAAGAGTCAAATAACTTAACCATTACATATTTATTTCTCAGTTTAGGCTGGCTCTACTGAATACACATGATTAGGGAATTTATGATTAGGATTTGCCACACTAAATCTTTCTCTTGATGGTGAATACTATTTTAGTAATTTAAGGCAGTATTCAAATTGCAAAGGCTATGACCCAAACAGCATTATCTGTTAAAATTAAACTGAAACTTGAGGTTATTGCATTAAGCTCATATGGAGCATATAGGTGTACTTACAATAATGGGCATATGCAACCATGCAAGATTCTGTCCTTTGCACAGTTTGAGTCTCTTCCTCCTTTGCCAGTAAACGTAAAGGAATCTGCAAAGAATCAAACAATCTATATACCTCACATACCTCACAATCTATGAGGTATCTTTCAGAACCAGCTCCTTGTCCGACTTATGGTCAATAGCCACGGTCATACCTATCTTCAAAAAGGGAGACCCTAGCCTAGTAGAAAATTGCAGACCAATCTCACTGTGTTGTGTCACCTGTAAAGTCATGGATCATGACACCTGTAAAGTCATGAATCAATTATTAACCAATCCATCACCCTCCACTTAAAGACAAACAACCTGCTTTCTAACAAGCAGTTTGGTTTCAGGAAAAAATTGTCCTGTAATCTACAACTCCTACACTGCAGAAACATTTGAACCACACAACTTGACTAGGGTAAAGCAATAGACACAATTTACATAGATTTCTGCAAAGCCTTTGGTTTAGTGGTACATGACAAACTACTGTTAAAACTAAGCTCTTATGGCATTTCTGGATCACTGCACATGTGAATAGCCGTGTTCCTGTCAAACAGGCAACAAGTAGTCAAAATAGGGAATGCCCTATCTAACCCGGCACCAGTTACTAGCAGTGTCCCCCAAGGCAGCATTTTAGGACTGACACTCTTTCTGCTTTACATAAATGACCTTTGCGATCATATTACAAACAGCTGAATCCTCTTCACTGACGACCTATCACTGATAATGCTGCTGCCCTACAAAGCGACCTTGACTATGTGTCTGAATGGTCACGTAATTGGCAACTCCAAATCTCAACTAACAAATGCTCTGTCCTACACATTGGCAACAAAAATCAGAACACCAAATGCAAGCTGGGCAGATATGATCTCGCAGACGACCCTCACTCTGTCAAGGACCTAGGAGTACTCATCTCAAATGATCTAAGCCCCAGTGCTCACTGTAACAGATTGCCAAAAAGACATTAAGAGTTGTTAGCCTAATCTTGCGAAGCTTCTTCTTCAGTAACATTGTACTGCAAACTAGGGCGTACAAAACCTTTGTCAGACCAATTCTTGAATACAGCTCATCTGCCTGGAATCCACACTGTATATCAGACATTAATACAATTGAGTGAGTCCAGAGGTATTTCATGAGAAGAGTACTCCACTCCTCTGCTCACAATAGAATCCCTTACGACACCAGGCTCGAAATTTTGGGCTTGGACAACCTGAAACTACGCCACTGTCCTAAGCATAGTATACAAAATTGTCTGCTACAATGTCCTTACCTGTCAATGACTACTTCAGCTTCAACCTCAACAATACACGGGCAAACAATAGATACAAACCCAAAGTAAACTACTCCAAACTTGATTGCAGAAAATAAGACTTCAGCAACAGAGTGGTCAATGCCTGGAATGCTCTACCCGACTCCATTGTTGCATCCTGAAACCCCCACAGCTTCAACCTTAAACTGTATACCGTGGACCTCACCCCATTCCTAAGAGGTCCGTAAAGAGGGTGTGCATAAGTGCACCAGTGTGCCTACCATCCCTGTCCTACTGTCCCCATTTATTTGTACTCATTCCTTGTTCATGTCCATGTTTATACTTATACCTGTTATCTAATACATGATTGACAAAATAAAAAAAATAAAAAAACAAATAAAAAAACAAATCTCAAACAATCTGGACTTGCCAGGACAGTTGAGTCTTCTATATAATGTTCTTTCCAGAAATGTAGGACTGCCAAAAGCAGGGTACCAAAAGACTATTACAGATAGTCCTCAACTTATGACCACAATTGAGCCCAAAATTTCTGTTGCTAAGCGAGATTGTTGTTAAGTGAATTTTGCACCATTTTATGACCTTTCTTGTCATAAGTGAATCACTGCAGTTGTTAAGTTAGTAACATGGTTGTTAAGTGAATCTGACTTTCCCATTGACTTTGCTTGTCAGAAGGTCACAAAAAGAGGGTGACATGATCCTGGACACTGCAACTATCATAAACATGAGACAGTTGCCAAAGGTCTGAATTTTGATCACATGACCATGAGAATGCTATAATGGTATTCAAGTGTGAAAATATAACTGTGAAAAACCGGTAATAATGATAACTTTTTTTTCACTGCCATTGTAACTTCAAACGGTCACTAAATGAACCTGTTGTAAATTGAAGACTACCTGTATTATAAAGCTTTACCAAAGCAATGTATACCAGAACATGAATTGTATTTTTATTTGAATAGACTATAATATATTCCATGTACTTAGTAATATAATTCTTTCCTGTCTATCAAAGCATTTCTTAGATATTTATCAGGAAATTAAGATAGCTGAAACTAAGGCCTATTTAATGAGATTTTGAATTTAGTCTTAGTGGTCCAATTTTCTCACTGGTTTTAATATTGCTTCTTATAATAACTTAACTTGAAAAGATCCCATAAAATCAATAATAATCTTGAAATGCAACATTAAAAGAAAACAGTATAACATAATAACGCCATCACATCTCACACAATTTAGAAAGTTGGTAGGTTAAATTAAAGTTGCTCTTTGGATTCATAATCCATTTCTTCCAAGTCAAAAAAGGAACATTTCTTATTACCGGTAATTTGAGAATAAATACTGCATTAATATAAAAGAAAAAAAGAACTAAGTTGCAAGACCATTTATTGACTAGATTTATATTCTGCATTTCCTTCAGAAGCTGAAAGCAGTGCAAATAGCCTCTCTAATTATTTTAATGCTAGGCACAATATCTGTGTTCTGGTAGCCTATGGACTTCAGCTATTCAATTTTGTTTCTTTCTATAGCAATATCCTGAATGTTTATGCTATTTCTTAACCATGTGTGAATTTTCTGAAATTTCTAATGGAAAAGAGAGAAAGGAAACCAGCTACAATGTTCAGTGCCCTGAAAATATTTCCATTCAATTTGTTTTTCATATACATCCAAAATGGCTCCCATACTGGATTCTCTCTGTGAGTTTTAGAAGTCCCAACATTATTTAATGTTGTGGAACACCCTTCCCAAAGAGACAGAACCAGTCCAGATATGACAAAATAATTAAAATCAGTAATGTTCCAGTATCTATTTGCCCTGAAGGATTATGGATGTCCGTTATAGATAATATGGTTTTGATTGCTTTTTAAATCTGATTTGCTTTTCTTTCCCCCATTTGTGTTTTTTTAGATATTTATATTATATTTAAATGTTTATATTATTTATATCCTAAAGAAAATCAAACCTGACTGTAGAACAAATACTGATTCTGAAGCTCAAATACTTTAGCCATCTAATGAAAAGAAAAAACCCTCACTGAAAAAGACCCTCATATTGGAAAAAATTGAAGGCAAAAAGAGAAGGGGATGGCATAGGATTAAATGGTTATATAATATCATCAGTGCAATGATGGGAGACAGTAGGGTACAGGAAAGCCTAGCATGCTATGGTCCACAGAGTTGTGAAGAGTTGGACACAACGTAGTGTCTAAACAACAACAATTACTGTGAAATATATTTTAAAAAATAAATCCTGGAGGTTTCATCTAGAATGCATTTATTCTCTCTTAGATCCAATTCATATCATTTGAGCCACGTTTTTTTTATAACAAAGACTTATAACATTAGTAATATTATACAGATTTGAGCAATGGTTCAAGTTTCAGTATTTCAGATTTCAAGTAATGTTATTTAGCAGTGATGGCGAACCTTTTCAGCACCGAGTGCCCAAACCTGAATGCGCATGTGCATGTGTGCACATGTGCATGCGCTGGAGCCCCAGAAACCCAAAGACCAGCTGCAGGTGCACATGCGTGCGCTGGCCAGCTGGTCTTCGCATGTGCAAGAGCACTGGAAACTCAAAGACCAGGTGGCCGGCGTGCGCATGTTCACCTGCCAGCTGGTCTTTGGGTTTCTGGGGCTCTGGCATGTGCGAAGATCAGCTGGCCGGCGCATATGCGTGCACTGGAAACCAGAAGAGCATCTGGCGATGGCGAATGTGCCCACAGAGAGGTTTCTGCATGCTACCTTTGGCACACATGCCATAGGTTCGCCATCACAGTTATATAGGCTTCAAGCTTCAGAGCTGCATGAAATTCATAGATGTTTTCAAATTTATTTCTGATTATTCATAGTTTTCAGTTTTTTTAAATTTCATTATAGATTGTACCCAACTTATATTCAAAGTTACAGTGATTTGAGAAAGCATTGTTGCATTTTACAGCCTTGTAAAACTTTATGCACACGCCCCTCCCCACCGCATTTGGAATGCTTGGCATTTATGACCAGCTGCATTTCCCACAGCTGGGTGACTGATTACTGACTTTTTCCTGTTTCCGGCATTTTCTTTTTGCAAAATAAGGCTTATTTGGGGAAATGGATTCACTTAATGATTGCCTGGATTGCTTAATGATTGCTGTAAATCCAGTCAAAACATTGGTTTCAGTAACATGAGTGCATGACATATGACTGCATTGATTTATAACCAAAATTCCAGCTTCAATTGTAAATCAAGAATTACTTCTATTGTAATTTTTGGATGTTGGGGGGAAATTTCTGTTATTATTGCAAGTTAGAATGATTTGAGAATATTTTTCATTTCATCCAGATGGTGATGATCCAAAAATCCCATTACTGGAACTAAAAGAGGATAGCACTTTTGGAAGAAGGAAAATTCATCACATCTTAAACTACTGTCACCCACCACCATTTTTTTTCTTGCTCCAAAACAAAATAGGAGATTATTATTTGACTACTCCAGACCATGGTTCCCTGTGTGTATGCAGTAAGTGTATATAGTTAATGAATACATATATAAGCTCCATTATGATCAGATTGGTTGTATGCTGATTGTGTCAATCAGATCATAAATCTTTCATTAATTAAATATAGACTCTTCCTGTTTCATCCAGGTTCAAAGTAATTTCTTTAAAAAGAAGGAATCGGTATAAGGATATGGTTGGTAGAGCTCACAAAGAATCAAATTGCAGAAGAATCAAAACATTACATACTCAGGGAACAGTACAGTCAGAAAAAAGAATGTGGAAGGAAGTACAGAGAATATTACTGTGGCTCTCTTACCATAAATGGAATTCATCTCTGAATTATGATTGTATGACTACCTGTATTTGTCATTTTCCAGTGTCAACATTTTATTGAATTTTATTTCTCCCAAAGTCAATGTTACTAGACAGTTACAAGAATTTTCAATAAAGTAAACATACAATATGAAATCTTTACTGTACTAAGTAGATATTATTGTCTAAGAAAATCCCAAAACCCTTCACCAGAAAACGTTGATCCAAAATTTAAGGTTCTCATAAACTTTCTAAGACTAATAAATAGTGCTAGGAATAAATGAAATAAATTTATCCTTGTAAAAAATAAATCAAGTGCTTGGATGTGTAGAATATACAAAAGTCTTCATTTTTCAGTTCACAGCTCCCCTTAGATATTATAAATGTATATGAACATCTAGGAACATTGGCTAAAAGCAATATCTAAAAACAAACATGCAATTTTGTACCCAGCAGCTTCAAATCAAATCAAATCAAATGAAATCTCCATTTATGCTACAACATAGCTATGTTTCAGACATACTGTATATTATTGGTATGGGGAGAGATTGGTATGGGGAGCTCTGTTATTCATCTCCATAACTTCATTAAATATTTGATTGTCCAACCAATACAGTCAAACATTCTAATAACTTACCCCATGTATAAACTGAAAGTAGAGTCTGCAACTTTTCCTGATATAGTAAAACATTATGGACAAAATTTAAAATTTCAGATTTTATATAATTTTTTTAAGAGTTGCTGGAGCCAGTCAGATAGAACATTCCAATAAAACAATCCAGCTGCTGTTGTCTAGAGGTGGAGCTCTTGCCTCACAATCAGGAGGTTGTGAGTTCGATCCTAGGTAGAGGCAGAAGTAAGGTCTTCCGCTTGGGCAGGGGTTGGACTAGATGACCTGCAATGTCCCTTCTCACTCTGTTAATCTGTTAAAAAAAATTTGAACAGTCAGTTACCTATGTCTCTCAAGCTATGGCCATATTTCCTGATGTTGTTTCCTAGAAAAAACCCATGGGATCTTGGCAAAGAGATGGAAGAGCAAGAATCATAATATGATAGCAAGTAAGTAAGGCTCAGTAGAAGCCTACGCTATAAATGGAAACTAGTTCATTTAGTCTGTATATGAGTTAATCTCTGGCTTCAAAAATGCAACCTTGATGGCTATTGTTAGAAACAGGGATTAGTATCCAAAGAACACTTTTCTATCATGAGTAGTACAATGCAAGAACATTCTACAACATTTGTCTCTATTGGTTTTCATTCAGTTTGATGGCAAGTGATACATATGTGAACATCCTGATTTTTGCTATATCTGCATCCACAAATTTGCAGCCTTCTTGAATTCCCAAACTTTATTATCACCAAGGGATTCATTGTAAGGAAATTTTATTGTTGAGTTTTATTCAGATAAAAGTCAACAATATAAGGTAGGTAGCCAAGCAGGTTTCAGATGAAATGACATATACATAAAGGAGGTTTTGTCCTTCACCAGTATCCATTGTTGGCCCAGAATATATTGAAAGCAAGACAGAAGACTACATGACAGACAAATATAATTTCAGCAATTTCAACACCATTTTACAATTAATATTCCTATATTATCTGGTAAATTTGAAATTCCAGCCAACAGACAGTCATATCCTTTTCAGAATATTCTCTTTCATTCTTCCTCACCTTTTAGTCCTTCCCAACCATCAGAAACTTTTTATGTCTAGTGAGTATGCTGGGGTTTTGCTGAATGTGCTTTTTTTGTGTGTGTGAATATGCTTGTTCTCCTAGAAGCTTCATTATTTTAGGGTAAGCCTGGTCTTGTACTATAAATACATGATATGTACTTGGTAGAATGCAGATGACAGTATGTTGACTTGCATAGAATAGCTCGAGCATGCTTAGCTGGGCTTTGATTGTTCTTGCAGCTTATTGGCCAAAGAGGTTTAGAATTTATCATAATTTTCTCTTTTTTCCTTTAACATAGAGTATATAGTATTTATGACTCAAGCTGGTAATTCCTCCTTGATATAACAAAAAAATGTAAATCTTGGTTGATTAAAGCCGTGGTGCCCAGTGGAATTCAATATTTATGAGCCCTCTAACACATCCACAGCACAAGGAAGATTGCAACTTTGAAAATAAGATAAATATGTAGTAAATAACATGAATTTCAAGAAACTTAGAGCTTGTGAAGAACTCCATGGATGAAAATCTTAAAGGGGAAAACAATTCAAGAAGCTTTGGAAACTCTGAAAAAATATGATTATAAAAGCCCAGTCCATCAAAATACTACTGAAAAAGAAAAATAAGACATTCAAGAAGAAATCAGCATAGTTACATAAATAACTCTCTGAAAAACTGAAACACAAAAGGGATAAGTATAAAAAATGGAAAAAGGGTCACATAACTAAGGTGGAATACTAGCATGTAGCCCAAATCTGCAAAGTCAGGAAAGGTAAAGCTCAGAATGAACTAAGACTTGCAACAAATGTTAAAAATAATAATAATAAAGTGTCTGTCAACATGTAAAAAACAAGGAAACAATTGGTCCACTAATGGGAGAAGATGGCAAGGAAGTGATGAGCAGCAGGGAGAAAGTTGAACTGCTTAATTCGTTCTTTGCATTTGTCTTTTTATTTGTCTATTTTTTATTTATTTATTTGTCTTTGCATTTGTCAGGAAAAGGAACCTGCCTACTAAAAACAGAAGCATAAAAGACAGACTAGAAATATAAATTAAAATAAACAAGAAAATGATAAGAGAACACCTGTCAATCCTAGACAAGTTCAAATCATCAGGATCAGATAGATTACACGCCAGACTTCTGAAGGCGTTGGCAGACATGATCTCAGAATCATTGATCTATATATTTCAAAGATACTGGAGCATTGGGATCTACTACTGGCGAGGACTGGAAAACAGCTGATGTGGTTCCCATCTCCCAAAAAGGGGAAAAATTGATACATTAAACTACAGACCAAAAATTGATACATTAAACTACAGACATCAACACCTGGGAAGATCCTGGAAAAGATAATTAAGCAACAAATTTGCCAACACCTAGAAGCAAGCAAAGTTATAACCAGAAGCCAACATGGGTTTGTCAAAAACAGATCATGCCAAACAAATCTTATTCCATTATTTGATAAAGTGACTAAATTAGCAAAATGCTGTGGACATAGTATACTTGAATTTCAGTAAGACATTTGACAAAGCAGATCACAACCTATTTTTTAGTAAGCTAAACATGTGGCATAGACAGCATCACTGCCAGATGGATTCATAACTGGCTGACAAATGGCACTCAATGTGTATTTCTTAATGAACTACATCTACATCACAGGTGTTAAACTCGCCGTGTCATGTTGCTGTCACATGACATTTCACACGATGTTTTCCCCATTTGCGAACGGGGTGGGCTTGGCCTGTGCGTGATGCATCAAGTCTGCAGGCCATCAGATTGACATCCCTGATTTACATGGAGAGAAATAAACAGTGAGCTACCTCAAGGTTCTGTCTTAGGCCCAGTTCTCTTAAATATCTTCATAAATAGTTTGATGAGGAAATAGAGTAGGAACTGATCAGATTTGCAGATGACACCAAGCTGGCGGGAATTGCCAACATCCCAGAAGATAGGCTCAAGATTCAGAAGGCTCTTGAAAGACTGAAAAACTGGGTCCTATCTAACAAAATGAAATTGAATGTAGAGAAAAGTAAGATTTTACACTTAGGCAAGAAAAATAAAATGTACACGTATAGAATAAGTGGAACCTGGCTCAATAGTAGTAACTGCAACAGGGATCTTGGAGTCAAAAAAGCCAATGCAATGCTAGGTTACATTAACAGAGGGATGGAATCAAGATCAAGTGAAGTGTTAGTACCGCTTTATAATGCCTTGGTAAGAGCACACTTGGAATATTTCATACAGTTTTCATCACCACAATATAAAACAGATGTTGAAACTATGGAAAGAGTGCAGAGAACAACAACAAAGATGATTAGGGAGCTGTAGGCTAAAACATATGAAGAACAGATGCAGAAATTGGGTATATCTAGCTAGTGAAAATAAGGATTAGCAGTATTCCAAGATTTGAGGAGCTTCCACAAAGAAGAGGTGGTCAACTTATTTTACAAAGCACCAGGTGGCAAAACAAGAAGAAATGGATAGAAACTAATCAAGGAGAAAAGCAACCTAGAACTAAGGAGAAATTTCCTGATAGTGAGAACAATTAACCCATGGAATGGGTTGCCTTCAGAAGTTGTAGGTGCTCCATCACTGGAGGTTTTTAAAAAGAGTTTGTACAGCCAAATGTCCAGAAGGGTGTAGGGTCTACTGCTTGAGGAGCGGGTTGGACTAGAAGACCTCCAAGGTCCTTTCCAACTTTGTTATTCTGTTAATTAATAAAATTAAATGAAAAATAGATATGTTGTATTTTGATGAAAGCAAGAGAAAGAGGAAAATGTAATAAATCTGAATAAAGGTGACCTGAAGTTGATAAAAACATACATACAAGATTGAATTATTTCATACTGTTTGAGTATGAAAATAGGAATCCATAGATTACTCACATTGTCAGTATTCTCCAGTGAATGGTAATAATGAAAGGATTAGGGATGAATGAATGCTGTAGAAATTATTCTGCTATAGACCTGAATGAATGAGTGGGAGCAAGATGAGAAAGTACAGATAAATATTTGAGTCATTTGGACCCTCAAGAATGAATATGAATAGTTATTGTTTGGTGACTATCTGCTTTAAAAGGTGCCTGCTTGTTTAGAATATATAGCTTAAGCATATTTGAATAAATAATAATAATAATGTACTAATCTTATAAGCCACCCAACTCTCAATAAAAAGCATGATTCTTTTGCATATAATGACTGAGATAATTAGTGGAAGATAGAAGGATTATAAGAGATTCTGAATTTGGAGTAGACTGTTTTCTGGCAGTGTCACTCAAGAATTTTGAGGGAAAGGAAGGAAAAATAGTAAGTAGAAATTAGAATGAGAATAAATTTAATGCAAGATGATAAACCATACATTTGGAACTTTTAAAAAAAGCATTTGAAGGTAAATTAATCTCTCAATAAAGAATGTAAGAAAAGATGCTGTAGAAGCTACTTGGAACTCAGTGAAAAATTATTTTGCTGAGTGCTGCTTAAGTGCTTAAATGTTTTGAAAAAAAGATGGTTGGTAGAATGATGAAATAGAATAAATTGTACATTTAGTCCTTGCTTACCAACGGTTTTCTTTAATGACCATTCATACTCATGATGGTGTAAAAAAAACAACCTTTGTGAGGAGTTTTTACATTTATGACCATTACAGCATCTTGCAGTTATGTGATCATCATTCAGGCACTTCTTAATCAGCATGTATTTATGACTGCCGCAGCATCTTGAGGTCACAAGACTGACATTTGTGTGCTTTGCAATTGCTTACAAGAAGGATTAATAGAGAAGGCAGAAGTAAAACCGTAAGTCAGAATCATGTTATGCTTTGCTCCATGACTAATGAGGAAATGAAGTCATAAGCCCATCACAGTCACATAATGTTTTATTGAGTGATGGAGTTGCCAGTGTCAACTGTGGTCACTAAACAAGAACTATCTATACAAGTAGTCCTCAACATATGACCACAATTGAGCCCAAATTTATGTTGTTAAGTGAAAAATTTGTTAAGTGAGTTTTGTTCCATTTTACAACTTTTGTCACCACATTTGTTATGTGAATAACTGCAGTTCTTAAATTGCTAACAGTTCTAAAATTAAGTAGTTCAGTGAATCTGGTTTCCCTATTGATTTTGCTTATTAGAAGATCACAAAAGGGGATCACATGATTCCGGGACACTGCAACCATCATAAGTGTGAGTTAGTTGTCAAGCATCCGGATTTTGATCATATAACCATGGGGGTGGAGCAACGATCCTAAGTGTGAAAATGGTCATAAGTCATTTTTTTCCAGTGCTGTTGTAACTTCAAATGGTCATTAAATGAACTGTTGTAAGTCAAGGACTACCTGTATTTGAGAAAAATGTATATGAAAGAATAAGCATTGCAAGGAACATGAGCCAGTTATCATGTGTCCAAAACTGGATTGTTGTAAAGAATGTAATCAAATAGAGCAAAAGAATGGTTAAGACTTAAAGAGATAAAATAGAGAGTGCTTTGTTGAAAATGGGTGGAACATTTATTCTAAAAGTGGGCAAGAAGCTTCCAACCAAGTGAATTAAGCATAAACACGATGACATGAACCTGAAATGAGGGAATGCTGTATGTAGTGTTTCAGAGATGTGTATAGGAATAACAGCTATAGGAAGAAGAGCAGAATTGAAATTAATGCTATAAATATTAGCATCCAAGAAAAAAATGAGTGAAGAGCTCATAAATGCTGTGAAAATGTTTTAAAAATGGTAAAGCTGCAAATGTAGATAACTGAAGAAATATTAAAATATGGATATGGTTGGTTTATGGAGAGGCTGTGTGATTTATTTAATAATTGGAAGAATGTACAAGAGAAAGGCTATAAAAGTAAATGTGAAAATTGCATAGGATTAGTTTGTTAACCCAGGGAGGTGTGAAGCAGAATTCTGACTCACACTTTCCCCTAACCTTTTGGGTGGCTTACCATTCTTGAAATGCATCTCTCCACGATGAAGCCTTCCTCTCATCTTCAGCGCATGGCCGGGCCCAGCTAACATTTTTATTTTCTTCTTTTCTGAAGCAAAGCTGAAAGGATGTTTTTCATCTTCTCCTGAAACGAGTCTTGTTATTTGCATTTGGGTGAGTGATTGTAAGCTATACACAAATGGTGATAAACTAAAGCAAGTATATGAACTTATGCACTTGGGTAGAACATTTATAAGATGGGAAAAAAGATGGAGACATTTCAGTATGTATCAATAGTGGTAGAAAAGTAGTAGGAAGTGAATGATCTAATGCAAGGAATAAATCTTTGCCAAAAGAAGTGAAACTGGTTGTGTACAAGGGTTTGCTTTTCTCCATGTTATATGGAGTGGGATTTGTTATGCCGCAGAAGCATCAAAATCAGTTGAATGCAGTGGGAATAGAATAAATAAACATCACATAAGTAGACATCACAGAATAACAGAATTGAAAGAACTTTGGAGGTCTTCTAATCCAACCTCCATTCTTTAAAAAAATCATTGTCCAATCTTGTCTTGAAAATCTCCAGTGATGCAGGATCCACAACTTCTAGTTGTTAAATTAATTAAATTAAATGAAGTGTTTGTTGTAAAACACGTATAAATAAGGCCAAGAATAAATGGGTAATGAACGAATGTGGATTAAATACAACAGTGGTCTCTGGTACAAACAGTGGTGTTGTGGTTAAATGCTGCGACTGCAGGCTGACTGCTAGTTCAGCAGTTCAGCTGTTCAAATCTCACTAGGCTCAAGGTTGACTCAGCCTTCCATCCTTCCGAGGTCGGTAAAATGAGGACCCAGATTGTTGGGGGCAATATGCTGAACTCTGTAAACCGCTTAGAGAGGGCTGTAAAGCACTATGAAGCGGTATATAAGTAAAGTGCTATTGCTATATTCTCTGATGGGTTACTCATAACAGAATAAAGGAAAGAAGATAACATTGCATAAAAACTAGGGAATGGATGATGAATGAGTTAAGAAGAAGGAGAAGCTCAAGAGACAGGAGTTGATGATATTCTCAAAAGAAGAGAAGCAAAAATTTTGAAGACAAAAATGAGGAATGTATGTAGTAGAAGAAAGGAATGTTGGCAAAGTAAGAAGAGGTTTAATAAATGATATTGCTACAAATTATAATTAGATTTCTTCTCTAATCTCCTGCCTTTTTATTTTGTACTCTTTTTCTGTGAGATGCATAGCTCTGAATCTTAAGTTGAATATTTATGTAGATTTCCCCCAGTAAGTTTCCCCCCCTCTGTAATGCTTCCCCCCCTCTGATTTATTTTGTATCTTGCTAATTATATCTTACTATTATGTGTATCTGATGTGCTTTCAGCTAATTAAAGATCCATACTTGAAACAAATTTGATACCCATATATAAGATATCAACCTTCCTGACTTCTCAGTTGAATGCTTGGCATATAGATTCATTGCTTTTTTGTTTACTGCATCATATACTGAAAATTGATTTTGCTGGGAGCTTGGAGCAACCAGATAATGGCTTTGCCATGTGGCCAGTTGTAATGCTTAACATGGTGTGACAAGATCAATTTTTGAATTTGAAGAATCAAGTCAAAGTTCCTTGTACTTCTAGAGAGTATCTATCACTAACTACTCTGATGCCATACTGATATTTCTTTGGTTTATTCCAGTGTTGTGTTTTTTTTAAAAAAACCCATTACATAGAAATTTGTAGGAAAAAGCTACATACACTGCAGCTGCTGAAAAAGATCTTGAATCACAATCACTGCTAAAAGCCGAGATGTGGATATGCAATTGTTGTTCTTTCCTAAGGCAGAAGATAAAAGGAACTTGTTTTCTCCACTGTTTTCCTCCATCCTCCATTGTCTGAATGCCAGAAGCTTAAAGATAATTATTACAGTCTTCATGCAATGCTTTCTACTGTGGAGATGAGGCTCTGGGGAGTGGTAAGAAAGTAAATGGCGAGGAGGTAAACAGCATAACTGGAATTAGATTAGCGAGAGCAGTGTTTATCACTCCAGTTGAATTGCACAGGAAACTTACATTAAGCCTCATGCAGAGTTCTGGGTAGCTGCAATGAATAAGAAGTGGCCCAGCCACGACCCAACTATCCAAGATGCAATTGCTGACTTTTATCATTTTAGCACTTTTAGATGAGACACTGAATTTCCCCCTTCTTTTAATGAAAGCTGTGTTAGGGTGCCTAACATGTCTGAAAAAGGCAAACAAAGATGTAGCTTAAAATACAAAATGCAAGTTTAGCCATAACTTGTTCAATCAAATTAAGAATAAAATACATTTCAGAAAATATGTACTAGTATTATATATATATATATATATATATATATATATATATATATATATATACTAGGAAGACATCTTGATAGCCCAACTATGACTGAGCATGTGATTTTTTTAAATCATTGTTTAATTATTCATGCAAAGTATTTGCATGGCTGCTTGCTGTTGGGCATAACTTTGGATATCTCATCCTAGCATGAAGTAATAAAGCTACTGAGACAAAAACTTTATTCCTCAGCCATCCTCCTTGGATGCCTCCAACAAAACCATCCACAGGCTCCCATCTCACTCTATGCCTTAGAGTGCCTTAGAGAAGAGCCAGCTCTTTTCAATCTCCTGGAAGGTCAAGATCGGGGCCTGCCAGATACCCTAAGAAAGAATGTTTCTTTCTGCTATGGAAAGTCATACTTTCTAGGTTCCACTGGGTGGCAGCATTTAATAGCAGGAATCTGGAACAGGTCCACTCTATCCAACTTGTTGGAGAAGACAGATACTCTCACAAAGAGGCAAAAAGTGTGACTTTGTGCTATGTAGGATCTTAAAGTTGGCAACTATAGTAGTGATGTGGTCTATGACTGAAAAAAAATTTGATAGATGAATTGATTGAAATTATTAAAATTCTCTACCCAAATTGTAGACTGAGAAATTGGGTAAATTATTCCTTTACATTTTTCTAGGAGAAGGAAAAATTGTCCAATATTTACTCAAGAAAAGGACCTCTAATTATGACTGATTCTAACCCATGTGAAGGTTTTTTGGGGGGTTTTTTGTGGTATTTTTTTTGGTGGTAAGATTTAATGACAGCACAGCAAGCTGTGGCATTTGCAGAAGGCTTTATAAAGACAATGTGGTAGTTACAGCCACTATAGTGAATCCTTTTATTCCTCCCTCCCCACCTCACACCTTAGAGGTCCCTGATGGGAAGCCAGGGAGGTAGAAAATCAATGGAAAGATAATTGGAATGATCACTGAGCCATGGTGGTGCAGTGGTTAGAATGCAGTATTGCAGGCTACTTCTGCTGCCTGCTGGCTGCCTGCAATTTGACAGTTCAAATCTCACCAGGCTCAAGGTTGACTCAGCTGGGGGAAGGGGCATGGCCAGCTGTAGGGGGCTCGAAATAGAAAGAAATCGAGCCAGAACCTCTCTGAAAGAGAGGTGATGAGGAGAGACAAGAATTGGTCACCCCGGGGGAAGCACAGACCCGCCCAGTGAGCCGACAGCAGCCTCCTGATCTTCAGCTGAGGTGTTGAGATAAGAATTACTCTTATCAGAGGCGAAATGAATCTTTTCCTGGAACTCTGACATTGTCAAAATAAACCGCATTATAATTCTAATGAATAAGATATTTATTTTGATACAAAAATAATAAGATCACATACTGGCTATATAAAAGAGATGTTGCTTCGTCATGAAGCAGAGAACAAAAGGAATGAATCAAAAGAAAGGAATGTACACATGCGTACTAGGAACATATTAATCACGTGCTCAGGAATGAACCATTATATTTGACAGGGATGCATCTCCCTGCATATACATGTAACAGGCAATATAAAATCACTGCGTGACACCCCTTCTTTGTCTGTTGGATGGATATGCTTATATCACTCTACACACATCAGATATGTTAAAGATTCATGTCTTGCTGCCGGTAATGGCTTGTTCAGGATGTCAGCTATCTGGTATTCTGTTGGCACATATTCTAACTTAATGAAACCTTGTCTTACTAAATCTCTAACATTTTATAACGAATGTCAATGTGTCTGGACCTAGAACCTGTGAAACGTGTTTCTGAAATATAAACAACTGATTGATTATCCTCCATCATGGTGATTGGCTTCTTTGGTTTGGTCCAGATATCTGTAACTAAAGAATAGAACCACGTTAACTGGTTACTAGCGTCAGAAATGCACGCATATTCCGCCTCCGTGGAAGAACAGGAAACAAAACTCTGTTTTCTCACGTTCCAATGAACGGGACATCCATTTAGATACATTATGAAACCTGATGTGCTTTTTCTTGATTCCTTATCGCTTGCCCAGTCAGCATCTGCATAACAATACAAGTCAGCAAAATCAGAATGTGTAGGTTCTAGCTTTAATTTCATGTGTTGAGTGTATTTTAGGTATCTCAGTAACTTCTTAATACATGACCAGTGGAATTCTGTGGCTTTGCCTACATGTCGTGACAACAAATTGACACTAAGTGCTATGTCTGGTCTAGTCCAACCACTAATGTATAGTAGTGAACCAATTACTGAGCGATAAAGTGTTTGATCCTTGAACTCAGGACTTTGTTCATCTTTCAGATTACAAAAATCTGTTTGCATAGGAGTGTGTGTCGGTGTAGCATCTTGCATGTTGCAATAGTGTAGGAGTTGTTCTATCTTGGCTTGTTGTGAGAGGCTAAACCCCTTCTGTGTCTTTTCAATCTGTACACCTAAATAATCATTGATGTGACCTAGTGACTTCAATGTGAAGAATCTCTTCAGACCTGAAACAAAAATTTCACTCATTTGTTTGTTAGGACCAATGTAAACAATATCATCTACATAAACAAGAACAATTTCATATGCATCTCTAAACCTTTTTGTAAACACGCATTCATCAGTTTCGGACTTAATAAAGCCCATTGAATTTAGTTTGTCTTTGAGACAGTTATACCACATCAAACCTGATTGTTTCAGACCATAAAGACTTTTGTTGAGAATCCACGTGTCCCCTTCTCGGCCACGGAGGTCGTCACGAAATCTGGGGGCGCACTTCACGTAGATTTCTTCATCTAGGTCTGCATGTAGATAGGCAGTTTCAACATCAAATTGGAAAACTTCAAGTCCAAGAATGGAAGCTGTAGTTAAGGCTATTTTCACACTTTCAGTCCGCACTGTAGGTAAGTGTTTGTGTAATCATCAGGATAACTTTGTGCGAAACCTTGTGCTACTAGTCTTGCTTTGTATAATAGTTCACCATCTGGTTTTTGTTTGATTTTGTACACCCATCGTGTGCCAATGACTTTCTTGTTTTGAGGAGGTGCTGCAGGTGTAAATACCTTGAGATTCTGGAGACTGTCCATCTCAACTTGCATGGTGATGTGCCATTTATCTTGTTCATCTTGTGGAAGATATTTGATTTGAGCATAAGTCTCTGGTGGAAGTGTAACATTACAGACCAATGGTGGTGGTCTGTTTGTGCATTGCAATGTATATTTCTTTGGAGGAATACCTTTTGTAGTTCTCTTGGAACGTCTTGGAGTGGTTGTCCAATCTTCTTCATCTTCCTCATCTCCATCGTTGTCACTAGCATGAGCGTCCGCGGCAGGTGAAGATGGAATGTTTGATGAATCATCTCTAGGAAAATAAACTCCAGGATCATTAGAATGTATTTTGGACCAATCTGAATCTTCTTCAAAGTTAGCAGAATTAGAAATTGTAATCATATTGTTAGAGTCAATGAATTTTCCCCATTTCGAATTGTCATCAATGCCCATATATCTCAGTCTTTTAGCAATTTGGCCACCTTTTCTTCTTCGTGCTAATGGAATGTTCACCATTGCATATGAACCAAAAATGTGTAAATTAGAAAGGTCTGGCTGGTAGCCATGCAGCATGTAAAAAGGTGTTTGGTCAATCACACTACTCCAAGTGCGATTAACAAGGTAGTTTGCATACTTAAGTGCTTCGCCCCAAAATGAATGTTTCAGATTGGCATCTTCTAGAAGGCAGTGCATCATGGTTTGGAGAACACCTTGCCATCGTTCTGCAACTCTATTTTGAGCCGGCGTAAATGGGGCAGATGTTTGGTGAATGATACCGTTTCTGCGCATCCAGTCCTGGAAACGTTGTGACATGAACTCGGAACCACGATCACTCTGGATTCTGCGGATCTTCACCCCATGCTGATTGAAAGCGTGTACTGCAAAATCTTTAAAGATCTGAAACGATTCAGATTTCTCTCTCATAGGAAAGACATAACCATATCTAGAATGATTATCAACAATAGTTAAGAAATACTTTTTACCGCCAATAGTTGGGCCATAAGGACCCACAATATCAGTATGAACCAAATCAAAAATGCGTGTTGACTTACGTATAGCATGTCTTGGAATGGCTGCTGCCTTTGATTTTGCCTTTTTGCAAACAGCACAATCCAAATGTACCTTACATCCTTTGAAATTCAAACCTTGGGCAAACAATGGCATCCACTTAAGGATGTCAAAACTGGCCTGCCCCATTCTCCTGTGCCATTTATGTATACAGTTGTAATGTAAGGGTCTGCCTGTAAGAGAATTAACAATGTTAACATTTGAATTAGGAACCTTAGGTTTGCTTTTAGAAGTCAGTGAGGCAATTACAGGGTCTCTCTCTTGGACAGCTCTCTCTGGGCCTGCATTGCCATTAATGGAAGGTATTATACTTGCTTGTTTCTGAGGCTCAGGTTTTGGCCTTAAGTAGAAGACTCCAGCAATCACAATTGTGTCTGCAACAATCATACTATTCTTAACAATGTAGCTTGCGTTCTTAAAATGATGAATCTGAAAATCTAAAATATTGATTAAATGGGTATAACTAAGTAAATTAAAAGCTGCAGCGGGAACATAATAAACATCTGGAACCAGTGTATCTAACTCTTCAATGTAAACAGTCCCTTTTCCTTCAACTTTGCAAGGACGTTCAGTAAATGTATAAAGTTCACGAAGTTCTGGTTCTGGTGCATGCATTTCTTTGAAAAGGTGCTTTTGGTAAGTAATGCTAATTGAGGCACCTGAGTCCAAAGTCCACAATAAATGTCTATCATATTGCTGACAGGGTTGGACAGCTTGTGTGATGGCAAGAGTGGCATATGGACCAAATGGGTCGCGCCTTGGACCTGGGCGACGTTGGCTGCCACCTCTGCTTCTGCTGCCTCTGGAGACTGTTCCTCTGGGCTGGACAGGATATTGAGTGCATTGCAATTTAAGACAATCTCTGCTTGTATGACCTACACGATCACAATATTGGCAACGTAGCAATCTTGGAGTGTATCTCTTCTTTGGAAGTCTTCTAAGTGGAAGACGTGGTGCAGCTAGGGGGCACTGCAAGTGTGTGGCTTGAGGAATTGCCTATGGACCCACTTGGGGTTGAATAGGAGGCGGCAGAGTAGCCTGCATTGGAGCAGGTGGTGGTGCCTGGGCTGGCTGTTGTACAGCTAGTGCACCAGCTGGAGCTGGTTGCAAAATTGGGGCTGTGGGTGGTGCCTGGACTGGTTGTTGCTGAGGTGCAGCAATAGGTAGTAAGGCTGGAGCAGGCAAAAATTGGGCTGCCACAGCTGGTGGTGGCCCTGGAGCAGGCACAGGTTGGGCCCCTAGTGTTGGAATAGGAGCTGGCTGCATAGGAGCAGTTGGTGGAGAAATTGGCACTAACTGGGCCACAGTTGGGGTAGACGTAGGAGCTTGCATTGGAATAAACGATTGCCCCATTTGGGGTTGCTGTTGTGTAGTTGGAATCGGGGCTGTAGCAATTCCTGCCTGCGAAGCAGCTTGAGTTTGCATCATAATTTGTGCGGCCATAGGAATGGATGGTGTGCTTTGGGCCTGTATTATTTGGGCAGGCTGAAAAGATTGTTCTTGGGTTATAGTTGACAAAGGTTGTCTTTTCTCAGAGATCAACATTCTATTCTGCTTAGAGCCATTTGAAATAAAAGTTCTGTTCTATCTATATTTTGTCCACTAGGTGGCACTGCAACATTACTTTTGGGAGAGTCTCTTTGTTCATAAAATCTTTGATCAGAGCCAGCCCCTATTGACATATAGTCATATGTCCTTTCCCTTTCCGGCTTATGAAAGGTAACACCCATTTTGGGGTGGGACTCTAATGTTGGAGAGACTGGAAAAGAAGGCCCAGGAGAGGCTTCTGGAATGTGGGACTGGCAGACATCTTGTTTTTCATATGGGCGTTGGCTTTCTAGTAACTGCTTTCTTAAGTATTCAATTTCTCTGTCTTTACTAGCAAGAAGGCCTTTAAAATGTGAATCAATATATTTCTCTGTGCCAGATATGTTGGTTGAGGGAACTTCCTCAGAAAAACTTTCAAGCAATTGAGTCGGAATTGGCTCATAATGAGTAATCTTTGGAACGGCCCCCATTTGAACGGCCCCCATTTGAGTTGAACTTGCCCCCGGGAGAAAAATGTGTTTTTGACTTTGACTGACCTTTCAAAATCTTTTTCTTGTTGGAGGGCCTCTTCCGCTGTAATTGGAGGCGTGGGAGACGGCATCGGAGAGGTTTCAGTCTTTTTCGGTGCAGTTATTAGAAGCGAAGAAGGTGCTGGCAAAAAGGGTGCCTCTTGAGATCTTTTTCTTTCTTCACCCGGCTGGCCGAGGAAGGATAAAAATTCTTTCTCCGGAGAAGACATTTTTAAGGAGATTTATGGCGTTTCACTTCAAAACGGCCAAAAACATTCTTATCTTTCTCTTACTAGGCTAAACGCAATAAATCTGTCAGAATTAATTAAGGTCCAGAAACCAATCGTCTGCTATCATGTTGAGATAAGAATTATTCTTATCAGAGGTGAAATGAATCTTTTCCTGGAACTCTGACATTGTCAAAATAAACCGCATTATAATAATGAGGAGAGGCGACTACGGTCACCATTAGCTGGGACGGCCATCGCTTGAAAAATTGAAGGAAGGAGAGGAAGTCACCTGGGTGGGATGATTTTTAAAGTGATTATTTTTTTAATTAATGGAGAAAAAATAGCTGGATATGCCTGTTAAAGTTTGAAAGCATTTTTGAAGACTGGCTGCTGAGAGCGGGGAGTGGTTTCACTTTTTAAACTGCTCCCTGGCTGGATTTTAGCAGCGGGGAAAAGCCGAAGAGCTGAAGAAAGAGGCTTGGAAAAAACAAAGGCAAGATATGAGCCATAGAGCCTCATTTTGAGATAGATTTGGATTTATAGAACCTAAGTGCTGGTGAAAGTATCTTTTTATATATATCAGGGGTGGCCAAACTATGGTTCTTTGAGGATCTGTGGACTTCAACTCCCAGAATTCCTGAGCTAGCCATGCATTCTGGGAGTTGAAGTCCACATGTCATCAAAGAACCATAGCTTGGCCACTCTTGATATATATATAATCATTGTCTCTTATTATTATTTTGCATTTTTATTAGTTTACATTTTGAAGTAAAATCTGCCGGGCTTTTGGACTTATTATCTGGGTCACAGTGCCATCTAGTGACCAAAGTTGGTATATACTATATATGAAAGCACAGCTGTGGGTTATTTTTGTAGCTGATAAGACAAGATAACTATATTGAGTGGCTTTTGTGGGAAAGTGTAGTTTTGACTGGACACATTTTTTTGTTTGGGAAAAAATATTCTATTTTTGTTTGATCTGGTCTGAAGGATTAAGGCAGGAAGAGCCTGAGGAAATAGTATATAATATTTTTTTCTTATTCTTTTGATCTACCTTTGATGTAATTTATTTTTCTTTGGATTCTTTGGATTCTTTTTTTCTTTTCCCTTTTTCCCTTTTTTTGGGGGGGGCATTGTTGCTGTTGTTTTTTCAAGCTTGGATTACTAAAGGTATGGATTATTTTTTGTTTTTCTTTCTCTTTGTTTTTTTGAAACATTAGAATTTTTTTCTCTTTCTTACTATTTTTCTCTCTCTTATTATTATTTTTTGCATTCTTATGTATTATAATAAAATACAATATTGAATTACAAATACTTGGAATATAAGAATTGATAAAGATGGAGAAGAAGAAGATACATCATACTCATCGGCAGCGACTACATCAACAACACAAAATCCAGCACAGAAAGTGACAGATTCTGCAGACAAACTCAATACTATGGAATTGAAGAACATGATGGAAGCTATGCAAGCAGATCTTAAAGACACCATAAAAGAAAGTATAGGTAAAGTGGAAGAAGAAGTTGAAAAATTGATGGAAAAGAATGAACAATGTTTACAGAAAGTGGAAGAGAAAGTTGAAGCAACTGAGAAGAAGATGGAGGAGCTAGATGATTGACTTACAGAAACAGACAAATTACAAGAGAGAACAATTATTACACTGGAGATGGATCGTTCTGAATATTATTTACATTTTCAAAATGTGGTAGAGGAGAAGGGAGAAAACATGGCAGAGATAATGGCAGAAATCTTGGCAGAAACAAAGAAAAGATAATGAAATTGATGAAATATACAGAGTCCATACTAGATATGCAATGAAAAATAAACTAAAAGCTAAGAAAAGATACTATTAAATATAGAGGAAATGAGATAGTAACATTAAAACAAGTTTCAAGAAGAGTCAGAGATTTGAGAAGAGAATATCAATTCTTGATGAAGAGATTGATTCAGAAAGGAACAAATTTTAGATGGCTGATTCCAGAGGGGATAATGGTGGTGTAGCACGAACAAAGATACAGATTGGACACAGTGGAAAAAGCAGAAATATTTTATAGACAACACTTTGAACAGAATGAGGAAAGATTGAGAAAAGGGAGGTTAGATTCCAAGAAGATACCAGGGATGAGACAAGGCAACAATCAAGTAAATATGTTAAAGAAAGGGAAGATAAAGAATTAGAAGGAGCAATGGCTATAGAGGTAAAGGAACAAAGAGACATGATGCTGATTAGATCAGCTAAGACACAAAATAAATGAACATGGAAGAAGAGGTTAAGATTATTTTGATAAATATAAATGGACTGAATTCGGCCATAAAAAGGAAAAGAATATTTAATAAATTAGGGAAACTAAAAATGGATATAATATGCCTACAAGAAGTACATATTATATGACAACATAATAAACTACTAGAATGTGTAAAATTGGGAGATTTATATTTGGCATTAACAGATCAAAGTAAAAGAGGAGTTGTATTATATATACAGAAAAAAATGAATCCCAAATGTATATATGTAGATGAAGATGGAAGGATTTTGATGGTTGAAATACTATTGAATAATAAAAAACATTACTAGTTGCGATTTATGCACCGAATGAATGCCAAGATAAGTTTTATTCTAAGCTACATGCTAAAATAATTGAATTACACTATGAGAATATCTGCATGATGGGAGATTTTAATGCTATAGTAGAGGTGGAATTGGACTATAAGACGATGAAAAAGAATACGAAGTTTAGGAAGATATTACCAAAATAGTTTTTTTTTACTATGGTAGAGGAATTAAATATACTTGACTCATGGAGGGGGAAGTTTCTATCAAAGAAACAATATACATTCTACTCTAATACACATATGTCCTGGTCAAGAATAGATATGTTGTGGATGTCAACAGACTTATTAGCAAATGTACAAAATGTAAGCATTGAAATTGGTATGTGGGATAATCATAACCTGATTACAACTATTTGAAAAGATCAAAAGAAAAGAACTAGATGGACTTTAAATCAAGAAATACTGAATGAAAAAGAATTTCAACAACTTATGGGAAAAGAAATGGACTTTTTCTTTAAAGAAAATAAAAAGAGTGACATTTCACTTCAAATTGTATGGGACACAGCAAAAGCATATATTAGAGGATTGGTGATGAGATATATGAATAAAAGAAATAAACAAAGAAGGTATGCCAAGAAACAACTAGAAGAAGACTATAAGAAATTAGAAAAAGAACTTCAAAAAGATACTCAAAACAAAAGGATTAAAAATATAATGGATTTGAAGATACATAAAATGAATATGATGAAAAATGAAGAGGTAGCAAGGAAAATAAAAATGATTAAACAAAACTTTTTTGAACATGCAAATAAACCAGTGAGATGGTTAGCTTATAACATGAAAAAGGAAACGGAAAAAAAATGGATTAAGCAATTGGAAGATACTGATGGGAATCTACAACATAGAAATGAGGAAATAAAAAAGATAGCGAGGGCTTATTATGAGGACCTATATTAACAAGAGAAAATAACTGAGGATGATATAAAACAATATTTGGAGGAAATGGAGCTACCCAAAATACCAGAAAAATATAAGAATTTGTTAGAGGAGAAAATAACAATGATGGAGCTAACGGAGACAATAAAAAGACACAAAAATAGTAAAGCACCAGGACCAGATGGTATACCAGCAGAGGTGTATAAAACATTTGAAGAAACATTAGGAATTGTGAGGCTGGAACTATATAATGAATTGCTATTAGAAGCTAAGATACCAGAATCATAGACAGAAGCATTTATAATTTTGATATTGAAAGAAGAGACTGGTTTACAGAAAATTAAAAATTATAGACTGATTTCACTTTTGAATGCAGACTATAAAATATTTACATCAATAATGGCAAATAGACTCAAAAAATTTCTAAGTGAATTTATACATCCAGACCAAAATGGATTTTTACCTAAAAGACAGATTAAAGACAATATGTGAACAATTTTAAATGCATTAGAATATTATGAACAACATCCTGAAAAACAAGTGGCTTTAATGTTTTTAGATGCACAGAAAGATTTGATAACGTGAATTGGCAATTTATGACAATGCAACTTCAAACTATGGATTTTGGAAAAAGATTTATTAATGTAATCTAAACAATTTATAGTAAACAAACAGCCAGAGTAAGAGTGAATGGAGATATGACAGAGAAGGTGGATATTATGAAAGGAACAAGACAAGGATGTCCTTTATCACCATTGTTATTTGTGGTGATGCTGGAAGTACTAACTAGAAATATAAGACAAAGTGAGGATATAAAAGGAATGAAAACTAAAGGAGAGGAGTACAAACTACAATAGCAATAGCACTTTACTTATATACCGCTTCATAGTGCTTTACAGCCCTCTCTAAGTGGTTTACAGAGTTCAGCATATTGCCCCCAACAATCTGGGTCCTCATTTTACCGACCTCAGAAGGATGGAAGGCTGAGTCAACCTTGAGCCCAGTGAGATTTGAACAGCTGAACTGCTGAACTAGCAGTCAGCCTGCAGTCGCAGCATTTAACCACTGCACCACTTCAGCTCTTCCGCATTTCGCAACAAGCGTTCGCAGATGACTTGGTGTTCATATTGGAAGAACCATTAGAGACTAGACCTAAATTAATACAGCAAATTGAAAAATGCGGAGAGGTGGCAGGATTAAAAATTAATAAAGATAATATGACGGAAAAACAAAATAAGGAATTAGTTGGGAAGTTAAATGTGCAGAGCACAAAAAAAGTAAAATATTTAGGGATTCATCTAACAGCTAGATGTATGACAATTAAGGAAGATAATTAAGGAAGAAAAATCTTCAATTATCACTGATGGGAAGAATATCATTAATTAAGATAAATATACTGCCACGATTCCTGTTTTTATTTTCAACAATACCAATAAGATTAGAGAAACATTTTTTTAAATAAATAAATAAAATGATACTGAAGTTCATATGACAAGGAAAAAAGGCGAAGACTAATATAAAAATGCTACAAGATGCAAGACTAAGAGGTGGATTTGGACTTCCAAATTGGCAGTTATATTTTGATGTTGCAGTATTGACATGGCTGAGAGAATGGATTTTGTTAAGAAACAAAAGACTTTTGGTTTTGGAGGGACATGATTTACAGATAGATGGCACGCATTTCTATGGTATGGAAGAAGTAAAATACTTAGCTATTTCCAGAGACATTGTATAAGGAACTCTTGGTATGGAGTGTGGGAAAAGATAAAAGAGAAACACTATTTGAAAATACCATATTGGTTATCAATAATAGAAGCACTAATTTACCTGAATAGACTTAATTGGGGAAACATTGCACGATATAAAGATATTCTAACAGATAAGGGGGAATTGAAATCTACTCAAGAATTGGAGAAACAAGGAATAAAGATGGATTGGTATATGAGAATGCAATTGCAGTCACGATATTATAAAGATACTAAAAGATGACAGAATTAGATGAAATACACAGGAACGGATGAAAGACTAATTAAAATTGTATAATTACTTATTACATATTGATTTAGAGCAAGAACAAGTGAAGAAAACGATGATTAAATGGGCAAGGAATTTTGATCATACTATAGAACTGGATAAATGGCAACAGCTTTGGGAAAGAAATTATAAACTGACAATGGAAACAGCATATAAAGAAAACTTATATAAAATGTTTTATACATGGCTCATGTCACCGGAAAGGATAGCTAAAAGGTTTAAAGATAAATCTATGAAATGTTGGAAATGACAGCAAATACCGGGTTCTTTTTATCATATGTGGTGGACATGTGCTGAAGCCAAAATGTATTGGAGTTCAATTCAAATATGGATAGAAAAAATATTGAAACAACATATAGAATTGAAACCAGAGATATTCCTATTGGGTATATTACCAGATAAATGTAATAAAGAAAATACATATTTAATTATTCATATAATTACAGCAGCTAGAATTGCATTTGTGCAAAAGTGAAAAGCAACCCCTTCTGAAAGGGAGGTAATTAAAAAAATACTGAATTGTGCAGAAATGAATAGATTGACAATTAAAGATAAGGAAGACTCTGAATACTATAATGTATGGGGAAAATTTTATGATTGGTTAGAAAATGAATGTGTATAGAAGACAAGTAACATTGATTAAACTGGAGGAAAATAGAAAATTGAAGGTGGTAGATCCAGGTGACAAAAGTAGGTAGTTGACGAGGCAGCATTAAGATTGTAGTTAATATACCGTATTTTTCGGAGTATAAGATGCATCTTTTTACTCTCCAAAAGAGGGTGAAAACTTGGGTGCATCTTATACACCGAATATAGCCCCACCCAGCCACACCCACCCTTTGGCCTCTGCCTCCCAGCATTTTACCTCCTTGCAGCAAACAGCACAGAGCCTGATTAGCATAAATAATTGATTATCAGCCTCCTGACCTACAGCTGATTCAGCACAGGCAAGCCACATGCTAGAACTGAAAGTGAAACTAGCAAGGAGGCAAATTGCTGGGAGGTAGACTGCTGACAATGTTGAACTGCTGAAACTGCAAGGAGGTAAGTAAATAACTATAAATGTCTATAGAATGTTCAAATTATTAGACTTATTTTTTAAAGACTGCTTTATTATTGTTCTAGACAACTTAACAAAATGAAGAAGCTTTTTAAAATAAATGCTTGATCTGAAGAGGCCTAGTGCTATTATATCTTCTTTTAAATAGCAGAGAATAACTATACATTAAAGCCACATCAAATTTAAAGATCTGTAAAAGTATAATCTGAAATGTAAGTGTGCTGTTTTAGTATTAAGATAAGGCAGCTGAGTTAAACCCTGATTTAGTCATGTTTGGAGTAGATCTATTTAAATAATTGGGAGGAGTTAGTGTGACTACATTTAAGAAAACTTTCTGGCATTAATATACTGCCATAATGTACATTTCTCCAATTCTTTGCTATTTCTTTGGGTCAGACACACATGCACAGAAATACACAACAAACAGTATACATCATCTGTACTGTTTGCTGTTTGGCAAATTGCTGGGAGGCAGAGGACTTTTTTCCTTGTTTTTCTCCCCCAAAACTAAGGTGTGTCTTATACTCCGGTGCGTCTTATACTCCGAAAAATACAGTACCTAGGAAAATATAAGATATATGCATAGTATGGATACCAAAAAAAAAAAAAATAAGTTGAAGAGTTGCACCGATAATTAAATGGAATTAAGAATATAAGTTACCTGTCTGTTAACTTTAAGATGGATTGTGACTACATAAACTCAGGGAAGGGACAAGAGGGAGAAAAGGAAGTAGAGAAGGAAGGGAAGAAGGGGAGATGAGGGAAGTAGGAAAGTGGGAGAGAAGGAGAAAAGGTAGAGGAGAGAGAGGGAGATAGAGGGAGGGGAGTGATATGACATAAAGGGGAAAACAGGCGGGCAATAAAAGTATAAAAGGTGCAAATTGGGATGTTGATTTATGTTTTATTGAATAGAAATATATAACTATGTATATTTTGTTATGAATTATGGTATATGTATGGATGTATAGTGGAGAAAAATAATAAAAATTTTAATTAAAAACAAGTTTGACTCAGTCTTCCATCCTTCCGAGGTTGGTAAAATGAGGACCCAGATTGTTGGGGGCAATAAGCTGACTCTGTAAACCGCTTAGAGAGGGCTGTAAAACACTGTAAGGAGGTATATAAGTCTAAGTGCTATTGCTATTGGAAACCTTTTATTAAATAAATGCAAGAACTCTACCCATGAACATTTCATGAAAATCCTGTTCTGAGGGTGGGTGGGGGGGAATTCCAAGGGAAAAAAATCCCAAAGAAAAATTATCTCTCATCAAACTGAACAATGTTGAAAGAAAAAGTGCAGGATAATATTCTTAGTTTCATAGGTTAATAAACTTTTATTAAGAATTATCATTTGTTCAAACATAAGTGGGAGTATCTACTATGTAGACTCAAGAAAATGCAGGTAACTGTCGATGCCCAAAGTTGATTATCAGTAAAACATTATTTGTGCAAACTATTGTTTTGTAAAGACTACTGTGAATCTTTCTAGCCTACTCTAGGCAGAGACAAAATCAAAATCAGATCTCTTTTAAATTCCAGAGTGCTATTAGAAACTATGAAATGAATTTCTGACTCTTACCAAATAAAAATTTTGCATTAAAAAGTAAAGTGTTGAGTCCAGAAGATTAAACATGCTCTCTATTTAATCTGTCTGTATATATATTTAGCATTATTTGAAATTACTTTAGGCTTTAATTTTCATGCAGAAAATCTCCCCCCCCCCTATTTAACAAGTGCTGAGCCTGCAGTCCAAGACATAATGACATGGAAATAATTATTTCACCCCTGAAAGAACATCTTGCTATGTTGTGCCAAATAAACATGCATAGGTTCAGACTACATATGAAGTCTAAACAATACCAAATCAAATGCTGTACATCAAAATGAATCATGCATTTTTTAAAAAAAGTATAGCAAACTTTATTCACATAAATTCCCAATGATTTGAACTCATTGAGTTTCTCTATTATGTCAAACAAGTGCCTACGTCAAGCATCTACAAATTAAATTTAACCTCTGTAGTATTACCATATTTTTCGGAGTATAAGACACATCTTTTTACCTCCAAAAAGAGGGTGAAAATTTGGGTGCATCTTATACACTGAATGTAGCCCTACCCACCCACCAGCCCCCACCTTTCAGAGATTTTTGGCCAACGCGCGTCGCATTTTCAGCCGGTTCCAGCCATTGCTGGCCACCGCCGCCACAGCCGTTGCTGCCCGGAGCCGCTGCCACCATTGCCAGCCACTGCTGCCACTGCTGCTGCCCACCACTGCTCCTGCCACTGCAGCCACCGCCACTGCCGCTGCTGCCCCTGCCCCTGCCGCTGCCATTGCCGCTGCCCCTGCTGCTGGCCCCACCGCCGCTGCCGCTGCCCCTGCCACTGCTGCTGCCTGCCACCGCCACTGCTACTGCCACTGCTGCCGCCGCCGCTGCCCCCACCCCCACCCCCACTGCCGCCACCGCTGCCCCCACCGTCGCCGCTGAAATCCCCCCTGCCGCTGTTCCTGCCCGAAGCCTGCCGCCTGAGGAGCCGCTGCTGCCGTTGCTGGCCGCCGCTACCCGAAGCGAGACACCACCACCGCTACTGCCCAACCCCCCCCACCTGAAGCCTGCTCCCGAGGCACCTGAGGAGCCGCCGCTGCCATTGCTGTCCGAAGAGAGCCGACAGGTTAGAACTTTTTTAAAATGGTTTTTTTTAAAGGTTTTTTTTAAGGTTGCCAAGTGGAGGAGAAATTCTGGGAGTCGGAGTCCACAAGTTTGAAGACCCTTGCACCCCCTTGGCAAGTTTAAGACTTGTGGACTTCAGCTCCCATTCCTGAGCTAGTATGACTGGAGGAGGAATTCTGGGAGTTGAAGTCCACAAGTCTTAAACTTGCCAAGAGGGTGCAAGGGTCTTCAAACTTATGAACTTCAACTCCCAGAATTCCTCCTCCAGTCATGCTAGCTCAGGAATTGGAGTTGAAGTCCACAAGTCTTAAAGCTGTCAAGTTTGAAGACCCTTGGGTTAGGTGTTATGGGTGCAAGGGTCTTCAAACTTGGCAAGTTTAAGACTTGTGGACTTTAACTCCCATTCCTGAGTTAGCATGACTGGAGGAGGAATTCTGGGAGTTGAAGTCCACAAGTCTTAAAGCTGTCAAGTTTAAGTTTGTAAAAAGTGTACATGGTTATAAAAAGTGTACATGGTTATAAAAAGTGTACATGGTTGTAAAAAGTGTACATGGTTGTAAAAAGTGTACATGGTTGTAAAAGTCCACAAGTCTTAAAGCTGTCAAGTTTGAAGACCCTTGGGTTAGGTGTTATGGGTGCAAGGGTCTTCAAACTTGGCAAGTTTAAGACTTGTGGACTTCAACTCCCATTCCTGAGTTAGCATGACTGGAGGAGGAATTCTGGGAGTTGAAGTCCACAAGTCTTAAAGCTGTCAAGTTTAAGTTTGTAAAAAGTGTACATGGTTATAAAAAGTGTACATGGTTGTAAAAAGTATTCTGCTACACTGGTATTTTATTAAATAATATATTACTACACCATTTGGTTCAGAATACTTTTTTCCTTGTTTTCCTCCTCTAAAATCTAGGTGCGTCCTATATTCCGGTGCATCCTATACTCTGAAAAATACGGTAATAATAGAGATTATTTCTCAGATCTTAAAAATCTACCAAATAAAATACAGCCCCAAAGGACATGTTTTATTGAGAAGTTAGCTTTGAACTGTTTTTCATTTCATTACCCATCCAATCAAACAATCAAGTTTCTTCATCTCTGAAATTCACATTTGTCTGGTGACCATATATAAGCTTGGTTAGACTGTAATTTCTGGCTAGGCCCTTATGAACAAAGGAATGTTATTGGTGGTTTCATTCACGGTTTTATCCCCTTTCATTTTTTAAAAAATAGTTGGTCGAGATTCCCTCCAGATTTCCCTATCATCACCTACACAGCTCTCCCACTGGCTATAAAATACAGCAGCAGCTTGTAGGTAATTGATCAGACAAGTGAACTGTAAAATATTCATTTTCTACTTCAACAGCTAGATAATTCTCCTGGGAAGTGGATGAAAATATTGCTTATGCACATCAGGGTCGATAGAGTAATAGCAAGGTTGCTGATAAGCAGGGGTCTGCTACAGAGTTCAGGCTTAATTCTGCTCTATGCCAGAGACAAAGGGAGTATGCCAGCTCCCTTTTGCCTGCAGCGAGAAGTCTCATTATATGCTAAACCTGAAGACATCAACACTTATGTGCAAGTCTTCCTACTTTGGGACTGGTACTACTTTTAATTAATCAGGGTCCATCTTGGCATGCCAAGGAACCAATTAACACTTTGCTATTGTAACCAGCTTGCTAAACACTAAAGTACTAACGCATGGAAAAATCATGACAGAAAAGGTGCAAAATGATTCTGATATGTGCTTTTACAAGCCCGAATTGTTTCTATGTATAAATATTATCTTCCAAAATATCCAAAGGAAATATGCCAATGACAAGTGGCTGTATATGAAGTAGGCATTGAGTGTGTGATAGAGGAAAAGATAAAGGTTTCCCTTGTCAGTTGCGTCTCATTTCTGTCTCTTGGCTGAGGGAACCAACATTGTCCGAAGACACTTCCATGGTCATGTGACCAGCATGACCATACCACAAGGTGCACAGAATGTTTTTAACCTTCCCACCAAAGTGCTACCTATTTATCTACATGCATTTGCATGCTTTCAAACTGCTAGGTGGGGAAGACTTGGGGCAAGTAACGGGAGCTCACCCCTGCATCACATAGTACTTGGGTTTTGAACCCATGCTGTCAGCTTTCCAGTTGACAAGCTCAGCATCCTTAACTGTTGAGCTCCCATTGTGTGATACAGAAAGAAAACAGAGGATGCAATTTTAAGGGGGGGGGAAGAAGTTACTGTAAGCAGATGAGGATAAAACTCAGTTTTTCTCCAAACCTAATCTGTATGATCAAACAATCCCTTTGATCTTAATTTCATAACTAGTGTCACCCAACATCATTGCAATTTTATATTTTCATAGTCATTTCTTTTTATTGCTTTATTCCATATCTAAAATAGATGATAACTTAAAACTAGCCTCCTAAATGATCTGTCTCGTAAGCTACAGCAAAGGAACTTAAAGTTGGCCTGGTTTTATTAGGCTACCTGCCCCATCAATCCTAACCAACATAGCCAATGGTCAGGCATTTAGAGAATTTTCATCCAGCAATATATTTGTATTTGTATTTGTTTATTTGTCAAGCATATATGATTATAAGCAAAGTATAAACAGTAAAACATGATTGAATATATATGTAATATTACAAGCATGAATAAGAGTAAAAGAGGTATGAATATATGGGTACATTAGGACAGGAACGGTAGGCACAATTGTGCGCTTATGCACACCCCTTACTGACCTCTTAAGAATGGGATGAGGTCGATGGTAGATAATCCGAAGTTGAAGTTTTTGGGGTTAGGGGAAGAAACTACTGAGTCAGGTAAAGTGTTCCAGGCATTAACCACTCTGTTGTTGAAGTTGAATTTTTTGCAATCAAGTTTGGAGCGGTTTACATTAAGTTTGTATCTATTGTGAGCTCGTGTATTATTGCGGTTGAAGCTGAAGTAGTCGTTAACAGGTAGGACATTGTGGCAGATAATTTTGTGAGCTACACTTAGGTCAGATCGAAGGTGGCGTAGTTCTAAATTTTCAAGTCCCAAAATTTCAAGTCTGGTTTCGTAAGGTATTCTGTTGTGAACAGAGGAATGTAATACTCTTCTTGTGAAGTATCTCTGGACATTCTCAATTGTGTTAATGTCCGATATGTAGTGTGGGTTCCAGACAGATGAGCTGTAATCAAGGATCAGTCTAGCAAATGTTTTGTATGCTCTGGTTAAGAGTACAATGTTACCAGAGAAGAAGCTACGCAAGATTAGGTTAATCACTCTTAATGCCTTCTTAGCTATGTTGTTGCAGTGGGCTCTGGCACTTAGATCATTAGAGATGAGTACTCTAAGGTCCTTTACTGAGTGAGGATCATCATCAAGGTCATGATCATCAAGTTTGTATTTTGTGTTTTGATTATTTTTGCCAATATGTAAAACTGAGCATTTGTTGTTTGAGATTGGTAGTTGCCACTTGTTTGACCATTCAGAAACATAGTCAAGATCTTTTTGAAGGGTTGTAGTATTGTCGGTGGTGTTGAATTGTTTAACATCATCTGCGAAGATGACACAGTTGCTTTGTATATTATCACAAATGTCATTTATGTAAAGAATGATGAGAGTAGGTCCTAAAACGCTTCCTTGGGGAACACCACTGTTAACAGGTACAGGGTTTGATAGAGCTGATTCTATTTTGACCACTTGTTGTCTGTTTGCCAGGAATCTGCAGGACCATTTAAATACCTGCATGCCAATGCATGGTTTCTGATTTTAGTCCTTTATAAATCAGTATCAGTATTTTCTTTTAATTTTTTACTAGACACAGCAGGTGCCAAACTGCTGGCAAAAAGTGAATAAGTTTAGAACAATAGTCACCCATTTTTAGGAGTCACCATCCCTCAATGTTGGAGTGGATGGTGAATACTTATTTAACAGCATTTAATCAAGATAGGTGGAATAAGATGAAGACTGTTGTTAAAAGACAAGGTTATGTATTTCATGCCCACTGATACAGTGCAAGTTTTTGACCAGTTAAAGATAGCTTCTGCCCATAAAAATGTGAAGGAGGGGACTTGTTATCTGTTCTTTTTCTTCTTACTATCTTGTACTTCCTGTCACTAGGGCAATCACAAAATATAATTCAACTGCCAAGGTTGAAATCAGTTTACAGAAGACAATCACATATACAGTGTAAGACCTTTTGCCTTGGAACCAGGAAGCAATTGGCTTATGGGAATGAAATTTCTCATCCAAAACAGAGCTCTTACACTTGATGGTGACAAGAGCTATAACCCCTATGTTTTGTTTCTTAATATGGAACAATATTTTTCCTCCCGCATTACTGGCAGGACATTTCCCCAGTGTCTGCCATTTACCCCGTGCCTTGATCTTGCAAAATTTTGCTAATTTCCAGGGAAGAGAAACAGAGGCTACTACTGCTGCTTATCATTTTATTTTCCAGAATTGCCATGAGTGAAATTGCATCTAGACAATTATAGAAAAAAATTGACAGTCATTAACAAAGATTTGATATTGATATCAAATACAAGTAGTCCTCAACATCACCATTCATTTAATTACTATTTGAAGTTATGACAACACTCAGACATGATTATTTTTTCACACTTAAGACTGTTGCATCACCCCATAGTCACATGATCAAAATTTGGAGTCTTGGCAACTGGCCTTAATTTATGAGCGTCTCTGGATCATGTACACCTTTTGCAGCCTTCTGACAAGCAAAGTCAATGGGGAAGTCAGATTCACTTAACATCCATGTTACTAACTTAAGAACTGCAATGATTCACTTAGTAACTTGTGAAAGAAAGGTTGTAAAATGGAGCAAAAACTCACTTAATAATTGTCTTGCTTAGCAATGGAAATTTTGGGCTCAGTTGTGATTATAAGTTGAGGACAACCTATATAATCTTTTAAGTACTCAGCTGAAGTGTCCACCATCAATGACATTAATTCTGAATCATCCAATGTGCCTGCTCCATCCTACCATAATGGTAGGTATAGTTTCAACATACATACTGATTTTTCACTATCTTCTCCACTGAAACAAGCAAGATATGGTTGTTTGAGCCTCACAAGTAATTTTGTTCTGCTGTAAAACCTCAGAACCACCTCCTCCGGTTCTTCCAGGGTAGAGAAGAATTACTGTTTGTAGCTGCACTTTTTGAATTTATGGGTTTGTTTAAATCCTTGTGGTCATATCACTGGAGGTCAATCAGTTTATTGCAAAGGAAATAAATGCAATGTATTATAGGTGGCAATATTTTTATCAGTTTCTAAAAGTATTGTTAAAGAACAAATGACACTGTATAAATCAATGTATGGACATAATGGAAAAAAGAATGGTCTGGAAAATGAAAGGAAGTGGTATTGTTGTGTAACTACATTTAACCTGATGTCACTTTCTTATCTTAGATTGTGTCTTTAATTACTTTGCCTTGTTATTCTTTTTCTCTCTTCTGCATACTATTGTTTATCCCATCATGCTAAGCCATCATTGGGATTGGTAGTGAATAATAAAGCATGTCAAGCCATAGTTTCTCACCCTAAACCTAAACCCATAGAAACCCATCAGGATGTAACATGATAGGTGAACCCAGTTGGTGCTCTCCTGCAGCACTGGACACTCTCTCTTATCACCCTAGATGTGTGTGTGTATTTGTGTGTGTGTGTGTGTGTGTGATATACAATGGGACTTAAAATTCAAATGCATTTAGACATACTGTACTATTTTTGGAATTATAGTGTAATATGTCTGTAAAAAGAAAGACACCAGGATAGAGACAACTGATTTTATCCATGAGCTTCTCTGGAGAGATCTCCCTATGCCACATTTGTTTTTAATGTAAGGGTTCTGGCTCTACTTTATACCCAAAAGTGGTAAGGCTCAGGTTAAGCAAACATGTCTGCTTTCATCAAGTGTTATTTCAGCTAAAGTTTTCTAATAACTGCCAAGGAACTTCAATTGAAAATGGATAAAAGTCATCTGCCTATAGGGCAAAAGTGAAGAAAGCAAGAAATAGGTGATTCTTTTCATCTTTATCTCTCTTGGTTGCTACAACAAGAGCATTCTACAGAGAATTAGCAACAGCTCCCCAGTATTCTGATATTTAATGTTTCTTAAGTAACTTTCCAAAAGCCCAAATGGTATTAATCGGAAAATGCAGTCTGTAATTTCATATGCCTTCTCCTAAAACATCTAGAGTAAAAAAGCAAAGTTTTAAAAATGAACAACAAGGTAGCTTTCTGATGCAATTTATTATTGAAGTAAGAAAGACCGTTCATGTGGATTGTTTCCCTTATGGAATATGATTAGGTATTACTGTATCTAATACAAAGAACATGCATTTTAATCTATTTAATTTTAAAGAAATCATTGACTTGGAACTATGAAAGTTTTATTTCCCTAACTTGAGTAGGGCTGGAATATGTACTAATATGCTGTTTCTCGTCTATTTACACAGTGATTGCTTTCCTATTTCCTTTAATCCACTGATTATACATTCATGACTTTGAAACACACCTCTTCAAATACATCTCTATACTAGCTACGAAAGATGTAATCCAACACTTCTGAAGTACACCTGGTTGGAAATGGTTGATGTATATTCTAGAGATTTTGACAAGTAAACTAACCTCCCAAGGATGGAAAGAGTTTGCTTGTTTGAGATTAGGTGTGTGTTTCATGTTTTCTTGCTTATCAGTCAAAGGCTGATGATTTAAACCCATCCAAGTAAAACAAAGGCAACTCTCAGCTGATTTCTATAGCAAAAGACATTAACTTTTTTCTCCCTCTATGGAGACAAATATAGTAGCCTTGTTCTTCCCCTCCCAAATAAAGTCAGTTTAGGATAAATCTTATGATTATTATGATTGGACCCAAAGTCAGCCAGATTGTATTTGGCATTTTTATCCATCTATCACAGAAATGTCAAACTGGCTGCCCATGAGCCGGATGTGTCACACACAGGCCATACCCACCCCAGCTCTGCAAATGGGGAAAATGTCACGAAACATCACATGACGACAACGTGACACGACGAGTTTGACACCCGTGACATATCAAGTCCTTCCCAAGGACCTGATATAGGCACATGTTGATGTTTGATGGTGTTAGAAGTGTCGTCACAAGGTGTAAACTGTTCCAGGAAAGCTGCCTTTCACAACTGACTGATGGTGAATTTGTCAATGCCAATGGTATTGAAGTGGTGCTCCAGTTATTTTGGGATTGCACCAAGACACCAATTACTATTGGTATTACCTTTGCTTCCTCCTCCCTCACAATCATTCTATTTCTATTTGCAGTTTTTTGTATTTTATTATCTTGTCCAGTTCTTTATCTTCTATTTTTCTATCTCCATTTTGCTATCTGGCACATCCACTATCTAAACCTTTTTGGCCTTTCTTATAGACAATTGGTAAATGGGGTGTTATTTATATTATTATCATTTTATAATTATTATGGCTGTGCAAAAGAATGTGTTTGAATCATCTCTATCAATCTTGAAGATGCACAACTAGCATAATTTTCAATGCTATATCCTATTATATTTTGTGAGCTTGGTTATATATATTCACATTCATATTCATATTCAAACAAACACAGAAATATATATTTTTTATGGCCAATTTTTGTTTTCAGTTGCTTTCAGTTTTATCCTTAATAAACTTAATAACTTAAACCTAATAACCCATTGGTGAGTATTGATGAAAGTTACAGTCCATCCACATTATAAAAATATAACCACTATTTTTCAGAAGATTGGGGCCACAGGTCTCTTTACTGCATGAAAATGAAGGACCATAAAGGACCTCTCCCTGGAAGATAGCAACAACACTTAGACTTATATACCACTTCAAAGTGCTTTACAGCCCTTTCTAAGCAGTTTACAAAGTCAGTATATTGCCCCCAACAATTTGGATCCTCATTTTACACCCCTTGGAATGATGGAAGGATGAGTCAACTTTGAGGCTTGTGAGATTCGAACTGCCTAATTGCAACCTGCAGTCAGCAGAAGTAGCTTGCAGTACTATATTCTAACCATTGCGCCACCATGGCTCATTGAGATAATATAATGATAATATAATGGATGGATGAAAGAAAGAAAGAAAGAAATTCAATCTATGACATACTGTAACTTCATGTCACTTTTTTTTATAAAGAGACTCAAGAACTAGCAAAGCAATGTTGCCAATGATAATCCAGGAATTAGGATGGTGACAGTTATAAAGTAGATTACATGAAGATAATTGTTTTAGCACTTATTGGTAGGCCAGAATTGGAGAGCTGGTGATGGAGTGGTGTTGACGTGAGTATCTGAAAGAAAGAACATCACTAATACCAGTGCTATTGATCTTCCATTCCAGCAAGAGAGAGAGAAGGAGACCAAGAAAAGAATAATGGATATCTTGTACCTGCCAAAGGACGATAGCAGGATCATTTTCATGTTGACAAAAGAGCAACCAGTCTGTTTTTGTTGCCTTTGAATTAACTGCATATTTGCAGGCTGAGGAACAGGTGCATTTCTAAGCTGCAATCTTAAATATGTCACCTGCTGTGTAATTTAAATGCAGAGAAATCCATCAGCAGTCTGTTTAGCCATTTATTTAATGTGATTTTTTTTTCAATACAAAAATGTATATTTTGAAAAGGAAAAGGTAATTTATGTCAAAAATAATTTAAAGTTTTCTTTACAGTTGCCTCTGCTTTATATTAATTTGGACAAGAGTGTGAATTCTGCTTTATTATGTTGCTTTCTCTTTTTCTTCTTCTGATTTTTTTTAATCTAGTGGCTTAAATTTTACTATTCATTGGGTTTTTCATATTTTCTGACTTCTTTCTTTTTTTATTTCAGCAATCATTATATTTTAATGACTGTATGACTAGCTATCACAGGTATTATTGAAATGGCTATAAGACATTATTTTACAGTCTAACTGTTCATTTAGTTCAATTACTTCCATTAATCCAGATAATTTACAAAGTTCAACTATGAAGCTTCTTCACCAATTCTTCTACACTAGCCTCTATAAAGATTTCTTTTAAAAATGTTATAGTTGTTTATGAAAGTGATTAGAAATCATACAAAAACACAACAGCACATGTCCAAAATATCAATTTTATCAGTATCATTCAGATGTTTGTGTAATTGTTTTGCCTTTAAGTGTTGTTTTTAGTATATATAATGATTTTCCATTAATTATTCCATGTTTGGATGAAATACAGGTAGTACTCAACTTATAACCATCATTTGATGACTGTTTGAAATTACAATAGCACTGAAACAGGTGACTTATGACTGTTTTTCACATTTATAACCATTGCAGCATCCCCATGGTCATGCGATCAAAATTAAGTTGCTTATTTATTTATTTATTTATTTATTTATTTATTTATTTATTTATTTATTTATTTATTTATTTATTTATTTATTTATTTATTTATTTATTTATTTATTTATTTATTTATTATTTGCGCTTGTATGGCGCCCACTCCACAGGGACTCTGGGTGGCTCACAACAATAAGAAATCTACATGCAAATAATAAACATTAAAAACATTAAGAGCAGTAATTATTAAAAAAGCATTAAAAAACATTAAAACCAACAATTATTAAAAAACCCATGCAACTCATTCATTCATGGGGCCAAGAGTTCTCGATGTTGTGTTGAGTTCATTGGCCCCAGGCCTGTCAACATAACCAGGTTTTCAACGCTTTTCTGAAGGCTGGCAGGGTGGGAATAATGCGGATCTCAGGGGGTAGTGTATTCCAGAGAGCCGGTGCTGCCACAGAGAAGGCCCTTGCCCACGGGCCTGCCAGCTGGCATTGTTTGGCTGATGGGACAATTAGCAGACCAACTCTGTGGGCTCTGATCGGTCTTAGGGAGGTATGCTGAAGAAGGCGGTCCCGGAGGTAAACTGGTTCTAAGCCATGTAGGGCTTTAAAGGTGATCACCTTGAATTGCGTTCGGAGACCAACAGGCAGCCAGTGGAGCTCGTGTAGAATGGGTGTCACATGGATGTATCTAGGGACACCCATCACCACATGCGCCACCGCATTCTGCATTAGCTGCAGTCTCTGGGCGCTCTTCAAGGGTAGCCCCATGTAGAGCGCATTACAATAGTCAAGGCGTGAGGTAACAAGGGCGTGAGTGACAGTAAGTAGTGCCTCCTGGTCCAAAAAAGGGCGCAACTGGCGCACAAGGTGAACTTGTGCAAAGGTCCCTTTGGCCACAGCTGTCAGATGTTGGTCAAGTTTTAGCTGTGGATCCAGAAGGACCCCCAAGTTGTGAGCCCATTCCAAGGGGAGCAATTCCCCCCCCCTGAACCAAGGAGGGACTGATGTCAAAGTCCTTGGGAGGCAGCATCCAGAGCCACTCGGTCTTGTCCGCGTTGAGTTTGAGTCTGTACACCCCCATCCAGACCCTTACAGTGTCCAGACACCGGCACATCACATCAACTGCCTCACTGAACTGGCATGGGGTGGATATGTACAGCTGAGTGTCATCAGTGTACTGTTGGAACCTCACGCCATGCCTACGGATGATCTCACCCAGCGGTTTCATGTAGATATGATAGGGGAAAGAATCAACCCCTGAGGAACCCCACATACGAGTGGCCTCGGGGTCGACCTCTGTCCCCCAGCCAACACCGACTGTGACCAGTCAGTAAGATAGGAGGAGAACCACCGTAGTACGGTGCCTCCCAATCCCAGCTCCCCGAGCCGGCGCAGAAAGATACCATGGTCAATGGTATCAAAAGCCGCTGAGAGGTCAAGTAGCATCAAGATAGAGGAATAACCTCCATCTCGGGCTTGCCAGAGATCATCCATCACTGTGACCAAGGCAGTTTCTGTGCTATGGCCGGGCCTGAAACCCGACTGAAAAGGGTCAAGGTACTCCGTTTAAACCAACAGCCATTGGAGTTGCAGCGCCACCACTTTCTCCACCACCTTCCCCATGAAGCGGAGGTTGGAGACTGGCCGGTAGTTTTTAAGGTCAGTTAGGTCCAGGGATGGCTTCTTGAGAAGGGGCCTCACCACCGCAACTTTTAAAGGCTGGGGGATGAACCCCTCCCTTAAAGAAGTGTTGATTAACACCTGGAACCAACCTCATGTCACCTCCCTGCTGGCTGAAACCAGCCAGGAGGGGCACGGATCCAGCATACCAGTGGCAGAACTCACAGCTCCAATGGCCTTGTCCACTTCCTGGCCTGCTTGGCAATTGACTTATATTTATGATAGTTGCAGTGTTCTCCCAGAGTCATGTGATCACCTTTTGCAACCTTCTGACAAGCAAAATCAATGGTGAAGCTTGATTCATTCAACAACCATTCACTTAACAACTGTAGTGAAAAAAGTCATGAAATGGGTGCTAAACTCAGCAAAAGAAACTTTGGGTTCAATTGTGGTCATAAGTCGAGGACTATCTGTATATAATATCTTTAAACTGAACCCAACTTCTCTATTTTAAGTCACTTCATACGTCTTCTTAAGAAAGATATGGCTCCAAAGATACTGCTACAAATATCTTTTGTTATGACCATGTACAGTTAGAGAGATGTGCTGAAAATTAACAGAGACAAATTCTATTTTTTTTTATTACAAATATTAAGGAAGTAAAGTGAATTAGCTACCCTCACTTTGGATTCCATATGATATCCCATGATTTCCATAACTGTTATAGCTGAGTCACTATGAGCACCAAATTCCCCTGGGATACACAAATAAAAATAAATAAGTAGATAAATAAGTAGATAAATACATAGGTGCCACTTAGGTGAAAAGGTAACAGTTCTTTGTGACGACTTGCTGACCACATGACTGTAGAAATGTCTTTAGCCAATGCTGGCAAAATGGCTTCTAAATGGAGATAAACACCGCCCCCTATAGTTGGTAATGACTAGTTGAATAAAATCTTCAGGGACTCCTTTATCTTTTATGCCAAGAAAAATAACATCATGTTTAACATGTCCCAAATATTTTAAGAAGTTGAAATCTCAGAGTACTATCTTCACCCAATTTCTTTTTGCACTGTGCCATTTTGAGAGATTGAGCAAAGACACTCTAAATCCCCAAAAGCCCGACTTTACACATTTTACAATGTAAAATAACACATTCTTTTCAGATCACATGGTGTATTTCATCACTCAACATTTGAATTCATTGCAGCAGAATGTAAATGCAACGAACACAGAGAAATGGTTGAACCTGTCCAACACACAGTATCTTTTACCTGAACATAGCTATAGAATCATGAAATGTTTTGCTTTGTATTCTTTGGAAGCATGTATGCAGGGCCACAATAAAAGTATAGCCAGTCTTCAGCTTAAATTATATTGGTGTTGGAAAAAATAGATTCAAAGCCAAATTGAGTCCTCCTTTATAATTCCTCCCTCCCTCCCTCCCTCCCTCCCTCTCTCTCTCTCTCTCTCTCTCTCTCTCTCTCTCTCTCTCTCTCTCTCTCTCTCTCTCTCTCTTTTACAAAAATGTGACTGAGAAGTGCTGGAACAACTGTAAAGTTTGAGAACTACAAATTCATGAGGCTAATTAGCATTCTCATTAGATTCCTATAATGAGAAATGTGCAAAACAACTCCTTTATTTCTCTAGAGAGAGCTAAAGTAGCACACAGTGGAAGTGGTGGGTGGGAGTGGAACTGAGAGAGTTGCATATCAACTTGCTGTTTTAGAAGCCGACATATAAGAAAACAAGGAAATGAAACAGGAACCCAGTGGCTAACATAAAGTCCAAGTTGTGTGGTGTATTATTTTCACCAAATAGCACCAGTTTGGTTATATATAGTATAAAATAATTCATTTTAGGTGACTTAATGCCGGATATATGTAGAATTAAATTCCAATCATTTTAACAGAACTTTTTCCCAATCACCATTGTTTTAGTTCCTTCAAAATCTTTGGTAAAAGATAAGAGGGAAATATAAACACTGTATATGTATTGCTTTGTTGCCCTTTTTAATAGGAATCTTTACAACGTGATATTGACGTAGGATAGAGGCCAATTATCCTAACTGCATCTTAGCTGACTAGGAATAAAGGTTTCAAGTGGCATATTTAGGTTTTGCATATGAGCTACAACTGAACGTAAACAGAGGCGGGTTCCTAATTTTTTTACTACCACTCTGTGGGCGTGGCTTATTTTGTGGGTGTGGCTTGCCAGCCATGTGACGTGTGGGTGTGGGCCTCAGGAGCTTGGCAGCGGCCGGAGAAGCAGGGGGGCATTGCCCACCCGCAACGCAGCCCCCCGCAGAGGGAGCAGCAAGACCGCAGCAGCGGTTCTTCTAGGAGGCTCCGTCCAGCCTGAATGCTTCTCCCCATTCGATGATCCTAGGTTCCTGCCGTCTGTTCCCCCTCCCCTCAGCAGCTCGAGAAGCCTCGAACGTGCGAAAATGCCTGGAATCATCACCGCGCGTTCGTGGCTTCTCGAGCTGCTGAAGGGAGGGAAACTGAGATAGATCCTGCCGCCCATTCCCCCTCCCCTCAGCAGCGTGAGAAGCCTTAAATGTGCAAAAATGCCTAGGATCATCACCGGGCGTTCGTGGCTTCTCGGACTGCTGAAGGGAGGGGAATGGAGATAGCTCCTGCTGCCCGCTCCCTCAGCCATCCTCCCCTGCTTGGACTCACTGTG